>CM053403.1:72877885-73021245 GCA_028644305.1 Xerus rutilus | reverse complement strand
GGTTGAATACCTGCCAAATCATGTTTTCCTGAGTCATGTAGCTAGCCCACTCTATAATAACCTCTGAAACCCTCACTTCGGGGTCACTCTCTGAAGGAAAGGAGAGCTGACCCCAATCGATTGGCCTGTGTGCCTATTTCCTCAATAAACTTTGCTGCTTCTGCAGAGTTGTCTGGGCTGCACTTCTTGGGGAGAGGTGTGGGTTGGATGCAACAAAAAACATAGAAATTTCTTTTGCACTTGTCTCAAGGTCTGAAAATACTTTGGAAAGTACAATTTGAGATAAGAAAATACATCCAAGTAGGAAAATGGAAATATAATTCCTATTTAAACTTTCAACAACACAAGCTGTGAAAGTATTAAGAGCAAAGGAAATCTCTCAAAAATCACTTAACATTATTTGCTATCAAAATAACGTTTACCACAATATAATCTTCATATATAAACACTGTTTTTGCCTTATGACTTTAGGTTAAATTCATCAAAAAACCTTACTGAGCATGTACAAAACTAAAATTTCCAAAACTACTCCGTGTCTGGTAACAGTGGTAGATGGTATTTTCTCACTGAGAGAAATTTCCATCTTGGCAGTGAGCTTAAAAAAAAAAAAACAGCAATAAAATTTTATCACTGCTAAGCCATCAAATTCCTGTGTAGTAGGGCAAGTCAGAATATTCAGCTTTTAGTTTTAACAAAAATTCATGGAAATTACAATATTTACGTCCATAAGAGCAAATTAAATTTACCACTACCAGTTCAAAATACATGATAAATTTAAATATTTTCTGGAAAATACTGATGAAAAATGAATAACCATAGGATTTTAAACATTCTACATCTTTACAATTTGAAAATTTACTCAAGCAAACCTTTTTCTGCTACTATATGTTATTTTTACCACCATCACTTGTAACACATCTTAGCAGATTTTACTTTACATTGTACTGAACTTGTGATTTCTTAATTCCTTTTAAAATATTCTTCCCTAAGTTATTCCACACAGACTAATCATAGATTCTAATTTTTAAACTCAACATTGATTCCTCAAATAAAAAACAAACAGTATTAGTAATTCCTATTTACTCAAATGTTTAGTAAAATCACTCAAAATCACCTGCCTTGATATTTAATTGACTATTAGCTACTGCTATTAAGGTCCTCAACTGTTGTGGCACTTTTCTTGCTGAAGGCTAATTATCTAAAGCAAATTTATTTTCTCTAAATATACTGTTTCAGTTGCTGCAATCAAACCCAATTTCATTAACTTATCAGTACATGGCTTTCCTTCCTTGGCTAACCAATGAGACACTCAGAAACTTAACTTTAATTGCAACCTCATGTTCATTTTTTATTTTTATGAAGAAATGCTAGGTATTCTATTTTCTAATTTTTCTGACCACTGTTTTTCTATAAGTTAGGTAAACATCCAATGAAATTAAAATTTTGTACAACAAAGCATCTCCCTATGCACTGAAATAACTAGTAGTTTAATCTGGTAAAGTGCTCTGTGTTCCAGGTAAAGTATATTACCTCAGACTCACTATTAAATCAAAAGAATATTGTTGTAGGCTACTCCTATCCCCACAAAGCTTATCACTTTAACAGTATTCTTACTAAAATTCTAAACAAATTTTTAAACAGGAAAATTTCTGAATAATTATAGTGTTATATCTGACTTCAATGGTCTCTCTCTCTGTCTCAAAAATCAGGACTTTATTCTGAAAGGAATAGAGAATAATTTTAAATTATGTCTGCTTTTTTAAATTTTTTTTTAAAATTTTTGTTAAAAGATACACTTAAAAATTTATGAAATAATGGCATAAATATATATCTACCTTTAAAAAATTAAAAGTTAAAAATCAAATTAAATCATCCCTAATACAGATGAGAGCAGTTCTCTGACCTTTGTTAAAGTTCTTCTTAGGGAAGTCAGATAATTCACAATTTACCTATTTCTTTCCTGTATACTGTAATTTCTACCCCATCAGACAGGAAATCTAGCCCAAATGATCTTTCAGTGGAAGAAAAGTTATTCTGAAAATGGGTTGGGGTTGGGAAGAGGCATTTCTGATTGTGACAATTATTGGGAAGGGGTTGCTACTGGCATTTGTGGGCAACAGCCAGAGAAATGAGACAAACTGCAAAGAAATCAACAGTCTCACATTAAAAAAAGATTTTTAAAAATTGTTCATCTTACCTGACTTTATTTTTATTTTTTTATTTTTTTATGGACATCTTTTTTTTTCTTTAATGTCTTTATTTTATTGCTTTGTATGTGGTGCTGAGGTTCGAACCCAGGGCCTCACGCATGGGAGGCAAGCGCTCTACCGCTGAGCTACAATCCCAGCCCCTTACCTGACTTTAAAATGCTCTAAAAGACATTCATGTACGTGAAAAACCTGTATATAATTATCTCAGTCTAGAACCTAATTCCATTTAGCTTCACAAAGTACTTGTGGGAATTTCAATATATATTAAATTTCCCAAGAAACTGAGGGGGGATTATACTGTTTTGTTCACAACATTAAAGAGAGTTGTTCATTATTTCAGCGTATCATCTCATCAACAGAAATGCCACTCATGTTATTTGTGTACCTAATACACCTGTCTCAGTCTACTAATGGTTCTACATGTAGTAGCAAACAGCTGCCTGCTTCCTTATGCTTTCTAGTGTATTCATGCTCAAGCATTTGCATATGGAAAAACATATTATAAATCATGTTATATTATACATAATATAAATGTCTTATATTACAGTTAGAAAGGGTACTATGTTTGAGAGATAATATGAAATTTTCAAAATGATCAATTCTGAACTTGACAAATCTAAGACCAAAGAGTTAGTAATGTGTTTACACAAAGATACTATTGAGTTGGTAAGACAGAAACCAAATGCTTTTCCATGTGGCCTATCTTATTGAGAGTATAAATTATCATCATGAGAGTGCAAATTTCCATCTTGGACTAGGATATTGTTTGTATGCAAAGGTGTAATAAAATCTTCTATATTTCTTTGAGCCTCTATGATACTAAGAAGTTCTAAGGTTCTGAATAACAGATTGGGGATGGGTAGAGTGGGTTCTGGCCTCAGCAAATAACAAAATTTGAGGAAGGAAATCTATTTATTCATTCAGGAATTATGTAAAATTTATTATTTGACAACTTCTATGCTAAATGCAGCTCAAAAGAGGTGTGATCTGATATTTATCCTTAAATTTTGCCTAATTTAACTTTATTCCAGACACTGATCACTTCTAACTATATCAAAATATTTGTCAAGAATTAGTCAAGGGGGCTGGGGTTGTGGCTCAGTGGCAGAGCACTTGCCTTGCATGTGCGAGGCCCTGGGTTCGATCCTCAGCACCACATACACATAAATAAATAAAATAAAGGTCTATCAACAACTAAAAAAAATATTTAAAAAAAAAAAAAAAGAATTAGTCAAGGACTAAATTTTGGTGAGGGCTACCACAGGGTTTTAAACAAAAGACTAATAACATACCAACAAGAAGACCAAATTAATGAAATGTCTAAATAGGAGTTCTCTGGGTACTAAAACTTAGCAAGCAGAAAGTTTTAATTCATATTTACCAATAGTTCATTTATTCTACTATACAAATTATGACATGACTTTTACTTTTGTCCTGAGCTAGTTTTTAAAGTTAGTATATTCTTCTATGTCCTGAGAATAAAGCCCTCCAAAACAATCTCAAGACAATAAAAATAGACACACAACATTTTAAGCAGTCCTTTACTAGCTAGCTATATATTATCTTATTAAGAAAAAAATTTACTTTTAACCAAGCTCCAACCTTGTCTAAAGTATTTCCGGTAAGTGAAAAGAACATACTTGCCCACAGTTATGTGAAAATTCCCTGCTACTTTATTAACATATAGATGACCACGAATTCTGCATGCATCTGGAGACTGTGATGAATCATCTTCCCTATTAAAACAAGATATATTAAAATTACTTAAAATACATTTGTTATAGCTACCATTCTATGGTGAGAAAATTATATATAGGAGGGAAAAAAAGTACAAAAAGATAAATTTCTAGGTAATATCTTAAATGTCAAAAATAAAACAGCAGTTTCCTGAGGTCTCTATAGTTAGAAAAATTATACACCTACAAAATAGAAAAAATTACATAATTACTACATATGTACTATATTTACATGAAAATGAAATTACATGTTTCTTTAAATCTAATCAGAGGACTAAATTAACAACAGAAGATTAAAACAAAAGAATCAGTCTAACCAAAAACATATTTCCTTCAACTATTTCTGGCACTGAGGGAGAAAGAGGAGGGCAGAAATAAAACCAAGGTAAGGAAAGGGAATCCTTTCTCACTTTGAATAGACAATGGCAATGTCTTCCTAAGAAATCTAAAACCTCTGTATATTTTTAAAGTATCCTTTTTGTGATTATAACTTTTCTTAATATTACCTATTCTAATCTTTAAAAGAAAAAAAGAGAAATCAACAAAGTTCTTAACCAAAATTTATACATCCTCATAAATAGTAAATGCAATTAATATGTTCATAAAACCTAATACAATTTCATATATAAAATTAATTTGGGGGGTGGTTAATGAGGATTGAACCCAGGGCTGCTTAATAACTGAGCCACATCCCCAGTCTTTTATTTTTTGAGACAGGGTCCTGCTAAGTTGCTGAGGCTGTCTTTGAACTTCTGACCATCCTCCTGCGTTGCTGGGATTGTAGGTGTGTACCTGGCCCTAATACAATTTTATATGAAGGTATACATAAAATAAATGAATTAAATAAAAATGAAATACTATATTATAATAGTCCTAATCAAAATCATAGGCTGCATACATAATAAAACCAATATTTAACAGTGTATCATTAATAAAAATACTTAATATTCCATGATAGACTTATTAATGGTTAATAATATTCACTAATAAAAATCTTCATACTACAAATTATTCCATTCTAAGAAAAAAAAATTCGGAAAACTAAACCAATAGTAAAACTGTCAAATTACTATTGTAAGTATAAGTAAATTGTTGCAGATTTAAAATGCACATCTTACCTTGGTGGAAGTGCTGTTGATGTACTTTTAAAAGCACTTTTAAATATCACATCTTGAAGTGAATGCTCTTCTTGCAGCCTACTCTGAATCAGCTGCAGCATCCTAAATTCAACACATATAATAATTTAGAAATACAGTAAGGTATACAAAGAGAATCAACAGTTATTCAAAAATAACAACGATTAGCTGACTTAGCTAAACCATATATATTTATTATATAGGATTTTATTCCAAAATAAAATATAAAACGTTTTCTCTAGTTACTTCTTTGGAAGCAAGAAAAATGAGGTAAGGTATTTGGAGGTCTAATAGCTAGTACTCAGAAATCCATCTGTCATCAATAATGGACATGCAGTCAGGGTTACCAAAAGAAGTTCTACTCAGCTGAGTATCTAAATTCATCTTTCATACATATGTGCACAATTAAAAAATTATAACTTTTTGTCAGGCATTGAATTAAGTGTCACAGATATAAAGAATAAGACAAATAAGGGCATACAATAGACTTGATGGTCTTGAAATGGTAGATTACTAGGGTATAAACCTACATCCCTAGCATCTACTTTTCATTCCAAACTAAATAATGAGACTATTTAAATATTACCTGGTGTCCTTTCCCAAGACAGCTAAACTTTATTCTATGACAACATCATTCTAAACAAAGTATATTCTTCCTATACATTTTTAAAAACAATATCAACATATAAACATAGGATTATAGAAAGCAAAGTAGACATTTGAGAAAAAATACTTAGGTTTTAAATACTCTAACATCTTTAAATAACTCATATACCAAGTCATTTGTAGAAAAGTTCAAACACAGCAAGTATAAAAATTAAATACAGTGAGAGGAAAGGGATGAATGGGTAGAAAAGAATTTTTAGGGCAAGCAGTGAAAGTATTCTTTTTAGAATGTATTTTATTATACATTTATCAATTCAGATAATGTACAGTATCAAGAGTGATCCCTAATGTATATTGCTTAAAATTACTGTAAAAAATAAAGTCTATTAATATACATACTTAGACACACACACACCACTAAACTTTAAACATAGGCACTTAAAAATGTAAATGTAAATCTGATAATAATTCACACTCCACCAAATGATAAAATAAGCATTTTCTAGAAATGGAAGTGGGTGATAATATATGTATGCACCATCCATCTAAACACTGGTATAACAGGGCTATTTAAAATAATTCATATTTACACTATAAATTTAGTTTAGAATAAACCTTAAATCTGACTTTAAAAAGTGGAAATTCAGAAAGGCTATGTCCAGGGTTTGAATTTTTTTTCTTTACAAAAGAAAGAATAAATGGGAGCCTAATATTTCAAGATCTTTGCCATCTCCAGGATATATAAAGAACTAAAAAACCTTAACACAATAAAAACAAATAACCTTATCAACAAATGGGCAAAGGAACTGAACAAACACTTCACAGAAGAAGAAATATGATCGGCCAACAAACACATGAAAAATGTTCAACATCTCTAGCAATTAGAGAAATGTAGATTATAACTTCTCTGAGATTTAATCTTCAGTGAGAATGGCAACTGTCAAGAATACAAGTAACAATAAATGTTGGTGAGGATGTGGAGAAAAAGGTATGCTCATACATTGTTGTGCGATGGCAAATTGGTGCAACCATTATGGAAAGTAGAATGGAGATTCCTCAGAAAACTTGGAATGGAACCACCATTTGAGCCACCTATCTCACTACTTGGTTTATACCCAAAGTACTTAAAATCAACATACTGTGCAGACATGGCCACATCAATGTTTATAGCAGCTCAATTCCCAATAGGTAAGCTATGGAACCAGCCTAGGTGCCCTTCAACAGATGAATGGATAAATAAAATGTGGTACATAAGCCTAAAACACAAATTCATATGTACATTATTCTGGAAGATGTAAGACCTTGGAAATCTCTAGGCCGTTCAAAAGTAAGTAAATAATATATGTTGAGAAGCAAAATATGATAATCTAAAAACTTCAAGAAACAAATCCCATCTTCAGATATATACATTTAAAGACTTAATTTCTTTGGATCCAAGCCCAGCAGAAATTGAAAGCTTCACATTTTTGTGTATCTTGTATCTCTAGAGTTCAATGTTTGATGATAGGCAGTGACCAAAGACACTGATGACAACAAAGTGTGTGTTCAAGTAAATTCTGCCTGGATTATACCCATCAATAAAGCCTATATTCCACATAGGAAGGTATATAAAAAACTATGATGAAAAACCTCTATCATCTTTATAAAAACACAATCCCTGCTTCTACTTATTACTAATCTTGAGAAATGAATGAAATTTTGGGTGAAAGGAGACATCCCATATTAATGTTTATGGATAAAAGTGAAGTATTTCATCTTTAGATAGCTTTCTACTAAAAACACTAGAAACTCAGAGACACCTAATATTCACTGCTTTTGTTCAATTACACTCAATTTCAACTTTCATATTAAAATTCCCCCAAATGGTGAATTTACCAATTAAAGAAGAAATACCCTTGAAACATACTTAGAGAGACTAGAAAACAAAATGGCTTTTAAAAACTTTCTTTGCAGTAATCTTAAACTATGTAAAACCTTTTTTTTTTTTTTGGTACTGGAGATTGAACTCAGGGGCACTTGACCACTTGAGCCACATCTCCAGCCCTATTTTGTGTTTCATGTAGAGACAGGGTCTTACTGAGTTGCTTAGTGCCTCGCCCTTGCTGAGGCTGGCTTTGAACTCACAATTCTCCTGTCTTAGCCTCCCTGAGTGCTGGGATTACAGGCTTGAGCCACCACGCTGGCTTATGTAAAACCTTTTTAAGTGCAAAACATAGCTTGGGAACCAATGGGTGGGAGAAGCACTTACAACAAAGGACTAATTTCTTAAGAATATGAAAGGGAGGCGGTTCCAAGATGGCAGCCTAGATGGATGCAGTGTTCCAGGACTGGGGTTTAGAGTAGTGGAAACACTATTTCTCAGTGAGTTATTAGAGGACAACCCACAGATGCCTCCATGCAGGAATTCCACTCGCGTGCCTGCAGAGTCCCCAGGCCCCAGCGTTTGCACAGAACCCAAGCCCCAAGTCCGTACAGGACCCTGACCAATTGCCTGTGCAAAACCTACTCCTACACAGAATCCCTGGCTCCAGCGCCCACACACCCCACAGGACCTCTGGTCGCCCACTCACGCAGGACCTCTAGCCATTGCTCCTGTGCAGGACCCCTGGCTACTGCTCTTGTGTGGACCTCCATCTACTAGGGTGGAACTTCCCTGTTGGCCTACACCTGGGGACAGGGGACAGGATCTGGAGACAAGCTTTTACTTCTTGTGACAAAGCCATAAATGTACTTAGGAGCTACTAGGAGCTACTTGGTTTAAAACTATATATTGTTTGTACTGAGATCTGTCAATATTGGTCTCCCCCTTAAAGAAGACATATTAGAACCCTGTAGGGAATCTATAAGCCTATAGGATAAAAACTGTAACATCTTGGATCTGCAGTGCTAGATGGGAAGACACACAAAAAACATGAAAAAACAAGGGAAGAAAGTGCCTCAAACCAACCAAGATACATTATTAGAATCCATGGTCAGCACAGCAGAAGCAATGTCAGAGGAGGAGTTCAGGATGTATGTAATTAAAATGTCCTGTGAATTAAAGAATTATATAAGAGAGCAAACCTAGGCTGCAAAAGATCATTTTGATAAAGAGCTACATAGGCAAATACAGGAAGCAAAAGATTACTTCAATAAGGAGATAGAGATTCTGAAAAAGAACCAAACAGAAATCCTCTAAATGAAAGAAACAATAAACCAAATTAAAAACTCAATGGGAAGCAACACCAAGATTAGATCACTTGGAAGATAGAACCTCAGACAATGAAGACAAAATATTTAATCTTGAAAACAGAATTGACCACACAGTGAAGATGGTAAGAAACCATGAACAAAACATCCAAGAATTACGAAATAACATGAGAAGACCAAATTTAAGAATTATTGGGATAGAAAAAGTCATAGAATTTCAAACCAAAAGAATGAACAATCTATTCAATGAAATAATATCAGAAAATTTTCCAAACATGAAGAACGAATTAGATAATCCAATATAAGAGGCTTATAGGACACCAAATGTATAAAATCACAACAGATCTACACCAAGACACATCGTAATGAAAATGCCTACTATCCAGAATAAGGAGAGAATCTAAAAGCCACACAAAAAAAAGGAAACAGATTACATATAGGGGGAAACCAATTAAGATCTCTGCAGATTTCTCAACCCAGACTCTTAAAGCTAGAAGAGCTTGGAACAACATATACCAAGCTCTGAAAGACAATGGATGCCAACCAAGAATCGTATATCCAGCAAAATTAAGTTTTAGATTTGATGATGAAATAAAAACCTTCCAAGATAAACAAAAATCAAAAGAATTTACAGCAAGAAAGCTTCCACTACAGAACATTCTTGGCAAAATATTCCATGAGGAGGAAATGAAAAACAATGAAAATCTGCAAAAGGAGGAACCACACTAAAGGAAAGTCTAATCAAAGGAAAAACCCAGTCAAGTTAAAAACTATGAATAAACCAAAATATCTGGGAATAGAAACCATGTCTCAATAATAACACTGAATGTCAATGGCCTAAACTCAGCAATTGAAAGCCATAGACTGGCAGACTGAATTTAAAAAAAAGACCCAACAATATGCTGCCCCAAGAGACTCATCTCATAGAGACTCTCACAGATTGAAGGTGAAAGGATGGAAAAAAATGTATCACTCACATGGACTGCATGAATAAGTAGGGGTCTCCATCTTCATATAAGATAAAGTAGACTTCAAACCAAAGTTAGTGAAAAGAGATTAAGAAGGTCATTTCATACTACTTAAGAAGATCATACATCAAGATATAACAATCTTAAATATCTATGCCCCAAACAATGGGGCATCTATGTATGTCAAAAAAACCTTTCTCAACTTCAAGAATCAAACAGACCACAACACAATAGTACTGGGTGACTTTAACACACCTCTCTCACCACTGGACAGATCTTCCAAACAAAAACTAAACAAAGAATCTACAGAACTCCATAGAACAATCAATAATCTAGACTTAACAGACATATATAGAATATTCCATCCTTCAACAAGCAAATACACTTTTTTCTCAGCAGCACATGGATCCTTCTACATAATAGATCTATATGCTATACAACAAAGCTAGTCTTAGCAAATACAAAAAAAAAAAATAGAGATACTGCCCTGCATTCTATCTGACCACAATGGAATAAAATTAGAAATTAATGACAGTTTAAAAGAAAAACAAGCTACTCCAACACCTGCAGACTCAATAATATGCTAATGAATGATGCATGGGTAACAGAAGACATCAGGGAGGAGATAAGAAAAATTCTTAGAGGCAAATGAAAACTCTGATACAACATATCAAAATCTCTTGGATGCCATAAAGGCAGTGCTAAGAGGAAAGTTCATTGCATTAAGCTCATTTATTCAAAGAAGAAAAAGTCAACAAATAAATGACTTGACACTGCATCTCAAAGCCCTAGGAAAAGAGGAACAAACCAACATCAAAAGAAGTAGAATACAGGAAATAATTAAAATCAATGAAATTTGGAACAAAGAAAACAACTCAAAAAATTGACAAAAAAGCTGATTCTTTGAATAAATAAAATTGACAAACCCCTAGCCACCCTAACAAAAAGGAGAGAAAACTCAAATTTCTAAAATTCGTGATGAAAAGGAAATGTCATGAGACTGCTAAAATACAGAGGACAATTAGAAACTACTTTGAAAATTTATACTCCAGTAAAATAGAAAACCCTCAAGACACCGACAAATTTCTAGAGATATATGACCTACCAAACTGAACCCAGAGGACATTCACAGGTCAATTACAAGCAAGGAAATAGAAGATGCCATTAAGAGCCTTCCAACCAAGAAAAGCCCAGGACCAGATGGATTCTCAGTGAAGTTCTACAAGACCTACAAAGAAGAACTTCAATACTCCTCAAATTATTCCATGAAATAGAAAAGGAGGGAACCCTTCGAAACTCATTCTACGAGGCTACTACCACTCTGATATCAAAACCAGACGAGATACATCAAAGAAGGAAAATTTCAGACCAATATCCCTGATGAATATAGATGCAAAAGTTCTCAATAAAATTTTGTCAAATCGCATACAAAAACACATTAAAAAAATAGTGCACCATGATCAAGTGGGGTTCATTCCAGGGATGCAAGGTTGGTTCAACATATGAAAATCAATAAATGTAATCCATCACATTAACAGACTTAAAGATAAGAATCACATGATTTTATCAATTGATGCAGAGAAAGTGTTCGACAAAATACACATCTTTTCATGTTTAAAACACTAGAAAAACTAGGGATAGTAGGAACATACTTCAAAATTGTTAAAGCAATCTATGCTAAACCCAAGGCCAACATCATCCTAAATAGAGAAAAATTGGTAGCATTCCCTTTAAAAATGAGAACAAGACAGGAATGCCCTCTTACACTACTCTTATTCAACATAGTCCTTGAAACTCTAGCCAGAATAATTAGACGAAAGAAATTAAAGGGATACATATAAGATCTCAAACTATGACTATTTGCAGACAGCATGATACTATACTGAGTACCCAAAAAAATTCTACCAGAAAACTTCTAGAATTAATAAATGAATTCAGCAAAATTGCAGGATAAAAAATCAACACCCATAAATCAAATGCATTTCTATACATCAGCAATGAATCTTCTGAAAGAGAAATCAAGAAAACTACTCCATTCACAATAGCCTCAAAAAAAACCAAAAAAACTTGGGAATCAATCTAACAAGTGAGGTGAAAGACCTCTAAAATGAAAAGTACAGGACACTAAAGAAAGAAATTGAAGACGACCTTAGAAGATGGAAAGATCTCCCATGCTCTTGGATAGGCAGAATCAATATTGTCAAAATGGCCATACTACACAAAGGGCTATACAAATTCAATGCAATCCCAATTAAAATCCCAAAGTCATTCCTTATAGAAATAGAAAAGGCAATCATGGAATTCATTTAGAAGAAAAAGAGACCCAGAATAGCCAAAGCAATCCTCAGTAACAAGACTGAAGCAGGAGGCTTCACAATATAAGACCTTAAACTATACTACAAAGCTATAGTAACAAGAATGGCACGGTTTGGTACCAAAACAGACATATAGACCAATGGTACAGAATAGAAGACACAGAGACTAACCACATTAATACAGTTATCTCATACTAGACAAAGGTGTCAAATATATACACTAGAGAAAAGACACCCTCTTCAACAAATGGTGCTGGGAAAACTGGAAATCCATATGCAGCAAAATGAAACTAAACCCCTATCTTTCACCATGCACAAAAATCAACTCAAAGAGGATCAAGGACCTAGGAATTAGACCAGAGACACTGCACCTAATAGAAAAAGTAGGCCCAAATCTCCATTACATTGGGTTAGGCCCTGACCTCCTTAATAAGACTCAAAAAGCGCAGGAAATAAAATCAAGAATCAATGAATGGGATGGATCCAAACTAAAAGGTTCTTCTCAGCAAAAGAATCAATGAAGTGACCAGAGAGCCTACATTCTGGGAGCAAATTTTTGCCACACACACATCAGATAGAGCACTAATCTCCAGCATATATAAAGAACTCAAAAAACTTAACACCAAGAAAACAAACAACCTAATCAATAAATGGACTAAGGAGCTGAACAGAAACTTTTCAAAAGAAGATACACAATCGATCAACAAATATATAAAAAAATTCAACCTCTCTTGTAATTAGAGGAATGCAAATCAAAACTGCTAAGATTTCATGTCACGCCAGTCAGAATAGCAGTTATCAAGAACACAAACAACAATCTGTGTTGGTGAGGTTGTGGGGGAAAAGGCACACTCATACACTGCTGGTGGGACTGCAAATTGGTGCAACCTATCTGGAAAGCAGTAGGGAGACTGCTTAAAAAACTTGGAATGGAACCACCATTTGACCCAGCTATCCCACTCCTTGGCCTATACCCTACAGACTTAAAAACAGCATACTACAGTGAGGCAGCCACTTCAATGTTTACAGTAGCTCAATTCACAATTGCTAAACTGTGGAAGCAACTGTGGAAGCAATCTATAGATGCCCTTCAATAGATGAATGGATAAA
This sequence comes from Xerus rutilus, assembly GCA_028644305.1. NCBI lineage: Eukaryota > Metazoa > Chordata > Mammalia > Rodentia > Sciuridae > Xerus > Xerus rutilus. The sequence continues at coordinate 73,007,975 of CM053403.1, read as the reverse complement.
GATACTATGGTTTATATACACAATGGAATATTACTCAGCAATGAAAGAGATTAAATTATGGCAATTGCAAGTAACTGGATGGAAATGGAGAACATCATGCTAAGTTAAGTAAGTCAATCCCCAAAAAACAAAGGCTGAATGTTTCCTCTGATTAGTGGATGCCGATACATAATGGGAGTGGGAGTGGGGATCATGGGAGAAATGGAGGAACTTTGGATGGGACAGGGGAGAGGTGGGGGAGGGGAGGGTGAATGGAAGTAGCAAAAATGGTGGAATGAGATGGACATCATTATCCTAGGTACATGTATGAAGACACGAATGGTTTGACTCTATTTTGTTTGCAATCAGAGAGATGGAAAATTGAGCTCCATATATGTACTATGACTTGAAATGCATTCTTCTGTTTAAAAAAAAAAAATACAAAAGGTCCTGAAAGTTAAGAAAAAAACCCCAACCAAGTAAAACAGGCATACACCATGATCAAGTAGTTTCATAGGAAAAGAAATACCAATGAGGAAAAAAATCCACAAAGATATACAATTGATTCATAAAAAAATACTAATTGAAACCATTACAATACCAATTTTCACCCATCAAACTGGCAAATATTCTTTTCAAAAGTCTGGTTATACCCATTTTTGATGAGGCTGTACAGAAATAAGTATTCTCATATAGTTTTTTGAAGCATAAGCAAAATATTTTGAGGATATGCCCCACCTCCTATGAAAATGTTCAATAAATATCTACTGAAAGAAATTCTATCTCTAGAATTTTCCACACACTAACATACATACATACATAAAGAACTTGGTTCACAGATGTTCACCGAGTATGATTTTTAATATTAACATTCTGAATGTAATTATATAGTAAATCCTGATAAAAATGCATAAAGAGCAATATATTAATCTATAAATCCTTTATAATAGACAAAACATGATCTAGATTTCTATGAATAATACTTTGTTCACTTATTACCTTTGCCACTCTTTCTGCTGTGGTGAAAGATCAAATATTACCTGAAATAAAAGAAAACAATCACTAGCACTGCCAAATATTCTTGGCTTTTCTAACACAATTTTTAAAAAAATTCTCTCTGAGCAAGAAACATAAATTTACAGTGTTACTAAAAACAAGTATTCATGATTTATATTTAATCTTCTGTAAGTCAAATTATAAAATTTTAATGTGATTCTATTCAAAAATAGAATATAACTTACTAATCATAAAGTTTCCTGTTAAAATTATGTTTTTATTAACAGATGTAAATAGACAATCTATCATAGGTACAAAATGGTTTTGAGTACTTAAATCATTTGAATGATGGTGGGATGAAACTAACAATTACAGGGATCATGGGTAGGAAGGCATATAGCTTAAGTGTAAAATTCGAGCCTCTCAAGCCCATATTTTTGGTAGGAGGCAACAAGAATTCTATCCTCAGCTAAATCTGCAGTTCCAGGCCAAATAGCTTCCTCCATGAGTGGCACAGAAATTCTTTGCTACAGTCTGTAAAACAACCCCCACATTCTTGGCAAAAAAATCTCAAGTCCTCCTACAAAATGATAAAAATTAAAAAGACACAAAAAATAAGAATGGTAGAAATTAAAAGAAATTAAACATTGCTAAAATTGAAAAACTTTTCTTAAAATAGTATAAAATGCAATACCAATGTTAAAGTGTCTAATCATTTGGATTAGTATTTCCAGATAATAGCTCAATATGCTGTAACAGTATGTGAACTGAAAGGTATGTAACTTCATATAAAAATTAGTAAAAAGTCAATGTGTCAACAAGAAAGAGGTCAGGAAGAAAGGGAAACGGTAGCAATAACAAATTCACTTTTCTATACAAATTTCTACTTTAAAAGAGTGTACATCAAAAGTATATGTTTTTGTTGCTATAAAAAACTAATATGAATTCAGCAATTAAAACCCCAGTTACTTCAAGTCTTCCTCTACCACTTTTAGTTATCATTTTGCAATTTTGCTTAAAGAAGGGTTCACAAGCGCTAATGACGACCAAAAAAGAATTCAAGAATACATATATAAACACAAGTACCACAACAGATGTCACCAACAGGCAGTCAGCAACTAAAAATAGTTGGCAATTGCATCCTTATTCTCAGAAGCTTCTTTAGGGCTAATTCTGATTAGGTCTTGTTATCACTGTACCTCTCCCCAAAATGTGACGGTGTTTGCTGATAAACCAATTATGTTTTGAACAACTGCACTTTGAAGATAATAAGAGAATGTCAGCATTTCATAAGGCTTGAGAAGTGTAAATGAGGTATAAAGTAATACATGCCTATGAAATTGCTCATCTTAAATAAGGCTAATTCTTGATTATGATAAGAGAAATACAGCTCAAATATTTTTAAAGAGTAAAATTTTGTACAAGTAGAATAGGACATACAAGTTTCTAAATCATTAGAGAAAAACTAGAAAATCTTATCACTATGGCATTGTGTATACTCCAAAATTTTGTGAATTAAACTTACTGGTTCATAAACTAGACCATCCGCAGATGCAACCATTGTTTCTGCTAAATCTAATACATCTGCTCCAACATCTGCATTTAAAAAAAAAAATAGAAGTTTTTACATTCTATGCTAAGAACCAAATGACATCAAATGACATCAGATTAAAACAAATTAAAATGACTATCACAATGTAATATTACTTTCCTATAGTACTAATTTGTTCAAAAGTTAAAATAGTACCATTAATGTAGCTTTGGTGGATATTATTCCAAAACTGGATAATGATTTTTCTATTTCTTGCTCAGAAAAGTAGATGACAAAGAAAGGCATGGTAAATAGCATAAATTTTAACTAAATTAAAAAGCTTTGCAAAAATTGTCAAGAACATAATCACAAGTAATAAATGGCTGCTGAATAAAATATTTACTAAAAGAATTATTTTTCAAGATTAAAAGGAATCTTAAAGCTATGAACAGCTTAAAAAAGTCAGCAAATAGAAAATATTATTTTGAAAAGACTAATATTTTAGTGGTATTCAAACATTTAGACTAAGGTAAAATATGATATATTATTAACACCAACTCAAAATTGGGGATATAAAGTGTTTCTTTATCTCTTAAACTACTAACATGAGGAAAAATAAATGGAAAAGAGATGTACAGTTGTTCTGAGATAAAAATTTTCCAGAAACTAATCTGTTAAATTGGGTAAGACTATTTCACACTAAAAAATTTTGTCTAAACTAATTATTTTTTGGTTTCTACTTTTCACCAATAACTTAAAAGACCTTTTTCATATAAAAGCATCATTTTTGAGACCAATACAGATTCAAACATTATCTGACATATTAGTATTTTTCCACTTCTAACAGTAGAGAAAGCCAGAAAAAGAGAAAAAGGTAAATTATCACTATTCCCTTAAAAGCACTGAATTTGTATTTTAAAATAGAAAAATAAAAGTAGAGCAAATAGTGACAAATTAAAATGGTGAAACAGGGTATGTTTGTGGAATGTGGGTGTAGAACCTGTTACTTCAAACAAGAAAGAATATATCTATTCTAGAATTCTGATAAATAAAACTTCCCTCCAATTTTCTTTATTTTAATTACACTAATGTGAATTAAATCTCTGTATGAAGAAGAAATACAATGAATACTAAACCGAGGGGAAAGTATTTTCATTAGTAAATAAAATCACAATAAAATTTTTAATTTCATAAAGGAAAAATAAGATTAAAATACAACTAATAGCTTTTAATTTTTACTGGCAATTGTTTGAACCACAAATTACATACAGATTCATCAGGTTAAGATATACTTACATTGACACTTCATGGCAACAGTAATATCTATGTTGATTCTCAATTTGCTAAAAGAAAGAAAGGTAAACATTAGTACCCATCAATTAATCAACAAAATATCAATTATAAAATATAAATCAATTATGAAAAACCTAGATTTCAAACAGGATAAAATATATTATTTAGAACTTGGATTGCATTTCTTATGGCCAAAACAAAGGCACTTTAAAAATAAGTTCTATTTTGATTAATCCAAAAACCTGAGTTCAGATTTTTAACACAATTTTAATTTGATAATGGCAACTTTACCATAACAGAGGATAACAATAAGCAATCCAGAAAGTCTTAACCTCTGTTTATATAAACTTTGAATAGAACATTCCTTTAAAAATGTAAAACTTTAAAACCGGGTGCGGTGGCTCACGCTTGCAATCCCAGCACTTTGGGAGGCTGAGACAGGAGAATCACGAGTTCAAAGCCAGCCTCAGCAACGGGGCAAGGCGCTAAGCAACTCAGTGAGACCCTGTCTCTACATAAAACACAAAAAAATAGGGCTGAGGATGTGGCTCAGTGGTTGAGTACCCCTGAGTTCAATCCCTGGTACCAAAAAAAAAAAAAGTAAAACTTTCAAAAATCAAGAATTAAGTATTCTAAGTTTTTTTCCTCTACTTATCATAAATACCATACATTGTGGATTATAGTATATACAAATATTTTCTGTACTCTGTATCACAAAACTCTAAAGTTGATGGCTTCTATTTTTCAAACAAACCACCATTATTCAAAGCAGCATTAAAACTGGCATAAAAATCACATAACTACTAAAGTGGCATATTGGAAACTGGATCTGTGTAATTCAGGATAAATGTACCAACATTACCAGAAAACAAACATCTGATGCTTAAAGTTTTGTATGGCCTTTTCAAATGTTCAATTATTTTCAAATGATTAATTTGAATAAATTTTCAAATACCAGAATTAATTAAGCATAATAAATAGCAGAATGAGACCATCAAATTCAATCCTGCGCTTCCTATACAAACTTTTATCACTAATAATTTTCATCTAATTTTAATAGGAATTACAAATTTTAAAGCTTCAAAGTGTTTTAAAGTTGTCCATAGTTCAAACTGTGCTCAAAATAAGTTTGGGGCTTAGGTCCAGGAAAAACTGTAGAAACCATAGGAGGAGGCCACATAGACAGATTCTGGGTGTCTCTACCACACTGATAATCTGCTTAATCTAGACTACATTTGGAAAATAAAAGCTGTCTAATTGATGCTATAAACAAACAAAATAACAACAAAAAATTTCTTTTTGTTGTTATTGTTCTAGATGCAACAAAAATTTCTTTTTGTTGTTCTTTTTGTTCTTACTGTTCTAGATGCCATTGAAAACTAATGGCATCTAGAACAGTAACTCATGTTACAGATGCAGAAATAGGTCCAAAAGTCAATTGTATGAATTATTCAAGGTTACACAATTTGTAAATGTTGACTTAATTATAAACCCCATGAGAAAGATACTATAAATACTATTTCTTTTTCACTGACTAGGAAACTGAAGTACATGCAGATACAGATTTATTGACCTCCCTAAAGTCACAAAGCTAGTGAATAACAGAGCTGGAATTTAAATGGAGAACTAAATGTGTCTTCTTCTCTAGTGCACTCTTAATATTATAAACCTGTTATATGCAATCCATAAAAAGATCTAAATAAAAGAATAAATGTATGGTATATTTTGTCTCCTACAGTACTATATTTTCAAAGGTTTAAAAGTGAATCTACATATCGAAATTATCTTAGATATAATTTATAGAAGTTATAAGTATACACAATTTATCTTTTGACAATTTATTTTTCAGTCCATATGCGTCAGTAAGATATTTCAAAGTATAAAGAATAAAGAGTTTCAAGCAATTATCACCATATTTACAGCTAAGGAAAAACACATGTTCTTCTAACTTCTTATACAAGTACATTCCAAATCAGAGACCAATATCTAAATGATTCCAAAATGTTTCACTTTAATGCATGTAATTAGTAAGAATTTTTCAGGACCATTTCTTCAAAACTAAAACCAAATATAAAAGGTTAGGCTTTTTTTTTTCCAAAAGATCTACTTTTAAAATAATTTGAATCTAAAAGTATTTCAAGAAGAAAAAATGTTACCTAGAAAAATCCTTGTCCACTTCATATTCATACTTCATCCATGTATCTTGATACACTGAGAATTCCATTATTGTTAATAAAGCCATAGTGGTAAATGCTATTAGAGAAACTGAGAAATACAACAATATCACCAAGTTAAAAAAAATTTTAAAATATACAACAGTAAACTATTTTAAGTGAGACTAAAAGCAGCAATATAAAAAATGTGTCTAATGACTTCCATTTAAATAAATACTATAAAAAGTTTTTCTTCAAAATGTTTGCTATAGATTTTTTTTTAAAACAGTTCAAAATGAAAATTTAAGAAGTACAAATATGAACACAAACATCTGAATATCGATAAAGCATTTTACTTCTTTAATTTTAAGGGCAATTCTCACTAAATAGATTTGCTACAATTTTACAAGACAAGTCAAACTATTTTGTTATACACAGCACTGTCACAAATATAATAAATGATGAAAATAAGCATGCTTACTGGCCAAATTTGAAAATATTCCCCTTAGTATTAAAAAAATGCATCTATACCTACCGCCCAATTTAAAACAAAAAATTGTACTTTCATTAACAAAATAGTCATAAGAGATTAGAAAGAGTAAGCATTTTATTACACATTTTATCCAAAAAATACAATCATGTGAAATATTTCATTACCTCTTAAATAATAATAAATAGTAATATTATTATACATATTATTCTTACTGATGTCACTGTTTTATTTAACAAATCTGTGCAAGCCACTACTGTAAGCATAGTACATAGTAACTTATTTTTTTTTTTTTTTTTTTAATTTTTAGTTGTAGATGGACACAATGTCTTTATTTTATTGCTTTGTATGTGGTGCTGAGGATCGAACCCAGGGCCTCACGCATGCGAGGCAAGCGCTCTACCGCTGAGCTACAATCCCAGCCCCCATAGTAACTTATTTGATATATCAACCCAGTAAGTAAATAAATACTGATATACCTATTTCATGGAAGAAGTAACTAGTTTTTAGTAACTTCCTCATAGGAAGTGGCAAAGGTGGGATCTTAACCCAGACAGTTAAACTCTGGATCTAAAGTCTAAGTTCTTAACCATTACCTCATGCTGCCTCTCAAGCACTAACGTGAAATTTAAGAAATTCTTAAGATGTTTATACTAATTTAATCAAAATAGGAATGAGGCAGTGTCAACATCCTTATATAACTTCTTCAAACTTCAATTCCATTTATATATTAAAATCTTGATTATACATAACTGAAGAGTACCAAAATAGTAAAACTGCATTAATTTGTTGATTAACAAATAGACACTGTTAAATGCATGCGTGGAATTGGGTTAGATGTTATACAGAACATAAACAAGAATAAACCAGGGCAAACAGTGACACAAGAACAGACAGACAAATTACAAAGTTACTATATAATTCATTGATGAGTTCTTCCTCTTGGCTATATTTCTTATGTTCTTGATTGGATCATTCAGAAACTATTTACTGAGGGAATTTTATCTGAACTAAAACTTACCTGTTCCCCCACTGGCTGACGTCTCTACATAGCTGTCAGGAACCTTTGGAAAGGCGTCCAATTCTTTCACCAAATTTAAGGTTTTTTTCCGATTCAGTCGCCTCATCTTCAGGAAAACCTTCCTCTTCCTTCATATAGTCATGCTAAGAAATAAATTAATTAATGACTAAATGAATCCTATAAAATGATAAAAGGTTTCTTTCATTTTAGGGTAACTGACAAATGTCCTTAGAAACTCAGTGTTCTTATCCTTCCTTGAGAAAGTAATATTCATACCATTCCTTTCCCCACTCCCACCCTAACAAAAATTACAAGGGCAATTTACATATACAAACAATACATAGCACAAAAACAAATGAAAAACAATTCAGTCAAATTGTAATGTTCCAACATACAAATCAAAATAGAAACAGTTTTGTTATTAAATTGACAAATAAAAATAAAACATTCTCAGTAATGGAGAAAATGAAATAAGACAGACATGCTACATTGCTAACAAGGACATAAATGTCACCACTTCTCTTTTGAATAAATAAATTCCTCTTTAGAAATGAATCCTAAGACAAGAATCTGGGTTAAGAACCAACAGTTGATTACAAAAACATTTCTCATAGTGTTTTTTTTTTTTTTTTTTTTGTATGTTTGTTTTTGGTTTTGGTACTGGGGATTGAACCCAGGCAAAGTCAACCACTGGTCTATATTCCCAGCCCTTTTAATTTGTTTGATTTGAGATGGGGTCTTGCTAAATTGCTGAGGCTGGCCTGGAACTTGTTAACTGAGATTACAGGCAGGCATGCACCACTGCACCCAACTATATTATTTTTTAAAAAATATTTAAGACAATCAATCTCATGGTATCCACTCTACAAATTATGGTGAAATAACACAGCTTAATCTCTATCACTACTGAAAAGCATAAAAGAAAACATTTAATGACACAAGAAAACACTTATAATACATTATGAAGATTCAAAGGCCTTAGGGATTCCAATTTTATGAGAAAAGGAAAGATACAAGAAACAAACTTAAATCTATACATAAAAATGTTAAAAGTAGATTATTTTCATTTTTTACATAATGACAAACTTTAAAATTATATTTTTGAATAACATTATTTTAAATTTGATTGCTTGCTGTTCTTTTTGATCAGTATGCCAACTATATCTAAAATGTTATAAAGTCAAACAAATGAGAACTAAGGCACAGAACAAATAATTTTCCCAAGCCCACACAGCTGATAGTAATAATATGGATTTGATCCCAAGCAGCTTAGCCTAAAATCTATGCTTCAAACCACAGTATATGCTGACTTTCACTTCATTATGTGCTGCCATGGTCCACTGACATCTGCAAATGTTTATCATTTCCTTTTCACCTGGATCATTCAATATGCTTCTCTTCTTCCCCATCCCATCATATCCCTTGAACTCACGATCCTATATCATTCATTCACAATAAAATTTTTTACTATGTAAGCTTAACAGTTCTTGTATTCCACTGCATTTAATCTATACAAAGTCATTCACAAGCAAGCTCGTGTTTTGGCTTCTCTCACCTCTTACAACTGCTTCACCTCTAAAATTCAAAATATCATTTTCCTCTCTGAATGAAAATAACTATCCTTCAAGCTCTTCATTTTCACTGGTGTTCTCAAATCCTTGAATCCCTCCCAATTATCCAATTCCATTGCTCCCACATCTACTCTCTTTGCCTTTTTATTCAGTTTGGTCATTTTCAAAAATGTACTTAGAAATGCTTCCTAGAAGCTGCTGGCATTTTGTTACAAAATTTGTTATCTCTACCAAGTGAAAAACCTAAGGAGAGTATAGAAAATTTTTCAAAAGATAAACTTGTTCAATTTAAAAATATGTCCTTGTTATCTGGGATTATTGTCTTCCTTTTTATGTGTCAAAATACCCTTTCCCTTATGAACTGATAAAAGTAAACAGAGGTGTTTTATTTATACATATATATAAGATGCTAAATTATTTAAAAATATAAAAAATATATATATACATGTGTATACAGGAGGCTTTTTGCTTTTTGTATCCTCATTTAGCAAAATGTAAAATGTAATTCTCTTAGTCCTCAAACCTAGGCCTTTTCCCATGTTTTCCTTTTTTTTGGTATTGGTCCACAAAATCCAATAATTTAGGAGTCACTGCACTAGACGACTTTGTCCACTGGTTGGTGCTGTTATTTATACCTTAATCATCTCCAGTACCATATGTTTTTTTTGTTGTCTTGCCTAAACTGTCCTGTATATTAAAAAGCAAAACAAAAACAAACTCTAGGAAGTCACTTATAATGAGATGAAGGCAATACTTTGAAAAACTGCATAAGGAATAAGAAACCTTTCACATTAGAATATAGACATTATCAACACTCAATTTAAGCAGCATCGTATAGCCTATATTTCCTCATTGCATTCATTTGAGTCAAACTACCAGATGCTTTGCCAAAATTAAAATACAACGTTCATGAAACTTTTTATAGTTTGCTTAAGTTTCATTATCTCTCCAAACCAAACAAGAGACAGTCTGTTACCCAAGTTTTATGAGGCAACATCTATTTATAATATATATTTGGCAATGAAAAATATTTAATTAGTTAATACACATGTCCATCATGTAGGCTGAACTATGTCCTCTCAAAAGATGCTGAAATCCTAACCTCTGCTATCTGTGAATGGGCATAATTTGAAAATATTTGGAGCTTTGCAGATATAATTAGTTAAAATGAAATCATATTGGATTAGAGTAACTCAAAACCTAAAGACTGATGTCCTTATAAGAAGACCATATGAAGACACAGATACACACAGGAGAATGCCCTGTAAAAGACAGGGCATATAAAGACAGAAATTAGAGTAAGGTGTCTATAAAGACTGCCCTGAAGCTAGGAAGAGGCAATTAAGGACTCTTTCCTAGGTTCTTTAGAGGGAACACATCTCCAAAATTGTGAGAGAATAAATTTCTCTCTACAATTTTTTTTTTTGGTATGGGGGATTGAACTCAGGGGTACTTGACCACTGAGCCACATCCCCAGCCCTATTTTGTGCTTAATTTAGAGATGGAGTCTCACTGAGTTGCTTAGTGCCTCACCATTGCTTGGCTGGCTTTGAATTTGCGATTCTCGAGTCTTACCCTCCCAAAGTGCTGGGATTACAGGTTTACGCCACTGCACCCAGCCCTACCTACAAATTTTAATTACTTGGCCATACTCTATTAGAATACAGTAAGAACCATTTTACAAAATAGCTTAGTCTCACTTTACAGTGGATATGCTCCCTCCATGTACTTAACCTTTTTACTTTAAAATGTGGGTCTTTTACAACAGTTAAATGTTATGCTTTAAAAGTTATTCAAAATAAGTCAAATAATCTAGTAACTTTCTAACTAATAAAAAGATTTACTTGAAAGACAAATAAGTTGGTACACATGTAAATTTCAGTCCAAAAACACCCTGGATTGTCCGCTAGGTAGTTACTAGTTCTATGAGAAACTTGGAAAAGCCTCAACATTTCAGAATCCTCTCAAAAATTTTATTTCAATGTAAGATATTTGAGATTTAGATGCTAAACTCAGAGGAAAGTAGGACTGTATATGAGGTAAGTAGATAATCTCATAGAGAACTATATAAACTGATAAAATAAAAGCTGAGAGTTACTGTAGAGTCATAGCAACAGAATAATATGAAGTACCTAGTGGAAATAAGAATAAGATCAATGCTCCTCAAAAAACATCTCAACTAAAGTAGTTCTTAAAAAGTATACAAAATTAAAGTAAGTAAGTATAAGGAACTTAAGAATGAGGAAAGAAGGTCAGCAATGCAAGAAATATATTCACAATAAAATGAATGTTCTTAAAAGCAAGAGCACGCATTAACAAGGAACCAAGATGGGCAACAGGAACCTAGGCTGCAATAAAACTACATGAAGAAATAGAAAGGAATAATCTGTGCCTTAGTAATTAAGAGACAAAAACAGTTTAAGAAAGTAACTGGAAGAGTTTAAGGTCATATTAAGTACATATAATAAAGAGTGTTTAGTCAATTTGGGGGAGTCAGAAAGAAATTATTTTTTAAAAGTATCTTATTCAGTCTATATTTTGGTTAAGTACCAAGGCAACATTTGCAAGTAAAAAAGGTAGAAAGTGGAAATTTTAAAAATCAGCTAACATTTCCTGAGTGCTGACCCTACCAGCAGGCATTGTCTAAGTGCTTTGTTTTAATACACTTAATCCTACAACCTTCTTATGAATTAAGTATGACTACATTATCATTCCCATTTTACTTAGGAGGAAACTAAGGCATAGAGAGGTTAAATAATTCGCTATGATTTTAAAAGACAGAAATAAATACTGGAAAACTGTTAAATAAAATTTAGAGTGGGCATAGACTACCTAAAAGTGATTTATATTAAAAGTAAATTTCATTTCTTCCATTTCAGTCACCAACTCCCAGAGAAATTTTTTTTCTAATTCATTGTTATCCTAGTTCCACAGATTTCCTTTGAGAAAACTTGATATATTTTTTTATTTGTACTATGAAGCCATTACAATACTCAGTTATATCCTAAAGTCTACCATCAAATAGAAAAGGAAAAAAATGGAATTTGTTTCTCATGTTATTCTTCTAATACTGGATTACATTAAAGATATCAATAAACAAATTAGGCAAATAACCGTAAGTCCTTCAGTGAACACGTTAGACTCATGTCTTTATGACTGTATACTAAAGTTCAATATATCAGACTACGTAATTAATTTAAATACTGGGCTACACCTGTAAACAAAAGAAAATTTTTGTTAATTGTATCTTTTTAATTGCTTCTGAAAGCCAGCCTTGCAACATTTTAACAAACATAACTTTACCCTAAATCCTGAGGGTACTAAATCCTAAATATAAAAGTTATTTAAACATGTTTTCTCATCTCAAACAATGATCAACTCTATACTACGATAACCATTGCTATTCTCCACACGAGTTGACAAATTACCTTCCCAGGTTTCTTGAATAGAGAAAAGTAGTCGCTCTGAGACCTGTCTCCTCCAGCATCTTGCCTTGTCCTGCCCCTTTCTCATTTTCCAAAGCTGCGTGCGAAGGCGTGGCCAAAACCTCCTTTCTTAAAAAGAGCAACCTGCTACCAAGAATGTGGTATTTGTTTGGGAGTAGGGGTCTGGACACCTTATAAAACTAGGGACACTATGAGGCTGGTGTTCAGGAAGCGGGACCCTATTTGCCAAGGGACGCAAAAAGTCACCTGGCACTGTGAGAAACAAGGAGTTAGGATCGGAGTTATCAAAGAAGCACCTGAACTACTTCCAACTCCAAGAGAGCTCGGACACCTGGAGCAGAGAGTGGAGAGCTCCTAGTCACAGCGCTGCCCAGGGTCCTGCCAGTAACGCCCCCGGGGGAAGTGGAGAAGCTCTACGGTCTGGCCTGCTCTCCAGAAAGAGATGAAGACAGGCACCTAAACCAACGCCAGGCTCTCAGTCTCCTTAACCGCATTCATGCCCGAGCGGCCCTGAAACAATCAAGGGAAGACCACCCAACGGGGTTTCAGTATTTTACCTTGTGTTACGGTCCCAGTCGACCGCCATGTTTCACAGAAGCCCGGGCCGCCGGGGCTTCCATGTACCTGGAAATATCGCGAGAACAAAAGCGACTATCACCACTAAAAACGTCAGAGGGGAGACTATGTGGAGTTCTCGCGATAATTCTTGTGCTTACGAATTGCTTAGTGAATCAAGAGGCGTGGTCACGGCGAAAGAGGCGTGCCTAAACTGAAATAAGATGGAGACGTGTTTTAGGTGTAATCGCTTGACCAATGCGGAATCTTCTCAGAGAGAGGATTGTCTTCGATTACTGAACTTAACAGATCTCTCTCAGCTTCTAGGACAGTATTTCAGTACTGGTGAGAACTTTGGACTCAGAAATTGTCTCTAACAATGTTAAGGCGTAGCATTCCATTCTCTGCGTGGTGAGTGCCCTTTGACTTTGCGTTCTTATTTTCCCGGGTCAGGAACACAAACTTTTCCAGGCATGGCTGTTTTAAATTCGTTCAATGTTTTTAACGTTTTCTACAATATAAGTTCTGTAAGAAAGCACGCCTGACTTCCTCATGGCCCTTCGCCAACACCTATTCTTCCCTTAAATATTTGTTCAGAAAGAAAATTAATGATTCATCTTTATCTCTTCATAGTAAGTAAGAAAGGGGGTGGGAGGTTGGAAGAAAGGTTAATGAGGAACTACTAGAGAGTTAGCCTGTCCCGGCCCCCCTTTTACCCACCTTTTATCAAATGTTACAAGCAAACTTTTAAATTTTAATATTCTGATTAATTGACCAAAACAGCCTGTCGAAAGCCTAATTGTGACTAATACACGGCACTGTTTTAAATGTTTTATCTGCCTTCTCATTTAATCCTAACAACACTCCTGGAAAGTAATACCATTATTTACCTGTTTGATAAGTAAGGCATTTAAGAAGTAGAGGGGGATAGTTTACAGCTTTCTGCCTCTCCCAAAGCTATTTCATGTAGAGAATTAAATTTTACTGAACTATGAAATCTTATTACATTGAAATTCTCCCCAAAGACGGGCAGATGAAAATTTCCAATGAGACGTTTCTATTTCCATACTTCCAATTAAATTGATTTAAAGTTCTCACTTCCTTCACATTTAAGAAGAAACATTTTTTAAAGGGTAAGATCATAGACTCTGAAGCCAGAATTTCCTAGTTAAAATTCCAATTCAACAACTTACTTGACATGGGGCATATTATTTCCTTTTTGTGTCTCCATTTCCTCATCTGTAAAATGGATTATGATGATGATTAAGTGAGTTAATATATATCTAAAATACTTTATCTTTGCTATAAAGACATTAGCGATAAAAGCTCCTTCCTCAACCCTGCTTTTGTGAGTCTAAGACTGGATGGGCTCTTCCTTGGATGGAGGCTGGCACACCTGATCCCTGGTCTTCAGAGTAATCTACTTTTGGATAACAATTACCCCATGAGATTTGGGTTTCCCAGTATAGCAAAACTAATTTGACCTTACTGTTTAAAAACAAACAAGCAAAAACCCCCACCATTATCTAATCTAACAAGACTAAACAATTAAAACCCTTCTGGACTTTGTTTTATTTTATTGGTGCTGAGGCTCAAACCACGGGTCTATGGAAGCACATGCTCTACCACCGAACTTCATCCTAAGAGAACTTTGTTTAACTTTATTTAAAGAGAGGTTATCAGTGGGATTATATTTGGAAAATAATTTGCTTTAAAAAACAAACATTCTAAGCTGGAGCAGTGGCACACGCCTGTAATCCCAGTGGCTCCATAGGCTGAAGCAGGAAGATCATGAGTTCAAAACCAGCAACTCAGTGAGACTCTCTCTAAATAAAATACAAAATAGGGATGGGGATGTGGTTCAGTGGTTGAGTGCCCCCGAGTGCAATCCCCAATACTACCCCCAAAACAAAACAACAAAACATTCTATTAAGTAGTACCTACAGAAGATAGATATTAGACTGCTTCAGAACCACCTATATTTTAGTAAAGATACTTAAAAAATGTTTTCATGCCTTTTTTTTCCTTCTCCGTAGTTTGAGTAAAAGTATTAGCAGGTAAGCAGCAAAACTAACAAATAAATATTTTTTCTATACAGATGGCCCCTCAAAGTCGGTATCTCCCAAATGGATTTTATAAATTGTCCCCAAATTTTGTCTTTTCCTCGGTGCCTGGAAAATATCACCACAAACCTCAAATGCAGGTTAGCATCCTGGGTCTCCTCCTTCCTCTCCATAGCTGCCAATTCTAATGACCAGTCATTTTTATCCATGAGATATCCTACCTTCATACTACACACCAGGGCCTCATTAGTACTTTATCCGCAGGTGATTGTCAAGGTTGTATTCAAATTATGTATGTACATTTTTAAATATTGTAGTTAAACTTCTAAATCATTTTTTCTACATGCCAACTTGGAAATTGAAAGTCAAATTACTTTTTCACAGGAGAAGTTTATATTTTGTATATCAACTGATGGATACTTTTGGTTCATGCACAGAGGCACTACCTGCCTTCTAATATCTGTTTCAGTAACCACCCACTAATATCTATAAATCATTTATGTACAGTAGTTTAAATATGGTTAATAGGTTCTGAGAGACCAAAAGTCCATCATTTGAACCTGTAGCCTCAACACTCTTGAAACAAATATTCATTGAGTACCTTGTATATGACAAGGAATATGCTGTGTACCAAGTAGGCAGTACTGACAATGTGGACATCCTTGCCCTCATGGAATTTTTCTATGTTGGAGTAAACAGGCATCAAATAATTAACCCCGCAAAAATATATGACTGTGGTTTGTATTATTTACCTTGATAGTTATTAATTGGTATTAATAATGTATCATGTATTCAATATATTTTACTACAATTCTTCATTATCTTTCAATACAAAAATAATCAACAAATACATATTTCATACCATACAGTTCTCTATAATGATGATTGATTATATTGTTCAAATGAATGTTCAAAGAACATTTGCTTTTAAAATACTCTTTCATTACTTTTCATTACTCTTTCAATACTCTTTCATTTTTGTGTATTTCATTTATTTAATATCTTCTATGATCTCTATATATTTAAGTAAATTTTTGCTCTTTATATTTCTTAAAACTTTTAAATGCATAATTAATTTCAAGGTAAAAGCAGATGGAAATCTTTAAGTGCCAAATACATAATAAATGTACTGTATTAGGTTAAGAAGCAACACATGTTTAGCTCACATGCTTTAGGCAAATTTTAATTTCATTAATGTGACACAGATGCTCAGAAATCTTTCACACTTGTCCAAACTCAAACATCTTTGCAATCATCCCGATAGCATGTTTCTTCCAGAATCTTTCAAATTCAAACTTCTTTCAAACATTGTACTAGCATCTGGGAACACCAACGTATTCTCCCAGACTAGCAGGCCTTATAATATTCTTTATAAGCAATCAGTACCTCATTTTCACCTGTTCATGCTAATATATATAAATTAATGAAACCCAGCTAATCTTGGAGGAGACTAAGTACATTTGTACGTGTCTTCATATATGTGTGATTTTTATGTAGATGACAAATTGTAAAGAAAAAAAATCCAAGATGCTATGAGCAAAAATAAGAATCAGTGTGCAACTGATAGAAACATAGATATTTTTCTGTTTCCTGATATGATTTCACAGTGTTGGACTAAAAAGGTGAAACATTTACATTTTATGTCTGAAAAATATTCTTATGGCAAAACATTGTAAAAAAATACATTAAACAGCTAAATAATAGAAATAAGGCCTTCCTAGTGATCATAGTTCAGATGCTTTGACTAAAGAAGATGAATAAACATATATTATTATTATTTTATAGGAACTAGCTTGACAAATATTCCTTTTTTTAAAAAATTGTTTTTCTAAGTAAAAGTCAAGTTAACAGTAGTAAGGTCCCTCCACTTTTTGGGTCTTGGGAGGAAAAAGCCAATAATCAATAAACATTTCCCTTGTTGTATACACACTTTCTGATAAACTAGTCTTCGGGGGAGCAGACTTGGTCAGAAATTGATTTTCTTCTAACAGTATAGGTAGGATGCGGGAACCCCATTAAAGATCTGGCTCCTTGCCACAGGCCTCAGATTGGGGCTTCTGGTATCACATTGTCAATCTAAATAGGTGGAAGAAATTGTCCAAAGAACAATGATATTTAATTGGGAAAACAGCATTGCAAAGGGAATACATGTGCTATAGGAAACTGTGGGCATGGGAAGTTCAGGCAAGAGGAAGATTTATTTATTATTTATTATTTATTTATTTCATATGATGCTGAAGATCGAACCCAGTGCCTCACACATGCTAGGCAAGTGCTCTACCACTAAGCCACAACCCCAGCCCAAAGAGAAGATTTTAAAGGCAAAAGGGGAGACATTTATGTAAGTTACTTGGATACAAAGTTCACTGGTCTGGAGACATTAGCTCATTGGTGGAGGTGCCCTTGCTGCGCAAGTGTTCTGTCCAGAGTATCTTCTCTGAATTAATGCAGTCTTAAAGAATGTTAAAGATGAACTTTTTTTTAACATACATCTGTGCACATTTACAAGATGGGATATGTGTAGAAATCTCTTGAAAAAAGAGTCCTTGAGGAAGTGCATACCTTAGATAGGCGGCTTGTGCCTTCATAACCTCTTGGATCTAATTTTGCCTGAGTAACAAATATTTCATCTTGATGTCATCAGCTTTCACAACATTTATCCTCTAAAGGTGATGCTCTATAACATAGCAACCCTTGGCACTCCTATAATAGTAGAGATGGGGACAACTGAACTTTAAGACATAAATTTCATGTCTATCTTAAGCCAAGTTCATACTGAAGGGATGTACAGAAAACCACCACAATTTTCAATTCTGAGGCAATAAGTGATAAAATGTGAGGCTAAAAATCAGAGCCTTTTCTATATATTTTTGTAAATATATATATGTACATATATATGTATATAGGCTTGGTTTAGCTAAACTGTATTTTTTGTTTAAAAAGAATTGAAAAGACTTAAAATTTTGAAGGTTTAGCAGCAGCCATACAGGACACTGTGAGTTCTTCCTTGCTACTTTTACATCACCCCTTGAAGAATTCTAGCTGTTTAGTCATAAGCATGCTCAAGAAGCCCCTTGGAAAGACCTCTGGGGCAAAGCATCTTTTTGTTCAAATTCTGAGGAGGAGTGTAAAGGCATCAGATTCCTGACCCATTGCTTAAGATCTATTTCCCTGTGTAATTTTATACAGGTTGAGTATCCCTTGTTCAAAAGTGTTTCAGATTTCAGAGTTTTTCAGATTTTGGAATATTTTAAGATATGCAATTGAGCATACCTAATATAAATATCCAAAATGCTCCAAAATCCACAACTTTCAAAGCATGGTGATAACTATAACATATATAGTTTTGTTTTTCTTTAGGGTTCTTGAGATTCACAGTGATGTCTGATATAAATCTGATTCATTGCTGGGCATTCATTGACTCTCTTCTGGCAACTCATGTCCTTTGGTTTTAGGAAATTTTCTTGATGATTTTCTCCTCAGCTTTCCTTCTGTTTTCTCATTATTGAAATACCTGTTACAGTTATATGGGACTTTTTGAACTATTAAATGTTAACTAAAGGAAATGAGAAAAAGACAGCAGTGGAATAAAAAAAAATTCCTTTTGCTTTTTACAATTATGGTACTGGTTTTAATTAGCACTATTTCTTTTGCATTTATTTCTCAAAAGGGTGACAAAAATAAAAGAACGGAATAATAAGGATTTGGGAGAGACTTCTGGCTACTTACTTAAATCCTCTTCTCTCTTAACACCAGAATTCTGGACTGTAAACCCAAATGAAGAACTTGGAACTGCTAGATTTGGCAGATGGGATAGCCAGAATTGTAAGTAAAAATTATTGAGTACATTGAATAGAGCATCTATGAAAGCGATTTGACCCCTTTTCTCCCTTTATTTTTTTCTTTTGAGAACAGAGTCTTACTAAGTTGCCTAGACTGGCCTCAAACTGCAATCTTCCTGCCTCAGTCTCTTGGGTGGTGGGATTATAGATGTGTGCAGCCACACATGGTTTTTTTCATTTATTTTTAACTCATATATGTGAACATAAAAGTTGTACATGTTAATGGGGTACCAAGTAATGTTTGATACATCTATATGTTGCATAATGTTAAAATTGTATTTAACTTATTTAGCTCCTCAAACATTAGTGTGTCTTTATGGGAAATTCTTTCTTCTGGAATTTGAAATGTACAGTACATTACTGTTATCTGTAGTCATTATGCTGTGCAGTAGTACACTAGAGCTGCTTGCTCTCCTTTTAATTGCAATTTAGTTCCCATTGAACAAACATTTTTCATCCTTCCCTGCCCCCTCACTCTTCACTGACTTCTAGTAACCACCAATCTATCACCTTCTAGGAGATCAACTTTTTTAGATTCCATATATGAGTGAAATCATGCAGTTCTTGTCTGTCTGTGCCTAACTTTCTCATTTAACATGCTCTCCAATTCTGTCTGTATGGTTGCAAATGACAATATTTCTTTTTTTTAATTTCTTTTTTCATTTGTTCTTTTTAGTTATACATGACTGTATGGTCAATTTTGAACGTATTTGTAGAAACATGGAGTATATCTTATTCTAATTAGGAACCCAGTCTCATGAATCTACACGATATGGAGATTCACTATGGTGTGTTCACATACATACATGGGAAAGTTATGTTAGATTCATTTCACTGTTTTTCCTATTTCCATCCCCTCTCCCTTCCCTTCATTCTCCTTTGTCTAATCCACTGAACTTCTATTCTTCCCCTTCCCCCTTATTGTGTGTTAGCAACCACATATCAGAACATTCTACTTTTGAATTTTTATGACTGGCTTATTTCACTTAGCATGATAGTTTCCAAATCCATCCATTTACTAGCAAAAGTCATAAAGTCATTCTTCTTTGTGGCTTAGTAATATTTCATTGTGTATATATACACCACATTTTCTTTATATATTCATTTGTTGAAGGACACCTAGGTTGGTTCAATAGTTTATTGTGAATTGAGCTGCAATAAATATTGATGTGGCTGTCACTGTAGTATGCTGATTTTAGCTCCTTTGGATCTATACTGAGAAGTGGTATAACCAGGTCAAATGGTGGTTCCGCTCCTAGTATTTTCAGGAATCTCCATACTGCTTTCCAGAGTGGCTGCACCAATTTGCAGTCCCACCAGCAATGTATGAGTGTACCCTTTTCCTCACATCTTCACCAATATTTGTTGTTACTTGTATTCTTGATAGTTGTCATTCTGACTAGAGTGAGGTGAAATCTCAATGTAGTTTTAATTTATGTCTCTAATTGCTAGTGATGTTGAACATTTTTTCTTGTATTTGTTAACCATTCATTTTTTTTTTTCTTTTGAGAAGTGTCTATTTAGTTCCTTTGCCCATTTATTGATTGGGTTGTTTGTTTATTGGTTGGTTGAGTCCAAAAAATTCTTTCTATCCAAGGTTCTTGGATTGAAGAATATACTTTTTGGGTCCTTGATTATTGGAATCTATCAAGTATGGGGAATAATGAGTCACAGACAAGGAGTATTGTAATTCCCCTGTTGACGTATTTGTACAAACATGGAGTACAAACAGGTTCATGCTGTGTGTCAGCTGAGCCCTGGCCTGCATTTCCTACCTGGCTGTTTAATGGCATGTTTGCTGGGGAAGGGTTTAATTTACTCCAGGGGCTTTCCCCCCACCCTTGTTACACACACCTGGAGCTGCTGCTAGTTCCAACTAGCCTTGCATCATGTGGACTGGGCAGGTGCCTTCTTATTTCAGAGGTCCCAGGTCTGTCCCTGGGCATGGCAAATGCCCAGGCTGAGGTAGTTCCCCGAGTGCTTTGGAGAGTCGGGGAAGTAAACAGTTCTCTGAGTACTGCACTAGAGAACAGAGCATGGGAACATGGGAATAGAGCAATCCACCAGCTTAGTCTTGGTTCTCTCAGACCTATCCGCCTCAATAAACCACATGCTAGGCTCTTGTTCCTCACCACAGAGGGCAGTGCAACCAGTCACTGATCACAGACCATAGTGTCCTCTGCAGTCTGATCTCCTTACTATTTAAAGGGTTCAGGGGTATGCCACTCACCCTCTTCATGACTGTGTCTTGTGGCTATCTCCCACCCACCAGGCAGGGTGTCCCTAGGTCCTGAATTGTGATTGTTCTGTTTTCTGATCCAGAGTAGCTGAGTCCCAAACAAGAGGCCCCTTTCCAGATGGCTTCTGGTCGTAGCCCTCCCAGATACCTACAGCAGGTACTGCAGTGGATTTTTCTCCAGAGCTGGCCTGCTGTGGAGGAGTAGTTTTCAGCCTAACTTCCTGCATTAGATTCAAAGCTTCCAAGCTTTGTAGGTTTCTCCTGAGGCTAGTAATGCCAGTCATTGTTTATTGCTGAGGCTGCCTGCACCCTCCTGGCTTACCATGGGCTTGGGCTTGGGGCATAAGTTCTTCTTCCCATGGGAAGCCAAGGTTGGAGTTGCAGACTGCTTCATACTTTCCTCTGAGTTGCCTTTCTGCTTTTTAGTTTTCCTATCAACTCTTTCTTGATTACAGGAGCAACTCTTCTCTTTCTCTCTTTGAAGTACAATTTGTCCTAACTTTTCACTGGAAGTGTCCTGCAAAGGATACTTCTATTCTGTCATCTTATCCAGAAGTCTCCATGAACGAACTTAATAATGTGCTGTTGGATTCTGTTGGCTGATATTTTTTGAGGATTTTTGCATCTGTGGTCATTAGGGTGTTATCCTCCAGTTTTCTTTTTTTATTGTGTCCTTATCTGGTTTGGGTATTAGGGTAATGCTGGTCTCGTAGTCTGTGTTTGGAAGAATTCCTTCCTCTCCTATTTTTTGTAATACCTTAAGGAGAATTGGTGTTAGCTTTTTAAGCGTTTGGTAGAATTCAGCAGCATAGCCGTCTGGTTCTGGGCCTTTTTTGATGAGAGGCTTTTATTTTTTGTATTAGGGATTGAATCCAGGGGTGCTTTTACCATTGAGCTACATCCCTAGTCCTTTCTTTTCATTATTATTTTTTTATTTTAAGACAGGGTGTTGCTAATTTGCTAAGGCAGCTATGTGCATTGCAGAATTATTTGCTGACTGACAGAGAAATCCCCAAACCCGTTACCCTACAGAAGTCTCTGTGTGGTCGTGGTGTGAAAGCAGAGGAAAAAGAGTTTGTTTTTCCAACTCACTTTCTTTTACCTAAAGCCTAGTAAGTACTGTAATGCTTTCTGTTTTCATAAATTTGTCTTTTTTTTTTTTTTTTTTTTTTTAAATTTTTTTTAGTTGTCAATGGACCTTTGTTTTTTTATTTATTTATATGTGGTGCTGAGAATCGAACCCAGTGCCTCCCGCATGCTAGGCAAGCGCTCTACCACTGAGCCAAACCCCAGCCCCTCATAAATTTGTCTTTTGTAGACATTTTATGAGAAAAAAATCAACATTCATAGGCTTTTATGAGTGGCTTCTTTCATTGAGCATGATTTTGAAGTTCACCCATGTTTTAAAATATTTTTGTAACTATTCTCGATTGTTCAAAAATCTTTTAAGGACTCAAACGAGGGGGAAGCCTCTTTACAAGCTTTATTCTAAGAAAATGCATAAAATAATAGCTAACATAAATTGGAAACTTACTAGGTACCAGCCACTGTTTTAAGTGGTTTGAGCTCCTTTATCTTCACAATATTACTATAGATATTTTAAAATTATTATTGCTACCTGCCCTTTATGATGAGGAAATGAAAGTGCAATTAGGCTAAGCAAATTTTCCCAAAGTCTTAATTAACACTAGTTAATGGTGGACCTGGGATTTGAACCCAAGAAGTCTGAATTCAGAATCAATATTCATGATCCCCATTCATGCCCAAAGTTATGGATATTACATGAGATTAGCTTTAATGATTAATATCTGGCTCCTGGAAGGTATACAAAGACATATAAAACCCATTTCCCCTACAAGACAACAGATGGGAGAAAATATAACTGCCAGTGTCCAGTTAAGCAGTTGGTAAATAGGCTCAATGTTTTAAGTGACATCAGCAAGCACGAATTATAGTGATATTTTGGACATTCTAGGAAATGGGAAGGGCTAAAGAATGAAAGAGTTTGATGCTCTGAATGTGTGTGGAACTCCCAGTTTCCCGTACAAGAGGAGGGCACATGCTGCTGTGAGGAGCTAGCATTATTTTTTTTATTAATTTATTTAAATGCATTTCAAGTCGTAGTACATATATAGAGCTCAATTTTTCCATTTCTCTGGTTGCAAACCAGATAGAGTCACACCATTTGTGTTTTCATACATGCACCAAGGGTAGTTATGACAATCTCAGTCAACCATCTTTACTACACCCATTCCCCTTTCCCTCTCCCCTGCCCCATCCAGAGTTCCTCCATTTCTCCTATGTTCCCCATTCCCACCTCCCTTATTCATCAGCATCCACTAATCAGAGAGAACATTCAGCATTTGGTTTTTTGGGATTGGCTTATTACTTCACTTAGCATAATGTTCTCCAGTTCCATCCATTTACCTGCAAATGCCATAATTTTATTCTCTTTTATTGCTGAATAATATTCCATTGTGTATATGTACCACAATTTCTTTATCCATTCATCTATTGAAGGGCATCTGGGTTGCTTCCACAGTTTTGCAATTGTGAATTGTGCTGCTATAAACATTGAAGTGGCTGCATCACTGTGGTATGCTGTTTTTAAGTCTTTAGGACAAGGAGTGGAATAGCTGGATCAAATGGTGGTTCCATTCCAAGTTTTTTAAGAAATCTCCATACTGCTTTCGAGATTGGTTGCACCAGTTTGCAGTCCCACCAGCAATGTTTAAGTGTACCTTTTTCACCACATCCTCGCCAGCACTTATTGTTGCTGGTGTTTTGGATAGCTGCCATTCTGACTGGGGTGAAATGAAATCTGAGAGTGGTTTTGATTTGCATTTCTCTAATGGCTAGAGATGTTGAACATTTCTTCATATATTTGTTTATTGATTGTATATCATCTTCTGAGAGGTTTCTATTCAGCTCCTTAGCCCATTTATTGATTGGGTTGTTTTATTGGTGTTAAGTTTTTTGAGTTCTTTATATATCCTGGCGATCAGTGCTCTATCTGATGTGCGTGTGGCAAAAATTTGAGGAGCTAGCATTATTAAAATGGTCTTTAGTATTTTATTTTGTGTACTATCTGATCTAAACAGAAATATATGTAAGTTATGGAGCAAGATAATAAACCTCTATAAAACTACATCCAACTTAACTTACTGTTGTGGTTTGGATGTGAGGTATCCCCCAAAAGCTCATGTGTGAGACAATGCAAGAAGGTTCAGAGGAGAAATGATTGGGTTGTGAGAGTCTTGACCTGATTTAATCAGTGAATTAATCCCTAATGGGATTAACTGAGTAGTAACTGGGAGCAGGTGGGGTATGGCTGGAGGAAATGGTTCATTGGGGGTGTGTCTATGGGATATATATTTTGTATCTGGAGAGTGGAGTCTCTCTGTTCTCTGATCATGATGTGAGCTGCTCCCCTCTGCCACACTTTTCCACCATGCTGTTCGGCCTCACCTGGAGCCCCCAGGAATGGAGCTGGCCTTCTATGGACTAAGTCCTCTGAAACCGTGAGCCTTCTAATAAACTTTTCCTCCCCTAAAATTGTTTTGGTCGTATCTTTTAGTCACAACAGTGAAAAAGCTGACCTTATCAATACCATTGAAACAACTTGTTTTTGTTTTTTTAATTTTTTTTTTAATTGTAGATGGGCACAATGTCTTTATTTTATTGCCTTGTATGTGTATGACTTCTCCATCCTATTCCCTCCCTCTACCCTACTCTGACATGTTATCATTCTCTTGCCTTTTGAAGTCTAAATAAAATTGTTAACTTTACTGGTACCTAAAGTAAAATTTTACTGGTACTTTTAAACTTGCTTTTAAGGTGCACTATTGTTTCTAAGATTCACCTAAAGAGCTTGGGTACTATTCCATACTGATGGATGAGTATTTCACATTTTGCTTTCCATGCTCCTGTAGTGGGTATTTGGAATTATAGCTTTTTGCTGATAATATTTCTCTAAACATTCCTATATGTTCCAATGGTCCATGGTTACATCACTTCCTCAGTGATACTGGTCTCAAACCCAGCTTCACGTTAGCAATACATAAGAGGTTTTTTGAAAAAATTTGCCATACCCCAGATATTTATACTTAATTGGGGCCAGGTTTGAGGAAAATTGTATAATTGCTAACTCCAGTTTTTTCAGCACCATTTGTTGAAGAAGCTATCTTTTCTCCTACATGTTTTTGGCACCTTTGTTGAGAATTAGTTGACTGTAGATGCTTGGGTTTATTCTACATTCTCTATTTGTTCCACTGATCTGTGTCTGTCTTTATGCCAATACAATGCAGTTTTGGTAACATTGCTTTGTAGTGAAATCAGGTTTTGTGATACTTCCAGCTTGTCTTTTTGCTCAAGATGTGTTGGATACTCAGTAGTCTTTGGTGCTTCCATGTGAATTTTAGGATCACTTTCATTGGCATTTGATGGCGATTGCATTAAATTTGTAAATCACTTTCCGTAGTATGACCACTGAACAATATAAGTTCTCCTTATCCATAAACAGAGAAGGTCTTTCCATCTTCTAGAGTCTTCTTCAATTTCTTTAGTGTTTTGTTATATTTACTGTAGGTCTTTCACTTCCTTAGTTAAGCTTATTCCTATGTATTTGTGTGTGTGTTGATGTTGGCTCTGTTACTTGTAAAGGTCTCTGGAATTGGCTGTAGTAGTAATGGTGAGGGGCCTGAAGCACTGTTGTCTAACCAGACGTGGTATGGGTCCTGGTACTTCACAGGGAGAGATGGTGGTAGGAACCATCGCAACTCCCTCTGATGTCCACATCCAATCCTATCAGCATTGCATAATCAGACTAGGTGTGGTGCCTGCCTGAGGACAAGGCAACAGCCAGGGCTTTTCTGTCCTTGACTCCTTCAGCTGAAGGGCCTACAAGAGAAAATGAGACCAGAACACAGTTGGAGTCCAGTAGTTTCTCTCCAGAGCTCTGTAGTTTTTGTGTTCTGGGCAGGGGTGGAGGGAGAGAGGTACTGCTGAAGCAAGGTATTGCTCAAGGCCACCCCAGCATATACCTAGAAGAGGGATAGCTTTTTGTTGCTGTAACTGAGATACCTGGCAATAACAACTTAGAGGAAGAAAGGTTTATTTTGTGCTCATGGTTTCAGAACCTCAATCCATGTTTGACCAACTCCATTGTTGTGTGAGACGAGGCAGATCATTATGCCAGAAAGCATGTTGGAGGAAGCTGCTCAGCTCTTGATAAAGAGAGCCAGCAAGAAAGGGCACTTCCCCAGTCCTCCAGCCACACCCCACTTTCCCACAGTGACCACCTAGTAATACATTCCAATTATTACTCTATCAAATGGATTAATCCATGGATTGTTACAGCTTTTATAATCTAACCACTTCACTTCTGAACATTGCAATATTGGATATCATGTTTCCAGTACATGAGCTTTTCAGGGGATACTTCATATCTAAACCACAACACCCTATTAGTGACAGGCACCTTGGGGGAGTTTTGAGGGGAGGGGCTGCTGAAATGCTATGGGTGAATGCCTTCAGTCATGGCACCAGTGTGAACCTGCATGTGACTGGTCAAACCTCTGGTCTCAGAGGGCAGACTCCCTAATTCCTGGATTTTTAGGGTTAGTAACTCCTTTATCCTCCATGTCACAATACTAGTTCACTACAGTGTAGGACACTCAGTGTATTTGTTTTAGAGTCACTCAATAGAGGCAAGTTTGGTCTGCTGGACAGCTAATCACTGAGCTAGTATAGAGAAATGTTTGTGGGGTACCAGAGATGAAAATATGCAGGTGTTTGTCCCCTAGAATAGTCGAAATTCAGACAGTAGGTACCTTCTTAAGATGGCTCCTGGCTATAGAACCCTGCGGGTTCAC
This sequence comes from Xerus rutilus, assembly GCA_028644305.1. Taxonomy (NCBI): domain Eukaryota; kingdom Metazoa; phylum Chordata; class Mammalia; order Rodentia; family Sciuridae; genus Xerus; species Xerus rutilus. The sequence continues at coordinate 72,980,923 of CM053403.1, read as the reverse complement.
TGCAAAATGATGTCAATTCCTTTTCCAAAGCCAGGGTACTTGCTAATTTCAGGTGCTTAGTTAGGAGGGCTTGTGAAACTTCCCAATATATAGGATGCCCAGTACCTGCATTGATAGGGTTTGCTGAGTCTGTCTTTTTCACCCTTATCACTGCAAAAGGGAGACTCCCCCTCCTCCAGCTCTGGAGCCAAGTGGCAGCATGTGCCTGGATATTTCGATTCTCTTAACTATGCTTTTGTCTCAGTCTCTGGATCTCATAAGGTTTTCATTTCTTCTGTTGATTTCCAAGTGTTTCCTCATGATTACTCACCTCAAAATGCAGCTTTATGCCTGTTGCTTTGATTCTTTTTTTGTGGAGAAGCAGGTGAGTGCTGGGAGCCTCTAGTCAGTCATCTCGTTCCTTTTCTTTATTTTGCCTTTTTAAGAGTCTCTCAGATATTTTGTGCTCAGCAGTTGTTTATATTGTCATTATTTGATAATTTGGTTAAAATGTACTTTTATAAACATCTGTGGGAAATAGAAAAATGAAAGTGGTACTGCTAATAAAGCTGAAACAAACATCAGGGTGTGTGCTAAAAGCTGTTTATCTTCAGTGAGAATTATATACTTATTAGCCTTCAGATGTTGAATATATGTTAAATTGACAAAAGAACATTAAATGTTGAAATTGTCATTAATCAAGGGCTTGCTGCCTGATAGACATAGAAACCACTGCTATGGCTCCAGGATTTTGCAAAAAGAAAAGATTTTATTGTATCTTCAACCAGCAGGAAGGCCAAAGGTTAAAAAGGAGCTTAAATCTGCTTCCTTGATCAATTTGTAGCAAGGGAATTTATAGGAAGAGAGATGGGAGAAGTTGCTTGTTGGATGGATGGCATGTTTCTTTACAGAGGGTGGGGGACTGTATTTTACATGGAGGATTTTGAGCTTTTCTTGCCTTTTTCTGCTCATATCCCATTATGAAAAGCTGTTTCCAAATTGTAGGAATCATTAGTGGGAGGTCTAGAGGCTTTTCCTGAAAAACAAATTGAGAACTTTGTTAATTAACTTATATCCAGACATGACCATGTCTCAACCAGTTTCAGTACCCTCTTTGTTCATTCCTCAGTCTTGAGAGGCTGGGGTAACCTCTATTCTGGCTATATCCTGCTGAACTGTTTTGGGTGGAAAAATGAGTCCCTCAGGTAGGATAAGAATCATTAGCGGGGGGGGCTGGGATTGTAGCTCAGCGGTAGAGCGCTTGCCTCGCATGTGTGAGGCCCTGGGTTCGATCCTCAGCACCACATACAAAGCAATAAAATAAAGACATTATGTCCATCTACAGCTAAAAAAATAATTAAAAAAAAAAAAAAGAATCATTAGTGGAAGGCCACCATTGTGTGAGCAATCAAAACCCAGAATAAGTGTAAGTGTTATCTTAAACTGTAGGACAGAACTTAAAAAGGAACCTAGTCTGGCAGAAAACCAAATGAAGATATCTGAAAATATCTTCAGATATCTGAAGGGAGACCAACTCAAAGGGTTAGGGTATCTTTCATGACTTTGGTAGCTTTAAAATCTTAGGTATTTTTAATTCCATCTGTTTAGATGTGTCACTATATATGCAACAGCTACTATTTACTGTATCATAGATTCCCTCCCCCTTGTGAGGACAATAAGAAGTCAAGAGCCATTCTCTTATTCAAGGACACATAGGCCAGAGATTCCATTGTAGTCCTTGCAGCCCTTTTAATTTGGGGGATCATTACACCAACCACACACTAGAACCCATTTTTGCCATGTGTTGGACTCTTGTAGTCAATGTGGCTTAAGACCTTTCAAGAAAGATATAGGAGTGGGATACTCTGTTCTTAAGATTAGGGTTCACAAGAATATTTTGAATGAGATCTCTTTCTGGTTTCCCAAATATCCAACATTTGGGTACTCCTACTTAGTTGGATTTTTATTTTTCCTGATGTGTTAATAGAAATGCAGAAGTGGTATATGTGACTACCCATATTCCTCCTTGCTTTGTTAGCAGGTAATTGAGAGTAACCCAGTTATCAAGAACTGCAAGGATAAGGGAGTTTTTAAAGACAAAAAATGGGGGTTATGTCAGATATTATATTATAAACAATAATCCTTGGCCCAGCAATTAACAGCAACTGTGGCATCATTCCAAGGTTGAACAGACAATTGTCAGGCAGATGTCCTTATTATAGAACTACTTTCTATATAAGGTTGTAGTAGTCTCTGTGCAAACTTGTGGCCTGGCAGAGTGTTTTTGTGATAGTTATTATTGAGCAATCATAATAAAAATCCTTTCTTCATGACCTCCTAACTTTACTTTTTAGTAGAGTTGACACACACAACTCCATTTTGATTGACAAGACAGCATTCATTGACCATTTTGTAGTTCGATTTTGCTTGTCACTCAATTGCTGGATAGATTGGTTCTGGTTCCATACAAGAGGGGAAGTGATTGCTGATTGGGAGTTAGTGTCTTTTAGCCACATTTGAGAACAAAGAGATTTAGAAGAAGTGGTTCTTATGTTAAGCTTACCTGAAGTCCATTGCTAAGTTCAGTTCTGTCTTTGCTGTAGACCATGAGTATCAATGCAAAGCACTGGACCAGCACTATTTTGTTAGGAATTGTACTTCTGCAGAATTTTGACAGACAACAGGTACAAAGTTAAAACCAATAAAGCAAAACAAATTGTATAATAATTTCAGACCAAAAACGTAATTTTCTACATCTTTAGTAAAAGCTGGCATTACTAATCAAAGAAAAACTAATTTGTTTGCAAAATGAGTTTTATCAGAAAACTGTATTAAAGATTATTTAAACTACGCACAGTGGTACACCCCTGTAATTACAGCTGTTCGGGAGACTGGGATGGTAGAATTGCAAGTTTGAGGTCAGCATAAGCAATATAGTAAAACCTTGTCTCAAAAAAATAGCTATTTGAGTTTTTCTCACAAATCTGATTATAGATGTTTGAAAGAAGAAACAAAACTGAGGATGACAAAAGAGTAGCCATGGTTAAAATTTTGATGAGAGTTTAGGAATTGACAAAAAAAGAATGTGTCAATATTTTAAGATGATTATTCTCATTACTTTCAACAGGAAATTTGATTCTGATATATCAATGTGTTGTTTAATTTTTAGAGACCAATGAATTTTTTTTCTAATTATAGCCAACCTGATCACAAACAAATTTTCTTCTGTATGATCTTGTCCTTTATAAACTACCTGCTCAGACTCTCTGTGATTTGCTTAAACATATGGTTTTTTCCTTCATTTCTTTTCATTCTGCAATAATCCAGTCATTTTACTTTTTAAGACAAAAATTTTACATCATACAAAATCCTTTCTCATCCAACAAAAATCTCTTTTTATTAATAAAAGAATATATACAATTTTTCTCATTAAATGCCATCTTGAGCTGGGCACAGTGGTTTACACCTGTAATCACAGCAGTCTGGGAGGCTAAGGCAGGAGGACCACGAGTTCAAAGCCAGCCTCAGCAAAAGCGAGGCACTAAGTAACTCAGTAAGATCCTGTCTCTAAATAAAATACAAAATAGGGCTGGGGATGTGGCTCAGTGGTCAAGTGCCCCTGAGTTCAATCCGCAATACCCCCCCTCCAAAAACCCATTTTGATTTCTTTTTGTGTTCTTTGTATATAAAATGTGTTAATTAGGATGGTTAACTCATAGTAAGCTTATTTTTAGTTAAGATCTCAGAAATAATCAAATTGTTTGCCATATAACAATAATCTATAAAAACAGATTAATAGACCCAAATATATTGTCCTTTTTTATAAAATTTAAGAAGCCACAAACACTTAAATGTATATTTCATAATTGATGCTTCAGTATTTTAAATTAGAAATTATTCAGATGTTTTATATCAGTTAATACTAGTGGCATGATCTATTAATCAATATGGCTTTCATGTTAAACTTTCAGTCTTGAGACAGTAATAAAATGGAAATTTATTAGTTTATAAAAGGCGTTGAATTCAAATTATATTCATAACAGAATGAAGCAAGGTCACCTGTTCATATTGCTAAACTTTTAGATTTTCATTTGTAAGTTTTATGCAAGCATACCCCAACAGCCCTTGAATTTTTGTTTTTTTTCCAAAAAACTCTTCCCTTTTTTCTTTTTCTCAATCTCACATGACTTCAGGAGTTAACTCTGAAATGTTTATCATTTAACTAGACGTGGCTGAAATAACGTTCCAAGCAACCTGGAATAATCAACAGATTTTAAATAGGTAGAGGAAAGAAATTGGACAGAGCTAAAAGCCTTTGCATGTTCATCTATAACTACAGTTTTAAGAATTATCTTAAAGGTGTTTAAAATAAAAATTTTAATTAGATATGTCAATCAAATAAAGCATCAAAATAGATATACATAACCATAAGCAAATTTATCAGGAAAAGGCCATAAGTTATTACCATGACATCAATTATGTTAAAAATGCAGGAGAAACTCCTGTCAAAAAGAGGGAAGCAGCATGGGAACTCCTACCCAAACTATTCCTAGGAATGCTGAACTAGTTTACCTCGATGAGTTTGAATTAAATTCTGCCCAGTGCTATCTCAAGGATCAATTTTGTGAAGTTTATCTGGTATCTGGAGCAAGTCCGTGGTGAGGAAATGTTGAGGGTCAGTAATGTGCTGCTTATGGGAATTCCTTCCCAGAGAGTCACTTATAGGCCAGATGTCCCCCTTTATGTCTCTTGGAAAGTCCTCAAACACCAAAAGGTACAGTGTAGCTCAAGGTGTGAATACTTGCTTATGTGTACCTCCCAGATGAGCTGTTAGGGTTCATTCCAGCCCAGGAGAGGAGTATATTCTTCTGAGGTGGTTCCCTGTACCATTTCATGGCATAGCTAAGTTCCCCTGATTTCATCAAGATTTTAGATACCTAAGGGTGACCAGGGTAGGCAAGAGGAAGAATTTCTTTCTTTTGGAGTCTGGGGACCCTCATGTAGATAAATTTCTAGCAGAACTATTGCAGCTGCCACCAAATCCCATAGCCCCTATTAAGCCAGTTATCACAAATACAGACTAATAAAGCACAGACTAATAAACTAATAGACAAAAGAACACATAAAATAATCACATTAAACCAGAGTATACTTTGAAACCAGACCAAATCAGGTGAATAATGAATAGTCCACAAGTGAAACCTTATTATTCTCCGTCTAAACCTGGATTTCATTGGCTAGAATAAACCAGGACTTCCAAAGGGATTATTTCACTTCCAAAAGTCAAAATCAGAAGAACAATTTATGCCCCTAAATAAGAGAGAAAATTCATGGCCTAGTTACCCTTAATAGGCTTACTCACTCAGACACATCTTGTTCCTGGAGTAGTTTGATTTTGCTAAAACGAAGTTGGCATCAAGAGCTGGTAGTGTCACAGTGCAGAAGCAGGTTCAGATAGCCGAGCCTTGCAGATGATCATCAGTCCTGGGGGCCACTGAAGGTCAGCACATGGAACTCTACCCCAGCAAGGGACCACAGTGCCTAGGGCAAGTAGTTGAAGGTCTCAGATTCACATCTGGGTTGCCACAAATTGTTATTGACCCTGGGCTCACTGCCTTGACACACACAGATGCCCATACCATGGCAGTGGGTTTTATAAGAGAAAAGCTTTACTGGGTGGTCACCTGTCAAAGAGGCCACGTGCTAAAAAGGAGCTCAAATGTGCCTTCCTGATCAGTTGGTGGTAGGGGAATTTATAGTACAGAAGATGGGGAGAAGCTTATGGTTGGCTGGATGACATACCTCTTCATGAGTTGCATGTTTCTTTTGGGGGTCTTTATGTTCTGCATGGAGAATATAAGCTATGATGTCATTGACCAGATAAGCTGGCTTTTTTTGCTCATGTTCATTCTTGAAAAGCCCATTCCAGCCCGTGAGGATCAGTGCAAGATCTAGAAGCTTTTCCTGAAAGACATCTTAAGAACTTTGTTATTTAGGAAATTGATGACCTTAAGTTGATTGGCCTTAGCCCATTTCAGAACTACATCACTGACAATTGTAACAAAAAAACAAGATAGAGAATTAGGGGAAATGAAGTCAGGGGAAAAAAAATAATTTATGACATAAAAAATGAACAAAAAAAATTCCAGTAACTCAAATGACAGGAGATGTTCAGAGTATATGAAATTATTGATAGGGAAAGAGCTCATTGCAGATTTCTTTAATATAAGAAATTGGTATAGAAAACAAAAAAACCAAATCAACTTATACTTGTGCTTTAAAGCTTAGTCCAAATATTACTTCTGCAAAACCACAGAAGTAATAAGTAAGTCACCCATCCCTACAGAAAGTGATATTATTCCTAGTCTGCCAGCTGTCATAGCATGTTGAGTGGTACTTATCCTTATTTGTTATTCTTCTGGACTGGAATTAGATTCTAAAGATGAGAGAAACTTCCTCTATCTGGGTGCCTCTATTTGACTCACAGTACATGCTTAAGAAGGATTTTTTAAAATATACACAATTAAAAATTAGCTTAGGTCTCTAATTTCTTTAAATTTGGCTACATGATCCTTATATAATAAGTTATTTTGCACAATTTATTGCTAATACATATAGATCTTGACATTGAAATGCAAAATGGAAAGTGGTTCTCAGAAAGTCAAAGAAAGAAAGAAAGCTTTATGCCCCTCCTTGATTGAAAATGGCTTTCAGCTAGAGGAAGGTTAAGTCAAACACCTCTAACATAGTAGGCCCTATTTAATAAAGGCTATAATTTTAGAATGCTTCCACTTAATTCTAAAATCACAGCCAAACTGAAGCCAAAAACAGAACCAAATAACTCTCTGAAGCTTCTAGGGAAATCCAGCAACTTCCCTTGTTCCTACAAAAGGGCACAGTAGAGACTGTGCTAGCACCAAAATTAACTGCCAGCAGATCAAACAAAGAGAAGGGGGAAAAACAACAATAGACAGGCCTGACACTTTAACACAACCCAACTTTAATCCCATTTAATGTCATCTAATCAAAAGAGGAAGGATAAGAGACAAAGTAAAAATGGTACAACCATATTAACATGAGAATTAGAAAATGCTTATTGCAAATCTCATCTTTCATCTTCCTCAGAGTCCACATCAAAAAGTATTACCTAGATCAATGAAAGCAGAACTGTTAGTCTAATATTCATGTCACAGACTTTTTAGTAAATACCAGGATACTGAAAACATTTCCCCTTTGTAGCACTTACAAAAGAGATGAAATGTTGAAGAAAAGGTGGAGTTGAGAGAAAGAGGTATCAGAGAGAGGAGGGAGGTTGGTTGAAGGAGAAAGGATTAAGAGGTTAAGTGGAAAAATAGTGTAAATGATTTGAGAGAGAGGTAGGGAGAAAGGAAGAGGGTGGGGCAGTAAAGAGGGCAAAGGGGTTAGAGGAAGAGAGGTACAGAGATGTTGAGGAAAAATTGAGAGAAGAAAGGTTTTATTTTCTAACATTGTTAACAGAAATATCTTATGCTCATACTTGTCTTCCCATTTTTAAATGAAGATTCATTAGACAAATATCAGGTATTTTCAGTGAAGCCTCAGTTACTTTCAGATTTTATTAAGGAAAGACATTTTGAGAACAATATTTTTTCAGAGAACTAAGGGTGCCTAACTTAAGTATATGAGCTTTTTAATTTTAAAGAGCTCATATCATGAGTTCTAGACGCATGAATTCAATATCTGCAGATGGAAAATTTTCAGAAAAAAAGTACAACTTTACTGAACATGCACAGGCTTTGTCATTATTCCCTAGAATAATGACAATAATTCTAACAATAATAATTCTATAACATTTATGTTGTATTAAGTGTAAATAATTTAGATATGTTTGAAAACATAGTGGAGAGTATGCATAGGTGATATGCAGATGCTGAACCATGTTGTATAAGGGATATTTGTATCTGCAGATTTTGGTGATGGGAGAGGGATTCCTGAAACCAGTCCCCCACAGATATAAGAGTACATAAATATAATTTTTTTGCCTACTTCCTCATGAGTGGCTGTCTCATTCAGTCACCTATATGCCTCCTGAAAACTGAGCTAAATGCTCTTTTTGGAATATTGTAATCTTGGAAAACAAATGGTAAGTTTTGGTCAAAATGTATTAAATAAGAAAACAAGAGTTGTCTTGGACTCTTATTCTATATATTTCTATAATGGACATTGGCATTTAATCTTCTGATTCAGGGGCCTTAATTCTTTCTCACTGATTTGTGGCTATAATTTGGAGAGATGAGGATGCTGACAAACTAAGATAGGTTAAATAACTTATAAGCAACTGTAATATTGTAAAATTTTATCAAAAAATTCAAAATCAAGTGATGTACCATGTGAATAATCTTTTAAATGTCCATTGCCCAAATTGTGAAACTGATAGGGACCTTTTCTATCTAACTGTTGAGGGCCTATTCTGTAAAATTAATAAGTTTACTGAATAGTCTACCTTTTTTATTTTTGTGTTTGCCAAAGCAGAAAAATGAATGTGATGACTTATATGTGGTATGCAAGATATAAATTGAATCACAGTTCAGATTATGAGTTCCCAGGAGGCATGAACAACCTTAACTTTTTGTGAGAGATTTTAATATTGAACACACATATACATTGAATCCAGCCTTCTTAATAACAAAGGTGGGTGGAAGTGACACTAAATTTTTTCACTGACAGTGATAAGAGACTTTTATGGTATACTGTTGCACATTTCCAGTTCCTAAACACAGAGGCACTGTACTGCTCTTTCAGTGGTCACACTTCTCCACTCGCCGATGTGATCCAGTCCTCATAAGCAGAAATGCTCATGAAAACTGAGTGCAGTGGGGTGCCAGTTACTGCTGCCCCAGCTTATGATGCCCATGAACTTGTACCCATCCTTGGAGTACTGCAGTGGTCCTCCAGAATCTTCCTACAACCAGCAGAGAATCCTCTCAGCTGTTTGTTTCATGGCAGATATTAATCCTATGTAGACACTATGTAGAGTGATCAAACTAGACACATTACTCTCTAAATGTCTTGGATTTCTGTTTTCTGTATACAACAGAACAAAGAACTGGCCTCTCAGGTAGTTGACTGGTGTTATAGATTGCTGAACTGGATTAAAATCCAATACTTTCAAGGAATGGCTGAAATATAATTTCAAATAATGTCATTTAATGCTGACAGTAGACTGCTATGCAGAAGATTTCAAGCATCTACTAAAAATAAACAGTACCTAATTCAACTGTGAAGTTGAGTTATTAAAAATCATTTCTTTAGGTCAAAAACAGTTGAGTATCAGCAATTTCACATAGTTCAGATTAAGTAAATGAATGAGAATTGAGTTCACTCCAAGTATCAAATTAGCAATCAGCAATATAAATTATTCTTTTCATGTTTCATTTTAAAACTACCACTCATTTATACTTCATTATGTTCAGCTAACACCCATTCGTGAGATACTCTGAGAAAAAAACTCCTGGATTCATCAATGCAGTCCTTGAACTACTATGCAAGAGGAGCATTCTGCAGCTACTCCACATATATTGATATTTTTAAAATATAGTCCCTAAGTAGTTTCAACAAAATGTACTGTCAGCAATACCTTAGCTTGCTGTACGGTTTTAGACAATTCATCTTCCAGTAGAAACAGTAAAAGACATGATCTAGGCAAATGCTTTATTAATACAAATCAATTGTACATACTAATGTGATTCAGTGTGATATTTGCATAGGGTTTATATGATCATATCCAAGCCCCACCCCTCCGTGTCTCTCCCAGACCCTAGTAATCACCATTCTACTTTGAGGTCAACTTTTTTCTTTAGTTTCCACACATGAAAGAACATGAGGTACTTGTCTTCCTATTTCAGGCTTATTTCACGAAATGTCCTCCATTTTCATCTATTTTGCTCCAAATGGCAGGATTTTTTTTTTTTTTTGGCCAGATAATACTGCATTGTGTATTCACACCACATTTTTCAATTCTTCTGTTGATAGGTACACAGACGATTCTTTTTCTTAGCTTGCGTGAATAGTGCTGCAGTGAACGTGGGTAATGTAGCACATGTGTGTCTCATTTGTATGCTGACTGCATTTCCTTTCAATATATACTCAGGAGAGGGATAGCTGTATAGTTCTACTTTTTGTTTGAGGAAATTCCATACTGTTTTCCATATTGAATTTTCTAACTTACATTTCCACCAATAGTGTGTAAGATTTCTTTTTTCTCTACATACCAGCATTTCTAATTATTAGATTTTGTAATAATTGTTCTAACCAGGTTGAAATGGCATCTTATTATAGTTTTGATTTATTTCCCTGACAGTTGACACTGAGCATCTTCTCAAATTTGTTGGCTATTTGTATTTCCTCTTTTGAGAAGTGTCTATTCAGATCACTTTCCCATATTTTAATTGAATTATTTGGTTTTTCAGTTAAGTTTTTTTTTAATTTATTCTGTATATTAACCCTGTTAGATCAATAGCAGCAGGCAGGTTTTTTTTTTTTTTTTTTTTTCCCATGCTACACATCGTTTCTTTTCTCTGTTAATTGTTCCTTTTGCACTATAGAAGCTTTTTTATCCCACTTGTCAACTTTGGCTTTTGTTTCTTGTGTTTCCATGCTACTACCCAGAAAACCAATGCCTGTACCAATATCTTGAAGTGCTTCCTCTAGTATGATTTCCTCTAGTAGTTTCATAGTTTCAAGTCTTATATTAAGGTCTTTGTCTATTTTGAGTTGATTTTTGTACAGGATGAGAGATAAGGGTCAAGTTTCAATCTTATGCTTGAGAATATCTATGTTTCCTAGCACCATTTGTTGAAGAAGATGTTCGTTCTTGAATGTATGTTTTTGGCATCTTTGATAAGAATCAGTTGGCTGTAGACACTTTGATTTGTTCTTGGGTTGGTTCCGTATTTTGCTTTTATGCCCATATAATGCTGTTTTGGTGATGGTGGCTCTGTAGTATGTCTTGAATGAGGCATTTTGATTCCTCCAGTGTGTGTTTCACCGGATGGTGGCAGGAATCACAGCACTCATCATTGATGAACCAAACCTGGCAGCACTGCTTGATCAGGTAATGTGCAGAGTCAGCTGGTGCTGTGAACTGTGTAGGTGTGGTGGCAGCAGGAGTAGTGGTGTTCCTCTGCAGCTTTTCAGGGTGTGCCTGCCCAGGAGCAGGACTTCATCCAAGTTTTGGTATGCCTGGGAACAGCACAAAAGCTAGGGCTTTTCTTCCCAGTTCTTTCATCTATAGTGCCCAGCAGGATCAAGCAATAGTAGGTCATGGTTAGGGCCAGACAAAATTCCTCTAGACCTCCCTTGGCTATGTGGACCCTGGGTACAGGTGACAGGGGTTTTCTTCCCCCAGATCCTTCAGGTGAAGTGCTTGGGGAGTGAGTGAGAAGGGAAGGGAGCCAGTACTGGGCAACAGTTCTCTGCAGACCTTCTTAGCCCATGTACTCTGGGGACACGATGGCAGCCGGATAACCTGGTGACTCAAGTCTCCTTGGTGGCCTGCAGCAAGCCCCTGTGGGTGAAGCAGTAGTGAAAACCCCTGGGGTTCTTTCCCTACCCTGTTAGTATGCAGGGCTGGGTGGTGGGAACCTCCTGGGTGACTGCCTTCAGTCCTGGCACTGGCTTAAATCCACATGCAACTCTCAGAGGGTGGTGCCCTCTATGTCATAACAGCCACTGCATAAAATTCAGGTCAGTCAGCAGATTTGAGTCAGTCACTCAAATGGGCCAGGTTTAGTTTGCTGAGCCACTGTGGTGGAATTTCCTAGGGAATTTTCTCAGAGGTGGGAATATGCAGGGGTTTCTGATCCATAAAGTAATTCAAATGCAGACAGTAGGTCCTTTCTCTAGATGACTTCTAGCTATAATACCCTGGAGATTCACTGGGGAATAATATGAAGTCATTTTCCAAAGCAAGGTTACTGTGCAGATTTCAGGTTACTTACCTCATTAGGCTGCAAGCCTGTGAGGGTCTTGAAACTTTCCAAGAGCTAGGATTGCCAGCATTGGTGCTAACAGCTTTGCTGGAATTTGCTTTCACCCTTACCCTGCAGAGGGGAGACCTCCTTTCTTCCAGCAAAAGAGCTGAGCCAGCAGATACCAGGATGCTTTGTTTCTTTTACCATGTTATTATCTCAGGTCCCTGAATCTTAGGAGGATCCATTTTTTCTGTTAATTTACAGTGTTCTCCCAAAATCACCTACTGCAAAATGCAGCTGTATATCTATTGCTCTGGTAATTCTTTGTGGAGGATCAGGGGAGTGCCAGGCGCCTCTCTATTCAGCCATCTTATATACCAGTTTAGGAAAATGCTATTAAAGTACCCCCCCCCCAAAAAAAAAAGCCTAATGATATCAGAGAAGTGCTCAGACAAGAATGGGTGGGACTTACCTCTTCAACAGGGCTATTTGTAAAGACCTGATTTTATTCCACTTTAGCTTATACCACAGAAACCCAAAAATATCCTATGTGGGTTATTTTATCTTTACAACAGTCCTAAAATAGAAAAATAACACTGATTTATAGAAGGAAAAGACCAAGTTTATGCCCAAATCAGATATAAACAAATGAAACCAACAGTACACTTTATTTTTAAATGTTAAGTCCTGCTGCCCTCAGTGGCACATGCCTGTAACCCCAATAATTCCAGAGGTTGAGGTAGGAGGATTGCAAGATGGAGGCCAGCCTCAGCAGTCTAGCAAAGGCCTAAGTAACTTAGTGAGACCCTGTCTTAAAATTAAAAAGAGCAGGAGTTGTAGCTCAGTGGTAAAGTGCCCCTGGGTTAAATCCCCAGTAATTTATGTGTGTGTATAAACATACAACATGCATATACATACACACACATATATTCATATACATGTATGTGCATACTTTAGTGGTTTTATGGTGCTCTCATTCTTTTGACTTGACTTTTACTGAACAGAGTTAATGTTTAAGTACTATCTGAAGGCTGATAATTGAAATTGCATTTACAGTTTATTTGTAACTTGTCAACTCAGTGGTAGAATACAGTGAAAGCAAGGCCAAAGTCATGCTTTGATCTTTGTATAGGCTAGGTATTTTCACCTAATCTTCTCACCCATTTACACCATCTTATCATTTCAGAAAAATGCTTTGTCTGTCTGGGAACAAGCGTATACCTTCCAGTATGGATCTTCCTACTTGGTAGCATTTATACTGTTATGAAAACAACTGTGTTTGTTTACCATGGATGTGGAAAACAACTACATATAAATGAGATATATATTACATAATAAAATTAGATATTCCCTAATATAAGATTTTATAAGTACTATTGAACTAGTATTAGTGAATATAATGGCCTAAAAGCCAAGCAGTCTCCTTTGGACCCATTATTATAAAGACTTTTGCTACTATCATTCCTACTAAAACTAGAAAACTGAAAATCAGTAAACAGTATACTTAGACATCACATATTTGTTTAGAGTCTAACATTGGTAGAGGTGGGGGATATACTTACTTTTCAAATGTATGACTACTGGATGGAGAATAAGTGAATTATAAAGTAATTTTATTTTATCATCTTGTCCTGGTAAATGTATTAGAGATACAAATTCTCCTGATTTGAAAGGGAAAGGTTCCTTATTCCATATTGATACTAACATTGTAGACAATGTTAGTATTGCTTGCTCTCCTATAAAGGCTCTAGGAATATCTACTTTGACCTTTTTAACTCTGATTTAATAAGTATTCCAAAAAGAAGATCCTACCTATTACTGCTCAGAAGGGATCTTCTGAGTTTACATGTTATCAGGATGTAAGTGTCCAGTCACTTACCATACCACCTTGGGATAACAGGAACATATGACCTACCTTAAGCTGTGGAGTTGTTTCCTCATTCATTCCCAGCTTTTATAACGCATCTGTCTTTTTGTCTGTGTACCTCCAGGATATCACCTTGTTGAATTTGAAGTGGCAGTGGAGATAATTATGTTTCTTCTTCAACTTTGTTACATGAAGAATGCAGAAAAAAATTACATTTGTATTAAATTTTTAAGGTGTTTGTATATCTAATTCTACATAGGTATATTTGTACATGTAAACATTCACTTTTTTATCACCAAAATTTTATTTGTAAACATTATATATATACTTCATTGAAAAATAAACACAACACTGTATATTGTGTCTGGGTGTTGTGTATACACACTGGTGTTTCACTTCATTTTTATCCAGACGTTTTACATATTTAAATGTTAGTATATCTGCTATGTTGGTTTATTTATTTCAATGATTTGTTCTTTATTTTTACTGTTATATCTTAATAAAATTGAATAAAACTCTAACTGGTATACTCTACCCACTCACCCGAATGCCATTTTGTTCCAGATCTTGCTATACTGCCTTCACAAATGATTATTGCTCTATCATATTTTCTGCCAAATCTCCTTGATCTAAAATTTTCCTGTCAATATATTACATATTTTGACCACTTGTTCTGATTTTTTTTCATTTACTAGACTATGCTAATATCACTGCATATAAATCTTCTATGTCATTCTTTTTAGTTAGCACAGTATTCAGATAACATAATTAAATCTCACTGGTTAACATTTTGGCTATTTTCCTTTTCTTCTTATAAGCTGCATCAAGCATCCCAGCTTACAACTCTACATTGTGCCAGTATTCCTGGAAGGTAGAATTGCTGCACTATGAGGCATGATTTAATTTATTAATATTGTTAAATTGCCTCATTTTTGGAAAAAAGGTTGTAACAACTTGCACTATATCCTACTGTGCTTGATTTAGAAATATGTCATGAATATTAAAAATATTCATGCCCTAAATCTAGTGATTCTGTTATTGGGAAATTTTATCTGAAGGCAATCCAAAATCTGGAAATATTTATATATAAGGGTAGTCAATCCAACACTAAGTTTAGAAAAGGAAATAGGACTTTTATGAGAATAATGGAAAGTCTACCATACAGTAATTAAAATTATATATTCGAGATATGGCTCAGTGGCAAAACACTTGGCCAAGTATGCATGAGGCCCTAGTTTGATTTCCAGTACCATCAGAAAAATATTTTAAAACAGCCTTTAATAATATAAAGCAATGCTAATAATCCAGAGTAGAAAAAATATATATATTATTACAACTACTTCAATACAAACACATAGAATAGTATAGAAAATACATGCAGGAAATATGCCTAAATGTTTGTATGAAGGATATGGCTAGATAGTGGAGACAGGCATGGAAATTATAAATCTGTCATGGGAAATTGATTGTCTAATGGGAAGAAGGATATCTATTACTCTTAACATTGAAATGTATGGGTCAGATATAGATAAAGATACTGAATACTGGAGGAAAGGAAGTGGAAAGTTTGTTGTTCTTGACATTAGGTGGCAGTAAGGAAAGCAAGGTCCTTGGAGAATAGGAAAAAGGGATCAAGATGGAGGCCACGGCAGACAGGCTAGAGAGAAAGGATCATTTATAACTATTATGGATTTTGGAAGAAAGAACAATGTAGGCACATAAGGATTGCTTGTATGCTTGTATAAGTCAGCTGTTCAAACTACCTGACAAGAACAACTTAGCAAACAAAAGTTTAGTTTTGACTCACAGTTTCAGAGGTCTCTGTCCATGGTCAGATGACTCCATTGCTCTGAGCCTGAGGTGAGGCAGAAGGCTGTGGAGAGGAAAGCTACTCAGCTCATGGCAGCTGTGAAACAAGACGACCGGGGAAATAGTAAACCTTTCAAGAGCATGCCCTCAGTGACCAACTTTCTCCAATTAGGTCACACCTCCCAGTAGTCATTTCAGCTATGAGTTCAAAGCCCTAATCATTCCCACTTGCCACATTGGGGATCTTGCTTTCAACAAATGAGCTTTTGTGGAGACATTCCAGATTCAAATCATAACAGTGGTACTCAAAGTAGAAACCACGAAAGTCTAAGAACACTAAACTGTATCATTGTTATTTCTCAAGAGCGGTGGTTCTCAATTGTGTTTGCATGTTATAATATCCAGGAGTTTATAAAATGTCAATGTCAGGTTCAGGAAGGACGACCATAGCCAGGCATGGGGGCACATGCCTGTAATCCCAGGGACACAGGAGGCTGAGGCTGAAGAATTGCAAGTTTAAGGCCAACCTCAGCAACTTAGTGAGACCCTATCTTGCTATAAAAAATAAAAAGGACTTGGGGACATAGCTTAGTGGCAAAGTGACCCCAGGTTCAGCCCCACTCAGAAAAGCAGAGAGTGGAGGGGACTGAGATCAGGGTCGAGACAAAAGCCAATTACATTTCACATAGAATGCAAAATGAGAAATACAGTACTGAAGTATACACACATATGGGACCTCTGTGCTAGGAATTGCATACAGGATGAAAGAAAAAGAAGACATAAGTGGAAAAGCATAATATTCATGGATTGGAAGACTCATCAAAAATAAAGACATAAATTTTCCCTAAATGAAGCATTAATACAGTTCCTGTGAAAATCACAACAAACTTTGTGTAGACATAAGCAAGCGTATCTGAAAATTTATAAGAAAATGAACAAGCCTAAGGACAGCTAAAATAGTTTTCACAAAGAATAAGTTGAGAGGAATCACTTCCTGGTACAAAGCCTACTACATAGCTGCAGTAATCAAGACAGTGTGCTATTGATCAACAGAACAGAGATCCAGAAATAGACTCCACAAATAGACACACATTTATCAGAATGGCTGAAATAAAAAAATAATGACAATAGCAAATACTAATGAGCATGCAGAAAAACTAAATCATTCATTCACTGCTGATGAGAATTTAAAATAGTACAACTCTGGAAAAACTTTTTTTTTTAAAATAAAACATCATGAAAATACCATACAACCGAGCAATTGTATTTTTGGGAATTTATCACCAAGAAAGATAAACTCATGTTTACCCAGAAACCTATACGTGAATGTACATAGAAACTTTATTTGTAATGGACAAAAGCTTATCCATTCTTCAACATTTGAATGTCTATTCAATGAATATTCTTAACAGTTCAATAGTTAAACTGTGGTATCTCCAAGGGATTATGCCGAGTAGAAAGTCAATCCCAAAAAGTTATATACTATCCCATTTACATAACACTTTTGAAATGATCAAACATAGGAATAGATAAGAGACTAGTGGTTGCCAGGGTCTTGGAGGGAGAGTAGGATGAGGTGGTGGCTGAGGAAGTGGGTATGGGCAACGCTAGGGATCCTTGTGGTGATGGAAGCATTCTGTATCCTGATTGTATCAATGTCAGTAGCCTTCAAGATGTTACCAACAGGGGAAAGTGGGCAAAGGTACATTGGGTGTTTCCATAGTAGTTCTTAAACCATGAATTAATCTAAATGAACATAAAAGTTCAAAATACATAAACAGGTTAAGATAAGAAGGGGGGAATTATTGATGCCCAATTTCCAGTCCTGAGTCTTATTTAATTGGTCTAAAATGCAGGGTGTGTGTGTTTAAGCAACTTGGGATTATAATGTGCAGCCATGAATCAGCATTGTTCTTGATTTTCTCACTCATTTGGCTAAAAAGCACAGAAAGCAAATGATGGGCAGGAAGTTTATAGCAAACCATGATGAGGTTTATAGGGTGGAAGTATTAAGACAGAAATAAACAGGCAAGGCTATTGGCAGAAGCTCTGTGATTCAGTAGAAAGGCATGGGACGGGGGGGGGGGGGGCGCTTTGTTACATTTCCCCAAATACACTTTCTCACTGAATGTTCACCTGTGCTAAGTAGGTAGGCAGGGTGCTATTTTGTCCCTTTCTACAAATGATAGAACTGAGGCACAGAGAATTTAAATAACCTGCCCAATATTGCATGACTACTATGCAACAGAGGCAGGATTTTTAATCTCTCACAAAAGTTTCACATTAGGGTTAAGTAACCAGTAAACAAAAGTAAGATTTTGCTAAATTATAAATTATGAAGTTTTTATTCTGTATCTCAAAAGCAGTTTAAGTAACCAGTAAACAAAAGTAAGATTTTGCTAAATTATGAAGGTAGAGAAAATTGAACACTTGATGTACAAACTCCTGTACCAAGTATTTGCAGTAACCTTTAAAGGACATAAAGAATCTCAAGAATAAACAGGATACAGTTAAAAATGAATTTCTTTGAAATCTGTATAACCCTCTATTAATTAAAAACACAAAAGTGTTTCTGTAGGTTATTTTAGCTTTCAGAGAAAATAGCTTAAAAGTTTTGTGATAAGTGTTTAAAAGTATATATAGTACTTCTAAGCAAGATGA
Source organism: Xerus rutilus (assembly GCA_028644305.1). Taxonomy (NCBI): domain Eukaryota; kingdom Metazoa; phylum Chordata; class Mammalia; order Rodentia; family Sciuridae; genus Xerus; species Xerus rutilus. The sequence goes on along the minus strand of CM053403.1, from coordinate 72,962,656 downwards.
AATATACAAATTATATGATATAGGTTCAAAATATGGAAGAGAGTTACCCACACTGACCTAGTTCAATGGGTTTGTCCAGATGCAACAATGACAGAGCATCCTTACGGGGAACTGAGAAGTCTGGCTGAGTGTATGCAGCTTTGACTTGGATCAAGCCACCGTCTTCCATGTTCTAGAGTTAACTTCTTCCTGCTACCAGATTGTCTGTGACAGTACTTATCATAAGAAAAGGGAAAGGGGAAACAGATACCACTTTTACTTGAGAGCACAATAATTTTTTATATAATTACAAAAAATGTTTTCCTGTAACATTTCTAATTTATATGATTTTGATCTTGAATTCTTAAGAAAATTGGGGGTTCTGCTGGATGAGGTGGTGCACACCTGTAATCCCAGTAACTGGAGGCTGAGGTGGGAGGATCATGAGTTCAAAGCCAGCCTCAGCAACTTAGCAAGACCCTGTCTCAAAAGAAAAAAGAAAACGGGCTGGGGATGTGGTTCAGTGGTTAAATGCCCCTGGGTTTAATCCTTTGTACCAAAATAATAAATAAATAAATAAATAAATAAATAAATAAATAAATAAATTAAAAAAAATAAGGGGTTTTCCTTAAAAACTTCATTGAGAAAAAATTTAACCTACTTACTTTCATAACATGAAACAAAATATGCTTATGTTTCATCTTGCCTCAAAGTAATGATTATTTCTATTTCCAGCTTGATAGTGTCAGAATTGAGTTAAACTAGAGGATGATTGCTTAGCTGGTATCTGCTATGGAACTGCTTGCTTGCTGGAAGGGAGAAGTGATCTGTGTTGTGAGCATATAGTAGGAGTTAAAAGTTTTTATTCTGTATCTCAAAAGCAGGAAAACAGAAAACAAGGAGACATAGGGGATTTCCAAAGCCATAAAGCAGTAAAGGAACATAACCTAGTGCATAGAGGCACAGATTATATAACCAAACTGCTAGTTTGGACAAGCTCTACCATTTATTAAAATCTATGGCCTTGACAACTTATTCAACCTTCTTTTGTGCCTCAGTTTTTTCATCTGTAAAATGTAGATACTTACATGGGATTAAATCAGTTAGTATTTACAAAATGATTTATTTGTTAAGTAAAAATAAACCTCAAAAATTTTTAAAACAAATTATTAGACAGATGGCTTTTGAACACTTGGAGAATGAATTGGTGATCCTGAGAAGCTAACATGGGATCCTTAATATGCCACATTAAATTAACCTAATTTCATTTTTAAAAGAGCTAATTAGATGATGGCTAGGGGGAATGGGATAAGCTTAATGAATCTTGACTTCAGTGAAGCACTTAATAAAGCATATTATGATGTCCCTGTTAACAGAAAATGGTAAGTAATTATATAACTAGAAAGTTCCACAGCTGATTAAGTAACTACACAAGAAATGTTAACTGAGGGGAAGGTCTTAATGATATAGAAATGATTTTATCTTTGGTTCTTCCAAAAACAATATTTCCATTAATGACATACATAAATACAGATAACACATTTACAAAATCTATATGTTTAAGGTGGATGGCTAGGTGAAAAGGTAGGGACTAGTTTAAATATACAAATTCTTAGAGATCATTTAGTTCAAACTGATATCTTACAAAAAAAGTCCCCCTAAAATAACACCAGAAGTGATTATCAGACTTGCAGATATGGCATGGATCTATGTCTACTTTGTACTATTCCAATTGTTACATAATTCTTCCTCACATTGAGTCAGAAGACTTAAATGTGATACCACATGATTGGTATGGAGGCCAAGAACACAGAGTGCTTGGGTTTTAATTCTTCTTTTTCTACTTATTAGCTATGTAACTGGGGGCAGATATTCAACCTCTTTGTGACTTGGTTTCCTACTTAAATTGTGTATAATGCAACTATAGAATTGTTACAAAGATCAGGAGCTATAAATTCTTTGGACTATACTTGAAGAATGGTTGATATTCAGTAACTAGGAACACCTGCACCCGCATTGGAGCCCAGGCAGACCCAAAATGCCTGTGCTGTGCAGAGAGGAACACCTGTGCCCACGTGGAGAGGAACATGGCACTGAAGCTCCGTATCCACCAATGTGAGGCCCCACCCAAACCGACTCCATGTTGGGACACTGCAGCCACCGTGATAGCCTTTCCCACATGGTAATCTACACAGTGGACAACGGGCAGGGGCAGCTGCCCCTTGCAGCATCGCATGCCACCACCGAGCAGGCCACCCAATGCCAGTACACAGCCCATCCTTCAGCCCCACCTCTGAAAACGGTTGCCTCCAGCTTGGGGCACCTCTACCACCATCTGAGGTTATCTCTGCTGTCACCTCCACCATCTTTAGTTGGGACAGCTTCTATTTAAGGACACTGACTGAGGTCTGGGGCCTCAATATCAAGATACCTACAGGCTTGATGCTACTGCTAACACCAACGAGGGACGTGGCTGCTTGAATCAATGGAAAATAACCACGACCTGGAAGACCATCACCAAGGTCTGTGTAGGACTGGTTGCACCAGAAGTATTCCTACTAAATGTGCTCACAGACACCATTTTGTTGCAGAGGCATCAGGGAGCCTTGCATGGAGTCACCTCTTTTTTTTTTTTCCTCTTTTCCCGCTAACAGCCAATTTCTTTTGATTCCTCTTTCATTTGTCCTATAATCTAATACTTCTGTATTCTCACACCCTACATCATAAACATCACATCCTAACCGCCCCCCCAATCTATCTCTGTCCATCATTAGAAATTGTAAAACCTTATTCAAACCTATTGGATATATGATAGAAGATAACCAAACATCATTTATCTTTATAGTGACAATACTGTAAATGTCTAAATAGGAGCTAATTGATTTATGGCTGCCTATTGGTTGCATTAGTGCTGTAAACATTGATCTCCTCCTTAAAGGTGAGGTATTGGTAACCCACAGGGACACTTCAAGATTACAAGGTAGAAACTGCAGTACCTCAGATCCTCACTGCAAGAGAGGAAGACACATAGACAACATAAAAAACAAGGGAGGAAAGAGTCCCAAACCAAGATACTATAATAATAGAATCCATTGACAGCACAGTAGATGAAATGTCAGAGGAGTTCAGAGTGTACATAATTAGAATAATCTGTGAATTAAAGAATGACCTAAGTGAACAAATACAAGCAAAAATTGATCACTCCAGCAAAGAGATAACAGCAAATTCAGGCAACCATTGATCACACCAACAAAGAGGTAAGAGAGCAAAAGGTAGCAAAAGATTATTTCAAGAAAGAAAGAAAGATTCTGGAAAAAAACAAATCCTTGAAATGAAGGAAACAATAAACCAAATAAAAACCACAATAGAATGCATCACCAATGGACTAGATCACTTGGAAGTCAGAACCTCAGATAATGAAGACAAAATATACAATCTTGAAAATAAAGTTGACCACAGAATGAAGATGGTAAGAAACCACACACAGAACATCCAAGAATTATGGGATAGCATCAAAAGACCAAATCTACGATTTATCAGGATAGAATAGTTTCAAACCAAAGGAATGCACAATCTCTTTAGTAAAATAATCAGAAAATTTCCCAAACATGAAGAATGAATTGGAAAATAAAATACAAGAGGCTTACAGGACACCAAATGTACAAAATTACAACATATCTATACCAAGGGACATTTTAATGAAAATGCCTAGCATACAGAATAAAGACAGAATTTTAAAGGCTTCAAGAGAGAGAAATCAGATTACATATAGGGGGAGACCAATTCAGATCTCAGATTTTTCAACCCAGACCCTCAAAACCAGGAGAGCCTAGAACAACATATACCAAGCTCTGAAAGAAAATGGATGCCAACCAAGAATCTTATATCCAGCAAAATTAAGCTTCAGATTTGATGAATAAAAACCTTCCATGATAAACAAAAGTTAAAAGAATTTACAGTGAGAAAGCCTGCACTACAGAGCATTTGTAGCCCCAAATTCTCTAGCTCAAGAGTTCCATCTCTAGCTACATATTGGCACCCCAGCCTGGATGTATTACACCATGAAAAATTTTAACCTGACCCAAGCAGATGTCTCCTCAGAGATCTGTTTCTCACTGTCATAGTTCCCATGCTGTAAATGCCACTACTCTTATCACAAGCCTAAGAGTCATTCTTGATTTGCAAGTTTACATCTATATTCATTTTATTATATCAAGAAATCCTATTATTTCCATCTCCAATTAGTCCACTTCACTTCAGTACTTATGTCATCTTCCTCTGTTGTTCAAAACAGCCCAAAAAGGACGTTCTGCAGTGATGGAATTTTCTATATCCATTCTATACTATATGGTAGTTACTCACTACGTGTAACTACTGAGCATTTGAAATGTAGCTATTGTCATGTTTTATTTCATTTTAACTAATTTGCATAGTAACTCAGAATTGACATTACAATTCTAAATTACCCCAACTTCAGAACAATAGACATAACTCAGCCTGTTGCCCCATAGAGCAACCCTAAATTACTGCCCTTGAAACCTCTAATGACCTGCTCTTGAACTGGAATCAAATCCCATGCTTGACTCTAGTATGAGCTGCACAACTGGCAAAGCCTCCCTTCACCACCTCATCTTATCCTAGTCTGTACTCATCCAATCTCTAGGACCTCTCATCTCTGATAGTCCTTAAGCTGCCAAGATCTTCCCACATTCAAGGCCTTTCTCTCTTTTTTTTTTTATTTAATATTTACTGATAGGGCAATGCTTTAGATACAGGGGATGCAGCAACAACAAAGTCCAAATCCTGCTCAGGAAAGTTTTATTCTGGTAGAGGAGACAGATTGTCAACAAAATACAGGTGTTCCCTACTTGCAGTGGGGTTATGTCTTGATAAGCCCATGCATGACAATGTCTGAGGCTGTGTATCAATTATGCTTTTACAAGGCAAGGGGATTGCTTTTCTGGGAATTCTATGTGAAATTCCACTGATCAGATTATGCCTACACCCTTCCTTGGCTCAGACACCCTTCCTAGGTTCAAATGCAGCCTCCGGAGGTAGGGAGGAGGTGAGAGTAATTTGCCAAGCCCCAACTTCTTTTTCCCATCTTCATCCTGTTTTCCTCAAGAAGCCTGTCACACTGAAACCCTTTGATATTCCTGCCTATAAAAATAAAACATGGGCTCTTGTTCTTTGCTAGGCCCAGTCTTCATCAGAGCTGGTCCCCATTGGATCCTACTTTTCACTTATTTCCTACTTTTCACTTATTTCTGTGTCTTGTCTTTATTTCTTAAATTTCCCATACCTTTAATATTTCTAATCTGACTCATTGCCCTAGCTCGGGGAAACTGCCTAAACGTCACGTGGATTGTGACATGGCAAGCTGAAAATATCATAAATGACAAATGCATCTGAAACACCTGTCTTACGAACCATCACAGCTTAATGATGCTATAGAGCATTGGTGGTTTACTCTCTTGATTAAAGGGCTGACTGGGAGCTGCAGCTCACTGCTGCTGCCTAGCCTTGCAAGAGATTGTCTTAGCCTGGGATATTAAGTGTCAATTAAAAAAATAAATAGCCAAAAAATTCAAAACTCAAAGCATGCCTTCTACTGAATGCTTATCATTTTTGAACCATCAAAATATCATAAGTTAAACCATCACGTACATGGGGATCATCTGTATATGCCTTCCAGGCCTTGATAAATGCTAGGAAAAGGTGAAGGAGGAAAGCTATTTAGGCCATGTGACAGGGAAGGCTTCAGATAAGAAAACATTTGAATAAGACACCTGGCATGACTTAGGAAGTGAAACTTGCAGTTTCCTTGGGGGCAGAAAAAGAATCTGCTTCATTAATCTGAGGAAATATTTATAAAAGAGGCCCCAGAGAGCTGCCTGGCCCCTTCTACCATATAAAGACCCCAAGAGAATGCAGCATTCCTACGAGCCAGGATGCAGGCCCTCACCAGACACTTAATCTGCCACTGCCTAGCCTTGGACTGAAAGCCTTTAGAACTGTAAGAACTAAACATTTGCTCTTTCAAAGTACCTTAGTTTATGGTATTTTGTTACAGTAGCCCAAACAGACTGACAAGATAATAGACTTCTAACTAGCTGGGAGAGTAGTAATAGGGCTCTATATTCAATAATTCAAAAATTTTATAGAAATTCACATTATTGAAATAGAATTATATGAACTTACAAATTCTAATTCCATCACATGAAATTATATAAATTATAGAAATGCAAGTTGTCTCATTTGTAATTATCAAATACCTATGAAATTTTTGATTTATTAAAACGTTTAAGGAGGAACAATGTTACCAGACTAGAGAATCTTAATAAGAGAAAGAAAAGTAGCTTCTGACTTTTACAGAAATCATTCTGATACTTACAGCTAGACCATGTTGTTCCCCTATTGGACATAAATAATCTCCCAGAGCATCAACATCACATAGGACATTGTGGGTTCATGATAAGATGGAATTAAAAATAAGATCATATATAATCATTTAAATACCCAACATCTCCCTCTTTTGGCTAAAATGAGGGAGTGCTACTTCTTCACCAATTATAGATTTATCCTTATCCTAGTCAGGTCTCCCTATGACAAAGATAGCCCCTCATAAAATTGACCCACTTCCTGATAACAGTCAATCCTAGTGCAAAGTTCATTTCCTTAGATCCTCTCCAGAACTTCTGAAAGCCCAAATCCTATAAGGGGTTCTGGCATCTTCTTTCTGGGATGCCCCATAGTGTTCCACAGTGTGTATTCTCCCCCTCTGCGGTGAGTAATAAATCCATTTGTTCAACCATAGAATGAACATTGACAAGAGCCAGGGTTGTGAAATCTGATGCTAAGGAGACCTTAAGGTGAACTAATAGCTTGAAAATTTGTATCTTCCTCTTCCCTATTCTCTAATTGCTTTAGAATCCCTAAAGAGAATAGAACTTCAAAAAAATGATGAACTTACTGATGTTCTAAATCTTGGAATACCATTGGAGGGATAAAGGTCCATGGGAAAAAGCACCAAAAACCTGCCCTTTATGAGAGATGGACTGCAATGGAGTCCTAAGTGGCAGAACCAGAAAGAAACTGGAGATGATGATACAACATTAGATTTCAACATTTTTGGAAAAATTTCTGTGAGTCAGTCTCAGAATGCCACCTGATAACCAAGTATGATAGACACTATGTAGTCAGTGAGTCTCCAAAGATTATTCAACTAATTAGTCTTTTTTCCTTTTTAACTTACCCTAGGTCTAAAAAGGGCCATCTCTTCTTTGAGAATGAAACCAGATACTGGTAACATTCAATAAACAAATTTTCAAAGTGTTACCTAAAAATACAATTTAGGAAGTGAAACCTCTTTAAACATATGACCTTGAGAATAACAAAATTAGAGTGCCTACTGATAATAAAATAACATAGGAATCATTAGACTAAAAATTTAGATGAGCTTGGATTAGGGGGTCTAAATGCATCAAATGTGGGCTGATGCTCACCTCATTGTGCTCAATGATGCTCTGGGGTCCTAGTGAAGGGAACTGATTCATTGTCAGAATTCACTGACAATTAATGGTATTGTTTTCAAGGAAAACAGGTCACATTTTCCACATAGGAGCATTCTACAAGTTACTAGTGTCACAATTTAGGCTATTTAAGAAAGATGAATTTACCAAGTAATCTCGATTATTGATCTGGTCCATCATAAGTACTGATATCCTATTCACGGTTCTAAGATTCTTCCGTCATTAAGGCTTCATTTCATTCCCTGACATGGAATAAAAAGTCCAAATGCAATCAGCATGTTGGGAAAAAAACATTAGGATAATTGGGAGATAATGATCTCAACAAAAGTAGACATCCTTGAGGCAAAAATGAAAATGCACATGCGCACATGCACACAGGTGCACGCACACACACACACACACACACACACAAAATAATCAAGTTGAACTCCTTCTGTGTCTAGTTTTAATATCTACAACTAAGTCATTAAAATCAGAACTGTAGTGTGCTTTTATTAATTTCTATTACTGTTCCAATTATTCAGTTCTTTCTGTATTTTGACACAGGGTTTGAATGAATTTTATTGAAAAGCTGACACCCTCCTGCCCCAAAAGTATACAGTCTCAAGTTCAGACTGTGGACTCATTAAAACACCCCACATCTAAGTTTCAGTGTTGTTTTATTGCTCATATTTAATACATTCTTATTTAATGTTCATAATCATGAGAAATATGTATTAATTGTTATCTTCAGTCTAGAGATAAGTGAACACTTGACATTCAACAGATGTGTCCTAAGACCTTCAGGATTTCCCTAAATTTCCCTGATATTTCAGTTCCCCCACAAATGCAATAAATGCTAACTTCAATATCAAGAAATGTGAGTAGAGAACAAGGAAGAAGGCTAAGACGTAGTGCTTTGTTGAACTAACTCCCTGCGTAAGTCACACATTGGTAAAGTTCGTCCTCACAGCATGTAGAATTCAAATTTCTAACATTTATAAGGTAATGAAATTTAGATCACTCACAGACAGTTCAAACTAGGATATTAAAGTTCACAGGGCCAAGAAGCAACTATACCAGGAAAAAAAAACTGAGTAATTCAGTGATATATTGAGTTAGCCCCAATTGAAACATGGACTTATTTCATCTATAATTTTATAACCTTATCATGATGCAATGATCCAGCAAAAAATAAAAAGACAATGTATGAAAAATCCAAAAGGTATAACAGATAAGAAAAGCATGGCAATGAACAGACTTCAAATAGGTGGAAAGACTCCCATAGGCCAAATGATGGGGGCTTTTTTATTCATTTACTAGATAGGGAGCTATTTATTTATCCTCTACCCCTTGACCTGCCCCAGGTCTCCAATGCTCCCAAAGTTTGATACTAAGAAAATTAATATGAGTTCCCATTTTTACCATAAAGCAACAACTTTCAGGCCATAAACATTTGAAAGTCTCTGATAAAAGTCAGATCACACTACTTACTGATGATGTGTGGCAGCAGGGATATTCCCAAGTATATTTCCATAAAAACAGGTAACCAAAGTCAAGTCAAATTCTGTATCACAGATTCCTTACTTCCTATTGTCTTCCCTTATCATTACCATTCATTTTTACTCTCTTGGAATCTAGAATAAGATTATTCAGAGCCAATGCATCTAATTTATTTACATAAAAATTATTAATATATTCTGATTATAAAGATAAGTTCATTAGAAAAATTTCAAAAACAGAATTCAAAGAAGATAAAAAGTCTCCTATAGTCTCATCCTTTACATAATGAATATTCATGTTTTTAAGTAAATCTTATAAGGCCTTTTCTTATATGTACATTTTTTAAATACTGTATGCCACTTTTCACTATTATAACCTTTTTCCCTATTTTATTATAATTATTTTCCCCATGCTACTAAATACTCCATATAAATTTTCATGGCACTATTTTTTATTCACACAGATATACCATATTTTAATGCATATTTTAATATATAATTCTAAAAATATGAACAATTCACATCATTAATAAACCTCACACATGGGGTTTAAATTCATTATAATTTCTTCTGTCACTGGAAACATGTCTGCACTGAAGGTTTTCCTTTTTTGCCCCGTTTTAGAGATTGAACTCAAGGACACTCTACCATTGAACTATATCCCCAGCCCTTTTTATTTTTGGTTGTGGTCTCACTAAGTTGTGGAGATTGACCTTGAACTTGTGATCCTTCTGTCCCAGCCTCCTGAATAGCTGGAATTACAGGCAGGCACCACCACACCTTGCCTGCTCTGAAGATTTTCTGTTTATCTGAAAAAAAAATTTGAATATATGTAATAACAATCTCTTTCCTGAGTTAACTCCTACTCATGCTTTAGCAGGTAGGGGATTCTCATAAGCTAAACAGATGCATTTCTTGCCCGTTCCCTCAACTAAGAAGCTACCTCCCTATTCTTATTCATCATTTCCTTCATTCAAACAACTATCAAGCACTAGCTATGTTGTATCACTGAAATCTCAACCAGGCATAGTTGAGATTTCAGTGATACAACATGGGGCATGCTTGGTGTGGCTGAACAGAAATCAAGGTTGGCATGGCTGGTATAGAGTGAGCATTGGGGGAAAGTGGTAGGGGAAGTCAAAGAGGCAGTCAAGAGCCAAATCATATAGCATCTGTAGGCATCATAAGGACTTTTGTTGTGAATCAGTAGGGAAAACATTGGGGATACTAAACAGAGAAGTGACATGATCTGAATTATTCCATTTAAGATCACTTTGAACATTACGAGTAATATTTTAGTGTGGTAAATATTTTAGTGTGGTATTGGAAGGCTTGTACCAGAATGATATGAGGGAATTGTTAATAAGTGGTTGGATTCTAGATCTACTTTGCTGAAAGACCCATACAGTAACTATATTAAAATGGAATATGAGAAGTCAAAGATGACCAAATTTAATGGCTTGAGCAATTAATTACTAAAATAGAGTTGTTATTTACTGAGATAGAACTATTGGAGGAAGAAAATTTTGGAGGCAAAGGTAAGAAACTGAGTCCAATTTTAGTGATGTTAAGTTTGAGATACTTACTAAGTAACTGTGTAGAAAGAAATGCAATTGGAAATACAGTGCTAGGGTTCAGTAAAAAATTAGGGCCAGAGACAAATTTGGGAGCTACGTGAATATAGCTGGCATTTACACTTAGGAACTGGGTGACATGATTTAAGAGTAGGTATAGGGAAAGAAGAAAAGAGAGTTAAGGACTGGGTCCTGGGCACCTCAACGTTTAGTGATTGAATAAAATGAAACACTATAGACAAGAGACTTTGAAAGGGGTCTAGAAAAGTATGAGGAGAGCCAAGGGAAGGTGGTTTCCTAGAAGCCAAGACAAGAGATTCAAGAATGAAGGAGAGTTCTTCTCTGTCAAATGCTACTGTTAGTGCTGAAAAGTGACTACTGTACTTATAGAAATCATTGGTAGCTTTGGCAAGAACAATGCCCAAGTAATGTTGGGCAAGAAATCCCTATGGGAATGCATTCAGGAAAAAAAAAAATGGGAAGGGAAAGGGGAGACAGTGAGTAAGAATAACTCATGGAGTTTTGCTACAAGAGAACAAAGATATCCCAAGTTTTCCTAGATTTCCATTTCTGCTAACCATCAAGCCAATAAAATTCCTCCATTATATACTTTCATTAGATGCTATATTTTTCCTTCATAATAGTTTTTTTTCATTTTTATGTCAGGTTTTTTTTTGTTTTGATTATTGACTATCTTCCCCACTCAATGGTAAACTATTAGAGCACAGATTTTTCTTCTTCATTGCAAATTCTCAGTACCTTGAATAGGGCTTTGCATATGGTCAAACCCATTTATTGATAATCTGAATAATTTTAGGCCTAAATTGATGTTGATTTTCATTCCTTAAGGTATAGTTTGACATAACTTGGACTTGATATAAATGTCTTCTTACTTTTTTCTAGTACTTCTCACATTACCAGACTAATTAAGTAAAATATTTTAGTAGAAATGCTTTTCTGGTTGTATTCCAAGTAACATATGTCAAAAGACCAAAAGATAGATACTCAATAAAAATTGAAATGAGGGAAAGCAAAGTGTGCTATTTTTTTTTTTTTGTAAATGAGAATTAATGACTGGAGCAATTCTAATAACTGTTCAGAATTAAACATAATGGCAAATGTTTCCTACATGATGCCCAATTTCTATAGTTTGCAATGATTCTCAGTTTCCATAAGGTTATCAGCTACTGTGTTCTAATCACAAGAACACTGAACAAACCATATCTTTTAAAAATCTGATTACACCTAATATATATGAACTATCAAGTTTTTTTTTAAAAAAAGGACAAATTACTCTTAATGTTAGTACATTAAGAAATTATAAAATTCAAAAATTATTTTTATGTCAGAGACAAAAATTTTCTAATTATAATATTCCAAGTTTGGATCTCGAATGTCCTCCAGATACTCACGTGTTAAAGCTTAGTCTACTATTGAAAAGTGGCTCTAACCTTGAAAAAGGTGAAGTATAGTGGGAGCTCTTAGGTCATTGGGATCATGCCTTTGAAAGGGATGATGGGACGGTTCCTCTTCTTTCACTTTCAGGCATAATATAAGGGGTTCTGCCATGCACTCCCCAAACTGTGAGTCAAAATAAACCTTTCCCATTTTAAAGTTGATTATCTCAGGTGTTTTGTTACAATAGAAATTGGAACAATATACTAAGTATCTTGAAAAACATAAAATGCTTAAGTGTTACAAAAAAATGAAAACATTATGAATCTTACACTTTAAAGAGGTTTAAGTTGAGACCTACACATATTACTTAAGTCACAACTTTAAATACCCTCCTCCTCCCCTAAAGTTGACAAATGAAAAAGAAAGAATTACCAGCTATTTGCTTATTTGATAACAGGTTTTCCCCAATTAATCACAACATAATGAACAAAAACATATTCAAAATAAGTCAGGGACAGAGGGAAGCAATGGACTTACCAGAAACATGGGAACAGTATCTCAAAAAAAACTCTTCCTAGGCCAAAGTAACACTGTATATAAAAATAAATACAAGTGGATCATATTTTAGCTAAAGTGAATCTTTTTCACATAATTTTCTTAGCCAAAAAATTCATTCAAGCTGAAGAACAATTTATCAAGGTTACTGAGCAAAGTTAAAGAAAAAAATCACATTTTTAAGTTATAAATTTATGCCAAATCTACTCCTAATAACATAAAAATGGGGAAAGTAAATGAAAATCAATTAGAATAGAAAGAAAGATATTCCGGATTCCTGAGTCTTAACAGTTCTAAGGCAATAGTTCTATCCAACTGGAACACAATACCTAATCTAATGATATATAAAATAACTTAAGTACATGTTCTTAAAGCTATGTAAGAGAAGGTAACATGATTTAAGACTAGGTCCTCTGAGAACTAAAAATGTTATTCCTGACACCAGATTAAAGTAATCATATGTTGGGGGTATATTTGAGTTTAAACTATATCTAAACTTTATTTATCCACAGCATAGCCAAATAACAAGCATATTTCAATAATTGACATGAAAGTCAAAACCATTAACCATTAAAATTAAAATTTTTAATGTATAGTTCTTAGCTCAAACCTAGAACTAAAATGGACATTTGTACTGATTTTGTTCAACTTTTCATTATCTGAGGATTTCTAACTTACCCTTTGGAAGTCTAAACTCTTCTCTTTTCTGAGGCAGACTGCTAAATAGATGGACTTACTATCTTGAAATTCCCTGAAATTGCTATTCTGTGAATTCAGTTCAGCTTCCAGAATAAGTCACACTTTTTTGCCTACTATATCTGTAAGATTTCAAATGCTTATTTGTTCACTGAATAAAATTTAGAGAATTTCAAAAAAAGTTAATGTCACAATCTAGAAACATCCAATTAAACATTGATGTGTTTTCCTTTAGATCCTTATTTTGTTCACATATAGCACTTTTTAGAAAACATACACTTCTTTGTCCCAATTTTCTATTACCTGTAGGATATTCCTATTTGAAAAAAAAGTTATGTGAAAATATTTAATGGCTACATAACATTTTATCAAATTAATTAGTCTACATTTCTGTTTTAGCTTTTTCATTGCTGTGACTAAAGGACCCAACCAGAACAGTTTTAGAGGAGGAAAAGTTTATTTAGGGGCTCACAGTTTCAGAGGTCTCCATCCATAGACAGCTGGCTCCACTTCTTGGGCCTCAAGGTGAGGCTGAACATCATGGCAGAAGAGTCTGGCATAGGGAAGCAGTTCATATAGGGATCAGAGAGCAGGGAGACTCCGCTTGCCAGATACAAATATATACACCAAAGCCATGCCCCACCTGTCCCCAGTTACCACTCAGTTAATACCATCAGGGATTAATTCACTGATTAGGTTAAGGCTATAACCCAATCATTTTTCCTCCGAACCTCGCATTGTCTCATACGTGAGCTTTTGGGGGGACAGCATTTTTAACCATAACAGTTTAATTATTTCTGTATTTAGATTGTTTTGACCAATGCCAAAAGGCTTTTACATAATCTTTGCAAATGTGTACATTTTTAATTAGTTGAGACACTGAGAAAAACAAATTTATGGATTTTGGAAAATATTTCTCCAGAAAATACACTCCCACAACATGAAAATAGGTTATATTTTATTTGCTGTTTAATCATTTTTCAAAAATCTTTTATGTTTTAAATTTGAGGTAAAAATTTTTTCTTCTATTTAGAGAGGCCAAATATTTTTCTCTATGTACGAATCTGTTCAGGTTGTAGCTGAACACAGTGTGTTTGCCCATTGGTGATGTCCCATAAGATGCATTTAAAATATATAATATCATGTGATTTTGACAGACTGGATAGAACAGTGAGGAAATGGCTTTGGCAGAACCCAACATGCCTGATCCTCAGGACAGGTAATTAGGAGACATGAAGGATGTGAATCCCCCCACTCAAGTCTTGTAAAATGGCATTTTTCACTAACTGTTTAATTAGCTGACAAGTGCCCAATATTGTTGACAGCCCTCCGTGAAATGTGCGTGGACCAGATCAGCATGGAAGCCATTGAGTGGGAAAGTCTGGTATCTGGAAACTCACAGCAGCACTCCTGCTGGTGAGATGGCCCAAATATATATGAACTCTCACCTAGTTTTGCCAAAGTTCCTGCACACTGAAGATGGAGTGACCTGGGGCAGCCACATACAACACACAGCCTCTCAGAGATGGTTGTGGCTTGCCAAGCTGCCAATCGACCTGTTTGCTGCAAGTCTCCTGCCAAACCCAGAAGCAAGACTCCTCCCACTGAAACCTTATCCCTGCCTTTGATGTACCCCCTTAAATAAACAACCAGAGGGCTGGGATGGTAGCTCAGCGGTAGAGCGCTTGCCTCACATGCGTGAGGCCCTGGGTTCGATCCTCAGCATCACATACAAAGCAATAAAATAAAAACATTGTGTCCATCTCCAACCAAAAAAAATATTAAAAAAAAAAAACAAAAAAACAACCAGAGCCATGTCCTAGCTGTTTGGTTCCAGCTCCTACCAAGGGTGGAGAACCTAGCAGGTGCTCTTCTTTTAAACCCTATTCTTCTGCCAAGGCCTGGGCCTTCCACCCACTGCCCACCTTAGCCCACTTGGTGCTGCTTATGGCTGTGCTGTGCCAAGAGCTTACTCCCCACCCTCTATATATGACACTGAAGGAGAACGCCCTGGCGTTGGGGTCGCTGCCCTTGCTTTTTCTTAGTTGTCATGAACATGAACACGGGGGAGGCACCCCACGTGAGCACCAACGAGGACCAAGAGTTGGAACTAGGAGCATTCTACATATGAAGGAGATGAAAGTTTCCGGGAATTAAGTCCAGTTTCATTTCAATATAGGGTGAAAATGGTAGTTCCAAAGCCTTCATAGATTTCCTGGACAGAAACATCCCCAAACACTTCCAATTATATATATGAACGCTTTTTTTTAACAATACCATATCATCAGCTATAAAATATAACATATTAGCCAAGTTACAGGAAGCTGTGGAAGTGAATCTTGGAACTGCTATGACCTATGCATTGTTTGAATAGGCCAAAGCCAATAAAGAGGAGTTCATGGAAAATCATCATTAATTCTACAACACCCATAAGCAATATCATTTCTATTGAAACTCCTAATACAGCTCCATCAAATAAGAGAAAAGAAAAAAAGAACAACTTTCTAAAGCCCAGAAATGTAAACTGGCAGACAAAACAGATCACAAAGGGGAACTTCAAGGCTGAACTGGGGTGATGTCATGAAGCATTTAAGCAAAACTTGCTCTAAAGATGATGAATAGCACTTGGAATTTGAGACAAAGAAAGAGCATCCTTTAAAAAGTAAACTGGGTTCAACATCCTTCATTAACTAGTTTCTGGTATTGAGGTGACTTTTTATAAAATGCAGGTTTTTTGTATGTTTCTTACATTAAAAAAATGTTGTCAGTGGAAATTTCATGAAGAAATCTGGTTGTATTACATTATTTTCACAAACTTGCCTTAATAAAAGGTAAAAATGTTACTGTTTAGTATCTTTATGAAGCCTATTAAGCTTTATAAATGGACAAATATAGGAAATAATAGTCAATGTTAATTTATATGATCTTTTTGTAGTGGATATGAGACTTTTTCAAACTGTCATCCCAATAGAGCACAATTTTACATATACAGTTATTCCATAGTATGATCCATTTTAATAGGCTTCCCATCTTAAAGTCTTCATCTCCTTTTGCTTAATTGCTGAGGCATAAATTGCTTCAGAGAAATTCAAATACCAGTATTTAAACTTTTTATGAAACTCTTTGTAGTTCCTTTTTATTTTTCAATGGTGAACTATTTTCCTTTAATAAATTGATACCTATTTATACTTTTCTCTTGATTTGGATCAGGTGTTTGATTATGAGAACTTTCAATGATATGTGTAATAGGAGGATATAAAAACAAACCTGCCAAATGCATGAGAAAGCATTTGAATAAATGCTGGCTCTTATTTAAAAGATTTCTCTTTGCTGCATATACTAGGATGGGAATAAAAGATGCCTTAATATTTAATTTTTGTATTGTTGGAAACAATGATTTTAATAAATTCCTATTTATCTGCTACTGTGGTGTTTTAGCTGTTAGATAACTGAAGTCTTTGGGTTCAACATAAAACCACATTTTAGGTCTTGTTATTTTTATAGTGTCTTCGAATATCCAAATGTACTTCTCAACCTCTGCATCTTTTCAATAATATTCATAGAAGACTTTCAAATGCCAAACGGTTACACTGTTACACATCCTTGATTTTTTAAAATCATTAATAGAGGAAAATATTGGTGTAGTATTTTAGGAAAAGTTATTGATGTTTATGTGTGAATTACAGTGATTTTGTGTATGCTCCCAGCTTTAAGAACACTTAGGACTACTGCCGTATATCTGAAAGGGTAGTTTGTTAGTATGTGAAGCTATTCTGTGAGTTTAAAGAATAATTAACTTTTTTTTAAAGATTTTTTTTTAGTTGTAGATAAACACAATGTCTTTATTTTATTGCTTTGTATGTGGTGCTGAGGATCGAACCCAGGGCCTCACGCATGCGAGGCAAGCGCTCTACCGCTGAGCCACAATCCCAGCCCCCAAGAATAATTAACTTCTAAAGAAATTACTTTAGCATAAGACCAATTTGAGATGTGACCATGGTTTTTACTAAGCTCACTTTGCCATCAATTAAATCATTTGAATTATAAAGTATAATTATAGTATCAGAGTTTAATGTCATTTCAAAAATGGAATCACATTTTGTTTCTTGAATTAATATTGAAATTGAGGACCACTAGAATTTGCCAACTTTTGTTTTCAGGGATGTGTATGTATAGTTTTTGTTGTTGAGTAGATTTGTTTCTTTAAAAAATTGGTAGTGGAAAAAATATTTTGTGTTGCTTGGAAGGTTCTGAAATTTTTCATGCTTACTGTTGTTCATAGATTACAAAGAATAATGCTAGTTAAATGCCATTGAACTATTTTACTCTTTTTATATGAAACATAAACTTCTGGAGGTGATGGTGGCAGTGGTGCCTCTTTTTACCTTATGTAAAACACTTGAACATTTTCATCAACATTGCCATCATCTGTGTAACACTCCCAGTATATTTTCTCAAAGTCTATTTACTTAAAAATGTGTGGAATAACATAACTAATAAGCAATAAAGTCTGAATTACAATGAAAAAATAAAAATAAAACCTATTCTTTGACTCTGCCTCTTAATTCTTCATTAATTACTTCAGACTTTTATTTTCTCAAGTGGCTTATCCCCTTCTGAGCAGGAAAAATTACCCTGGGGAGGTGCTGGTGTTGACCCAGGATGCAAAAAAAGGACCACCGACTCCAGTTTTAAATCAAATTAAGCAAGCTTATATTGGGCACACAAATTCGCTGTACAGCAGCTGTACCCTTCAAAACATGAGGGCAGCAGCTTTGTCTAGGAGCAGGGAGGTTTTTTTAGGTCTTGTTATTTTTATAGTGTCTTCGAATATCCAAAGGAGAAATTTACAACTGGCAGGGTTCTGGCAAGCGCAATACAGAAGCAGATAGCAAATCAATGATTTACCTGGCTTAACATCTTCAGATAGGGAGTAAACTCGGGTTCCAGCATGGGGGTGTCACTGAGATTTTAAGGAGGGCAGTTACCTAATCAAAGTCAAATATGGTCCAAGCAAGTAAAACAAAAAAATAAACCTTTATGACCTCTTGTCGAAATGTCTTTCAATCTTCAGATAGAATTAGGCTGGGTTCATCACTGGTCACACACAATACAATATTGTCTTCCAGAAAGAAGAAAAGAGAGAGAAAGAAAGGCACACCTCAGGAAGATGTGGGGTGTAGAGCAGCTTACCTTGGTGACAATCCCTTCTGAGTCCCCAGGTAATCTTGTCCTGAAAATCCAGATCAGGTTTCCCTGGTGTTTAGGATTAAACACCTGAGAAATGCCAAAGCAAGAGTAAAAAATAAATTTTATTTAAGAAACAGAACAGAGAGAGACAGACTCCTCTGCAGAGGAGGGGACCCAGAGCTGGTGCCCATGGGAGTAGGAGTGTCTTACCCCTTTCTAGGTTTTAGGTTTCCTTTCTTCTCATGCCTACATGACCAAAAAGCAGGAAAAAGCCATCCAGGGGGTGATTGCTTATTTTGGAAACTGCAGTCCTTCCCCTTCCTTGGAGGTGTTAGCAACAGTTTGATGGAAAAGTGCTATCTACTTATTTCCTTTCCTTTGATAATCAGCTATCATTTACCCCCATCTCAGTTGGTTGGCAGGCTGGTTGGTTGGGTGGATGGATGAATGGGAGGATGTAAAGTGTCTAGAGCAGTACCTGATACATATAATAAATTGTAACTGTATATTTCTGTTGTCTTACAGCATATAAATACTTTATTTTCATATACTGACAACAAATTTTTAAAAAGTGGTACCATCTTCCAAAAGCATAGGTAATTTCCTTTAAAAGTACCTGCTCAGTGACCAACAGTGTCATCTGTTGTTTTTCTACTGGAGTAAGTCATGGAAAACAGTGATTTTTAAATTGAACTTTTAAATTAATTGCTTATACTCTTATTTATTATATTATAAAAATAAATTTTTATGTATTAGGAATCCCCTACTTTTAAACAAATCCCCTAGTGTTTTATACTTGACATAATCAGGAAGGTCATAGTCATGAGTTCATTAAAGGTTGATAATTCAAATCACCTTCCTGTGACAAACCATATCCTAGTTAACTGACCATTCACAGTATTTTCTGAAACATATTCTAATAGTTTTCTATAACACTCATTATTTCAAGATTTGAAGACAATGATCCTAGAACTATTAAGCTTTTCATCAGCATAAGTAAAGTCTACTCTTCCTAGTGAACAGATGGCCAGAGGCTCTATATCATTGTGACAAGAAATCAAATACAAGATTTAATTTACATTGCATAGTAACTAATATGTAAATATTCACTTACCTCATCTATCAAAAGAGGCTAATGGTCATTCCTATGTTTTGTGTTCTTAAAAGCAGTTGGGTCAATATTTTGCCACTCTCTTGAAAAATAAAAGGCTCTGGTCTCTGGTTTAACTTTAAATTGAAGGAAAACTATATCACTGATATTTAGAGCCTATAATTTTTACAGGCGAAATTTTCTAATATTGATTTATAAACATTTCCTATGTTAACTACTTTAGACCTTCCTTGGGATGATTGAAAATTCCAATTTTACTTGATTTTTGAGTTTGTTTTTGGGGGAAGTTTTTAAATCCATAGAAATTTGAGTTTTATTATTGCTTTTATATGGTGCTTCTCCATACACAGTTAAATACCAATCTTTACCACTTTCAATGACTTAAGAAAATTAACTTTTAAATCAGCTATTAAATAATGTGATGAATATAATCTTATACATTTCTTGATTTGTAATGCCAAATTTGTGTAAAATTTTATTGTTTCCTTTCTAGTCCATTTCCACTAATGTGTCTTCTTACAATGGTATTTTTACATGTGAAAGTATGTTTTAATATCTGATAGGGCAATTCTCCTTACCATTTGGGCATTCTTTGCCTAAAAGAGTTTTCAGTTATTTTATAAGAAAAACTTTAGAGTTATTTCCTTCTTACCTCTCAAAAAAATTCCCACTGTTAGAAAATATACTATATTTGTACGTTAATTTGGTTTGAAATGACATTAATTATATCTTCCAAGTTTGTAATATGGTGTTTTTTCCTATTGAAATCTTTGTGTGTTGAGGCACACACATACCCTTGAATGAATTTTTAAGGTTTGAACACTATATCTCCCATTTCATTTTACTCTTATTCCTAGTTATCACATGACTTCTGTTGCTAACTATAATTGAAATAATTTTTCCACTATATCTTCTAATTTTTACTGTTATGATTTCAAGATTATGATTACTATGTATTTAATATGCATCTATTTTTCTAATTTAAATTAGAAAATCATAAAGAGATACATTTTTCAGTATTAAACTATTCTTGCATTTGGGGGATCTTAGATCTATTAAATATTCATTGAATAATCTATTGAGCATCAGCACTGGTTTAACTCCCTGATATGGTTCGGAATATGCCACTTTGGCATAAGGATTATTGTGAGCTGGAGGCAATTTTTTTTTAAATTTTTTTTAGTTGTAGATGGACACAATGTCTTTATTTTATTGCTTTGTACGTGGTGCTGAGGATCGAACCCAGGGCCTCACACATGCAAGGCAAGCGCTCTACCACTGAGCTACAATCCCAGCCCCAGGAGGCAATTTTTTTTAAGTGGATATGAGAGAATCTCTGTCCTCCCCCTCTCTTCTAGGAATGGCAGTATGTCTTAGAGACAACTCTAGCCTCTTTTAAGGTCAAAGATGGCACCAGAGGAATATACATACCAAATTTTGCTAAAATATCCCTTATTTTCCATTAGTTTCCTCAATATCCTTCTTTTAACAATTTGACAACCCTAGAGGCTCCAAGTCCTTTATCTTGACACTTTTCTATCAACTTTTCTTTTATGATGCTTGTAAGTCTAAGTTCTAACCACCTCTTTTGAGTTACTCATCACTAAGAATTGTCATGTGTGTGCATGATGAATAAACTTGCTTTTCTCTTAATCAGTCGATAATTTGTAGAATCCGAGCCAATGCACCTAAGATGTTCTGAGAAAAAGAACAAAAATAAAACATCTCCACATCAAAACTATTTCCTCTACTAACTTTCAATACTTCACTTTTGAAACCAGATGTGAGATTTTCTTCACAAAAATTCAACTTAATTTCCCAGCACACAAATGGGTAACCTATAATTAAATTCAATTCTGACACAGTTTAACTGGGGCTGGGGCTGACTCCACAGGCTAAGGGCTGGCTCTCACAGGACAGCTTCCCATTTTAGATGCCAATTGGAAATCCAGGTCAGCACCTGTGTTATTACCTGACCAACTGCAATTGGGGGTTGCCATGATCCCTTCCTCAGGTTTGATAATATACTACCATAGATTAAAGAATTTAGGGAAACACTCTGTTTACCAAAGTATTCCCAAAGATTCAATTCAGGAACAGTTAAATGGAAAAGATGAACCATGAAGATATGATGGAGAGGAGACATAGCTTCAGTGCTCTCTCCTGGCACACCACCCTCCTGGCACTACCTTCATGCATTCACAAACCTGGAAGCTAAGACCTATCCTTTGGAATTTTAATAAAAGCTTTGTTACATAGGCATGATTTTGTAAAACGTGTTTTTTACCTTTTGTTTTGCTGAGGATTGAACTTAGACATTGAACGTGATAAGGAATTGCTCTACCAGAGTCACATGCCTGGACCCATAGGTATGATTGATCCTGTCATTGGTGATTAAGTTAATTTACAGTCCTCCACTCCCCAGAGGTTGCAGGACAGAGTTATAAGTTCCAACCCTCTAATAACACGGTTGGTTCTTCTTACAATAGGGACTTTCCAAAAGTCACTTCAGTACAAACTCAGGAATGGATGAAAGAGGCTTACTCTGAATAATAAAAGATACTCCTTTGACCTTCACCATTCTTATCTCTTAGGAAACTATGAAGATTTTAGGAGCTCTGGCCAAGAATAAAGATAATACCAAAGATAGGTAGAGGAAAAATGAATTTCCTCTTATACTCCAGAGTTTATAAGCCCTAGAGAATCTGAAATGTAACTATGAAATTTTTGAGAAGGAAATATTATGTTAATTATAAATATTATGTTAATATTAATTCTAAGAACAAGTGTTGACCAAGAATAAAATCAATCTAGTCGAAAACAAAGAAAATTATATTTATTTGGGGCTAATTAGAATTTCACTCTAGGAAAACAAAAATTCAAGCAGACTTGAAAATATTCCCAAAGGTTTTACAAAATGGCAGCCGAATTGGTAACATTAAATCACAAGGGAGTTGAAAATTACTTATTAGTCAGGAATTAGGATTGGTGCTGGCAAAAGTCAAAGTTGTCCTGTAAGAGAGGGATTGGGTATGGTTTCAGTCTCAGTAGTTTGGGGGAAGGAGTTCATTGTACAGAAGGTCAGCAGAGGTTAACAGCATTTCAAAAGGTCAACTCACATACTTGGGTAGGTGTATCTATAGACCAGTTCAAAGTTCAGCTGCTGACATGTCTGAAGATTTGATTAGCAATGGCCCCTTATAAGTGCCCCTAAAGAATGCTACTCCAACTTGATTTTTTCCTTGATAATCTATGTAGTTCATTAACAACGTAAGTTATAACTACATCACTATATATTCCTCTTCTTCCCTTTTGTTCTTCCAACCTGTGTGTGCACTGAGGAGGAAAGCAGTAGGAAAACAATGGTCTAATAGTCTTCTAAACACAATTTTAAAAATAGGAATCAGCATGAGTGTAAAAAGCCCAACAAAAACCCGTACATCCTTTCCTCTGGGCTGTTAATCTATCCTGATAAAGTACATTGGGAATTTATAGTGCACATGTATGTATACATGATGGTGGAGGGTGTTTATCACAAATGAGAAAACTGATTTTTATTAAGCCTTGGGATTGTTCCCAAAGTCACTGAGCTAGTAAGATACAGAACTAAGATATAGACTCAGGATCATTAGATTCCAGAAATGTGGACTGCCTGTTCCCTATGTGAGGAAATGTTAGTTGACCTCCCAAAATCCTTTTCCATTTTGCTTCTCCTATCTACCTTCCAAATCAAGTATGACCATGTAACAGTTCTGCCTGAAAAGATTTAAATCTGATACAGGATACTTAGAAACATGTTTCCTTTCTTAATAGGGCTATTCCTTACATCAGTCCCTTATTTCTCCAATGTGAGGCCAAGAACAAAAATAACCATTATGCAATCATTTGGAAAAGGACAAAAGAATCACAGGAACTTCAGTGCCAGTGGAGTTCAACTGTTGAGTAGAGGTGCCTCTGGATTTCTCTTTCTTTGAAAATAAATGTTACTATAACTAAGTTATTGGCAACTATCTATTTGATAAGCCCATTGAATGCCCTTTCTTGTGAATATTATTTTGCCTGATTAACTGTCATGTGTTTTCTTGAGTTTGCTTAAAACTACCCTATGCATCCTTTTTCAGTATTTTTTTAAACAAATTTATTCTAGGTGTGACTTATGTCAGGAGCATGATTTTGTTTTTAACTTAATCGGAACAGATGTTATATTAAGCTCCATTATAAATCTAGGAAAGTGGTAACAGTAAGGCTATTTCAACATTGCATAAGAGACTAGTTTAGGTCACATGTAAGCCCCACGGGAACATAAAACAATCTAGGGCTGTATCATAAAATTAATGGCATAGGTCATCATGGAAAATGAATTACCTATTAAGTTTTTGACTGGTACAAATCCTTCATAAACCCACAGGTGACTGTGATAAGCCAAGGGTGTCAGCTTCACCTGGAAGTTGATAATATCAAGGCAAATGACATGAATTAAAGGGGCTACTAAACTCCAGAGGCAGCTATGGCATAGATGAAAGTCAAAAAGAATTTTTAAACAGAATATACTGTTACTTGCTCAGAACTTAATGCATCAATGTTATTGACTTTCGTGAGCCTTTTCTGTTTGTGTTTGGATGAGATAAATATTTCTACTTTAAATTTTACCAACTAAAATTACTCTCTAGTACCCAATGTCAAAAGTTAGAGTTAAGTTCACATATGATGGTGAATGGTTGATCAATCGTGTATTATTCCAAATTCTGATTGGCCATCTATAAGAGCTTAAGGATTTATGTATGCCAGAATTTGTCCACAACTCCCTAATATAACAAATTGACTTAGGATTGATGTTATACAAATCTTCACCTTTAATTTCTCATTTTAAATGTATTGTATTGCTTAATTCAAGGGAATTTCTTTCAATTGTGGTAATTTAGGAACAATTTACTGAACATCTACTGTATGCCAGAATATTTTACACTTGTTATTTCAATCTCCAAATGCCTTGACAGAGACTTCCCATTTTGCCTAATAAATGGTCTCTTTTGTTGAGAAAGTATAATTTATCAACAGAAACAGTCTTTCTTTTGTTGTTTTCATATTAAAAGCAATTAATCCAGAGTTACCTAGGACTATGTTGTTTAAGAAGATGGAGAATAATGATTTAAACAAATACCACTGTTTATGTTAGTCAAGTGATAGTTCACATACATTTTACAGCACAACAAACATTCCTTTCTTTACCTCATAATCATCCTGTGTGAATATCTTGGGATCTGAATGATTCCTGAGAGCTTTGTCAGAATATCCTCACATGCGACTGTGTGCTCTTGATTTGAACTCTGATTATTTCACTACCCTTTGAACCTAGAAAAAATGAAGTAGAAGGAATGAGACTAAAACTAGTTTTTCTCTATGCCTTTTTAGATCAAACAATCAGCTCTCTAATTGTCTTAGGGAAAAAAGTAATTATCCAGAGGTGGTTGGTTTCACTGAAAATCTCTTGATTTTAAACATTCAAAGGTACAGAAAATAAATATCTCTCAAAGTTATCTTTGACATAGCCTAGAGTCTATGGAAGATTATATGAAATAACTAGATAATGCCTATTGATTGCCATCTGAAAGCCATATTCTTAATATAGCTCAAGAGAAAGCTTTAATATGATATGCTTTTATTATTCATTTAACAATTTTCCCAAATGTGCAATATACTCAGGCCTAGAAAAATATATTCTCTAATGGGTTTTGTTGCCAAGGAAGGAAATCATCTTTCAGTTGTTTGCATTCACTCAGAATCAAAAAGCCTCACTAGAGGGGAGGGAAAGGGGAAAAACTGGGTAGTGATATTGGCCAAATTATGCTGTTACATTGTGTGTATGTATAAATATGCAACAAATTCTGCCATCATGTACAACTATAAGTCACCATTTTTAAAATATGGGAAAAAAGTCTCACTTGTTAAGTTCTAAAGTACAATCTAACAACTCTGAATTACATAGTTTACATTAATACTAGAATCTAATATTAGTATACTTTGTTTACAAAACTTATTCTAAGCTTTTGTTTATATAACACTATAAAGAAAACTGATAGAGATAACAAATTGTCCAGAGGTAATCAAACAACTAAGGTTTAGAACCCAAACCCTCTGAATCTACAAGTCATATAGCTGCAGAAAAAACTCTCTGTGGTATAAAAATCACAAGCATGGTCAAAAATGTTAACTTGCAATCAACTATCTTAGCCATGTTTGAAAATAAATATGATTTATATATACACATATGTACTCACAAATGGTATTATATGTATATCTTGTGGCAGCAGGGGGTGCTGGAGATCAAACCTAGGGCCTTGCACATGCTAGGCAAGTGTAGAACTACATCCCCAAAGTAAATCATTCTTGATTTACAAGTCAATCATGATTCACTGACTGGTTTCTCTTTTGGACCTGACTATATCTCAGATGACTTAGATTTTCCTTTCTAACAAACTCATCTCCCACATTTACTGCTAAAACAATAACATTTTAAACCTTTATAAGTTCATAAAATGACCAAGCATATCTTAGATTCTGAAAACAATATAGATTATGCCAAAGCACCTGAATGTCACCCTTGCCAGTGGTCCAGAGTATGTGAAAATCATTAAGTAAAGCCTTCCTTGATGTAGTTCACCTTTTTTTTTTTTTTTAAAGTCAATTCAAATAGTCAGATTTTATTTTTTACCAGTTTCTATATTTTAGGTAGGGCAATTAATTTAAATCATGAGACAGGAAGGTACTATGTTCTGAGAGATGAGGAAATGTAGCTGTAGAATTCAAGTGACTTACTCAAAAGTCAGACTGGTGGAGTAGAGCCAGGATGTCAACCTCGGTCCATGATTCTAATACTCTACCCCACCCATAGCCTACTATGTTTCCAGGTTCCCTTGAAGGATAATTATAAATTATTTTATCCTTAAAATGATGCAAATGTGTCATTTTTCTCCCAGAAAGTAACTTTTTAAAAATTTTATTGTAAAGACCTAAAAAACAGTTTTCCTACCTGAAAGTTTTTCTTTCCCTACTGTCAATCTTCTACTGATTGCTTTACTTGGAGAAACTAAGATGAAAGGGAAAATTATGATTCTAAAATGATTCAAAGTACTTTGTAAGAAGGTATGTATAGAACCTGGGAATCATTTAGAATCACATGCATCTACTATTGGGAATGATTTAGTTATGTCAAAACCTTTAGGTGTGACCTACTCAGAAAGACATTCACTGATTATAGTACATTCAGCTATATGACACTTAATCCAGATGCTTCTTTCTCCTTTTTCCCTATTCATTCTCTCTCCCTTAGCCTTTCCATCTAATATGTGTTTTATTATGTGTCCCTCCCTACTAGGATATGAGCTTGATGAGGGAAGGGATCTGTATCTATTTGGTTCACTACTACATACCCAGAACCAAGAGCAGTCAGTACCTGGTTCATATTAAGTGCTCCACAAACATTTGCAGGGAGAAAGGGATATGAGAGGATAAAAGAAGAAAACACATTAGTTAGCATATTAGAGTGAATGATGTTGAAATATTTGAAGGATGTTCACATATTTATTTGCACCAAGGAGAGATGAATATATTTCTTGGATGTATTGCTAGCTTTCATAGGGAGAAACAGCACTCGACAGTATAGAATGCCGTACAATTCAAGGAAGGAGTAATATTTTCATTATAGTCTTGTGGCTTTGCTAGCTATAAACTAAAGAGAGAACAATTCTACAATGTTCAAGCTGACAATTCCACATCACAGAAATGCCTGGTTGGAAAAGTACAGGGGCTCCTCACTAAACATACAACAAAGGCTAACAATTTTCAAAGGTGATAATGATAGAGGTATGCTAGAAAATACCTTTCTGTATAAATAATTGAATATAGTATAGAGACAGGGCTACAAATTGGGAAGAAAATAATTTTAAGAAAGAGACAAGTACAGAATCACTCTACCATATGAAAAAACACTGCAGCAGGATGTAAGAGGCAAGTTTTTTTAATTAAAAAGATTCTTCTGATATCAAAATGGAAAATTTTTAAACCTAAAAGTGATGGGATAAATCAAAGATCAAAGACATGTATAAATATATTTAAATAAGTAAATTCAATAATTTTATATCAACATAAAATTTAAAGGCAAATAGCAACAATAAGGCTAAACACTTGTAACTTATGACAAAGGAAAAATATTTCTGTATCTAAAGTTCCTGTAAAACTTTAAAAACAAAATTCAGATTTTTTAAATGAACAAAGGGTAATGGAAATTAATGAAAATTTGAATAGCTAATCAACATTTAGAAAAATAGCTAATCAACATTTAGAAAAACCTTATCCCATTAATTAAAAAATAAAACTGCCTACAATTTGGCATATGAGGTTACAGGCATGGTGAAATGGATCACGTGCACTGCTAATGTCAGTGAAATAGTTAACAATTCTGAAAAGCAATTTAACAAAGAATGGGGCACAGAAAAGGAAACTTGGCAAAAAATTCATACCCCCCAAAAAATGTTCCTAAAAGTCCTTAGGCACTATATTCACTTGGAAGTATACAAAAGAGATCAATAGCAAAGTATTACTTTCACAACTTTTTCACTTTAGTCAGGTAAATAAAAATGATTTTAGAGAGACAAAGGCCACAGATGAAATAATCAGTGTAATAGACAGCAACTATGGGAAGGAATGAATGATGTTACTTCAGATTAGAGAAGATTCTTAAAGAGTGACCATTCATTCACTGAACAAGTGCTTTCTATGTTTCAGGCATTGTTCTATGAACTAAGCCTTCTGGAAGTGAAGAGATAGAAGTTCTAGCCTCATGAAGCTTACATTCACTAGGCAAGACAGGCAAACCACAACCATGAGAAATAATCATGTGTCAGAAGACAGTGAGTGCTAAGATAAGGGGACCAAGACTTATGGAGCCAGGGGTGGTGCCATTTATATCTGTCAAGGTAGATCTCATTAAGAAGATAACATTCCAAGTCAAGAACTGAGAGGAGCAAAAGTCTTCTGGTAAGTTAAGATTTTAGTCCTGCTGAGAAGTCTTCGAGCCCTTTTTATCAAGGGGGATGTGTAGGTGATCTGACTTTAGGGGAAAAGGTGCCAGGCTAGTTAGTAGTCTTTTTTTTCTTTCTATAGTCTAAATGAGATTGTATTGTATTGTATTTAAACACTTGTTCCTTAAATGTTTGTGCCTTCTAACTTAATGATTTAACCTCTTGGACTTTATCCTAAGAAAACAATTTCACCTGCAAACAATTTTCCTGGCTACTATGGTCTTCTGAATCAAGCAGGCACCACACATACAATGATACACGAAAACTTTTTCTTTCTAGGCTCCCCCATTAACCAAATTATTTTGTCTTCCCACTTCTAACTGAAAGCCAAAAGGTTTTCACAACATCCATATAAACAGGAGGTGGCACCTTTGTTTTATTGAAACATGAAAATTTGTTACATGAAATGAAAAATGAGGGCTGTCTTATTAGCCAACATTTTTAATCCTTCTATTTTAAAGATATTTAATGTAGTTTGCTTTAATGTTTTCATTCATCTCTTCTACCCTTGAACTCTTTTTTTTTTTTTAACCATCTTTTGAACTTCTCTTCCACCATATATTCTCTTCTGGCAGAGTCCTGGTGTGTTGAAGAAGTTTGGCATCTGTCTATCTCTGCCCATTGTCTTTGTATATTCACATTTTGAAAAAAAATTAAGAATATTTAGAAGAAAAAATGTATGCCTATTTTACATGAGTTAACATGTGTGGTATTATTCCCAAGTCAAAACTTCCTCTTGTCATAAGCTGCCTACACAAATAAAGCTTCTTGCACAGAGTTTGAATGCCAGGAAGGATTACTTGCCATCCTTCTCTCAACATGGCTTCAGAAACAGTTGGAACTGAGTCTCTGAACATGAGATCCAAGGAGTGACAGACACACAACAGAAAATTTTGCCATTCTCTTTGGTGCCACTCTAGGCAGCCAGAGATATTCCAGTTTTCTTCTATAATGCAGTGGATATCTTGGAGTTGAAAAAAAAGGCTCTAAGCTCTTCTAGCTTCACTTCAGAAGCTGCAATTCAGAACACAGGGACATTAGGCATCAACAACGATAAGGCAAAGAAAAACAAGGTTCTATGACAAGCTTGAAAGACCCAGGCTTGCAAGAAGAAAATTAAAATTTTATTCCTATCAGTTACAAGTTGACAAGAACTTGTAAAAGA
Source organism: Xerus rutilus (assembly GCA_028644305.1). Lineage (NCBI taxonomy): Eukaryota > Metazoa > Chordata > Mammalia > Rodentia > Sciuridae > Xerus > Xerus rutilus. Next base: position 72,932,895 of record CM053403.1, on the reverse strand, counting down.
AAATGATCATTCCATATAATTTGTCCTATTTTCTTGAAATGAAATTGTAGATTTTAAGTTATTTTAAATTAGTTTAAACTGAATTTTTAAAAGTTTTCTCCAAAAATAGTGTACTAATCTCTTTCCTTCTTTGAGATGCAATTGAAGGCCTGTTCCCAAAAGCTTCACTAAATTAACTGAGCATATATCTTTTGGGACAAGTGATTACATTCTTAAAATTTGTGAATGAGGTCAAGCAAATGAGAACTTGCTGAACATATGAAGTTATCTCACTCTAGAACTTGCTAAGTCCAGGGGCACCTTTGGACCTGTGGACATATCTGCTACAGTTCTGGTGCCAGTAGCTGTCTGGTTCACTGACTCTGCAATCAGCTTCTCCTCTTCCTAACAGTCCCATTTAGGCTTCATCCTCAACTGTTCCTTCTTCCCCTATGTCTATTCCTTGGACAAAAATGTTCGAGTAATTACAAAATGAAATATTCTATACTATAATCACACTCTACTATGTGCATTAGTAAATACATACACTATCTCATAAGCTCTGCCCTAGAGAAATTAATCTAGCTAAGGGAAGCATCTTCATAAACACAGTTTTATGAATAGTAACGATGACAGGTGACATAAGGGTAATTAAGTGCTGCAAGAATTCAGGGTTCTACTCCATTGCCTAGTCCTGTTATTTCTTGGTAAATTATTTGTATTTGTATGGTTACTACAATTTAAGCATATATTTTCCAGGTCTGTTAAGAGCAAACTAAATGACCTCTCAGTCTCTATTCTTTCTCCACCTGGCCCTCCAATTTGGGAAGGTGAATAAAACAGAATAATTAAGCTCCTTCCCTATGCAAAGGAACTGAAGTAGTGCAGCTTTCAAAGGCGTTCAGAATCTGGCTCCAATATGTCTGTCCAGTCTTTTCAACCCCACCCGCCTCTCTCTCCATGAACCCTCTATGACAAATCTACCTACAAATGTGACTTGTTACAAAAATCATAGAGCCGATAGTGCTCAGTCATTTTTTTTTTATAAATGAAAGTAACAATCTCAAAACCATTGCTATGATTTGTTAATTCCCCAGTATAAAAGACAAGTGGTAGTAGTGATTCAATGTTTAGTATGGCATAATCCTTTCATTTATCTCATAAAATATTCATAGGAAACAAACACCTTATCATATATAAAAATTTCAAAGTTCTTAGGCATGCATAAGTATTTCTATACATACAGAGAAATACCTACTTTACCTCTAACATTCATTTTTTAATAGCCTAAGTGGGACTCAGAATACATCAGATGGTCACTATCACCACAACTTAATGACCTTTATCATGAGTTAGATCTCCCGCTCTACCTTCCTAAGTGTTTTCTAGGTATTGACTTTGGCATTCATTGACATCATTCATTTAACTCAGATCACTGAAACTGAAGATTTTAGGACCTTGGACCCATGTCTGCTTTCCATCTCAGTCTCCATTCCAGATTTACTTTTAATTCATATCAGCATAGCTCCAGCATTGGTTCTTTGACTCTCATATTGCCAGATAAATGGGTCACTTCTCCTCATTCCTAGAATATTTATGGGCATTTGCTCCAACACTACTTTTATCATACTTCTCAGTGAGTTCAATAGCTATGTAGATGATGTTCCAGCAGTGAAGGTTCCCAATTCCTCAACTTCCCTACAATGAGCTCATCTTCCACCTGACCTTGGCCACTCATTCCAATGATCAGGCCATAGAGACTTGGTCAATAGCATAAATCGAAGCCTTCCACAAGTGTGTTCAGGCTCCTGCCCCAGCCGACCTACCTGGATGGATATGACCAAGACGAGTGGGAAGTTTCCTACTCAGATGCGGAGGTGGATGGTGTGGATGAAGACAAGGAAGATGAAGATGAGGAAAACGAGGAAAATGAGGACAGTGAGAAAGAGCTTGATGAAGATGTAAAAGGAGATGATGATGAAGATGAAATCAATGGGGGGAAAATTTAGGCATGATAGAGAAGTAGATAAAGATGAAGAGGAGGAAGAAAGTGAGAAAGGGGAAAAGAAAAAGAGAGAAAGAGATGATGAAGGAGAAGATGATTAAGACCCCAGATAAACTGCAAAACCAAACTGTTCAGTATTGGTTGGACTGCTCATAGATTTAATAGCTGCTTAAAAAAATGGTGTCTGATACAAACCCCAGGACACCCACCCACGCAAAGAGCCAAAGAATAGTTCCAGTGACATTCTGCCTTTCTCCTTTTAGTCCTTCTTAGTAATCCACCACCAAGCTTGAGGATCTGCCCCAACAAAATTGTAAGCATTGTTAATTTTTTGTGTGTAAGACTTGCTGTAGCATGGATAGCTGTGGTTGGTGAGTCAACCATCCGTGGCTATAAATGCAAGATTATAACAGCATTTTTACTTTTTGTACAACAAAAATGCTTTGTAAATAAAATCAACATTTTGGGTCAAAAAAATAAAAATATCACTCTCTTGAACCAAAATCTTCCATCTTTTCAGCTTCCCCCAACACTCTACCTTTGAGATTTGTAATTTATTTCTCATTTACCCAAAACCCATCTCTCATCCATATTTCATTCCTTATCTATCTTCAATTTCAATGATCCATCATTTTAATCACTTCTTCACACATACTCTAATGCCCTTACATTCTCATATACTTGGGGAAACTACATTATGATTTAATCTATTCTCCACCCACTCTGTATCTACCTCAGTGTCTCCAGAGGAAAACATACATCCAAGCTAACTGGGAAGTCTCTTCCTGAGTGCACGATCATTCACCTGGGGGCTGGGGAGATTATGCTGCTCAGCAACTCTACTATACCTTTCTAGCCCATACACTATTGTTTTTCTAAAGAAAAACTTCATACTTGTTCTGTTTTCTCTTAAAATTATTCAAACCCTCTTACACAGACCCTTCTATCATCTGCTAAAAAAAACCAGAAGCAATCAGAAGAGAAATTCCACAAGCACCCATACACAAGCACACTTGCATCACTGCCTAAATATTCTGCCTTTCATCCAACAACTATGTATGAACTTTGCTTCTAATACCACCTTTCCTTTTGATTGGTAAGTCTATCCCCTTTCTTCTACTCAAGGCATCTTTCTAGCAATTCTACCTTCTCTGTCTTGCTTCCTCTGCAATTTTCTTCCAACTCTTCCTAGTTGCCATCTTGGGTTGAGTGCATGTGGAGGTGGGGCGGAGGTAGTGAAAAAGACTATGGTATCACAGAACTTTCATGCAAGTCTGTTACAGACTTCTAATTCTCTGGTTGCTGTTAACTCTTAATTAAAATAAAAAATCCTAGTAGCAAACAAACAATGGCAATTGTAAGAGATTTAAGAGCAATATTAATTTTTATTTTTTGCAGTGCTCAGGATCAAACCCAGGGCCTCTCATACAGTAGGCAAGTACTCTACCACTGAGCTACATATCCAGTCCAAGAGAGATATTAATTCTGATGCCAATTTTGGCAATCTTCTACACAGTCTTTACCAAGAAAGACATCTGAAAGTCTAAGGAACTTTATTTGCATAGGAGTAAATAGCTCAGAGTTTAAAATAATTCTATGCAGTTCCCCAAAATTCAAGCACTTATTCACAACTACAAGATTTATCACCTGCAACCACTATAATCTGGGATGAAAAATATCCTCAATGACAGCAACACTACTTCTCCTGTGTCTCCTACTGAGTTTGTAGCATTCCAAAGAAAATTAGTGAATCCAGATTTACCATGCCTTTTGCTCAATTCTTCCTGGATGTATTAATGAGATAATGTATACATGTATTACCTGGCCCAGAGGCACTGTTGAAGGTGTGGATGTTGGCAATTGTTTTCTTAAGGTTTTGCTTTTATGTGTTGTTTGAAGTGAAGTAGCACCTGTATTGGGAGAAAATACATTAAAAATAAAGATGAAAGCCTGAGGACGAAAATGTAATCGGTCCAGAAGTAGCAACTGTCAAAAGAGAATGCAAGTCTAGAATTAAAGCAGCCTTAGGAAAAGTCTGTGTTACTCAACTTTGCCCTAGAGAGAAGTTATTCTTACAGAATCTTGCATTTTAATATGTTTAGAAACTAAATGAAATATGAGTCTTTTCATTTTCATAACATTCTTTTATACCATACTTGGCAATTCCAAACCCACTCTAAAGAAAGAGGCAGTGTTTTATAATATATAAAAACAACTTACCTTTGATTTTGGATTGGATCCAGTCCAAGAAGACTCTTACCCTGGCAAATACACCTGGCTTCCATGGCTGGATGCAGCCAGCTCCCCAGCTGACAATGCCATAGAGGACAAAGGGACCGTTTTCATGTCTACATACTAATGGCCCACCAGAGTCTCCCTGAAATAAGAAAGCATGTTCTAGAAACCCACTTTAATCTGAAGTTTCTGCTTTCATGTTTTGGAACAAGAATGGCCAATAATTTGTTCATGTGTTTAATTTTTTTAAAATGACTTGTTTCTTTTCAATTTTTATGCTTTAGATGCTTAAGTGTATATTTGCATTTTTTGGTAAAAGGAAACAAAAAAAATCAATGGAATATTAATATTACTCAGCAATAAAGAATAAAATTATGGCATTTACTGGTAAATGGATGGAACTGGAGAATATCATGCTAAGTGAAATAAGCCAATCCCCCAAAACCAAGGGCTGAATGTTTTCTGATATGTGGGTACTAATTCACAATAAGAGGTGTTTAGGGAAGTAGAAGTACTTTGGATTAGACAAAGGGGAATGGGAGTAGGAAAGATAGTAGAATGAATTGGGCAGTACTATCCTATGTGGATGTGATTACACAACAATGTCATTCTACATCATGTAAACCAGAAGAATGAGAAATTCTATTCCATATAAGTATGTCAAAATACATTCTACTATCATGTACAACTAATTAGAACAAATTGAAAAATTAAAAATTAATTCCAGGGTCAAGACAAAGCCTAGTTCAAAAGTAAGAAAACAATTTCTAAATCTTCCTAGTCCATCAGCAGGGCCTTCATAAATGACATCACCAGTTAGTAAAACCATAATATTTAAAACTTCAAGTTATATCTTTTGAAAATCAAAATTCAATCAGTAAACTGCACAGTAGTTCAAACTGATTCAATGTATGTCCCTTTAAGGCAATTGGGTTAGCATCATTGGGTGGCAACTTACGTAAGTAGTGTTTCCCTATCACTGATCACTAATTGATACAATCTGTTCAGATGAATCAAAAAGGAGAATTATAACATACGCAGATGGACTACAGGATGTTGGTGATGAGGTAAAGAAGAAAATGACTGTCTAGTACCCACTAAAATGTATTTATACTAATTCCAGTATTATAATTGTATTTTGGTTTACCTGCAAATTCCAAATTTATGCTATTTCAAACATTCTGAGGGCCAAACTAATTAAACTTACTAGAATATCATATGTGGAAACTTATTTACAGGAATAAGAGATCTGTCCTGATTCACTCACATAGGTAGTGGCAACAGTAGAAACTGAGCCCATGTCACCTGTCAGAGCCCAGTGTTCTTTCTCTTCCACCATATTGATAAGTATTCATTAATGGAGCTACCTTAGATAGTTCTAGTGTCTAGTTTTATAGGTTTCAAGGAGACACATGAAAATTTAACTTTTTTCCTTGTTTACTGTTAGATATTGCTACTTTGGTCATAGAATTAGAATGAACACATATTTCAAAAGAGAAATATTGCATCAAAAACTCAGATGAAAGAGTCAATCTTCCTCAAATAGTTGTTTAAATTAAATAAACAGAAAGGAAGATTTTGAAGAAACAAAGTGATATTAATAGCACCAAAATATTTATATTACAAATATTCATCTATTAATTAGCACCAACATACATATCTTTCCCGGTTCAGTGTGACAAGGGCAGTGCCCAACACAGGTACTTGTTTATGAGCACTTCTGTTTGCATCATGTGCTCCACTTGAGGGTAGGCATTAAGGCTTATTCATCTTTGTATCCCAGGGGACCTAGTACAGTGCCTGCCACGTAATAAATGTTCACTTAACTTATGATGAAGTTCTATTAGATGCATCAAAAACAAGACTTAAAACAATATTTTCATTTTAAACACAATCTTTCATATTTTTAGTCAGTCCTTTTGCAGGAAAGCGAGTGGACCAAATATATTTAGTGCCAAGCTGAATCTTACATTTTATTGACTTCTATAAGTTGAGCTGAAGGTATACATCTGAGATCTGTTTATGTGAAGAACTTCCCAGAAGGGAACCTAAACTAAAAATAAGGAGACCCCCTAGTCTAATGTAGAACAATTAACATTGTCTCAGGGCTTCATTTTTTCATAAAGTAAAATTATACTTAAGACCTCCTTCCAGTTTCAAAATGGTCTGATGTGTCCATTCAGGTGTTGTTTTTAATCATTCATTCTTTTACCACTAACACATAGCCAGTATTTAATGTTTCAGGCAGCTACAAACATTTCATGATATAGGACACTTGTCTAATTTATCTTTTATTGACAGTGCCTATCATAAGGTCTAGCACATTTCATAAACAAATCATATTCTTTATGTAAAAATTATTCAGTGCCTACTCTGAGCCAGGCATACTGAACAAGACAGAATATGAATAAAGATGGCAATAGCAGCTATAAAGGAAATATTCAGAGTGAATGGTAGAGAATAAAGGTAGGTATATATATATTCTTACATGTACATGTACGTGTATGCTGTTCTAGTGATGTTTGAGCTCATACAAGGAGGATAAGAAGGAACTGGATTTGAAAACCTGGAGGAGCTGGGCAGGGTGGAGCATACTGTAATCCCAGTGACTTGGGAGGCTGAGGTAAGGAGGATCACAAGTTCAAAGCCAGCCTCAGCAACTTAGCAAGACCCTGTCTCTAAATAAATAGGGATGTGGCTCCAGTGGTTAAGCAATTCTGCATTCAATCTCTGATTAAAAAAAAGAAAGAAAGAAAAGACCAGAAGAATAAATAGCATTTTATGCAGAAGATAAATCTGGATTAAGATCCTGAGATAAACAAGACTTGGGGAGTTGGGAGGTTAGAAGATAACCAGTGTGGCTTAAACTGTTAGCAAGGAAAAATATGAAATAAACTGGGAAAGTTAGCAGGAACAGGACATTTATCACTTTGTGAAAATAAACATCTATTGCTTTATAGGTCAAAAAAAATTGAAATAAAAATTTTGAAATCCATTGAGCAAAGAACAGGATTTTGCATTGCCTATCTGAAAACTCCAAGTCTCTATGATCTGACATTATTATTTTTACCTTCCTAAATTAGACATTACATTAGTAGGTCCATTACCTCTGAGCATACACAGGAGGATAAAAATCAGTTTCGTGATAGAAATATTACAGTCCATTTTATCAAAGCAAGTTTCTAAGGTCACCCTTCAATAGATAAGTGTCCTCTGTAAAAGATAGCTAGCTATATTTAGTAGTCAGAATCTCAACTCCTATTTTTCTTCCTTCATGTTGGCGGTAAATTTGGTCATGCAGCAGACTAAGTGACAGCTGTATGTAACTTACATAATAGGTGCCAACTGACATGATGATATTTGGGTCACCTGTGACATGGACCACTTAAAACCTGTCTCATTTTTTTGCTCTCTTGACACAAAATAAGCATGCCTCTTAATGTTAGATGCTGTCAAATATGACAGACAATAAAGCCATTTGTGATTCCCTTGATTCAAACAAAGACTGTTCCAAAATACCTCTATACATCAAAGAGAAAAATGAACACATTAATTCAGAGTCCTTTTCTAATTGTTTAAGGTAAGAGTTATGTGCTATAGTGGGAGTATCCTTCCCACGTTCCTCAGATCTCCCCACACAAGTCCTGGCTTTGTGCCTGAGGTTCTTTCCCACTTTCCATCCTCACCCCTGAGGCCACCCAGAAGTATGGGAAATGCTGAGGAGTTAACAGCCTCCTTCCAGGCTGCCCTCAAACTATGACTTTTGGAAAGTAGTATGTAAATTCTCTAGTTTGCTTACCCCTCAGATGAGATAAACATACCATGTATGGTCTACATTACTGCACAGTTTTCCTGCAGGATCAGGCTTAGTCCCTCACTGTGGTAGCTGGTATAAGCACGCATCCTTGATTGGCTGCCTTCCCTTCCCTATACCTTCTCCTCACTTTCCTCCCAGCCATGTCTATACTTCCTGAAATAGACCATTGCACTTGAATCCTCAGGGTCTGCCTCTGGGTATCAAAATTAAGATAAGCAACACAAACAGAATTTAAGTAGTATTGGATACTATGAGAGAAAGGGTTTAAATACAACAAACATTCAGTATTAAAAGGGGGCCTTCTTTTTCTCTCCATATTTTGATTGGTGGTGGTAGCAGTGGGGAAGGTTATAAAAAAGCAGAAAAGGACAGATTTTTTCTTCCCTCTTTACTGCAGACCAATATGAATGATAAGTCTGGAGAAATATCTGGCCTACAGACCCAAACTTTCTCTCAGGTGGACTACCCCCAAATCTAGACTAGGGATTAGAGTTGGGCATGCACAGTATCAGCAACTCTTTCAAGATGATATATCTAAAGTCACATTTGTCCATTGACTTTGTGAATATCAAAGCTGGTATTTTGCAAAGCATTCATCCTATGCTTCTTTTTCTCAGCTGATCCTAAATTACCAATGGCATGCATGTATAGATCTGTATAGCTTTGTGCTTCTATAATCTCACTGAAAACAGCCTATTGCCTTGTGATTTTTCACTGAATATGAAAACCATTTTTTCCAATAGGTTCTTATTTTCCTCTTAGTGATTAATTTATAATTAAAAATTGGGTATATAGAAGATTAATAATAAAAAAATTTTTTTGAGTTGTAAATAGGATATACTAATTTAGAACCTTATTCACTCTTCTCCCTGTTCCCAAAACCCTACTCTCTACACTCAGGCCTGGTTAGTGATCCTGCCATATCCTCCCTTCTCATGGGCTCCTACCTACTACTACTGACCATTCTACTGGCCAGGTTGTATGGCTGCTTGCTACTATTGCCATTACAAGCTGTTTAGATTAAGTAACAGATCTTCCTGCACTCCTCCTGGCCTTTGGGCAGGGATGTGATAAGAGGTTTGGATGCATGTGCCTTCAAGTGTTTTCCTCCTGCCTAAGACGACAGGTGGTGAACTTTCTAACTTCCCGTGCAAAGTCAGAATCCTCTCACCTGACAGAAATCTTTCCTTCCAGAAGCAGCAGAGCCCGCACAGATCATCCGATCTGTGATCCCTCCTGGATGAGCAGAATAGTACGTGCGTTCGCAGACCTCTCTTTCTAATACAGGCACTTGAATCTGCTGTAAGCGACTGGCTAGGCTGCCATCTATTGAAGAAACAGATTCAGAAAGAGAGGGCTGGATAATGGAGTAGGCAGAAAGTGATGCCAAAGAAAGATTAAGTTCAGACTTGCTCTGTACGAACTTAACTGTAGTCTTTCCATTTTTCCTGAGCATATAGAGAATAGTGGATGGGTGGGGGGGAATACAAGTGTTTCATGCAGCATGCCTTCATTTCCAAATGTGGCATCTTTGTGAAAGAGGGGCCATGGGAGAATAGCTTTTTACCTAGCTTATTTCCCGTTTAAGTTTTATTGTATCAAATAGTGCCGCATAAGAATTCCGAGGAACTGGGGGTGTAGTTCAGTGACAAAGTGTGTGCTTAGCATGTGCAAGGCACTGGGTTCAATTCCTGGTGCACGCACGCGCACACACACACATACAAAGAAAAACAAAATCAAAAAGAAAAACTTGGGAAGATATGAATTGGTACCATGTAAATATATTTATAAATATAACTATACTATATATTTACTTATAAGTATATGAACAGATATGCTTATATGATGATCTAAGAAAACCAAAGTCTTATTCTTTTTCCTCTACTATTGCTAAAGCCCAGTCTCATCTTCAGTGTTAGATGGCACTAATGATGAACTAATGAGAAGTTTCTTATATCTAGGCAGACCTATGTTAGTGTATTCTGCGTGACTTATTCTATCATTTTAGATTTATTGCTAGTTTAAAAAGTTTAGTGTTATATATATCCTATATCTTTTTTTTTTTTTGGTACTAGGGATTGAACTCAGGAGCACTTGACCACTGAGCCACATCCCCAGCCCTATTTTGTGTTTTATGTAAAGACAGGGTTATCTTTTGAAGCAAAACAAAAATAACTTCATTTAAAACTTTATAATATATTAATCTTTATAATATATTAAACTTTATGTAAAACTTTATATTAATCTCCAACTCAATAATACAACATCGTGAGGTAGGTCAATCACACTGATGTCATACGTGTAAAACCCAGACCTCTGAAAATGTGATCATGTAGCTTTTACAGAACAGAATTAGGACTCAAGCCTAGTTCCAACTGCAAATCTTGTATCTTTTTGAATGCACTACTACTCCTTTTCAGAAACTATTCTCATCAGTGTGGCTGGCCATATTTTAAAATTGAGATTTCATTCCCTCCCTTGGATGCAAGAATGAATTATATTTTATAAGACTGTAAAAATGGCCCAGTTGTCCAGTGGTTATGGAATTGGTAAAGGTTGAAATGTGTTAGGGATGTTTATTTAAGAGCTTTAAAGCCAGTTAGTCAACAGATGCACACTGAATTTTAGTGTATGTCAGAATACTTCTAGTCCTGGGGAGAGAGTGGTAAATGACAGATGTGCTTCCAAGATGTGCCTCTGAAACTAAAGGGTGAGATGTAGAAAATGATTACAAAAAAATAATGCCAAGAATGTTCAAGCGCATTGAGAAGATACAACTAGGTAGCAAGGAAGGATGGAAAGGTAGTCTTGCTGCAGCAGTGTGGCCCAAGAAGGAAAGTGACATTTCAGTTGAGAATGGAATGATGAAGAGCAGCTATGCAAAGATAGCAATAGAGTGTTCCAAGTGGAGAGAAACAAAGTACAGATCTTTAGAAAGCAGGGCAAGTTTGGCATTTAAGAAAGAAGGCCATGGTACCAGAAGGTTAACAAACAAGGGGACAAAAGGAGGAAATGATGTTGGAGAGTTATGTGGAGGCCAAACCAGAGATTTCCAAACCAAGCTAGAGTTTAGATTTTTTTTTCCCTAAGAATAATGAGAAGCCATTCAAAGAATGATTACAAGCTGAGCCATACTGTCCTTAAATCCTGGATTTGATATTTAATAGTCATGGGATCTCAGCAAATTACTTAAAACATAGGGCCACAACCTCATTTGGAAAATGAGAATGATAAAATTTGCTATGGTATTTGTGAAGATTTTATTAAAATGCAACTTGGTTATAGGTAGGATAGTAAGCTGTGAACGAGAACACTAGAAGGACTCAAAGATAACTCCCCTCTCCTGCAAATGACACAAATGGAATGAAAATGAAATGATCTGATACAGTAAAAGAAGCAGAAAACAAACATCAACCTATTCAGACCTTTCTGTGTTTACTGTGGCTTTAAGAACCCTATAATCTAGCCTCAGGGTCAGCATACCCAACCAATGATCAATTCTGTGTCACATACTGACAGACCCTGGGCATATTTTCTATAATCCATTAACTAAGAATATTTTTCACATTTTTAGATGGTTGGAAAAAAAATCCAAAAAAATGCTCTTAATCATATATGCATATTATGTTTTAAATTTCATAAATGAAGTGCTGTTGGAACATGGCCATTCCTATTCTATCATGTATTGTCTTCAGCTCTTTTACTTTACCCTGGTAGAATTGAGTAGTTCTGTCAGAGACCATATGGCCTGCAAAGCCTAGAACACTTATTATCTAGCCTTTTGCAGAGAAGGTTTACTGAACCCTGATCCAGTTTTTTTTGTCACTTAAATTATCCAGAAGGAAAAATTTAAGATAGCTCATTCTCTAATGACTTACTGAGATATTACAAGTAAGTAAAACATTATTTCTACCTTTCAGAATAGAGAGGGGCTAAAGTGAATATGGCCTTGATATTTGCATAACATATTTTTAAAAATAACATTAGTAGCACTGTTTGAGAGTGTAAAGTACCTACCTTCACTAGTGCTTCCCCATCCGGTTACAGCACAGATCTCAGAGGAAAACAGAGGCTCTGTGCTATGTGGGAGACACACTGGTCTCACCACTGAGTTGTACTTTAGAGGAGAGCTCAATTGTATTAGAGCAATATCAGAGTCATAGGTCACTATATCAAAGTCTTCATGCACTATAATATGTTTGGCCCTTCTCACCTGTATCAATAATAGGCAAGAAAATTATAAGAAAATCAGAGTCAAGCTACTTCCTTGCATAATGGTCCCAAATAAATCCTAAATCTCTTCATTTTTATACATCAGCAATGCAAATGATTTTGTACTAAGTTTAAAAGGGTAATCTTGGTTTATAATTTCTGGGAGGCAATGAACCACTTTCTGAGGATTGACGATCCTGGATAAACAAAACTCTGCAGAACTGTGCATAATCAAATCAACCTGCATTTGTGCTTCCTGACTTGCCTCACCTAATTCTCAAATTAAAATTTCATCTCAAATTGCTTCTTTAAAAACAGGTATACATAATAAGTGTAAAGGGGCATTAGAACATTTGCAGATAATTATATTTTAGCCAAAGGTGTTTTCTGGCACATGACAACCTTTGGAAGGCAGATAGAATGACCTTTAAAAACACTACCCACCTGCTCAGTTGATTCCTTTAGGGTTCTATCATGGTCTCCAGCAACAACAGTCCAGGAGGGTGGATTACCTTTCCTGGAGAAACAGCAAAAGTTAATATGCAAACACACTTTTGTATTTTGGTCTAAACATATCCAGTTTTATCAACAGGCACTGTTCATTTCAGTCAGATGACACCCAACCCTGTCTAGGTGCTCAGTGTGGTTTCCCTGCCACACAAGCTAACCCACTACTCCTGATCTACCTGAAGTATTGCATATCTTGTCTCTACCTTTTGGCTATAAAACTATCTTTGGAGCCCTTATTAAATATCACCAAAGACTATTTTTAGTCTTGAAAAGGAAAAATGAAAAATTAAACATTCTAATTTCACAATAATATTATCAGTTCCAAGATAGGCAAAACTCACCTGCAGTGTCAGAAATCAAGGCACTGATTATTTCTAGGAGAGTGACTATGAGGAGGAGCCTGAAGAGGACTGGTGGGTGGTGATTTTTTGATTCCTGATTTGAGTGCTGGTTATATGGGCATCTACTTTGTGAAAGTTATTCAAATTGTAAACTGGAGATTGGCACACTTTTTTAATAGACTTCAAAAAGACAAAAAAACTTCAATCAACAATCATTAATCAGCCATATTAAGATCTCCATCTGGATTGCTTAGAAAACTTGGAATGGAATCACCATTTGACCTAGCTATCCCACTGCTTGGTCTATACCCAAAAGACTTAAAAACATCTTACTATAGTGACGCAGCCACATCAATGTTTATTGCAGCACAATTAACAATAGCCAAACTGTAGAACCAACCCAGATGCCCTTCAATAGATGAATGGATAAAGAAACTGTGGTATATATACACAATGGAATATTACTTAGCAATAAGAGAATAAAATTATGGCACTTGCAGGTAAATGGATGGAGTTAGAGAGTATCGTGCTAAGTAAAACAAGCCAATCCCAAAAAATCAAAGGCCAAATGTTTTCTCTCATATGCTAATCCATAAAGAGGGGCTGGCATGAGAAGAGTAGAGGAACTTTGGATTAGCTAAAGGGGAGAGAGGGAAGGGAAGGGGCTATGGGGAGAGGAAAGATGATGGAATGAGATGGGCATCATTACCCTAGGTACATGTATGATTGCACAAATGGTGTTACCCTACTTGTGTATAACCATAGATGTGAAAAATTGTGCCCCACTTGTGTACAATGAATTGAAGAGCATTCTGCTGTCATGCATAACTGTTTAGAACAAATAAAAAAAAAAGATCTCCAGCTGAAGAAATAGCCAAGGGAAAAAAAATCCCTTAATTGCCAATATACTGTCACTTGTGCTTGGAGATTAATTTTTCCATTTTTTCAAAACTATCTTTAGGAAAAGTAAAGTTATTGAAATCAATTTTCAACACTTTATTTAAAGGAGAAGTTTCTTAATATATGTAGGCATCTTCTCTCTAGTCATAACCATGTTCATTTCAATTCCCTGCATGATGAGTTTGACTCAGTCATGTGTTTCAAGATGCCTTTATTAAGGGAGCTGACTCCAATACAGTGCTTGGCAAGTAACTGGCAGATGATAATGCCTCCATAATGGAAGCCATTATCATCGTTATTATCTGTCATGTAATCTAATGGAAGGATTAAACTTTACTTTCAAAGTCACGCTCTAAATTACTTGATAGTGAAGAAACTCATTTTGCTTTTATTTCTTGTGTGTGTGGTAGGGTTTGCTAAGGATCAGATTCAGGATCGTGAACAGGTGAACCAGACATTCTACCACTAGGCTACATCGCTATCCCAGAACTCAGTTCTTAAAGCTACTCCCGTACTTTTCTATATACAAGATAGTGTTCACAGTATAGTGAAATAATTTAAAAATCATGGTACAGATAATGTAAACCTCAATTTCTAGTTAAGTTTTATGTGCATAGTTATCAAATACCTGGTTTAGTAAAGAACGCCATGTGAAAAGCATGCATCAGAGTAATATACACATCATTAGGTAACAAAGCCCGAAAATTTTCCAATAATGAGATAATAGCTCAAGGTATCAATTGATGAACGTCTTCACACTCTTTTCACTTTCCTATAATGCAGTTTCATCTCTCATATCCTTAGGATTATACCCCCAATCCAACAATGGGACATGTGTCACTTGAAGAAAGAGCCACTACTGAATCACAGCAAATGGCTGAAGTTAAAAAAGTTTGATTTTAAGACAGAAAGATGCCAATATATATGAGTGCAAACTGAAATTAGTCCCTACAGTATATTAAGAGACCCACATGGGCTTAGAGACTCATGTGGAGTTAGCAAGATAAGAACATGAGTTTTCCTTAAGTGTGGAATAATATCACTGGTGAGATTGTTAGAGGTATACATTTCCACATCAGACTTAAAGAATCAGAAAATCTTTCCAGGTGATTTTGGTGTATGCTCAAGTTTGAGAACTAATACTAACAGTAACCAATGGCAGGGAAGCTACATGGGCAGTGGTTCATGTTATTGTCAGTTCTCATTGTCTTTGGAGTACTATTCGACAATGTCAGCTAGCCTGGTAGCAGGCAACTATCAGTAAAATTGTAGTCTATATCCACTCTTGGATTTTGCATGTCTCCCCAACTGCCTTCTCTCTTTTGGCAAACTTCCTTTTCAATGTCTTTGGATATTTAGATGTCACCTTCAATAGGAAGTAGAGCCCTCGATGCACATAAAGTTGATGAATATGAGTCATCATGAAGGAATGATGAAGGAATCACCTGACAAATTTCCACAAAGGGTATGAGTATGACTTGTCATTTAGCTATACCAGAATATTAAGACACTTCTGATATAAAATCCATATACTTCAAGGATTAGCTTTAAAAAGACATTTTCATGCTTGCTTTGGCAGCACATG
The DNA here is from genome assembly GCA_028644305.1 of Xerus rutilus. Taxonomy (NCBI): domain Eukaryota; kingdom Metazoa; phylum Chordata; class Mammalia; order Rodentia; family Sciuridae; genus Xerus; species Xerus rutilus. The sequence continues at coordinate 72,917,311 of CM053403.1, read as the reverse complement.
TACTAAAATTGGAATGACAGAGATGATTAGTATGGCCCCTACACAAGGATGACATGCAAATTTGTGAAGTATTCCATATTTTTCATTTAGTGCCTCAAATAGACAAGACCAGAAAAGAATCGATCCCTGATACATTATAATTAACATGCCAAAAATCCAGATCAAGGAAAAAAATTTAAAGCTATGAGAGAGAAGTGCCAGGTTATATTCAGGGCAATACCAATCAGAATAATAGCACATTTCTCAGCAGAAACCCTAAAGTTCAACTAAGATTGCTATATCCATTAAAAGCTATCCTTTGAAATTTATGAGAAAATGAAAACCTTTCAAGATGAGCATAAACTAAAGGAATGCATAACTACTAAGGCAGCATTGTAGAATATACTTAAAGGAAAGATTAAAAAAAAACAACCAATAGAGTTCAGGAAATAAATCTCATTCAAAGTGTGGATAAGCAACTGATAACTAGAATCAAATCAAATATTAGGAATAAATCAAAATGGCAAGAAGTAATAAATCTCTCTATAATAACACTGAATATAAATGGTCTCAGTTCTCCAATTAAAAGACAGGCAGACTGGATTAAAAAATAAGACTCAACTATATGTTGCCTGCATGAAACATACCTCAGAAGCAAAGATATCATATGCTGAAAGTGAAAGGAAAGAAAATGATATTCCATGTAACTGAAGCTCAAAAGCAAGCAAGAGTAGCACTCTTATCCAACAAAAAACTTCAACCCAAAATTAGATGAGACAAAGGTCACTACATACTGCTAAAGAGAACAATATAAAAATGATAAATGATATTTAATATTTATACTCCTAAACATCTGTGCACCTAAACTACATGAAAACAAATACTACTTAACATAAAACTTCATATAAATTCCAATACAATAATACTAGGTGATTTCAATATACTTCTCTTACCAATAGATAGGTGATTCAGACAAAATCAGCAAAGATCCTACAGACTTAAAACATACTATAGATGACTTAACACACATCTACGGAATGAACACACTTTTTGTCTGCTTGTGGAACTTTCTCCAAAAAGATCATATTTTAGGTCATGAAGAAAATTTTAACAAATATGAAAAAGTTTATAATTCCTCACATCTTATAAGATTGTAATGGAATGAAATTAAAAATTAACAGCAAGAAAAAAACTACAGAAACCATGTATACACATGGAGATTGAACAGTATACTTTTGAATGAGTATGTCAAAGAAATCAGGGCAAATCAAAAAATTTAGACTCACAAGAATAGAAACACAATATACGAGAATCTCTAAGACACAGTGAAGGCAGTTCTAAAAGGAAAATTTATAGGTATGAGTGTCTGCGTGAAAAAAAAAGTCAGAAAGATCCCAAATAAATAACCTAATAATGTATCTCAAGGTCTTGAAAAGTAACAAACCAATCCCAAACCAATAGAAGAAAGAATAAAGATCAAAGCTGAAATTAACGAAATAGAGAATAAAAAATACAAAGGAACAATGGAGAGTTGGTTCTTTAAAACCATAAAGGTGATTGATTAGTTTGGCTAAAGGTTTATCAAAGGAAAGACCCAAATTAATAAAATTGGACATGTAAAAAGGAGATATTTCCACAGACATCACTGAAATACAGGGGAATAGTAGAAACTATTTTGAAAACATTCCAATAAATTGGAAAATCTAGAAGAAATAGATAAATTTTTAGACACAGCCTACCAAAATTAAACCAAGAGAAAACAGAAAACCTAAATAGATTGATAACAAATAATAAGACTTAAGGAGAAATAAAAAGCCTTCCAACAAAGAAATGCCCAGGTCTGATGGGTTCACAGATAAATGCTACCAGACCTTTAAAAAATTCCAATGCTCCTCAAATTATTCCATGAAATAGAAAAGGGAACCCTTCCAAATTCATTCCATGAAGCCTATATCACTCCAATACCAAAACTAGATAAAGATACAACAAGGAAAGAAAATTACAAGCCTACATCCTTAATGAACATTTATGCAAAAATCCTCAATAACATTATCAAATTCAACAACACATTTTAAAGATTATACATCATGATCAAGCTGCTTTCATTCCAGGAATGCAAGGATGGTCTGATGTATGCAAATATCCCACATAATTAGAACCAAGAACAAAAGTCACATGATTATTTAGATGCAGAAAAATCTTTCCACAAAATTCAACATACATTCATGTTAAAAAAGCACTGAAGAAACTAAGGATAGAAGGAACTTACTTCAACATCATAAACCTGAAGCCAATATCATACTGACCGAGGAAAAACTGAAAATCATTCCTTTAAAGTTAGGAACAAGATAAGGATGCCCACTCTCACTACTGCTATACAAAATAGTGCTTGAATTTTAGCCAGAACAATTAGGCAAGAGGAGATAATAATGATACAAATAAGAAAGGAAAAAGTCAAATTACCAGTGTTTTTGGATGATATGATCCTATATTTAGGATATCCTAAATACTCCAGAAGATTTCTAGAAACAAAAGAATTTAGCAAAATAGCAGGATACAAGATCATCATACAGAAATCAGTAGTATTTGTATACATCAATAACAAATTCACTGAAAAAGTAACCACGAAAACAATTTCATTTACAATAGCTTCAAAAATATTTATGAATAAGTCTAACCAAAGAGGTGAAAAACTTTTATAAGGAAAATTACAGAACACTGAATAAAAAGAAATATAAGACACTAGAAAATAGAAACCCTCCCATGTTCATGTATAGGCAGAATTAATATTGCTAAAATGGTCATGTTACCAAAGCAATCTACAGATTTAATGCAATCCACATCAAAACACCAATGACATTCTTCAAAAAACAAGAAAAAAACAGTCCTAAAGTTCATATGGAAGCACAAAAGGCCCAGAATAGCCAAAGCAATCCTGAGTAAATAGAGCAATGCTGGAAACATCAAAATATACAATTTCAAATTATACTACAAAGATAGCAACAAAAACAGCATGGTATTGGCATAAAAAGACTTATAGACTAATAGAATAGAAGACAGAGAAACCCACAGATACAGTCATCTATCTGATCCTTGACAAAGACACCAAAAACATATTGGAGAAAAGGCAGCATTTTTTAATAAATGGGAAAACTGGATAACCACATGTAGAATAATGAAACTAGATTAATATCTCTCATCCTGCACAAAAGTTGATTCAAAATGAACCTAACACCTAAGAATCACCCAGAAACTACACAACTGCTAGAAGAAAATAGGGAAATACTCTAACATATAGACACAGGCAACAACTTCTTCAATGGGACTCCTAAAGCTCAGGGAATAATAGCAAGAATTAATAAGTGGTATTGTATCAAATTTTAAAAATTCATGCACACCAAAAGAAATAATAATGTGAATGAATGGGAGAAAATCTTTCCCAGAAACTCTTCCAATAGAGGATTAATATCGATACTATAAAAAAGACTCCAAAACCTTATCAAAAACAAATAACCCAATGAATAAGTGGGCAAATGAATTACACAGACATTTCTTGAAAACAGAAAAATAGCCAAATACATGAAAAAATTCAACATCTGTAGTAATCAGAGAAATGCAAATCAAAAGTACACTGAGATTTCATCTCATTCCAGTTAGCATGACAATCATCAAGAATATGAACAACAAAAAATGCTTGTGAAGATGCAGAAAAAAAGGAACTCTCATACATTGTTTGTGAGAATGTAAATTAGTACAGCCACTTTGGAAATAAGTATGGAGGTTCATCAAAAGACTAGGAGTGGAGCCACCATATGATCCAGTTATCAGTTATTGGTATTTATCAAAAAGAATTAAAGTCAGCATACTACAGTGATACATGATACTCATGTATAAAGCAGTGCAATTTTCAATAGCTGAGTTATGGAACCAGTCTAGGTGTGTGTCAACAGATGATTGAAGATAGAAAATGTGTTATATATACACAATACTTAGTAAGCCCAAAAGAACAAAATTATGTCATTTGCAAGAAAATGGATGGAACTAAATGATATCATGTTAAGCGAAAAAAGAAAAAGACTCAAAGTCAAGAGTCATGTTTTCTCTCATGTAGAAGCTAGAGGGAAAAAGGAATAAAAGAGATCCTGAGAAAATAAAAAGGAAACTAATAGGGTAGAGAAAGGATATTTGGGAGAGGGAGATAAAGAAGGTCAGGGGAGGTATGGGAATGAAAATTAAATTATATCCTGTGCAAGTATGAATGTGTCATAATCCTACTATTGTGTAAAATTGTGCACCAATACAATTTTTAAATTAAAAATTTCAAAAAGATATTTCTCTGGTCAAATAAGCTAGGCAACTATGAAAAGTTTTGATACACATTTTTCAAATCAGTATTAAAAAATACAATGTATGTACATAAAAGAATAAAACAATATGTGGTATATGTATATACTATAAACCACATGCATATGTGCTTAAATATTAATAGAAATTAAGCATTATTAATATGGATTAATTCTACAGAGGATAAATGGATTAGTGAAATGGAAAGAATATTTTCGATTTTACTTGATAAAATTTTTTAACTTGTAAGGGGAAAAGTTAAGAAATAAGAAGTCATCGATGAAATTAAATGCAAACATTTTAATTTTGACTTAAATGGCTCAAAAATTTACAGGTGACCATGTTTATTTGACCTCAATTTATTAAGTTGAAAGTCCACCTTGAGAAGGATAGTTTGGCGATGTTCTTTATTTTGCTGCAAAGTATTATGTTCCTGCATACAAATTCAAGAACAGACCATTCTATTTGGTAAGGGAATCTACTTAAAGATTATTCTATGTCCCCGGCCTCTATACTAGTACTTATCTTTTCCAATATATTAAGTTTCGCTAATTAATCAGCTACTATTGAGGATTCTTTTCCATAGTACCACAAAATGCATTTTGAGAGAATATATATAAAATGGGCTTTTCCAATGGAGTAGGCTTAGAGGAAATCCCATGTGATGGTGCAGTTGTACACATGAACTCAGCCTATTCCAGGTTAGCATAACATAAATGCAGATGCATAGACATGTTTGTAACTTGTGGTAGTAGACATCCCTCTATTTTCTAGCTCTGTCAACTGAGAGAACCTAGAAGCAACAAAACCCTAGTGGCACCTAATATATCTAGCACCCAAATCATGATTTCCCATACCACTCTCCAATAGCAATGCTCCTTGGAGAAATGGGTGATTGTAGGACAGAGCGGAGAACATAGAAGATTAGCCTGGAGCAGCTTGTAGTGTTACAAAAGGATAGGAGCATGCCAAAGAGATACAGCCAACTTGGAAGAGCTCACAGTGGCCAAAACTGGAAAAATTTGAGCAACAAAATATGTAGTATTTATAAAATAGGTATACCTGAATCCAAAGCAATTTAAAGATTAAGTAGAGAGAAAAAAGAGAACTCTGATGCAGAATCTTAAATGAGTTAAATACTCCCTGATCAAAGGGGTAGAGCTTACTGTTCACCACCTGAGCTGGGCTTTTAGTGACTTGCTTCCAAACAATAAGTATAGGAAGGGAGAAAATGTAATTTTATAGTAGAGAATATTTCCTTAGTTACATGATTGAAGTTAACATCAATGGTAAGTTCTGTTGATAACATGTACCCTTGATATGGTAAGAATAGTATGTTACTCTGTGGTCTTCCCTAATAAAACCATAAAAAATATCAAACTCAATTGAGCAACTTTATGCAAAATACCAGATAAATACTCCTCAAAATAGCCAAGGTTGTCAAAAACAAGGAAAATCTGAGAAACTTAAAGCTGAGAGGAACTTTGGCATTCCTGATAAACGTAATGTGGTATCCTGAATGACAGAGAGAAGGGCAAATACACAGACTTTGAAGCATAAACAAGATCAGCATGTTTGAGCATCCAAAAAGCCAGGGGGCCTGGCCTACCGTGAGCAAGCAGAGGAGTGGTCTAGACCAGGCCAGAAAGACAGCAAGAGGTTCCTGACTGGCTGCACAGTGGAACTATACATGGAAAGTTTCAATACTGGTATTCAGTACCTACCCATAAGTGACTGATTTAACTAGCCAAAACAAACCAGTTATGCATATCCACATGACTTAGAGCTTGATATACATAACATGGGGTAAGTATAAAAGCAAGTTGCAAAGATTATAAATACAATTCTAATACATAAGATCAAAACAAACAAAAAACCCAAGTAATACACTGTTTTAGGAACAGACATGTTAAAAACAATTTCAAAGAAAAATTTAAAAAGAGCATAGGTACTGTGAATATAACACTTAGCAAATTTAGCATAGCACTTTCCTTTTGGGAGAGCAGCTAAGGGATCTTGAGAGACAAGTACAAAAATCTTTCCTAAATGGAATGGTGGGACCACAAGTGTACATTTAACAACTGTTCTTTAAAATACACATATATTCATTCTTTCTTATCACAGAATAGCTCATAGTTCACTAGCAATCCCATGATCATGTCCTTGCTGACATGAACCAATTTAAAGAGGGAAAATCCTAAACCAACTCAGGGGAAAGTGCACTGCATGGGAAGACATCTGGAATTATTAGCAATAATAAAACTCAGTTCTTAGCTTAAAGATTAAACTAAAGCAGAGAAAAACTAAACTAAAACCAAAGCACAAGAAAAGTCTTCAAATACAGGAAGGATCATTATGCAAAGGAAGAAATAAGAATTTTTGTTTTCTGTAGCTCCAGTAAGTTTAGACCAATAGATTCTGTGATGGGAAGCAAGTTTTGGCTCAATGTAATAATCAGACCTATCTAAATGGGATAAAAAATTTCAAGACTGGATTAAATTTTCCTTATTGTCATTGTTTATATAGAAGCCAGAAGGCTATGCAGAGAAAATACTTAAAGGAAGATTCCTGCTTTAGAATTAGTCTGGATAATCTTAGAAGTTAGACAATCATACTTGGGTCCTAGGCATTTCCTACAAACCCATGTGTTAAATAGATTAGTAAAACATCAGTTTCACTCACGATTGTACGCAGTGGGCAGCAGTAAGAATCCAAATTGGACTGATGATGGCACCTCCACATTGGTGATCGCCTAGAAACCTCAAACCCACCTGCCATGGCCAACAGTGAGGACAGGCTTCTTCTCCCCCTGCGATTCTTCTGGAAAGCCACTGGGGACTAAATGGAGGGATACCGCAGATATCTACAAGAAAGGAGACCTATGGCTCATCTCAGACAACAATCATTAAGAACACACTCCTCCAAAAGCTCACTATAGCCAACAGCAGTAATTTATAAAGACTTATTCCCAAGACCCATCTCTGAGGAGTCCAATTTTAAAAGCCTGCTTGGCCAACTGTACCAGGCAGTCAGGATTTTAGACATAAAAGTATTTACTCATTCATTTAAAACCCGTAACTATTCAGTGCTTACTCTCCCAGGCACCTTTCTAGACACTGGTGGTGTACCAGTGAATACAGCAAAGTTCCTCATGGAACTCATATTCCACTAAGAAAATTTCTGGTTTGTTAGCAGAGTATGTATAGGTCTTCATTCTGTTTCCTTATTTTGTCTCTTGTTCTCACTATATGAAGCCATTTACTGATCCTTAAACATGTCAAATTTGTTCAGACATCTAAATGCTGATCTCTTTTCTGGAACTGGAACTCAGTTCAAATGTTATCTTCTCCATGAAGCTATTTCTGACTCCCCAGTAAGAAGCTGATAATTCTTTCGTAATTCCTGTGCAACTGTTAGAGTCCATCAACTAGAACATACTCAATACATGCATGAAAAATAATGAAAGATCATAGTATTTAACCAGATGCTTTAGAGCATAAGTATGTTTAAAAAATGTATACACACAGAGGTTTGTTCCCCTCTTTGGCCCACAATGTATACTCATTAAATAAAAGCTCCAGGAAGTCATTTATTATTATTATTATTATTAAACCAGAGATTGAAATCAGAGGTACTTAACCACTGAGCCACATCCCCAACCCTTTTGATTTTGAGATAAGTTCTCACTAAGTTGCTTAATGCCTTGCTAAGTTGTTAAGGCTAGCTTTGAACTTGTGATCTTCCTGCCTTAGCCTCCTGAGCCACGAGGATTATAGGCATGCACCACTACACCCAGCTGAAGAAGTCATTTTAAATAAGTTTGTATAGAAGAAGGTGAGGACCATGAATTGCTTTCTGTATCTCTCTCTCTATCATAAACCTTATTGCTTTCTACCTGTATGTATAAGTCTATATATAAACTCAAAGAGGATTCTAGAAGTTTCAAGGACTTAAATATAAAACTTATTTTTTTCCACTGTGGCATTATATCAAATGAAAGGTGAAGATTTACTAAATAGACATTTAGTTAATAAAGATGTAGATTAAACAGATAGTGGCATGGCCAACTCACCATATGGAATAGCTTTTGCAGTAAATATAGTATTGGTTTTGAGAGGTGTGGTCCGTCCATTTTTGTTTAAGGAGTCTACAGAAAAAATTATTTTTAATTGAAAGTATTTTGAGTAGCTTCACTAACTGACCTTACTTGTTACCCTGATCAGTCATAAAACCACTCTGCTGTAGATCTAACACTACCATTTATATGCAGATGCCAAGTTGCACAGATGTGATTTCTTGTTTATCTCTCATTATCCCTGCATCTGGCTCTTTTAAGCACTTTTTCCTTCCTTGACTCCATGATATTACTCTTGAAATATTTCAAGTCATCTCTTAGTTTCATTCTTTTTTTTCAAAATCAAGGTACTGTTCATACCCTATGTTTTACTCATCTACATAAAGATGACATCTGAATTTCTCTCTTCAGTATAAATCTCTTCCCTGAATTCTTAACCTAGAATAAATAGATACCTCCATTAGAATTTCCTACAAGATCCAAAACATCCACATATCATGAATGGAACCAACTGATTTTAATAATCAACAAGGCCTTGTTCTTGTGTCCCTGCATATTTAATGGCCCTACCATCCATGTAGCCACTTGAGCTAGAACCCTGAAAATCAAGCCGGACTTTTTCTTCTTCATAAACCCTCTCCCCACAACATGTATAGTCAAGCAATACATCTAGTAAAGTTTCTTGCAATGATTTTTTCACTACTTTCCTTGCATGTAAGTTCACCCACCTTCTCAATTTTCCATATTACTCTAGGACCAGAGAGTCCAAGTTTGAATTATAGCTCTACCTTTTCCCAACTCTTTGGGAAAGTCATTTAGCTTTTCTAAGCCTCAGTTCTCTGGTTTGTGCAAGGAGAGAAGTGTATATTATCTTTGAAGTTTGTAAGGAGGAATAAATGGGTAATGCGTGTGAAATGCTGTCTAAACTTGGTTTGAAGCAAGTGATCAATAGATGTTAGCTAGCTATCCTACCACTCTGGTACTTATGGTTTAATGCCTTTTCTATAATACCTTCAAACTCAATGTAGTTTTCTTGTAAGTCATCAATTCTCCGTTATTAGGATTTTTGCATAAGATATTCCTTTTGTCTAGGTAAACTACCTTCCAAACTACCAAGAAACCCATTAGTCCTTCAGAAGCCTCTAAAATTTCAAAATAGAGCCAATCTCATTTCTGAATTACATTTTTTAATCTGAATTATTTGCTTTTCACATATGGTGCTTGGCACTTTTGGAAATGTTCTGATGGATGCAGCTTCTTGAGCATTATGGGAGGAGCTTGCTAAGGCACAGATTTCTGGACTCCACCCCAGATCTATAGAATCTAAATCTCTAGGAGTGGAACCAAGACCCTGCATTTTTATTCTTCTACCAAGGTGATTCAAGCACCCTACATTTGCATAAACACATCTAAATTATCTTCCCTATAAGCATTTTCATAAGCAATAGTTCCTATTACACAGGTGATTATACTTGCCTGAAGGCAAAAAGTTGAATGTAGCCTTGAAGCCTTGGAAATTATTTTCACTATCACTTTTAAAATACACGACCATCATGTTACCAGAACTGAATATTGGAGTGGGTTTCAAGATTCTACAAAGTTTAGCTGTAAAAGTTTGGGGAAATTTGATTTATGGTTATAAAAAATTTAAAAATCAGAACACAGGAGGTAAAATACCATCCAATTAATTTTTTTAAATCAGCAACTTTGGTTTCTACAACTTTGGTTTGTAGGCATACCCACACATACTAGTGAAAATTAAAAATTAGTTTTCACAGTAACAACATATCAATTTTTATCTCAGAAAAACTCAATATGGGATGAAGACATCTGATTTCTAACGTACAGAAACCTCAGTTATTAGTTGGTGAATAGGAACTGGATAAGCAATAAAACCACCCAAGCAAATGTATTTCTCTTCCCAACAGGACATGGTCATTCTTTATGTGAGCAGGCAACTCCAGAAATCGGCTTTACCTAACCCTCACGCTGTGTACTGTTCTGTTGGATGATAGGATTGTCCTCCCACTCACCTGCTCTTAAAATCCAAGTAAATAGTCTGAGCCATTTTTTTTAAGTCAATGGAAATAAGCCCTTTATTTCTTTTTTTTTTAATCTATTTTTATTTATTTGTTCTATTTAGGCTTACGTGATAACAGAGTGCAGTTTGATTCATTGTACACAGATGGAGGTCTGAGTCCATTTATATTCCTGACTATCACCTGACTGAGAGACAAATAGGCTAGAAGTTAATTCTTTATATGCAGTAAATAAAGTTATAACTGAAAGTATATTTGAAGTTGAAGTTAGTAATAAAATTAAGACCCAAGTGGAAATTATAGTTTTTGGTTACTTTCCTTGGACACAAAAATGAAAATATCAGCAACAGAAAGAATACAAAAACAAGGAAGCTTAAATTTTTTACCTTCTGCACACGCCAGAAATTCACTGTTACCATTTCCCCCTTTCTCTGGACACTTTCACCTTCCAAATATTCTGAAATATTTTCCACATTTTGCATGTTTCTATTACAAATTTTTACTAGTGAGTCAGCTGCTGGTTCACAGGTCTTAAAGCTAAAGTTTTATGGCATGTGAGTCCCCAAGCTTCAAGTGTAAGAAATCCACACTCCCACTCTGTTTCTTGGTACCCAAGGAAACCAGCCAATGCCAGAGCTACCTGGTGAGTCTGATGGTTCTTAAACTGAATTTAGAGGATGGAATGTTACCTACCTAACTGGTGTTTTTCTTCAGGATCATCATAAATCACAACAGCATCACAAATACAGTTTTGGTTAAATTCAACTTTAAAGTTCTCAAATAATGTCAACTGTAAAAATTATAAACACAACCAGAGAATGTGGTCAAGAAGAAAAAGGTTTAAAAATTTTCTCTGCACATTTACAGCCTCTCCGTTACTCTCTAATGTGGCTGATAGAGGTGTAAACAATTGCAGTCACTTTGAGGGCAATTTGGCAATGGCTGCCAGGTTTCCATGCACAAACCCCTTGACCCAGCAAGTCCATTTCTGCAAATTACATATATCTGCATGTGTCCAAAGATATTGGCAGCGTTGCTGGTAAGGACAATGACTAGAAACTCAAACCTCTGATAAGGAACTGATTTAATAAGTCAGGTAACATTACAAAATATTTTATGTAGTTTTTAAAAAGAACTCCATAGACTCATTTGGAAAGTTCTTTAAGATACTTACTGTTCAGTGAACAAAGCATTGACAAGCAACTTAAGTGCCTATGCTCAGAATACTTCCCCAGATATGCTACAATAACTTATCCATGTTTTCCTCCAGGTGTAGGACAAGAGTCTGATGAAAAAGAGCCTTATTTTTCATTGTATACACTTTTAAACTGCTGAACTTTAAAAAAAAAAAACAACACATACAGAACCCTTTTTGCAAGGGAGAAATGGCAAAAAGATAACTTAACAATCCAAATGAAGTAAGTTCTGCCTACCTAGCATAGCTAAGTTTTCTATAAAGTAGAGATTCCTCAATTGCTTACCTTTATGATGTGTTTCTCTGGAGCATGAATAAACCAATGACACCAGACATTACTGGGATACAAGCAAGGAGAGTTGACAGAGTGAATTATCCTTTCTTCTACCAAAGCCGCCACACTCTCACAACCTGAACCTGTGCAGATGTAGGGAGAATCCACAGTGAATGGCAAAAGGCATTTCTGCTTGTCATCCCCATTCAGAGACAGAAGGGAATGAATACCTTAAATCCTTACCTGCTCCCAAGTTCTGTACAGCAGTAAAGCAAAGCTCAAAGCCACTGCCACTGTTTTTTGCATCAGAAACAAATGTAACTTTGACCTGGTTGGTCTCTGTCAGCAACGATGAGCGCAGCAACACATCTCCACAGACTTTGCCTTGAGAAAAGAAATTGAAATAACATTACTGAAATGTAGTACAAAGTTATACATGGTTATTTTTCTGGTAAAATCTCCCATGAGTTCTTCCTTAATCTTGCCACATTCTCTGCTTTTGACAATGATTCTGCTATTTCACTCATCTTCTGGCTCCCAGTCTCAAGACAAATTCTACTCATCCTTCAGCACCTTATTCAAGGCCCAGTTCTCCTACAAACTTAGACTCCCACTGAAAACCAGGGGACCTTTCCCGAATCACTTCAGCACATTCCCTATCCTGCAACTTTTCCTCCTCTGTGAGATACCTTCAGTGACCTCAAGCTACAAGCTTGAGACTATGTTCAGCATGTGATATCTGACATATAGCTGACTTTAAGCAAGAATGATTTCTAGATAAATAGTAGACCTGAGCATGAAATCATTTAGTCAATAGATATTATAACCCCTAGAACACTATCTTTTCTACGTCAAAATTTGTGAAGAGACATTTGTCCTATCATTGGTGTCATGGAGATCTAGAGATGAAGGTTTGTATCAGCTGTGGAGACTCTTCTATATTTAACACATATTTCAAATAAAATAGATGTTAATTATGTTTCTATAGCTTGTAAGAGGTATCTAACAAAATTAATGACTGAAATAATTTATTGTGTCTTTAGATTATAAAAGAATTGTACAGTAGAGTTCAACGTGTGTGTATATATAAACGTGTGTGTATATATAAACAGATATGCACAAAAATGTTAACAATAAGGGCTGGGACTGTTGCTCAGTGGTAGAACACTTGTCCAGCATGTGCAAGGACCTGGGTTCACTCCCCAGAGCCACCATCTCTTGTTGGTCTGTGAATGGTTCACATTTTTTCCTTTTTGTTCATCTTTATTTACCAAGTTTACTAAACATATACCCACTTTTGTGATAAAAATGAAAATATTACCTTTCCTTGAAAGGAGATTTTCTGGCAATTGTGACATCAGTTTCATTCAATACTATTATTAAACTTGAGAAAGGAATGTGATATTTGGTGTCTGATTTAGAAAAATGAAGAAAATGATAAGATAACATGTTATGTTTCTACTCTTACAACCTCTTGCACCCACCCCTTTTAGAAAGGCACAGTATGTAAGATAAAACAATTATCCTAGGTGCAGAAATCTTACTTGAGATATTTAAGCATTTCTCTTTTTCAAAGTACTCTAAATGATATATAAAATAACATACCAATTAGCACTCCATCACTTGATTGTAAAGATATGTAGTCATGATCACATCCAATTTGATTTTCTATATCTAGACTTGTAAATTTTATCAGGATAATTTTATCTCCTGATACCATTATTTTCCAGATACATAAACTGGAGTAAGATCAGAGAAAAAATAAAATGAATGCAAGTTTGAAAATAAGATCTAAGGTCCATGCTTTAGTTTTACCAACAACAGTAAAATTTTGCAGAATATTAGAAGGTAAAAAGACACCAAATTCCTTTTATGGCAGAAATATGTTTATACCCAAATTGCTAACATTTATTCAACAAATACATGAGTACTAATTAGGATATAGTCAGAAAGTACCATTTAAATTTCATTTAGTCAAAAAATGCTAGAATTTTCATCTATAAACTGAAGAAAACTTCTCAAATTTTTCTAGGTCATCATTGGTCTAGTTAAAATTCATAATATTCACCTAGGAGTTGAACTATGGACAATGAATTCTCATGAATTATGGATTGACTATGCAGCACACGTTATCTCTAACCAGCCTAATCTTCCAAGGTCATGCTCAGTCAGTCCCCAGAGTTGCAATGTCATCTAACTCCCAAATCAGGTCAGCTGTAACCTTTCACTAACATCTTTAGAAACATGACTAAATATTTTCAAAGAAGCCTTACATAATTTATCACATAATACTTCACCTTTATTTTCCTCACAAATTTATACTATTTAAGAAAAAAAATCCCACTGGACCACAAATCCCAACTTCTTCCATATGTCACGTTTTTCTGAATGCAATCTTATTTGGAATCTAACATGTCAGAATGAACTTCTTTGCAAAGAGTGGTAGTCTTCAACAACAACCTTAGGTGTTAATAGCCCACTGCCTTCTAGGTAATAAATGTTCAGGACTGTAGGAGCCATCTAGCTCTTTTATGCCTAATTTCTAAAAGCCAGATGCTAATAATTCTTCTTGCCAAACAACTCTCTCTTAACCAGAAATTCTACAAATTAATATTACTATTCAAATCTATTATCCTGAATATAGACATAAAAATAAGCAACCTAAAATAGTATTAAAATCACTTTTTAAGAACTTCTATTTAAAAAGCAATAAGCTGCCTAATATATTAAAAAGCTCGCTTTTCTAAGCACTTCAATTGAAAAAGCACTGTGCATCCATCATCCTTTTTTGAGACTCATTATACCCCTCTGAGAGAACAGGAGAGAAATTACTCTCCCTATTTCAAATGAGAAAACTGGCACTGATACTAAAAGACTCATTGAATCTCTTATACAATAAGAGCTATAGTTTAGGTGTCATGACTTGCAAAGGACCAGTACTTTCTCCTGTTTTCAAATTATTTTCTCCTTCAAAATCTCTTAACTCAGATGGAAAACAGGGTTCAAATAATATGCCAACCTTGATTTCCTGTCAGTGACTGCTGTATTTAGAAGGATTCTGAGGTCTAGTCAAGCAAAAGAGGGGTGTCAAAACCACTGATGTATTTAAACATCTATTGAGCATCCAATATGTGACAGTGTTCTATGCTCTGAGAAATACAAAGACTGCCATGGGTATGGAGGACAGAGGGCAAACTGGGTGCCATCTCTCTGACATTTCTGAAATTCTAGCTATCTCCTACCAGAATAAAGAAAGGTTTAGAGGGAGTATACAACTCTCTGCTCCTTCTTTATATCTTTTTCCCTTACCATTTCCTAATTAACATCATTTGGAATTTACAAGGCCATTTCACTATTCAATCCTGCTTAGTATGCTAGAAAAGCCACTAACTATGCAAATTGGTCTCATACCTTATTTCCAAGACATATCTTCTTATATTTTAACATTCTGAAATCATAATGCTTCTTGCAATTTCCCTAGAACCGGACTGAAAGTTCTAGGAAGGAATTATATTGATTTCTGCCAGTCATCTGGAGGGACTATCAACTCCATACTGAAAAATTTTTCTGCTTGAGAGGATTTGGACTATACTTTTGTTAGCAATTTTGATTGTGACCTCATGAGTATTAGCTTGTAATTCAGATTCTTAGGAAAGATTTTTCCTCTTCACTTTCAAATGCCAAGGTTGGGGCATATAACTTTCCATGTGGGTGGGTTTATACCTTTGTAGCTTTTTATTGAAGGGTTAGCCTTTGATGTTTCTACTATATGGGCCTACCTTGGATACTATGTTTTCTGTATTGGTGGTACATAAAACAATGTATTTTGCAAAAAAAAAAAAATGCCTTAAATTTGTTGAAAATAGAGTACAAATTTGCATTGACTTTAATCCCTATAAACTCTCAAATATATTCCTTACTTTTTAATCTCAACTTCATCCTCTAAATTTGAAGCAACTGAAATTCTGTATGATTACTAAGACATCTTGTATAATTTACTTCATCTTTCCTACAGGTTACTTTAACTTCTGCCACTTCCCAAGAAAGGATTTATTCCTCCTTTCTAAGGCTAAGCTTATCTGCTGTGTTCTCATGAGACTCATTTCACTTTTCTGTATGTTTTCTCTCGACTCTTACTCTCTCTTCCACCCATAAATACAGTGTGTCTATCCAAACAAAAGGTTTCTATTGACCTTACTACCTAAAAATCACTGCCCCATCTTCCTAACCCAAGTCATTCACAAGCGATACTCTTTCTCAAAACCCAATGGTCATCTCTACCAAATCCTGTGACTATCACTTGTCTCCATTTCTATTGCCACAAATCTTGTCAGTCACATCCTCTCTTAGTTGGACTATTGTAGTTAACAACTCTCCTCGCTTTTGATCTTGCCCATCTACAGTCTGTTTTCAACACAATAACCAAGTGATCCTTTTAAAATGTGTCAGATAATGTTCCTGTGCTCAAAATCTTCCAATGGTTCTCCATCTCAGTCAAACTCAAAGTTCTTTTTATGTCTAAAAAGGCCAAAACAATCTGGCTACTGTCCTTCTCACTCAGTTCTAGCTCTCTGGTCTTGTTGGTGTTCCACAAAAACACCATTTGTATTCTTACCTTACACTTACCACTCCTCCTACTTGGAGTGTTCCTTTCCAAACTGACCATACGATTCCTTCCCCCACCTCTAAATCTGTTTATTAAGTGTCATCTTTATGGCCAGGTTTTCCCTTCCCACTCTAATTTTGCATACTCCAGCACTCTCTACCATGCTTACAAAATTGTTTCTGTGCAGCATTTTTAACCTTCTACTATTACAGGTGACTTTTTTTTTCTTACCACCTTCTCACTTACCCCACAAAGACCATGTTTGTGATTGATTCACTGCTATCTTCCTAGCACTTAGAACAATGTCTGGCACACCCCTAAGGTTCCAAGAAAAACCTAATGGCTATCTGAGACACAAAATCTTCAATAATCTTTTAAAATATGCTTTCTGATCCTACAGATCAACAGACTCAGCTCTTAAATTTTGAATTTCCACATGTAATGACACTTTATCTGAACTCACTTTGACTCCTCTTTTCTTGAAACTCCTTGCAGAGATCTCTGAAATACTTGAATAGCTGTGTTTGAGAATATGAGAACTGTCATCTGCATGTCTCTTACCCAATATACTAATAGCTTCAAGCACCCCACTCATCAAGGACATTCATTACACCTGAGGCAGAACAATCTTCACTCTCTCACATTAAAAAGTATTTAATATTGGGTTAGAAATCTACTTTCTTCTAACTTCTACCCAGCAATCCTAGTTCTCAGCTCTACAGTTACTCAGAATAAGCCCACTATGTTTTTCTAGTAGATTCACAGATAAACCGGGCAGTTCCTTTTTCCTCCTGTCTTCTTTGATTCAAAAAATCTCTAGTTTCTTCAACTGTACCTCTTAAAACATTTCAAATTTCTTTCCTTGGGGCTGGGGATATAGCTCAATGGTAGAACACTTGCCTAGCATGCACAAGCCCTTGGGTTCAATCTCCCACGCCATATACAAAATATTCCATTCTAGTCATTGTCCTTCAGATAAATTCTAGCTTATTAATGTCCCTGTCTAAAGATGGTGCCTAGAAGTCCCGTCTGAGACTCTAATGAAGCAGAACTCTCTCTTGTTCTTAGATATCATTCTTCCAATAGTTTAAGCAAAGATGACAAAAACTTACTGGCCTCTTCTCATCACAAGGATGACTCAGGAAAGTCATCTTAGACGTTTAAACCTTTTAAATATGGGCAGCAATTAAGTCACATTTCCCCATCCTATGTATAAATATGCTTATGTATTTTAATTTTTAAAAATTATACTCTTTCCATCATTTTAGTCTCCCATGGCCTATGGCATAAAGTCTAAACTTCTTTTGCATGGAATTTAAGGTCCTGTATAATTAAGTCCTGGTCATCATTTCAATCTTCATCATCTACTGCTACCCCAGTTCCCATTACCATGGCTCTCAGTCACACTAGGATACTCATAGCCCAGAAAACCTTGACTTTTCCTATCTCCTTGACATTGCTTATGCAAAATTCTCTTTATTTGAGATGACCTCATCGCTCATCTCTATCTCTTGAAATCTTAGATATTAGAGCCACAGAGGACCTCACAGTTGTAGAATCACAACTATCCTTTAACACCTAGTTTCAATGCCACCCTTTATTCAATGCCTTTATTACTAAGGTATTCTTTCCCATCCTACTCTATACACACATCCCTTGCAAAACACGTCCTGAGAATCAGCCTCCATTGTTCATAGTACCAACTTACTTACGGTACTTTATGAATAATGTGGATTATAAAAGCTTATTTCATCCCTTTAAGTGTAGTGTAGCTTTTTGTCAAGCTTTCTCTTCTTACCAGATTATAAATGCATAGAACTGTCGTCTACCTTTGTATACTCTTCAAAATTTCTTGCAATTTTAAAAATGAATTTAGATCACTTTAGTAAATGAGATTCGTGCAAAAAATAAATTTCTAAAGTTTAAAGACACCCTTATCCATAGAGAGGACAGGTAGGTAGGGAAAAATAAAATCAAAATATATTGGCACTTATATAGCATAAACTATGTTCCATTTTATAGGTGATACTTAAAATATTACTATGATTACAGAAATAGCCATGCCAGGATGAATCACTAAGTTCCCACAGCAATATTATGCCAGATGATTTTAATATTAGATGTTTGATCGATTCAGGCAAGCTTTAGTTCTAACACTACTTGGGTTGAATGAAGATTTACATTAATGACTCTCAAATGCCAACCAGAAGATCAGATGAAGTACATACTTTCAATATTAATCAGATAAAGAATTGGAGATGCTAGACAAACTTGCCAAAATTTAGTCATTTAAATTAATGAGTTGCCACATTATGTACAACCACAAGACTGGGATCCCAATTAGAATAAGATATACTACATGTTTGTATAAATACATCAAAATATACTCTATTGTCATATATATTTTAAAAGAATAAAAACTGAAAAGAACAAAATTGTCTGATTTTGTGTGAAGAGGAAAACTTAAGAATCATTTATACTTAAGATACATACCTATTATGAGAATAGTTGTCTTCTTTGGAATAGGGGTATTGAATCTTCCCACTGTCTCCAAATAATATTGTCCCCTGAGGTTTAAAATCTTTAAGAAAATGTGAAAGAAGTGGATTACTCACCCTATTTATGGACATTTCATATAGATGTCATCCTGAAGCTATATAATTTATATTAGTTACATTTATGGAAACATGTCCTTAATGGATATAATCTAGACATCGTCTTTGTAAATAGTCTTTAATAAAATTTTGGGATCATAATGTTCTTTAACAGAGTTCTTCAGATTTAACACTTATATTACTTTCTCAAATCATGAGTCACACCGAGGCTGTCAAATTTATATTATATGGAACTAATATGGTTTTCACCCATCTCTTCTAGAATGTCCTAGGTAACAGCAAAGTAACACTGTACAAATATAGACAGCTTTTAGTAATGGTATGTCAAGTCTTCATTTACTCAAAATTCAGATGCCAGCATCAGATTTTAAAAGTTGGAAGATCTCTGTATAAAACCATTGAAGCATTTAAAGTTTAAAAATGGAAGTAAAATTCAATTATGAATATGGTATGATTGTATTTGTTTTCTCCTAATTTGATTTTCCCCCAATTCAACTCCCTACCTAGATAATTAGAACTATGCATACCCTCTTCTGTCTCTGGCTTCCATCCACACCTTGGACTCACTTCTGAAAGGGGTCATCCCCAATTCAAATATGTAGAGGGTAAAAGAATTAATACCTTTCCCAGCAATAATTATTTCAATGAGAATTATGACAATGTGACATTAAAAAGTTACGCATTATGATACTTAAGCCAATGCAGAGGAGAACTTTGCTCAGAGTCAGTGGCCTATTATGTCTTTTAATAAGACTGAAAAACAACATAGAAACAGGAAGAAATTTGATCTGATGGCTTGTGAGGGTGGTTTTAAAAATATGATTCAATGTATTTGATTTAAGACTGTGAAAACCTAAATTTAATCCTATTTCTAAAATAGTCATGTGAGGTGGTTCAGACAAAGGCTTGAACAAAGTAGGCAAATAGGAAATAAAGGAGATGAAAAACCTAGAAAAATGATCTTAAGAAAGTGTAAAATCACTTATCACATTCTGATGTTCATTTGTGGAATTAACTATTATTGCCTGATTTCATTGCCCTTTAAAATTCTATTGCTGTTACTAATCTTTGTTCAAGGGTTCAACCTTTTTAACTTTCTCTTCCAGGTGGTCAAAGTGGAACAATCACTACCAAGAGGGAACTGACCCTTCAGCAGGGCAGTGAGCAGTATACATGACACTAAAGGCAGATGAAATGATCCGAGAGTCCCCCAGTCTGAGGCAGCGCTGGCCTGCAGCTGGACCAACCGCAGCACTTCAAGTCTTCAGCTAGGTGGCTAACCTTGGACAACAACAAAAGAGGGATGGACAGATGGAGGGAATATGAGGTTTTGCTCTTCTGAGTCTTGGGCCTTAAATGTTTGCTTCCCATACTAAACTATGTGTTCCAAGAAGTTGTGTTCTGCAATGCTTTGTGCCATTTTCTGTGAACCTTCTGGCCTTTGAGGCTCTGAATCCCCTTCCTCCTCAGTACTCTTACAGCTATCTGGGTTTATCTGCACTTCACCTTTCATCACAATTGGTTTTTTTTTCCTTCTCAAGTAGTTAGACAGTTCCTAGTAGACAGGTTTTGCTCCTCAGACCCACATTTTCCTAGTCTAGATTTTAGCATCACTGAACAAACGGACTCTCCAAAGTATTCATATTCCCCAGTTTTCCAAGGAAAATTAACAAGGCTGAATGGGAGAAGTGATCCATTTTTAGTGTTTTTAAGTAATGTAGAGGAAACATGTCAAATCAATCAATGAAGAATCTCTGCTGAGTCCATTTTCAAGGGCTGTTTTTAAAATCTCAAATACAAAAAGATAGCTCATGATAATTTTATACAGAGACTCAGTTTAAGTTAAACTGATAGGTATCAATGATCAAGAATTCTGAGATAAAATATTACAGACATTGAACTAAGAATTTAAAATCGGCCATGTTCTTGCTTTGTTCTAAAGCTTTGCTCCGATTCTTTCACAACGTATCAGAGTAACTACTCTTGAGATATGTGTGATTAGTTTTTGACTTGGAATGAAATGAGGAAGAAAATGTACTCACCTGTGATCATGTTTTGAGTGATAAAATCCATCAACTCAAACACTGTGGAAAAAATGCCAGGTAATGCCCTTGTGTGGTCTTTTTTTGGAGAAGCCAAACCTCTCTCACAACCAGCTACCCAAAAAGTTATCCCAGCAAGAGTCCAGATTCCGTTAGGTCTTCTACAAGCCAGTAGGCCTCCAGAGTCCCCCTTTTATAGGAAAGAAAGAAAAATTGAAAATATTCGCAGGTTAAAATATTATGTCAGTTCCACAAACATTGACACTCATCTCAAAGAGGTGGAAGCCCAGAAGTCCACCAATCACTGTCCATCAACATTTTCATCATCAATTTGGACATTTCCTCATTGTTAATTTCATCTTTTCACCCAGATTTAATATCCTTCCACTGACTGGCTGCAATCTTGTCAAGCTAATACTCAATTTTTCTCTTTTAGCTACTTTTTTTTGGAACTACCACATACATTCCAAAAATAAGTAAAAGGAGGAGGCAGGGACAGTAGTTACAGCTGTATGCTTCTACTGTACCTTGTCACCTAGATCATCTGGGAAAGGGTAAGTCCTCTTCCAAGCCCATAGCATCAGTGAACACAGCCCTGAGGGACCAAGAGCTTTAAGAACAGAAGGCCTGGGAAGCTCAATTTTGTCCCAGGTATATAAGTAAAGGACCACATTTGCTCTCATGCTAGAGAGTAAAGAACCCAAGATTTTAGGAGTTTGTCTTCAATAACATTTCAGAACATGTTTCTTTGAAAACACATCTCAGACAATCTTGTGTCACATTAAATCTCCTCAAAAGGTACAGGATTGTTAGAGTGCTTTGTCAAAAAACAAACAAAAAAGGAGTGCTCTGGCAGTTACAGAAGGGACAGAGCCCCTTGAGTCTACTTGTGATTCAGTGTAGAAAGTGGTGTAAGTTTCTAGCTCCCTCCCTCCCAAACTCCTCTTGTCATCCCTTTGAAGAAAAACTTTAAATTTTTTTCCAATAGTTAACTCCAGGAAGCTTCTTAGAATACTTTCAGGTTGTTTTCTGGCAAAGAATAATGACTCTGATGTTCCACTTAAAAAAAATAGTGATAACTTACTGAGAAAGCTTATTTAAAATTTGACTCATGTCTTTCACAAATTAGTCTCTTCTCTATGCATCTCATAAAGATTGTAAAGTTATTATTTGTGAAGTTGTTTGTCTTGGGAGGTGGCTCTCATGACATCTACTCAACCATTACTAAAGCCATTTATCTTTGGTCAAACACATTACACTAAAGAAAAAAATATGATGGTGTTTAATGGGATGTGAAATAAAAAATAATTCACAGCTGGACTTATTAGATTTCTAAGATTATTATTTTGTTTGATTCCATTAGATTGGACACACTGAAAGCAACCCCTGCTCCAGCTAACCCAAATAATGTGTAGAAATAGGCATAGGAAAGAATTCTCTCAACTTAGGCCAAGCACATTTTTCAATAGAAGCCAAATGGAAAGATGGGAAAAAGAATTTTGAAGTAGTAACTCCCCAAAGCAGCTCATGGGGAAAGGCATAATCCATTGTCACCCACTTTACTAAATAACTAGCTGGTTTATACTTTGGTACCTGGCAGGCATCCTTTCCTCCCTCAGGAAAACTGGCACACAGTAGGGTCCTTCCCAGAGGAGGAAGATTCATACTTTTAAGCACAGAATTACACATTCTGTCATCCATGATGGAAAGTTCCCCTTCTTGTAAGACATATGAATACTCAGAATCTATAGAGAGAAAACTGGCAAATTAGTCAACAACTGTCCCCTTTAAAACAAACTAGTAAGTAGCTTATACATTCAAAACCATCTCAAATAGATTTTAAGCCAGTGTAGAAGCCCTTTCTTTGGTGGGAATTGCACACTCTAGGATCATACATATGATAATAGGCATCGTTAAGAAATTCAGATTTCAGGTTACAGGCAATTGTGGTTTTTCTTAATATATGCTTAAATGTTTCTAAGAGGAAAACTTTAATCAATAAGGCAATGTTTCATAAAAGTCTATTTTTTAAAAAATCAATGTAGCTGTATTGACATATAATTGACAAGTATTATTCTTATTCAAAGTATATAATGTGATGTTTTGATAAATGTACAATTGCGAGCTGATTTCCACAAACTAATGTGACAGCACAATTATCTTTTTTCTTGTAGTGAGAATACTTAAGATTTATTCTCATAGCAAATTTCAAGTGTACAATAATTGACTATAGGCACTATGCTGTACATTAGGTCTCCAGAACCTATCATGTAATTTTAACACTTTGCCCAATAGTTCCCCATTTCTACCATCTCCAAAGCCTCTATAAGTGACTCTTCTACTGTTATTTTTTTCAGTTGAACTTTATAGAAGGTCATGATATTAAAAACAAGGAAGCTTAACTATTGCTTCTATTTCCTGATTACCTTTTTACCATATTCTTCTTTATCATACTTACCTCTACCTTCCTGTATCTGATGTACCTAACAAAAATGACAATAGCAGGAGTGAGATAAGAATAGGTTTTTTCCTAAGTGTGAGATGTCAATGGTGAAGACAACTAGAACTGTTCACTGCGTCAGAAGTTAGGGTGGAAAACAAAAGGATGAATAAATCATTCATGGTCAACAAAATCACTCTTCCCTTGTGCATACAAAGAAGTAGAGAAAGTAGTATGCATTTTTGATGCCTCTTACTCTCTGTAATCTTGCCCCATCCACTGGCCATGCAAAGAATCCTTGCTTCAAATCGATCAGCTCTGTGTGGAAGACAGATTGGCTGAACAATTCCTGAAACAAACAAAAAAACCCACAAGGTTTGTGAATAGACAAATGATGCCAACTATATTTGGAAAAGTAACATGTGCTTGACTTCATACTTTTATAAATGTAATGGTGACATTTAGGAAACGGTGACATTTCATAATTACAGAGAGGAAAATACAGAAAAATTAAATCAAGGAAAAACCCAACGCTCTGTTCTGTACACCACCACGAGCCCCTCAAACTTCTAAAATTCCAAGTGTATACCTTTGTTCTGAAAGGATAGATTTTCATTTAATTACTGAACACTAACCTGTTGCAATCACTCTTCCAGCCTTCAATGAATGAGCAGAAAAAAATCTACTCTCCCCTTGTGGAGTTTATACATGAGTGAGTGTGAGTGTGTCTAAGTAATGGGTGAGGGGAAGTACAAAGTAAACTATTTTAAGTATGATGTGTTCTGAAGAAAATCAGTAGGGTGAAGCAAGTAAGGAATCTGGGGAGGATGGCATGGGAGCTATAATTTTACACATCATGGATGAGACAAGTCTCATGGAGCTGGTGACATTTGAGCAAAGTCTTGAAACTAAGGGAAGGAATCATGCAGTTCTCTAGGCAGAAAATATTTGATAAAGACAGCAGAAAGTCCCTTTTGTGAGATGATGGCACACACGTTTGGGGAAGAAAGGAGAAGCCAGTATGGCTGGAACACATTGAGCAAAAGGGACTTTAACAAAGGATGAACACAATTGGGCTTAGATGTAGAACTGGAGGAAGGAGATATCAAAGGATAACATTAATTTTTGTCTCAGTATAATGGGGAACCACTGCCGTGTATTAAGCAGAGTGACACAATCTGATTTACATGTTTAAAATAATTATTCCAGCTGCTGAGTTAATAAATATTAGGGAAGCAAAATAAACCTGACAATTTTAAGAGATTTTTAGTTAACCTTGACAAGAATGATAGCATAACCTGGGTAGGATAGTTGAGTGAAGTGGATGAGGCAGAAGCAACAGGATTTTCTGGTGCATTAGAAAAATGAATCAAGGATGAAAGAAGAATCAGACAAATCCAAGCTGGGTGCAGTGGCACAGCTCAGGAGGCTAAGGATTGTGAGTTCAAAGCCAGTCTTATCAACATCGAGGCACTAAGCAATTCAGTGAGACCTTGTCTCTAAATAAAATACAATATAGGGCTGAGGATGTAGCTCAGTGATTGAGTGGCCCCGAGTTCAATCCCAGCACCCCCATCCTCTGCCACCAAAAATAAGACAAGTCCAAAGTTTTTAGCTTAAACAATGGAATTGTCATTAACCAAGATGAAAGTAGCTATGGGAAGAGTCTATGTGGGGGATAATTAGGATTGCTTTAAACATATTGAGATGTTGATTAGCCAGCTCAGTAGATGATCACTAACCAGTTAGTTATATACATCCCATTAATTCTAAAAGGATATGCAGTATAAAAAACCTATATTATATATATCTCTATCCATCCAGGATCTAGGGGTTTAAAGCTTTGATCGTGGATATGATCACCAAGAGAATGAGGACAGACTGAGAAGAGGTCCGGGGCTGAATCAAAAGACAGCAACAACCTAAGACAGAGAGATGAGGAATCATTGCAGAAGACTAAGAAAGGGCATAAAAGAGCTGAGAAAACCAAGCAATTCCTTGAATTTAAGGTAAGAAAATATTTCTCGGAAGAGAGTATGAGCAACACTAATAAAAACTCTTATCCAGAAAGACAAGAACTGAGAGCTTATCTTCTAAGCTCTTGGGCAGAGGTCATGGAGACTAAGACACTAGTGGAGTGAATGACTTGAACATCTAGTAGATGTTTCCAGCCTAACACTGAGAATTGAGAGGAAGCTTGCATATTTAGCTTAGATGGCTCTTGATAGTTTTTCTATAAGAAGTGGGATGATAATTTTCCTTGATAGATCATTCTAGGTTGATGACCTTAGTTTGATGACCTTGGTCTACTATCTTCTGATTTTTGTCATTACTGTTGAGAAGACAGCTGCAGCCTAATTGTCACCTCTTATTATCAGTAGTCTGCATTACTCTTTTCCCCTCTAGATTCTTTTGAGATTCACTCTATTTTAGTGTCCTGCATTTTCAACATGACATGCCTAGATATAAAATTATTTTTAGTATCATGATTGGAAGTTACTGTGCTTTTTAAAACTTAAAGATTCATATCTCAATTACGATTAACTCTCAGCTTTCTATTAAAGTATATCCTCTCTTCTCCATAATTTATTTATTTGGTACCAGGGATTGAACTCAGGAGTTGCTTAGGGCCTAAGTTTCCAAGGCTGGCCTCTATCTTGAGATCCTCTGGCTTCAGCCTCACAAGCCACTGGAATTACGAGTGCATGCCACTGTGCTCAGCATAAGGATTTGCCTTTTAAAAAATATTTTGGTACTGGGGATTGAACTCAGGGCTGTTTTTCCACTGAATACATGCTCTGCTCTTTTATTTTTTTATTTTTGAGACAGGATCTCCCTAAGTTGCTTAAGCCCTCACTCAACTGCTGAGGCTGGCCTCAAATTTGTTAATTTCCTGTCTCAGCCTCCTCAGTTGCTTGGATTACAGGCATGTGCCACCATGTCTGGCTTATCCATGTTCTTTCTAAAGCTCAAAGTGGATACCTACTATATCTTTCAGTTCATCTTCTCTATGCCTCTCTTCTGGGCAATCATTTCAGAACGTGTAGTTCCCTACATCTAATTTGATCTGGTAGATAATTCATCTATTGAGTTTTTAATTTCAATATACTATTTTATACCTCTTTATTGGTACCTTTTCAAATCCTTCCTTCCACGTAACAGTTTTTTGTTCTCCAGTCATTTTACCTGTTTAAGTACAACATGCTTGTTTTGTATGCTGTACCTCATTTTGACATCTGTAATCTTTGAAGTTCTGATTTTGATGGTTAGTTTATCTAACTTCATCTTTGGTTAATTTCTCTGCATGTTTATTTGTGTGCATGCATGCATTAAAACTTTATGGGAGCACTTTGGGAGGCTGAGACAGGAGAATTGCAAGTTCAAAGTCAGCCTCAGCAACGGCGAGGCGTTAAGCAACTCAGTGAGACCCTGTCTCTACATAAAACACAAAATAGGGCTGGGGTTGTAGCTTAGTGGTCGAGTACCCCCGAGTTCAATCCCCAGTACAAACACACACACACACCCCAAAACAAAACAAAACCCCAACACTTTATGGGAGTATATTGAAGCTAGAATTCAAGGCTCATGTTTTCACAGAGGATTTACTGTTGCTTCTGCCAGAAACTCTGATTACTCATCTGGAACCATTTTAAACTAAAATATTGGCTTGGAGGGCCTGGGCCACACAGGTAATGTCAATTCCAGCCCTGAAGCTGAATAAGGATTGGTTCATGATTGCAGATTCTGAGAAAGCTCTGTTCAGGGCCAAGGTTCAAACATGTAAGATTCTACTTCTGTGACATATTTCTCCCAATCCAGCAAAGCATCACCTTTCAGAATGTCCCAGGTTCTTTGCAGCTCCTTGCATGGCCAGTAAATCCCTAGGATCTTAAAGATCAATTAGATGCCTAAGGACAGCAGCCTACTTCAGTGACTGGCTACGCCTCCAGATTTGTGCTCATTTGTTTGGCCACAACACTGCCTTTTCTTGCATTAAAAATAGGAAGGTTTTTAGTATTTTATTCAGAAGGTTCAATACTTGTGTTAACAATGTGTCAGACATTTAGTCCACTTTAAGGATAGAAAAAAATCTCTGGAAACATTTTCAAAAGTACCAAAATTGGTGGTTAGAGCTGGTGTAGAATACAGCTTACTCAAGATACAGCAGTAATTAGAATGCCATTGAGAAGCTGAGCATAATTTGTGGCTGGGACTCATAGCTTGTACAGTAGTTTTTTTTTTTTTTTTTTTTTAAAAAGGTACTATACTGAATAAAAATTTTAAACAAAAACAAAGCTTCTACTATTCTATTAGTAGACATATATACAAAAATTTAATTTAACTTGTACATAAAAGTTTTCCTCATTGTATTTTTATTTTTTAGTACCTGAGATTGAACTCAGGGATACTCAACCACTAGGCTACATCCCCAGCCCTATCTTGTATTTTATTTAGAGACAGGGTCTCACTGAGTTGCTAACGCCTTGCTTTTGCTGAGGCTGGCTTTGAACTCATAATCCTTTTGACTCAGTCTCCTAAACTGCTGGGATTACAGGCATGCGCCACTGCACTTGGCCCTCATTGTATTTTTAATATTTAAAAAACCTTTAAATACTTACCAAACTTGACTTTGT
The DNA here is from genome assembly GCA_028644305.1 of Xerus rutilus. NCBI lineage: Eukaryota > Metazoa > Chordata > Mammalia > Rodentia > Sciuridae > Xerus > Xerus rutilus. The sequence goes on along the minus strand of CM053403.1, from coordinate 72,889,068 downwards.
GTTTTAGATACAGCAGTGCAATATCAAAATTCATATATCCAAGTCTGAATTCAGGATGAATAATAATTTTTGAGACAGGAATATTCTGCTCTTGTTTTTCTTTCTGAAATAGGTTATATTCCCCAGCTGTCACAGTTAGAATCTTAAATTGCTTCCTAAAACCAGAGAAAAATGTTTAAGTAGTTGTTACCCCTTTGGTTTCATATGATTAAATGAAAAGTGATTATTAAGCATTTCCAAGTCTTGAAGAAGGCATTCATTTATTATTGATTACTACTGTCATAATTTCCTAATTTTGGGATTTATTAAAAGTCAATGATTTTTAGTAATGGACTCTTCTGAACACTTTCACTTAACTGTCATTAATTCTGATTATTTAAATGTTGTCTACTTTTCTTTTGTAAACCAGTCTAAATATGCTGTATTATTTTTAAGTATCCTCTTTAACCTAGTCTGTATTATTTCTACAGTATTTTTCACTCCTGATGACTTAACCTAGGTTATCAAAACTTTGGCACATCCATTTAACATTTGGTGTCCATACTTAATTAACTACCACCCTTAGCCAACCACTCAACCAATAGACCCAAATCATAGATGTTCGAGATCTTTGAGGGCATTTCTGTGTAGCAGAGCAGAAAGCACAGGACATCTTGGAGCAGGGACAAGTTTCAAAGAATCAGGAGGACCAGAGGATGGGTAGACTATGTGCAAGAGTGAAAAACGGGACCGAGATGTATCAACCTTACATGATACATGAGAACCTTATTTTCCAGTACTGTAGCCATGAATCAAGCTTTGACAAGTTACAAAAATCACAACTTACCCATCAAGGATACCCAGGCAGTGTGCTGCCGTGACAACCCTATCATCTTCAATCAAACTTCCTCCACAGATGTGGCGTTCACCCAATTTTAGGGAGACCTGCCCAAGGACAAAGTGATGAACATAATATACATCTCCCTATTGATGTCATCTCCTTTTGAAACATTTTAAATTAATTCTTCTGATATAATATTCTTAAATTAATATTCTGATATAAATTGGATAGTAGGATATATATTCCCATGAAGTAAACTTTTCGGTAAAGAGGTAGAAAGATGTAAGGAGAACAATGTACTAACTTGGTGTCTTCAAACTTGAAACAAAGCATTATTTCACCATTTTCTCAATGTCCTCCCACCCCCCCAAAAAATCAATGTCTTTGTTATTCTGACCTGCCATGGTTGTCCACCAACTGTTGAACTTCTCCAATTAATCTTGGAGAACCTAGATTCCATGGCAGGTTCCTCACTTTTCCAATCAGCCACACGAATTCCACACTTGAGTCCTGTGTACAAGGACATGAACACATTCTCTGGATTTGCCCAGAGTGCCTTGTTTAAAGGTTCCATTTGTCAAGATTCCGTGGCCAGATTTTCCTGGCCTGGGATAATCATTCTGATAGCACTCAGTTATGTTCCTGAGAATGTAAACAGCCATTCCTGCTCCACTAGGGCCTGCCCCAGGACTCCTCTGCCTGTCCTTTCAGCCTAACCTACCTTCACAGGAGGAGCCCCGGCGGGAATGACTTCTGGTGAATGACTGGGGCTCACTCTGGGAGGACACACATCACAGAATGCAGGTTATATTAAAGTTGCTGGGAACAACATAGGCCACTCCTGAAGAGAGAGATGGGGCTTTTGGGTACTCCCACCTGGTTGTGTTCCCTTGGAGGAAGAGACTCCTTAGCACAAACCAGTTAGCAGAATTCCAGAATCCAAAGCATTTCAAAAGGAAACTTGCCCCAGCACTAGGCTTGCCTTTGGGAACATCTGGGCTCGCCCTTACCCCCTTTCTTCCCAGGCATGACCACAACACTGGGAAATCCTGGAGGAAGAAGTGGTAAAGTGATCCCCACCCAGCACTCTTGGCCCTGGTGTCTGTGTCCAGGGGTCCCGCTTACCCAGGCTTTGGCAGAGGCCAATGGTAAGTAATAGCAACAAACTAGCTCCAGCCAGAATCTCCATGGCCTCCGCTTGCTGAGGTCTTATGCATTCTCTCAGGCTAGGAAAACTGAGGAATGTGGGCTCTGCTGCTCTTTATTGCCAACCATCTCACCAATGGGCTGCACCTGCCACGGTCCCTGGCCTTGCAAGTGTTCTTCATGATCATTCCATCCTGAGCTGCTGCCACTCTGGCCACCTGGTTTCTGTGAATCTCCCACACCCATCTGGTCCTGGAGATAGGCATGAGGTGTCCTAGTGGCAGGAGGACCTCTCACATGTTTGCAGAGGTCACTACTAACTGGACTGAGGAAGAAGGTGACTATTAGCTGAGCCTTCTAATGAATTCTGTCCTAGAACAGAGAATATAGGCTAAGCCTGGTGTGTGTATGTAAAAATGAGCCTGGTCACCATAGAAGATACAGAGGGCACACTTATGAAAGGCAGAGGGAGACTCTTGACTCTTAACTAGTGCTTTCCCTTCTGAGAAGCTTGTCAAAGTTATTGGCCTTCAAGAGTTTTCCATCAGATAGAAAAGATGAAGTTTATGCTGCCATTGCTTTTCTGCTGGCAGTATTATTCATTATTAGCTTCAACAGAATGGGCCAAAGCCATAGGATCCATCATTTAAGATAATTAAAATTCATACATTGGTGAGGTTAACATGCCAGTATTTTTTTCATAAATATTGTTTGATATACTGGCTGCCTGACCAATGGTCCTTCTAGCTCTCATCCCTGAGGTTTGCTTTCCCTGAAGTCATCTCCCAAGGGTTACTCTGAGCCATTATGCTCACTCCAGGTGCACACTATTTTCCAATGAAAGCTCAGAACTTCAAATGGATTCAAAATCTTCCTCCTTTCTAGCAAGAAGTCAGGTGAAAAGCCTTTACTACATTAAAAGGGAAAGTGGAGGGAAGATGGGCAAGTGTGCTGTACAAGAACAGTTGGGTCCACAGTATTCAAGTTGCATGATCATCCTGTAGGTAGCCTCCCATGAGGCTCAAAGATCCTGTCCCTTGCACACTTCTGCACAGAGCACATAGTTTTGCAGATGTTCCTTGGTTTCTTTCACACCTGGGAGTCTCCATGCAGTTGGGCAGTCTTATCTTGCTACAGCATAGCTCCCTTTGTTTCCAGATTTCAAAACCTGATAGTCTCAGGTGAGACCTGGTCCTTAGATGGTGGGTTCATCCTTTACAGACTTACAAAATAGGGCCTTTTCTTTTAAGTGGAAAAAGAGCCACTTGGTAATATATACATCCAGAGTAGCCAGGTCATTAGTTTTAGATTCAAATTTGCTAAAGTGATGATGGTTTGGGTATCAGTTGTTTGTGGTCATGTTGAAGCATCCAAATGGAAGAATCTTTGCCTTTTAAAAATAACTTTGGTAAATAAAAGAGTTCAAGGAGGGAGTGTATTGGACTACCCTGCAATGGATTTGTGACTTATGGGAAACCTACCTTTAATTTGGGCATATCACTAGGGTAGGAGAATAGTGAGTAGTTCAAAAAGTTTGTGAAGGAAAGAAAGAAATATAGCAACAGCTAGAGATGAAATGGATGAAGAAACTGAAGGATTTTTTTCCAAATAGTTTTGAGAGTGATTACCAGGTTTTGTCTTTTCAATGCTAGGGACTAAACTCAGGGGCTATCCTCCCAGCCCTGTGCACATGTTTTAAGATAGAATTAGCAAGAGCCAGAAAAGGAGGAAAGATGATAAAGAGGTTAAGGGATAGAGTAACATTCCACAAAAAGCAAAATCCAGAGCCAAGGGAGAGGAAAAGATAGAAGAGGGTGCAGGTTAATTTGTGGATCGAGAGCAGGATATTGAGGAAATATCAGTTTCCTAACTTTCATTTGCTTTGTAAAGATGTGAGTTTTCTACTAAGCAAGATGAGGGGAGGAGATCTGGAATGGCTCAGTACTGAAATAGTCATTGTGTGGAATGTGGGGACAAGAGCAGACAACAGGAATAGTAATGATGATTGATCGAATGGGTCATTACTACCCCTGGTGCATGTATGAAGACACAAATAGTGTGACTCTTTATGATTTGCAACCAGAGAAATGGAAAAACTGAGCTCTGTTTATGTACTATGACTTGAAATGCATTTAAATAAAAAAAAAAAAAGAAGCACATAGTAATACAATGAGTGAATGGAATGAATGAGGGAGGAAATGAACTTTTTTTAATTTCTAAAACACAGATGGGCTGATATGGATATCAGTGCAAATTAACCACAGAGTACTTGAGAGACTGAAGCCAGACATAATTATTTTTGTCATATTTTATACAAAATAGACATTTACATAAATTTTACTTTGGAAAAACCTAGGCAAAGTATACATAATGATATTTAATAGGAGAAATACTTTATGGGAGATATATTTCTAACTGCTACAGGAAAAGTAACAAAAAGGTACATTTATATACAAATGATCAAAATAGGAACTAAAAGCATATGAGCAAAGAACATAATGTAATTAATTTCCTCCTGACAAAAGGAGGGATCCATGTGAGTCACCACAAATCCAATGATTTCCACATTACCAAACCAGGTTATGGTTTCTATAGATATTCCACTTCCATAGGAGGAAAATGTTCTCTCTTCCCAAAAGTAAAAGAGCAAAACCACTGTAAGAATTTTTAAGTGCAGACTTCAAAATAAGAGTAATTACTTCTGTCATGTGAAAGCACTTGGGAAATTTGGCCACTTTTTGGGTTGTCTGTGTTTTGTTGCAGTGGTCATTATTATCTTAAGAATCACTAAAACAAAGCAACATCCATTGGTTTTCTTGTCAGGTGCATAGTGCTTTTCAAATCAATTCAAAAGTAGCATTGCAGAGGCTCATAGAGATTACTGGAACCATCAGACTGACCAGTCCCCCCATGGGTGGTAACTTGACTGGGATACTGGCTAACTTGCCCCAGGTGAGGTGGCTCCTTGGTGGCAAAGCTATGACTAGAATGCAGATGTCTTGAATTTTGGGCTAGTGCAAACCTCCTACAGATCAGCAAAATAAGAAATCCCCAAAGGACATTACACACATTGGAACTGACAGATGTGATACAAATATACACCATGTACACCACTGACAATATGAAGAAACCCCTGGATTTCAGAATGTACACATCACCAGGGGCAACTCGGGGTCTAAACTTACAAACTGATAATGAGGATGTATTGCATGGGTGCTGATTTTATGAGGTGCATGTCCTAAAAGTTTTAATTGAAAGGATGCTTGGTGATAAAGATGGAATATTTTAATATGAACCATTTGATTCCTATAAATATCTTATTAATTCTGTTATGCTGCTTTGATTGATATTAAACCATGCTTTTGATTGTAGTTATTTTATCTCTTCTCTTTAGGGCAAAGAGCTCATAAAAACAAAAATACTAGTTGGCAGGGTGGTGCACACCTGTGATCCTAGCTCCTCAGGAGGCTGAAGCAAGTTTGAGGCCAGCCTGGGTAACTTAGCAAGACCCTGTTTCAAAATAAAAACAACAACAACAAAAAAGTGCTGAGGATGTGGCTTAGTGATAAAACACTTGCCTACCATGCACATGGTCCTGGGTTCAATCCTTAGCCTCAGCACTGAAAATTCTAGAAGATGCCATTTAGAAAAGTATTGCTATATTTGGGAGATACCATCATACAATCAAATAATTTGGAGATCAGGAGATAAAATAACACCAACAAAACAAACTACTTCTAGCTGTTTTTGCTTTGAATGCCATTACTAACATCCTATAAATTTATAATTATTTTAAGAGGTGAATCCACCATTAAAAAGTTTTTATGCATTTTTAGGAAATTGATTCTAAAAAGTACATTGAGAATTGATGAACAAAAGTTTCCATATATGTACCAGACATGGAGGCCCAAACTCTAAGACATTTTACACCATCGATGAGTTATATAATGTCACTTTTATATACTAGGCATCTTATCTGGTGCTTGCAAATGGCAAGGCAACTCATCTCCATCTGAGAACACAAATTCTGGAAGCATAAGGCCAAATTATAGTCCAATTGGCACAAGTGCAAAACCACCCCACCTCTGACACTTGTTTGTTAATCTTGGAATGAGATCTCCTTAACCAACCAATTGTGCCAGAAATCATTCTTTAGAATTCTTTGTCTTGTTTTCGTCTAGTAATTAAAAAGTAAAAATTTCAAAAGATTATGTCTCTTTTGAAAAAAATCATAAACTTCCACTAAAGTTTCAACCTTGCAGTATCTATAGCCTTGCTAATATTGGAATCATCACCCAATCAGCCAGACAATAAGGAGTTTGAAAGGTTTGCAGTTGTTTCCTAAGGGAAGCCAGTGTTGAGAGCCACTGTAGGTGAGGGGACACATCTCACTATGAGCTGAGTGCAGCTCTGCAATTGAGGCACCTGGAATGTCTAATGGAGACTGTAAGAAACCACACATTTGCTTTTTAGTCCCTCTCAAATTATAGTTCCTGTAGGTCAGTTTGTATGGAATGTTTGGATTTTCTCATTTGGTCTGGCTGACAAGTAGTTGCACAAATACTGCAGAATTTGGCATCAGACCAGGTACCACCTATTATAAAATTTCAGAATCTTATGCTAAGGATTGTGAAGTACTGTAGGGAGTTGGAATTAACATGGTGGTAATCCTCCTTGTTTTGTGATAGGCTTCAAAATAAATAAACCCAAAAGAATATATCTCCGGATTCCCTAAAATTTGTTTTCTTCCAAGGTATGTGTATCTTTGGTTTTAAGCACCTATGTTATATTACTACACCAAGTTTTATGAATGCTTTTAATAAATAAAAAATACTTTAATCATTTTCACAATCTTGAATAATTCATAAGGTTAAAATAAGCTACTTAAGCCATTCTCACTGCTTCTATGTCAAAGGGATGTTAAAGAATTGCCATTTGTGTGGATTTTAAAGATGAGAAGAATTGGTTCTAGGGAGAACTAAAGAACAGGTCAGACAAGACTCAGAGAAGAAGAGGGAAATGTGCATAGAGAACTCTTAATGTAGCCGAGAAAAGAATAACAAATGCTGCTCAGAGTAACAAAGTCACAAAGGAAACTGAATATTAGATCAAGGGTTCAGCCGGGCCAAAGCAACTCCTGTCTTGTCCTTCTTTCCTATCCAGGACTTGCTACCTAATTCTGGGACCCAGTGCAAAATGAAATCAAGGTGTCCATTGTTTAAAAGTAACTAAGAACTTTAAGCAGAGCATTTAACCAAGAGAGGATGTTCTGAGTGTGGGACCCTTTGAGACAGCATTGACTGCACACTCATGAAGCCAGCTCTGCTCGTCCACTTCAGAAAGGGCTCTTAATGCACATGCCAAGCATGCCTTCATTAAAGGCAAACCAGAGGCATCTCCTTGACTTGCCAGGGATCTCCTTTTTTATTTTGATAAGGATGAATTCCACTTATTTCATGTTACAGGGACCAAATGAAAAGTTGCAAGATACACTTAATACCTTTGAAAAATAATGTGTGATTTATTTTCTTATAGGCACCATTTCAACTGAGAAAACTATTTCACTGGCCACATTTCAGTGAAGGATAAAAATATATAACTGAAAAAACAATGCTTACTTTCTCCCCACCTCTTTGAACAGTGCTTGGTTTTAAGGTCCAAGGAGATGCAGGTGTGTGCAGACAGATGGAACAATGGATAAGAGAAAGAGGGGTTAGGGGACAGAGAACATGAAAAGCAGAAGAGAAAATCTCCTGCAGGCCGTGTGACTCTTTTCCCTCAGAAATTTTCAGACTGTAATTGCCTTTTAATTACCCCAACAAATGTGTACTCATACCTTTAGTGGGCCTTTAAATAAGGCATGATTACTTCAAAATTTAGGGCGCAATCTTTTCCATTAACTTTCTAAGCATCAGTTTCCGTTAAAGATTATCCTGAGAAGTTGTGATAAAGTCTTAGATATTGTTTTGAAAGTAGAGACTTCCTGTTTTCAATTTGGGGAGATATTTTGCAAAAAATTTTGTCATATGCTTTTTGGCCTAAGGACTACAGAAGTATTATATGGGGGAGAGAAATACTTTCTAAGATTTTGGGTAAATTTATAACATATAACACTGAAAGACTATTAGAAGAAGAAGGTTATAATGGTAATATATACATTATCAGATTACTGGTATGAAAATACATGCTAATTCAAAAGCTATCATTGTTTGCATTTATAACATCCTCCCCTTCATCTCCAAAGTAGTTTACTTCTACTTATTTAGACTTACCTTGACAAAAGAATAACATATAGGGCAGTATTTCCTGATCTTGTGTGATAAGTAGAGGGCTTTTTTACCCTGTCCTGGCCTGAGCAGGTGAAATATGTGCACCTTCAGGCTGTAATGTCTGTGATACCTGGCTCAGCACCATGACCAGTACTGCCTGGAGTTTTTTTGTTTTTAATGATGATGACCAAGTTAGAACCAAGTGTTCCAATTTCTTCATTTTGAAAATATATTACAATCCAAACATTGAAGGCTGAGCCCCAATTCTGTTACCTTGAGGAGGTGGATAATCAATACAATTTTTTTTTGAGGGACTGTTGAAACTTTACTATTTGTAATTCAGATTTATATTTTTATTTTATTTTAAATATTTTTTTAGTTGTAGACAGACACAATGTCTTTATTTATTTTTATGTGGTGCTGAGGATCGAACCCAGTGCCTCACGCATGCGAGGCAAGTGCTCTACCACTGCGCTACAATCTCAGCCCAAGATTTATATTTTTATATGGTCAGTTTTGAAAGATGCTATTAAAATCATTACATACAGAGAAAAAAGTATGTGTATATATATTAAATATTTTATAAGTTATGAAATAAATAACACTAAAAATAAATGTCAAATTGTGAGTTCACCTTTGCCTTCCTTTTAAATATAAATATATTTTTAAAATTATAAGTTTAGACTTTTCCCCTAGATTTTTAAGAGTATTCTCCATGAAATCTTCAAAATTACAAATGTAGGACAAAGTCTGGGTTTCAATCATTCATGTTTTAAGCACAGGATTCTCAGTGAAGACTAGGAAGACAAATAAATAGAGCTATTTTTCCATCTAGTTAGAGTCTTTGAAGATTTCTGTTATATATTGTAAATATTCTTCAATGGTTAAATATATTTTTCAAAAAAATAATAAATCTCAAGATGTCTGAACATTACAATAATAAAGTAGGACATTTCTCTCAGTTAATATCTTTAATATTTTCTAAGTAGAATATACTATTTTTTTCTCCACCAAAATAACAATATATTTTGAAGGTGGGGACGTTTAAGATTTTAAATGCACTTTTGAAATCTTGGAGTAGAAAGAACTACTACTCTAGTAATAAAATTAAAATAATTTTAAACATTTCCATAAAGCATTAGGGGCATCATTCTCCTTGATTTTCCTGTAGGGATAAAGATACCCATATACAATTCTAGAAGCTTTCCTTTTGATATATTAGGCAATGGAAAAACTTGCCTCAGAGTGGAATTGAATTTACTCCTCAAAAGATCTCTAGTAATATCCTTATGGGGATATTAGATAAAGCTCACTTACCAATAGCCCTTTTCCCCATATATTCTAGAAGGTTCTACAAAAGCTATTACATACTCATTTCAGAGTCTGGAGAATTAACTGAGCCTCCACTTAGTAGACTTTCCCAAATGGCTTATGCCAGAGGATTTATCCTCTTTGAAATAGCTCCTCCCATGAAGAATAGATGCTCTGCCTTTATAGCATTTCGAGCTTCTGTATTTCTGGGGACATAAATGTCTAAACTAAGAAAGTGAATTAGATCTCCAGGTTGCAAAAGCACAGAAATGTATCAAGGGAAATCCGGAGTTAAGCCAAACAAAAATCTGTAAAACGTGTAGCTGCTGTTTTCTTTTCCTCTCAGATTGTCCTGCCCTTGCTTGCTGTTTTGTCTTTTTTTCATGGAAACCCAAGTCCTTCAGCATAGGGCTACTAGCAGACACTCCAAGATCTGCCACCCCAAACTCAGAGTCTTGAGAGGACTGTAGGACTGGCTGTGCCCCTGCGGATGTGAAAGCAAGGCTCCCATCACTTGTCTTCTTCTAGGGGCACCAGCATTGTCCCGTGAGATGAGTCTAACAGTGCTACGTTTGATCCTTTTCTCGGACTTCCTGTAATCTTTTTTCTAGGCGATCCAATTTGGCGAGATTTTCCTTCAGCAGTTTGCTGTCTGGAACCAGCTGTAAAGCTCTCTCATAATAAGCTCTTGCAGACACATAGTTTCCCTGGGGGAAAAAGAGAACAATTATCCTTGGTTCCATCAGAACACTTTTCCAGAGTATGGGGAGACAGAGAAGCTGTTGGCCCAGTTTAACATTAGCATTTTCATGTGGGTGCCATTTTATTGTTATCTATTGGTGCTTTTGGAGAACTCATTTGTTTTAAGTACAAGGCTAGCTGGAGAATGTGAAGGATAAGAGTTATAAGGTTAAATGGAAGAAAAAAACTGATTTTTCAGTTCTACTAATGTAGGGCATGAAGCTATCATTTCATAATGACCCCAAGGGGTTAGCCTTATTCCTTTTTTCTTTTTTTAATTTAATTGGTTCTTCTTAGTTATACATGGCAGTAGAATTCACTTTGATATAATTATGCAAGCATGGAATATATCTATGGAACCAACCTAGGTGCCCTTTTCCTTTATAAAATAAAACAGAGCCATGACTGGAAAAGAGAGAGTGGAAGGGAGTGGGGTGTTTTTGAAACTGTAAGGGACAATGATTAAATGGTTTACTTAATGACTGTATCTACTGAGTGGTAGAAGTTATTCTAATTTTCAAATTGAAACATAAAAGTAACTTTTGACTAATATAGGTTTTACACAATGAAAATAGTTAATGAGAATATGGGGTTAAATTTTATCTACTACGCTAGGTGAGTGGTGATACTTAACCACTACATATTCAATGCAGGAGGGAAGGTTTTTTTTTTTTGACCTGCTAAACAAACCTGTCTCTACCCTCTGTAGGCACACATCTGTTTTGTTTAGTGACTCCCCAACTAGCAACCATATGTGCCTGGTCCCAGATGGTCTCTGGCAAATTAGTCACAGCCATTAGCTTTTTTCCAGCCCTTTTCTGTTACTACATGTATTGTCTCTCTTATTTGGTCCACCCTTTCAGATCTGTATCCTGCAAAATCTCAAAACTAGAAAT
>CM053403.1:72837781-72877785 GCA_028644305.1 Xerus rutilus | reverse complement strand
TAATCCCAGCACTTAGGGAGGCTGAGACAGGAGAATCGCGAGTTCAAAGCCAGCCTCAGCAACAGCGAGGCGCTAAGCAACTCAGTGAGACCCTGTCTCTACATAAAACACAAAATAGGGCTGGGGATGTGGCTCAGTGGTCGAGTGCCCCTGAGTTCAATCCCCAGTACCACAAAAAAAAAAAAAAAAAAAAAAAAAACTAGAAATGTTAGAGTTCTCCCCAGTCTAAAAAGATATGGGTTTGCTGTACCTTATTCTCAGGTATAATGTCCATGTGGATGAACAGTCCAACAAACTAAATTTCCATCACATTTTAAAATTGTATCTCTTAGAGTAAAAGTACTAGGTAGCAACTAGCAACTAATATTTATTGAAAGCTTAACCATCTTCCAAATAAGTTGCTGTGTGTCAAAAGTCTAGCAGCTGCCTGATGTAGTGATTCTCAATGGGATATCATCCGTACTGTTATTAAATGACAATCCAGGCTTAAATGTTGCCCAGTTCTCATAGTATTCACTTGTATACCCATGAAATGGAGTAGAAATGACAGAACAAAAAATTGTACATGGAATCCAGGCACTGGCATGTGCAACAAATGAAAGCATTTCTGATTATTAACACTCACTCTGAAAAGAGGTTAAACAGATTGCTGACAAGTGGGATCTTAGATTTGCTACATTCAATTATTATTTTTTCAACTCAAGCATCGATCTTGTAAGGTTTTTGATTTTTATCAAGTTTGGCACACTTGTGCTGATAATCACACATTTGTGGCTGTTACAGTACTCAAAATATGTCCTTATTGCAACTGAGTTTGAAATTGTTCTTTCAGGAGGCTGCCTGAACTTAGGTCTTATACTGGTGCCTTGGCATCTTCTCTGATCATAGGTTTCTCTGTCCTTGCACACAAAACCTAGTTTGAGGGCTGGGATTGTAGCTCAGCGGTAGAGCGCTTGCCTTGCATGCGTGAGGCCCTGGGTTCGATCCTCAGCACCACATACAAAGCAATAAAATAAAGACATTGTGTTCATCTACAACTAAAAAAAAAATCTTTAAAAAACAACAACAACAAAAAACCCCACAAAACCTAGTTTGTTTTCTCTTCCTCAATTGCTGTACTCTTGATTAAACTGGAAACCATATTTTTGTTTAAAAAGATTATAACCTTAATTCAGTACTTCCATTTCCATGGTAGGTAGGGAATTTGAATTGTCCAATTTCTAGAACAGTGCTAATATGATAGCCACTAGCCATTTGTGGTTATTTGGATTTAATGAAAATAAATTAAGAATTCAATTCCTCAGTGGTAGAAAGCCACCTGTGGGCTGTGTGTGAACTACTGCACATTGTAGCCTATTGAATAAGAGACTCTGGTGTCTGGGAATGACCAGTGGATATTTCCCCTGGTTAAGTGCCCTCATTGTGAGCCCTATCCAAGCTCTGCCAAAGGTCCCACATAGCACTGGAGATGGGGTGACCTGCTGTAGCCACACAGCCCCTCTGAGATAGCTGTGACCTGCCAAGATGCCAATCAACCTGCTGACTGCAAGACATCATGAAGCAGGACTCCACCCTTGAAACCTTATCCCTGCCTTTGATGTACCCCCTTAAATAAACCATGGGAACCATTTTTTTGTTGTCTAGCTCCAGCTCCCATGTGGACTGGACCTATCAGAGGCTTCAACTTCTGAAACTATCTTTTCTGACTTTGTCTTTTGTTCTTTACTAATTATTCTAGACTTTAATTTCTCAGGAGGCTTATCCCTCTGAGCAGGCAAAAATTCCCTGGTGAGATGCTGGCCACCTCACAATATTTTGGTGCCCAGAACAGGCACAGCTCAAGAGGAATTTCAAGAGAAGGAAAAGGTCCTGTAAGCCTACCTCCACCTCTAAGTAATAGAGGGTGCACCCGAATCTACAGAGAGAGAAGGGAGGTGGGAAAGTGAATACTTAAAAGTGAATTCTTGATAGCAAAACTCTTGAGAGCAAAACTCTTCCAGAAAAAGTCTATCTGCTTAAAATCCTTATTGAAATAGAAATTAGGGTGAAAGGATGCATTTTCACTGTCTTCAGAAATGCTTGGGCAATTTAAACTGAGCAAGCAAATTTCCTGCCACAGTTACCTCCCACTGCATCTTTACATAATGCCACCAGGGAGCAACCTAGCTTGGGAGAGATAAAACCCAGCTGAGTAATCATGGAAATTTAAAATGCTGGAACAGACTACCATAACTACAATTTTGGCAGGATCTCTAACCTGCAGGAGGTGCCACTGGCAGTGTTTGCTTTCTAGGAATGCCACAAAAAAGATGGTGACTATAACTAACTTGGGTACCAAATGCAACCTAGTTTGACTTATCCTGTCCTGTGATTGGTCCTTCGCTAGCTAAAGCCCGCCTTTGGGTGAAAATTATTTGCAGTGGACCAAACAACAGTGCAGAGCAGGCAGGCAGGCAGGTGGCGCTAGGTGGAACATGGGCAGCTGAGGAGGCTCCATGGGTGAACAGTTCAGGTTCACAGCCCAAATGCCTCCCACTCAGCAACTCCCAAAACAAACATGGCCACTCCCAGCCTGGCAGAATCTCAGAAAAGCTGCCAGTATTCTAACTTCAGATGGGCGAATATGGGAAACACTCTAGGCAAGAGAGCACACAGGGTGGGGACCCCAGGGATGCAGGCGGAACTTCTAGTTACATGGAGGGGGTGGGGGTTGACCCTGGCCAAGCAGTAGCAGCAATATGGTGGATTCCTTCTCTGTGGGCTTCTTCCAAGCCCCGCCTCCTGGCTTTCTCTCAGTCCCTCCCACCTTCTAGCCCCGGCCAACCAGCTTTGTGGAGCCTGCATGTTGCAGTCTCTGTTCCTTAAAGGCAAACACCCAGCTACAAAACTTTTCTTTCACATTTCTGGATATATAAATACTGGCTAACAAAATATATCTTTACAGGCCAAATCCAAACCAATGAACTCTTGAGTCTTTGACAGCAGCTTTGTGCTTAGTTTTTCCCAGTGCTAAGTTAAATAAATTATACTTCTTAATTCAATCAAAACGTTTCTCCAGGGAACTTAACTTCCCCTTTTCTTTATAGCTATGCTACTAAGGAAAAATTGAAAAACTTATTATGTTGACAAAAGATGTTCTACTTATGTTTTCTCACACATTATTTTTCTTTTTAGGGATGTTATTAAAGAAAAATTTGATAGTAATGAGAATAAAAGCTGGCAATCTTAAATATTTAATTCCACAATGTTCTCATAATTGCCAAAATTTTATTTTGCTGATTACTGAATATGCATGTACAAAGACTATATTTTAATTACACTACATGATGTCAAAGTTAACACAGATAAGAGTGTACTTGTGATATTTAAAGTAGAATAAAAATGGATCCAAATACTTTTAAATCATGTGATTTAATAAGATTCAATTCAAATTGGGTAATTAAATAAAAATAAATAATGTCTTCATTCTTAATACATATTTTTCCAGTTGGTTAAATGATCTACATAGTTTTTAATTCCTAGGATAACCAATATATATATGTCTATTTACTTCCAACAGTTTTTCTTCAACAGGAAAAACATAACTCATACTGTTATTTGCATTTACTTGATGCCCTGCCTTCTGCAGTCAAAAATAAATATATTAAATTTAGAGTAAGTGTAATTAATTATATAAACACTTATCTCAGGAGATACTTATTGACTTATAAAGTTAAGATGCTACGTGTTAGATATAACATCAAGTAATCTTAACTCCTAAATATTGTTTATGTTTTCACAAAATGATAAACAGATATAATTCTGTATACAAAAATATCCAAAAGTTTGGACTACACTTCATTTGTAATATTTCTCTTTATTAAAATACAATAATTTGTCTAGATTCAAATATTTACAGAGATTGTTATAGAATGTAACCAAAAAGAGTATTCTACAGAGAGGAAAAAAAGACTGGAAAATTCTAAGAGGAAAGAAAGAAATGCTTCTACAGAGAGGAAAGAAAGTTTGGAGAATTCTAGAAGGAAGAAAGAAAATGTTTCTGGATAAAAAGGTCTCTTTATGTATTGAAGCCTTTAATGGCAGGAAGAAAATGATTTTTCTGGATAGGAAAATCTTTGTATGGTTATATACAGGAAAGTCTAAGTAAGTGATATAGAAGGTTTGAATAGGTAGAGAACAACTTTGTATGTAACTAACTTGGTTATAAATACAGAGAACAATCAGAAATATTTAAGGCTTTTATAAGATAAAATATTATATGTTAATGTAAATCAAAATATAAATTAATTTCTTATGCCTGGTAAACTTTATTATTTAAGAAAGGGCTCATTTTAAAGAAATTAAGGTTAATACAGTTTCAATTAAATAATAATTATTTTCAAATACAACCTTAAATTCCAAATTTCAAACTTCACTTTAAAAGCCAAATTCAATTGATTTAAAAACATCAATGTAATTATAATAATTATTGCTAATTCTTATATATCAATTGTATCTGTTCCCTAAATATATAAATCTTTAAAGTATAAGGTTTAAGAGAACATTTTACTAATCTGATGCTCTCCAAACTAAAGTTTTATATGATGGTCTCTTATCCACTCATACAATAATGACCAAATAATTGGAAATCTAATTATATGATTTAATCTTCTATAAATATATAAATATATTGTAAATATTACATTACTCTCTACACTAAGAAGTATACTTGGCTACATTTTTAAAAGACAATTGAGCGACACTACTTATTTAAAGGGTAGCATTATAAGATATAAAAATGTTTTAATGCCTTCCTTCAAAAAGGGATTAAATGTTTTCTTAATTTGTCCATTTCCTGCTTTGGTTTGTCAACTAGTGTATATTGACTCAAAAGATTGCATACCAGTATAAACTGATATTCAAATGAGAAACTAAAATCAATTTCAAGATTAAAACATCTTACCTAACTTTTGCCAACAGACCCATTGCTACAAAAATTACAACGTATACATAACAATCTCTTAAAATTCTACTGTCCATAGATAACTGCTGTTAATATTTAGTACATAGCCTTCTAAATTGTTTTCTATACACATAGATATACATATTTTCTAAATATGAGGTCATACTGATATTTTCAAAACTTATAAAATCATTTTAAAATTATACATGATTAATGTTCTTTTACAATGTTGCTTTTAATGTCAAATTTTTATCATATAGTTCCTTTATCCAAAACCTTATGTTAAACATTTGAGTTAATCTTACTATCTTAAAAACAGAATTATTAAAGGTATTCAAACAGCTATATTTTTATACATAAAAATAATTTTGGCACAAGTCCTTTAAGATGTCATTGCTAAATCAATGCCATATAAAATTCTAAGTTTTAAAATAATTTATCAAATCACTTTTTTTTTTTGGTAGTGGGGATTGAATTCAGGGGTGCTCGACCACTGAGCCACATCCCCAGTCCTATTTGTGTTTTATGTAGAGACAGGGTCTCACTGAGTTGCTTAGCACCTCACTGTTGCTGAGGCTGGCTTTGAACTCGTGATTCTCCTATTTTAGCCTCCCAAAGTGCTGGGATTACAGACATGCACCATCGTGCCCGGCTTCACTGTCTTAATACTATTGATTCACTTCTACCTATTAATATCTAAAGTACTGATTACATTTTACAATTTTGTTGCTCAACTTATTACTAGAGACAAAGTCAAATCTGACATTTGATAAAAATTAGACTTTCTTTTACTGTAATGCCCTTTTCAGCTCAATAACACTGACTAACAAGTAACCTCTGCCAATTTTCTTGGCCACATAAAAATATTTATTGAGTAATTTCTTATTGTTTAAATACTTGTCCAATACCAGGCCATTGTCTATAATGAGATGCTAATAACACTCTGACTTATATCAACTTTTTTCTTCAATTTTTTTTTTTATTTTTGGTACCGGGGATTGAACTCAGGGGCACTCGACCACTGAGCCACATGCCCAGCCCTATTTTGTGTTTTATGTAGAGACAGGGTCTCACTGAGTTGCTTAGCACCTCACTGTTGCTGAGGCTGGCTTTGAACTCGTGATTCTCCTGTCTCAGCCTCCCAAAGTGCAGGGATTACAGACGTGTGCCACCACGCCCGACTTTTTTTCTTCAATTTTAAATAATAAAAAGGGAGAAAACAGAACCCTATATGTCCCCACTAAATTTCATACAATTATTTTTTAAAGAAAATTTCTTTAAATTGTGATACTATAAGTCTCACTGCTGCTGAGCAACACATGGAGCAATAGGATAAATCATTTCAAAGGATAAAGTCTATACTTGTCTATTTCTGGAAAAATCCACCTGTCATCATAGAGACAGCTGAAAAACCTGACACAGGAAGGTAAATATCCAACCACAATCTTTACAGCCATGCAGGCTCTGTTGCATTGTCAGGTAAGCAAAATCTGTGGAGAAACTTCTATGGTCCCGTTCTCCAGATCCACCTCTAATGTACCTAGCAATGTGGACTGGAGAATCCATCCCAATATTTACTAAATGATACTTGTATGACGGGTTGTTTTACAGATACTCATATTACACCCATCCATGTGACTAGATTTATACTTGCTATAGTAAGAAGCTGACTATATGTTGGTCCCATAATGAACATACTGGCTATTTAAAGATAACTTTTGAGGAAAGAACAGCATAGGAAGGACCTAAACCAGTCAATCATACTGGTCCTTAGATCATAAGATTATATATCTAGACAGTTATTAAAATGGGATGATTATTGAAATGGAACTTTCTCATAACAAGCCAGTTATTTCCACAGAATATTCACCAATATTTTACTGCCCTAATCATTCTACA
The DNA here is from genome assembly GCA_028644305.1 of Xerus rutilus. Taxonomy (NCBI): domain Eukaryota; kingdom Metazoa; phylum Chordata; class Mammalia; order Rodentia; family Sciuridae; genus Xerus; species Xerus rutilus. The sequence goes on along the minus strand of CM053403.1, from coordinate 72,870,944 downwards.
TTAGAATTTGGCATCTTTCCCAAATGAATAAAATGTATAAATGCTTTGCCAGTGCAACATAAAATCTATGGTCGTGATGAATAAATTTTGGGTTGATCTTCAAAAATTGATAAAAGGCAGCCATATCAAGATGCCACTTCCTACAGAAAGTCTAAAGTCTTGAAGGCTTGATATGCAAGTACTGCCACTAAATGTGTCTTGCTTTCACTTCTTAAAAGGAATTTGCAACCATGTTTAATTTGGATTCTTTTTTTTTTAATTTTTTTATTTTATTTATTTTTTTATGTGGTGCCGAGGATCGAACCCAGTGCCTCACGCATGCGAGGCAGGCGCTCTACCACTGAGCCACAATCCCAGCCCCTGGATTCTTAATTATATAGTAAAAGATCTAAGAAGTTAGAAATATAATTGAGTTATCTAGAACTACTTTCAGAATATAAAGATAAGATTAATTATACAATTATTCTAATTTTTTAAAAAATCCATATGATTAGATTATTCATATGATTTAGATTATTCCTCATTGTTTGGGTATTACTTTACAACCATGTAATGAAGGCCAAATTAAAGCCTGCCAAACTAATTGATGTTACACTAGAAAGATCAATAATTTGGATTTAAAACAATCATTTCTTACTTGATTATAATTTGGGCACTATATAACTTAGTGTATTTTTTCAGACTTCTACCTGCCTCCATATTTACTATATTTACGAACATAATCCATTCTCTCACGATGCTATGTCCCCTGGAAGTTTTATTCCAACATTCTAACTTTCAGGGGAGGATGATATTCAAAAAGATCTCTGGCATTTAATTCTAGCCTCAGATTTTCTCCATCTTACAAATGGCCCCATACCTAACTTTATGGGCAGGAACTGCAAGGAGGGTTCCTGCTATAGCCTGCAAGCCTATATTCAATCCTCTTATGTTTTAATTATTAGAGATATAAGAATAAGAAAAAGGGACAATATCCTGTAAGTTGTAAAACATGTCATACACTAAGCCCATTTTCTTAATAATTTGGCTCAAAATATTTCTAAAGTCCTATACAATTAGGTAAGTATTCATAAGAGATTAAATTTAAAATTCCAAAAGCTATCATTAGAAAAATGTCAATAATGACCGTTCTGCTCTCAAACTCAAAGGCTTACATGCCATGCTACATATAAGTATGACTGTGTTACTGAAGCTAGATATCATACTTCCCAATGAAATTCGGAAAAAATTAGGAATCATCTGAGGGATGTTTGCCATAACAATAATAATGGCTTAAACCCCATGCGGCTACATCAGAGCACCCAGGATACTTAAAAAAGAAGGACCAATCTCACGGGCCCTGAATCTCTAGCTGATCAAATACTTTATAAATTAAATGGCTCCCATCTTGGAAACATGTCAAAACATTCTACATGGTATGTTATTAAAATGATATATTTGCTACTAATTCTTTTTATGTTGTAATAATAGATTGTGACACCCTCAGATCAAGGATCCAATGACTCAAAGCATTTACCCCTCATCAGCATTTATACATTAAAAGTAGGAGAGATGTAGAGGGCCACCCGTGGGCTGTGTGTGGACCATCTCACATTGTAGCCTACTGAATAGGAGACTCTGGTGTCTGGGAATGACCAGTGGATGTTTCCTCTGGTTGACTGCCCTGACGTATGTGAGCCCTATCTAAGCTCTGCCAAAAGTCCCACATAGCACTGGAGATGGGGTGACCTGCTGTAGCCACACAGCCCCTCTGAGATAGCTGTGACCTGCCCAAATGCCAATCAACCTGCTGACTGCAAGATATCATGAAGTAAGACTCCACCCTTGAAACCTTATCCCTGCCTTTGATGTACCCCCTTAAATAAACCATGGCAGCCATTTTTTTGTTGTCTAGCTCCAGCTCCCGTGTGGACTGGACCTATCAGGGACTCCAACTTTTGAAACTATCTTTTCTGACTTTGTCTTTTGTTCTTTACTAATTATTCTAGACTTTAATTTCTCAGGAGGCTTATCCCCTCTGAGCAGGCAAAAATTCCCTGGCAAGGTGCTGGCCACCCCGTGATACTCAGTTGCATCAGCCACATTTTACCTGCTCAAAAGCCACATGTGGCTGGTCCCTACTTCCTTGGCCAATGCAGACACAGCATGTCAATATCACAGAAAGATCTACTGGACAACATGTCATTCTAGAAACTGCATATTACTGTTATGAGGCAGTACTGAAAATAGTACTTAGCAACATGATCTGGCCGATGGAACTTTGATTATAAGGAAATGTAGTATAGTTTTTTTTGGGTCTACCTATTTCATTGTATATAAAACTTCATGTAAAGTATTATAGGTTGAGCGTCCCTAATGAGAAAACGCAAAGTGCTCCAAGCTCTGAATCTTTTTGAGCATCAACATAGTGTCACAAATAGGGAATTCCACACCTAACTTCATGTGATACATCACCTATCAAAATGTGCTTACACTGTAAATACTGTATAAAACTACTTTCAGGTTATGTGTATAAAAGACCTATATGAAACTTAAAGAAATTGTGTAGTTGGTCTTTGGTCCTATTCCCAATATATCTCATTACGTATATGAAAAAATTTTAGCACCCTCAAAAAAATCAGAAACACTTCTGTCCCAAGTGTTTAGGATAAGAAATATTTAAATTGCGTCTTTTATTAAGTAGTATGAGCAAGAGACAGCCATGGAACTCACAGCCCTATCCTCTTCTCCTGTGTCACCTCGTGAAGCCTTATTCCAACTCTCTACCTTCCCACTGGCCTTAGGCCTGCCCAAGCTCCCCCCAGGCACAGAGGAGGAGTTAGGCCCAGGAATGGGATGACACTGCCCGTTGTACACATCATTTGGCAACACAAAAGACACAGAAGGCTTGAGACTATTCTTTTAGGCTTTACAAGGACAATCCTGCAGCCTGAGGGCTTCGACATGACCACATCCAAGCCCCATGTCTGCTCTCTATATAGATGTTAGATTGTATCATATGAATTCACTTATTGACCATTTTAAAACTACAAATGTGATGACTCAATCTCACACATGATGTCTGCAATAACAACAAAACACAGGAGAGGTTAATTTTTAATCACGGTTACATTTTAAAGCAACAAATACAGTGAATCTCTATATAATTAATCTATATATAATGAATGTATATATATTGGAAAAGCATCAATTGAGTACACTGAACCATTTCCAGGGGAAGTGCTGCTAAATTTAAAGCACTGGGCTAAAGTGTACAATAAATACACTGTTTTATCTGTATTTCTAGACTTTGTGGATACTCTTGAGTGTATCTGTCATACTTTTCCAATTAACAACTGAGCCCATAGCTTTAACTACCACCATATTCCATCTGAAAAAATATTGAGTGCATTGTTTTGAAATAAAACTACTTAATATACAATTTAAATATTTAAACTTATGATTTTACTACTTTCAAGTAAGCTCATTCTATTTCCCAACCAGATATTGCTGGACACTCTTTAATATTATTAAGGTCAGATCTTGAGTTACTTGACTAGGATAAAGGTCATGTTTGGATTCGCCATCTGTTAGGTCAAGGCTATCAGTCACAGGCTAATTGTCCTCTCTACCTATGTAGTCAAAAGTCACTGTTTGTTGTTTTGAATTTTTGAGGGTGGTCAGTTCAACTTAACAGTAAGCCCTGTTAGGCCTTTGCTTAAACTCTAATCACTACACTGTTATTTTGTCAGTGTGGAGACTGTTAGAAGCCTGAGAACAAGTTAGCTAAACAAGAGTGATTCTTTAAAAACATGACAGACCATGGCATTTCTCTCATTTCTCTGCTCAAAGTCCTTTGAAGGCCCCAATTTATTTGACATACAAAGTCTCTACACATTCCATTCAAAGCCCTGCATAATCTGGCCCAAAGACCTCTCAGACCCCAGCTTCTACTATTTCCTCACTTCTCTGTCCCAGCCATTCTGCCTCCTGACTGTTCTTCAAACACAGCACTCATGTTCAGACTTCAGGACCTTTGCATATGCTCTTTCCCTATCTGGCTAGATGGCATGCTCCCTTTAAGATATCCCTTATTTTAAATTGCACTTGTACTGTAAATGTAAGGCCTCCAGCACTCCCTATCTTCTTTCTCCATAGTACTTACTGCCATCTGATATATTTTAGGAAGGTGTATATGCACACATAGCCAGGGAACAGCCTGATATTCCTCCTAGAATGTTAGCCTCATAAGAACAGGAGCTTTTGACTTGTTTGTTCACTGATGTGTTCCCAATGCATAAGGGTACCCAGCACATAGGATGCTCTCCACAGATGCTTATAAGATGAATGAATGAATGAATGAATGAATGAATGAATGATGGCAGTGAATCTTTGATTTCATTCGTTATAAACAATAGTGTAAAGGTCATTTCAATCCTCTTTGGTAAGTCCACCCAAAGTTAGCTTTCTTTTGGAGAAGCAAAACAAAATAAGACACACAAACGAAACGTATTTTTCAGTAAAAGCTTAAGGAGCAAACAATGCCTTAGATATAAGAAATAGGAAAGTTGTATGTAAAGTCCCACTTTAATGTTAAGGGAGAATTAATCAGGAAAATAAGCCACATTAGGCCTCATTGGGGATTGAGTTCACAGAGATGATTCTAACTACTGTCCAATGACAGTTCTTTTAAGTATATATGATTTTTTATGATTAGTAAAATGAAATCTAATTTATACATTATATATGTGTTAAGAATTGCTTCATGATATTTAGTATCTAGAAAATATGTAGTGAACATAAACTGTGAATTTCGCTTTTAAACACCTATGTTTTTGGTCTTCAAATAATTTCAAAGAGGAAATTAATGGTTTCTGCATCCCTTAGAAGAAAGACTGAATGCTGAAACAGAAAAAGAAAACCCCAAGAAGTGAATTATTCTCCTACCTTGATGTGCTGAATTCCACCCATGTTCATCCAGGCCTGTGCTTGATCTGGATTTAATGCTACAGCTGCCTTATAGCTCTAAATAAATAAGAAATATCAGGTTAGGAAACGAGATCCCACTTTCAACACTATAGGATTGCAGAACCTCTTCTTGCACAAGTGAAAATGTAAATGGTTAATATAATGAATCCAGTCACCACTACTGGTTCATGAGAGGCCCCATTCATTTATGCTATTTTTCAGAATTGATGATTCTAAAGTGAAGGAAACTGAAATGTGTAATTTCCCAGCAGAGCTAATCTGTGCACTTAAAGAGACTAAGGATGGATACAGGGAATCCAGGTGATTTCTATAATAGTGCATCATTTCCCATTGGCCGTGACCTGCAAGAAAACTGTACTCTTGGCTTCCTTCATGATAATGCAGTTGGAAAGAAACAGCTTTTTTCAAATCTGGGGGCTGAGAATGTAGCTCTATGGTACAGCACATGCTTAGCAAGCATGTGGCTATGGGTTCAATGCCTAGCACTCAAAAAAATAAAAACTACAAGTCATCAAATCTTAGAATAGTTTCCTAAACAGCTTAATTCCAGTGTAGCACTCCCTTCTATAATATCACTGACCTGCCGATCCAGCTTGTGCTTAAATTCTTAAAACAGATGCTTATTATATCTATTTTACTAGGAGATAGTTTTAGACATTAGGAAGCTTTTCTTTTTATTCTGCCATATAAACAATCTTCAAATGTTCTAAAAGAGTTATCTCTTGAGCATGTTCTTTTGTCTGAATAACATACATCCTACAAAATGCATTATCAGTGAGGTCTATTTTTAACATTATATGAATAGTGTTACATCAGAAGTATGCTAACCATGAAATCCTGACTCTAGGAGAGCTCACTTTAAATAAAGCCAGAGGCTTTACAAATCTAAGGATCTGTTTGGTATTTTTATTAGCAAGTTCATTAAATAAAATCTAGTCCATTTTTCTCTACACTAGCTTTAGGAGAAAGAAGTAAATGAAGAGAAATTATATTTTTACAAGTCATTAAAATAAACCTAAAGGCATGTCTCTTGGATTAATTTATATCAACAGAGATGGGAGTGTAGTACAGAAGGTAAGAGCTGGATTCAAAGCATGGCTCCATCTCTTATACCCAGGGTGGCCTTAAGCAAGTTATATGAACTCTGATTCTCAGTTTACAAAAGCATAAAGTGGTAACAATTGCTCAGTTTTTCTTATGTGATGTGAAGATTATGACTTCATACAAGTGAATCATACACAGAAGTGCTAATAAACTACTCTTATTTATAAGTCTTGAACCTGCTGTCTTGAACATTATGAAGACTTATAAACATTATTAGTTTATAAGTCTTGAACTCTGACAGTCTTGAACCTACTGTCACTCTTCTTTGAATCTAACCACTCCAGATGATGACTATCTGAGCCACTGGAAAAGCATTACAGAATTACTTTTGCTTTCAATACCTTGTTATTAAGATATAGATAAATAGATATAAATACTCAAATTATTGCATATTTTAAATATCCATAAATTACTAATAATGATATTATCACATTATTTACAAATAAGTTAAGAATGAAGGTACTAGAAGTATCCAAAAGGCAAAGAAAATCCACAATTTCTGAGAAAAACGCTTGCAATGTTTCAGAGAAAAATGCCACCATTTCTGTTTCTATCTTAAGGGTTCACATTCACATTAGTTGTCCACATATCTTTACATGCTTTCAATATTATTTTAAAAGCCACTCATTTGTTTATTTTTCAACACAATTATATCATTTGAGATTTTCTCCACAATATACTTGGGTGTAATTTTTGCAACCTTATTAATCTAGCTGGTGGCTAGATACAAGGAAAAGTATGATATTTCAGTAACACCTCTATGATGTTCATTTATGTCTTCTTAATTTTGTACTGTGCATAAATTTTATTCTAAAACATGATATTGAACACCTGTAAGCTGCAAGACACTATGTTTTTGAATAGAGAAGGAAGCAGTCCCTCTCCACATGGAAAGTCCCATCTATTTGGGAGACAAGTGTGAGCATGCACGCACACACAGAGGGAGAGGGAGAGATGCAACAATAGTGTAATGTGACACTCTCAAAGGATGGGTACCTTAATGACAGTGGTTTTTAAAGGTTCAGAAGAAGCAAGGTCACTGGGAGTAAGAATGGGTGGAAAGGACTTCCTGAGGGAGGAGGACAAAGACTGTGCCCTGGTGGATGAGTGGAAATCTGGAGGTGGTGGGTGTCAAGGACAGGTGTAATAGCCCAAAGCTACTTAGGCACCAGTTGAGCTTTAATGGTGGTTTCTTGTAGGCCCACACACAGAAAGGGAGGAGTGTGAGAAAAGGGAAAGTTATTCTGATGCCAAAATACAAAAAGCCTTGAATGTCAAGTTAAAGGTAATAATCCAGTAAGTAATGCAGAGGAACTGCATAACTCCAAGTAGTCAAAAACTAGAGGCTCGAATATAAAAAAAGTCAATTTGTAACACTGTTAATTAATCAAAAATTCACAGCATATACATGTCATTGATCTTAGATCCTACTGTAGAGTCTTCATTAAAGACTGCAGGAGTATTCGTTTGTATCTGTAAATTTAATAATATAACTAGGTGTTTTTACCTCAAAAGCCTTGTCAAGAAGGTTCTGCTCTCTTAGTTGGTTTCCTTTTGTGAAAAAAAGTTCAGATACAACTTTTGGGTCCTTTGGTTTCAGCTGGAGAGCCTTATCTATAGCATCAAGTGCCTAAACAGATGGGAAATAAAGGGCAGAAATAAATGCAGTTTGGATAAAGGAAATCTTACCTGAATAATAAAATTTATAAAACTTTTTCTTCAGACACGTTGGCTGGTGTGGTGTACAACAATCAAAATACAGTCTTCTTTTTCTCTGATTTTCTTATGGAGAATTAATGGCCCTAACAAAATAACTGCCTTATACTTCAGGATTCCCATTCATAAACCAGTGACAACAAAATGCCCCAGATCACTTTACAGGGAAGTTGTGCAGCACAGTTGAAAGAAAGCAAGACCTGGGGTCAGATGTTTGCCCTGACCACATGTCTATCTGGACCATTCAACAGCCTCCTCTCTGGTCCTCTCAGCCCCAGCACCACAGCCCCTCTGCAGCTGGACATCCCTTCAACATACACATCTGATCACGTTGCTTTTCTCCTCAAAACCCCAAAGCTTCCCCCAGGATAAGAAATAAAGCCGTTAGCCTTGCCTGCTGTGCCCCTGCTCTCAGGCCCATTTCTCTTGCTGCTGCGCATGTGCTGTTCCCTGCCACGATTATTTTCCCCTGGCAGCTCCTTTTGCCTAATAACTGCTACTTATCATCCAACCCTAACCTACTGACCTCCTAGACCAGTATATATAGTAAGGCGATGCCATGAAATATTCTTTGGGACACCGTATCTCTTCATGATATCACGGAGCAGTTATAACCACATTTGTTTTGTGATTACTTATTTAATCTTTGTCTTCTCTACAGTCAGTTCCATGAGGACAGGGAAATGATTTATTGTTGTTTTCTTCATACCACTTTTTTTGGTGGAGCCTACCACAGTATCTGGCACACAGTGGGCATTCAACAAATATTTTATTGAGTCAAGCTCAAGAATTTCCTGTCTACGTGACATTTAAAATGGAAATAAACAATAGCATTTGCAACCCTGCCCTGCCTTCCGGGGTTGTTAAGAGGATTGCATAAAACAGTATATTAGAAGAAGTGTGGAAAATGATAAAGAATATAAATGTTAGACTTTATAGAGCTAGTTAAAAGCAGAGATAAGAGCACACAATAGATTTAGAACAAAGAGGACCCAAGAATATAGTATTTCAAAGGGACATCTTAGGAGTTAAAAGGATATCTGTGAAAAGCTTGTATGAACTAGGATAGGCTTGCAGGTGATATTCAAAACTACTTGGCCTTGTAAATGTGCAAACTGGAGAATCGCTCAGGTGAACACACTTTCTACTCAAGTCCAACCAACTCAGCAGTGACCTCCTCTACCTTTTTGTGGTGCTCCTGCTTGCTGTAGATTGCTGACAAGAGGCGGTAACATTCGAGGCATCCAGTCTCCTCTGACACAATGTGACTGGTCATCTTTTCAGCTTCTTTTGTCTGACCCATCACAGCCAAAACCTGAGCCTGCAAAACCACAGGAACTTTGGTTTAGAATATAGATGGTTAACCCCAAATGGAAATATTCAGAAAACAATCTTGACAAAAACACTCAGCGTCTACTTAGTGTCTCACAGAGAAGGCTGAACTACCAGCTTATAAATTTTAGTTTTTTGTTCTTTGTTCCTTTGTTCATTTAGGTATGTGCACGTATTTGTGTCTGAATCACAAAAATGGCAAAGATACCCAATGAAATAGCTGGTGCTTCTTATAAAATATTGAGTGAATATGTCTGAAGATAAATAATTTTCTATGATTCCAACAGAAATTATGTTTTTAATAATTTCTGTTTGTAAGAACAAGTTTGACATAGTACATCTAAGAAAAAGCAAGAATGAAATTCCAAATAAAAATGTTGATATTCATGTTAATTTTCCTGAGTTTGGTGGCTGTACTGCAGTTATGTTGGAGGAGGTCCTTGTTCTTAGGAACTATATGCAAAAATACCTAGAGATAAAAGGGTTTGATAGCTAGAACCAACATGGGTCAGAAAAATTACACCATGTACTAATAATAGTACAATAACTTTCATATGCATTTGAATATAAAATGGCTTGAATATAAAAAAATCAATTTATAATACTGTGTCAATTAATCAGAAAATTCACAGCATATACATGTCATTGTTCTTAGATTCTACTGTAGAGTCTTCTCATATGTTCACACTTAGGTTTATATATACATGTACACATAACTATTAAAAATTGATGGATCTGGGTGAATAGGTCCATGGGAATTTTTAAACTATTTTTGTAACGTTTTTATTTTCTGCTGGTTTTGATGGAACCCAGGCATTATACATACTAGACAAATCTCTGCTACTAAGCTATATCTGCAGCCTTGCAACCATTTTGTAAGTGTGAGGTTGTTTTGAAGTATTTTTGATGCCCCTGTCTTCTATGCATGGTGGTGACACTGATTCTATGAATACTCATGCAATGGGCTCCAGTCCTAAGGCCTGGTGGCTATAGCACACGCTGATGCACATTGTGCTTGTGTTCCCAGCTTCATCTGCTCTCCTCCTCCTGCTTACCAGTGCCAGGCGGAGCTCCCTCTGTGAAGGCTGAAGTGCTGCAGCTTCCCGGTAAATCTGCAAAGCTTCTTCATAGCGACCAGTATTGTAATATAGAGCTCCCAGGGGTGACAATATCTCAGCTTTGCGTGCCACCTGCAGGGCACTGAGTTTGGAGAAAGGAAAATTGATACTTTCCTTCTAATAGGCACATTTCTGAAGGGCTAAACTTAGATTGAGGGAGGACTGCCTATGGTTTGTGATGATAAAGATTTAAAAAAAAAGGATCATAATGACCACCCTCTGAACACAAAAATATTATCTGGTGACCTGCCAACATGGCAATTGAGCCCCAAGGTTATTTTCCATTACTATTGTCAGATAGGTTTGTTCTTATTCTGATGTTTCTGCAGTCTTTCATCTATTCCCATTTCTGAAATTGTTATTTGTGGTTTAGGTTGCAGTCCATAGCTTTAGAAAACTATGGATTAACTGAAGTGGAAATTAAATTTGAACCCTGGCTAAGTGCCATGGCCTAACCAGCAGGAAAAAAAAAATCTCTAAGAAGAATTGATATGTTATCCTCTATCTATGTATAATGAATCAAATTGCACTCTGTTATCATGTAAGCCTAAATAGAACAAATAAATTAAATATGAAAAAAACTCTAAGGATATCATTATTTTATTGCTGAACTGTTCTCTTTGGAAATAAGAATCTGTATCTCCTGAACTGGCAAAATTTGCTACTCTTCTGAGAGCCTGTTGGTTCCAATTAACTAAAAGGTTAATGGCAATTGCTGAGGTCTCTAAGCAACCTCAAAGTGAAGAAAAGGAACTGTACCGTTTATACCATTCTTCGGCCAAGCTGTTCTCTCCCAGTGACCTGTAGAGTCTGCCCAGGTTCACCATGGCCACATGATGACTAGGGCTAAGTCTAATAGCCTGTTGGTAATGGGCCACTGCTTTCTCTGGGGATCCTGCAACCAATGATGATTTGGTAAGAACGGAACATGTTTCAATTATAAGATATATGAGTTCTTCAATTTCTTTTTCAACTTACATAATTCTTCCTCAGTATTACAGTCACACCTACAATTAATCAGTTTGTAATTTAGTGTGCATTTTGGCTTCTCTTTACTTTAACTTTGGACCATTTCCTTTTCATTTACACTTCCAAAAATTAATAATAAAAAGCAGCAAAACTAACGTATGTATTTATATGTACATATTTATGTAATACATTAGTCAGTGTTTTACTATATGTATTACATTAATCAAAGTGTTTTCTGGTCACCACCCTTGTTAATATGAGGTTTTGAGATTATCAGTGATTGTTATTTGTCCAATTGTACAAAAATTCGAATTATGGAAAGAAAACTGTTTTGAGGCAATTTCTAAGGGTCTTTCTCAATTACTATACTGAGACAGTCACTGAGACACTATACATATATATCAGCTCTATCTCGAAAATCTCTTTTTAAATCATATATTTTTATTTAAATGGTATTTATTTAATGTCATTTTAAACATAATAATAATGCTACCTTGTATTTGTCTGAGGAATTACATATTTTCATTTATTATTCATATATTTTAATGTACTTCCAGATATATGAGCTTTGTAGATACTTTGGATACTGTTTAGCTGCCTTGTGGGGTTTAAAATATATTGAAAACAAAAACAAAAGTACTGCTTTACAGATGAAGACATTAAAGTGCAAAGATATTAAAACACTTGACAAAGATCCCACAGCAAGCAAGAATAAAGGCCAGAATGAGAATTAATTCTCTCTGGTCTGATAAGAAAACTACAGCTAAATGAATAAACTTCAGAATAGGCTGAAGTTCTAAATGGAAAGGATTCTTTATTATCTGCAAAGAAATCTTCTCAAGTACACCTTCTTTGAATACAAGTTTGACAAGGAAGTTCCAAAAGATACCATATCATAGAGTGACCTGTGTGTTATCATTGTCATTTACAGTGTATGTAGAGTATGTTATGGTTTAGATATGAGGTGTCCCCCCAAAACTCATGTGAAACAATGCAAGAAAATTAAGATGAAATGACTAGGTTATGAGAGCCTTAATCTTATCACGGCATTAACCTGCTGATATGGATTAACTGGGTGGTAACTGTAGGCAGGTAGGGTATGGCCCAAAGGTGTGCCTTTGTATACTTATTTTACCCCTGGTGAGCGGAGCTCTCCCTCTGCTTCCTAGTGGCCATGTGCTGAGCTGCCTTCTCCCACTGCACTTTTCTACCTCATCTCAGGCAGAGCAATGGAGCTGGCTGTTTATGGTCTGAAACCTCTGAAACCATGTACCCCCCAAAACCTTTTTCTCCTCTAAAATTGTTCTTGTCGTGTTGTTTGGTCACAGTGGAGAAAGAGCTGACTAAACCTGGGTGGGATTGTTTCTTGTTGAAATAAAAGGAAGAGGGTTAGGTTAAGCTAAGAGGTTTCTTTGGATGTTTCTTATGCAATTTATCATGTGGCTAATGAACCAGCAGGTGGCACTCTACAACAATTTTACATGCAAAAATAAGGTTGTTTCCCAGCTATATCAGAATGTAAATTTATATTCTGTAAAACAGAAGAGCTTCACATATCCTAGAAAATAAAAACCCTTTCAAGCATTTCATTTTGGGAAAAAATAATTAAAACTCAATTTTACTGCAAGGCATCCAGTCTAGCAGTCACAAGAACAAAGTGGTATTTTTGCATTCAATTCAAATATCATTTCATTACTTGTAAGTATTCATTACATGGCAATAGTATATGGGGCTCGGCACAAATCATAAAATAGAAAACCTGCCCAGTAACCTTTTGTATTAAATAAGTATACTTTATTTAGTATCTGTCATAGGAGAACGCTGCATCAATTATAATAATGTACTTTCCGTAATATATATCAAGGAGGGAACAATGAAACAATTCTGAAGGCTCTTTTTTTTTTTTTTAATCAGTTATACAAAAGAATCTACCATGTGCTGGTAACTTGATCCAGAGATGGGTACTGTGTCATTGTAGAGGAGCATTTCATCATCATAAATGATACCCAAAGAAGGCTAGGCCTCATTAACTCCTTGTGGATACTTCCTGCCACCTGAGGAGTTTTCCTCAGAGACATGCTTATAAGAAGGGCAGTTTACTAAACTGAGCTTGAAGGCTGACATGACAGCCCCAAGGTACAATGTGACTGGCAACACAGTGAGCTTCCTGCAGGACAGTGGATTTCACTTCTGTGGGATTGTTTGAGTTACTCCCCTTTTGCTTGATAAATAGTATTATCTAATCTCCACATAGCAGATTCTCTTTTAATTTCACTTACCAGAATCAACTAAGAAAACTCCATAGTTGTTGTGTAAATCTGAGCTGTCTGGACAGTTCTTTATTCCTGCCTGGTATATTTCTTCAGCTTCCTTAAATCTTTCCTTGAAAAAAAGACCAAAAAAAAAAAAAAAAACTCATGAAAAACTGCTTTAAACATGACAATAAACTGAATATCTGGAGTGGAAAAAGCAGAACAAATTTACTGAGCACCTACTATACAATAAACACTAATATAAAATATTATGAACTAAATTAAAGTCAGTTACTATGTAAAATAACCTACAATTCATATTTGTACTTAGTTCCTTTAGGGCAAACAAGCTGTTGTTTAATACAACAGAACATCTGAGTGGACTGTGGAAAAGGCTTGAAAACTGTTATTTGAATGAGATGTCCTTCACTTCCGTAATTCTTAGTAAAAATTTGGTGATATAGTAATATTAAGAATGTGCTTAGAGCCGGGCGTGGTGGCTTATGCCTGTAATCCCAGCACTTTGAGAGGCTGAAACAGGAGAATCACAAGTTCAAAACCAGCCTCAGCAACGGCGAGGCGCTAAGCAACTTGGTGAGACCCTGTCTCTACATAAAACACAAAATAGGGCTGGGGATGTGGCTCAGTGGTCGAGTATCCCTGAGTTTAATCCCTGGTACCAAAAAAAAAAAAAAAAAAGAGAGAGAATGTGCTTAGAAGTGAGGATCTGGTTGGGAGGCAGGGAGTCCTGGGGGATTTTGTTTTGATAACTGCATTTGCATAGAGAGCACCTTTTTTCTTTTTAATCTATATTGTAAAGTGTATATTGGGAAGTTTTTAAGGGAAGTAGGAAGGCGAAACAGTTGCAGATTATAGGAAGGGCTTGGCCTCATTCTTTCTTTCCTTGAAATATTTCTACAGTTTACCAAACTACTTGCTACTTCCCTTATTACATCTGTGCTTTTTTAATCTCTGAGCTGTCCCCTGTAAGAGTATTGTGTCTACTTAAGGGCATCCCTCCAGCCTGTGTGGCTAGGCCAGGCTCACTGGCTACACCTCCAATAGACCATTTTCTAATTGCCCTCATGTTCTACTTGTCTAAAGATCACCCTAACGCGCTTTAATAATTATGAATTAACTTTTAGGCACATCTTTTACAACCATCTGAGATCACATTTTCTTTTACAATATAGTAGTTAAAATCTAATTAACCTGAGGTTCTATGAATTATCCACCAAGAAACAATTTCGTTTCCTAGTCCTATTGTGAAGTACAGGTACAAGGAAATGATGCAGAATAAAGCACAGAACAACTGTTTAAGATGTCCTCCATATGAACATTTTCCAAAACTATTATAAATTACTACTACTGAGCACTCAGCCAGGAAAGGGAAGGTGGAACACAAGTTTCTCAGACATGACACCTTAAGTCTATGAATAAAAATGTTAGATGTTCATACCAAGTGCTGAGTGATAGGTCAGAACTCTGAGATCTGATCTAAAGGTAATAGACACTTTGTCCTCTGTAGAATGACCAATGCCATCTGCTTGAATTCACATATTTAAATACCATTAAGGAGAAGGTGAGTTTCTCTTTGGCAAAAATGGGGATCCATGCTTCTAAAAATATGTACTTTTTTACTGCCAAACTCAACACAATTATCAAACTCAAAAAAATTAAAGATGAATGAAAATCTTAAAATATTTCCTTTCAAACTACTGAAGAAAGGAAGAGCTTTATGAAGATATTGTCCATGGAAGGGCTGACAACCGGGTGTGTGTGTGTCTATGAAAAGATGACAGACTGAAGGTAAATTACATAAGATTCTAATGAAATGAATATTTAGAGAGGAGCACTGGGTATTTATTCATTTATCCATCCGTTCAGCACAGGTTAGTTTCAATCTTGGTAATTAAGAATTGAGCCCTTGGTACTTGAGTACATTGGATTAGCATCATGTCCCTACTATTTATATCTGTGAGACTTCATTCTCTCTGCATTAAATGTAAAACAGGAATAACAATAGTACGTCTCTTACAGGGTTGTGAGAATTAAATGGGTTAAAACATGTGAAGCACTTATAACAGTGTATACTACAGATTCAGCCCTTTGTTTACATGTAATTAAACGAAGATGACGACAGAGATGATGACAACACAGTATTTCTACTCAAGGGGCTCAAAGACCAATGAACTATAAAACACAATGTAATGGGATCAGTTGACTAATGAGATAAGCACAGATGCTCCTGAGTTTGGGTGGCCTACAGTTGTTAGTGCAGATATGTCAGACATCACAACCAGTGCCAAGAGGTATCTTAGCCAACAGTTTCAAGTTCCTGGGCAAATAACTTTGTATTAACTAACTCAGGTATTTTTTTCTTTTAATTTTTCTTACCTTCTGATATAGAAGTCAAGGAACATTTAATATCTCAGCAGAAATCAGAGAAGTATAGCCTAAATAATCCAAAACAGAAAATCTTGATTTGCCTGTATCACTATTTGACTGGTGTCAAGGTTTGAAACTGCCATCTTTGTTTTTGGAGGATCACATTTTCGATTTTACATGACACTTCTAGGATGCACTAACATGGTAAAATACAAATTTCACAACCAACAATTAAAACTACAGTGGATGAGATTTGGAGAAAACAACAACAAAAAAGTGAGAGCACAGATTAGAATTGGTAAGAACGTTAATGGACACTGGTTTACCACAATTTTAAACAGATGAAGAAACGTGGGTATGCAGTGATTAAGATTCTTAGCTAAAATCTCATAGCTACCTGGGGACAGAGCATAGAACCTAGGTTCTAAGTGGACATACTGGGAACTGATGACCCCTGAATAAAGGAAAGATTTCTAAAATTAAACAAGGATGGCTCAAAAGTAATTGCTCAAAAGCAACAGTTACACTTTTTGATATTCATCCATCCATGCATCTGCACCTCAACAAGTACTTTGTGAGCACTATCCATGTGCTGTGTCCAAGGAGAAACACCACGGGGTACCGCACAGGCACATCCCTGTCCTCAGACACAAGTAGTGAAGATTCAGCCAACGAGGAGACATCGCAACTAAGCTTGTCAGTGTCAGGAAGAAGCAGCACAAGGTGCTGGTGAAGCAGACAAGAGGCACCTGGACCTGGAATTGGACACACTGTACACTTGTCATTACCCATAAGCCTGAGGGTCCTGGTTACCATTCACTTCAGCAGCTGTGGAACATAAAGATGTGCCTGAAAAAAGTCTGCTGCTATTAGATCTTCAAAACATCTTCACAACCAAACTAGGTTAGTGGAAAGGTGTTTTTCCTGGAAGAATAAAATGGATGTCCTCACATTCTCACTGGCTCAAGTCAAATGCAACAGTAAACAGCAGTTTTCAAGTGCAATTAGTTTTGCCTGATTTGACTTTACCTACCCCCTGTAACACTTGTCTACTGCCTCAAAATAGGCAGAGACTACATTTTCATCTAAAACTTCTCTATTGTTTTAGGTTTTATGACCTGAGTTTCTATTAGAAAAGTAATTTTCAAAGTCCCAAGGAGTAATGGGATTTAAAAGACCATGTGTGTCAAGAACAAGTAATCACATCCCTGTGCCCTCAGTGGCCCCCAACAGCAGTGTTGAGCCTCTGTGAAAAATGTCTTCAATATTTGTCTTTCTTTCCCTTTCACTGGACTCTAAATTTCAAGGAAGGATTGACCCCACTTAAGAAAAGAACAAAGGGGAACCACCACTACAGGAGAAAAAATACCTTATAGGTGCTTAAAATGAGTTTTACCTTCTCTGGAAGGACAAGGCATTTATCTTAACTAGTGGTATTATTTAATCCTTGAAGCTCAACCCAAAGCCTTCACTTTCATTTACCTCATCTGGCTAGAAGTCCTAAATTATGTGCTGATTTCTATGGACTAGAGAGTTCCAAAGGAAAGGAAAATAAGCGACTTACAGGACAACTTTAATTAAAAATGTATGGATCTAGAGAATGGTTCTGACTGGTAACATTGTGTACTGTATACTTGAGCCTCTAACCAAACACAGCAGGAAGTCAGCCTTCCAGGGCAGTAGTTAAAAAATGAACGGCCTGTGGGCATGGTCTCCTCTCCAGTGCTAAAAAGTATTTTCAGTGAGGTGGAAAGAAAATGGGGCTTAGGAGAGAGATCAACATCCCTACTTTGTACATGCTATAATTACCCAAGATGGCATGTGTTTTACCTTGAGGAAGGGAAAGTAGAACACAGAGGTTCTGAAAAAGGACTCCTGACTATAATTTACTCTTTTTGGCCAAATGATATATTTGGAACATCTTCTTTATACTTCAGATTGCAGCAACCAGCAGACATACATTGGCTTACGGCTTAATGTAGCAACTTTCACGTTTCTTGGTTTTAGGACCGTTTTGAACTCTAAAACTTATAGGGGAGGCCAAAGAGCTTTTGTTTATGTGGGCTACATCTATCAATATTTACCATATTAGAAAAGCAGGTGAGAATTTAAAAATATTTACTAGCTTATTTAAAATAATAAACAATATAAACAACATTTATGTAAAGATTTTTTTTTTTTAAATTTTTTTAGTTGTAGATGGACACAATATCTTTATTTATTTATTTTTATGTGGTGCTGAGGATCGAACCCAGTGCCTCACACATGCAAGGCAAGCGCTTTACCACTGAGCCACAATCCCAGCCCCTAAAGATTTTTTTTAAAGGGCTGGGATTGTAGCTCAGTGGTAGAGCACCTGCCTTGCATGCGTGAGGCACTGGGTTCTATCCTCAGCACCACATAAAAATAAAATAAATAAAGATATTTGTGTCCATCTATAACTAAAAAAATTTATAAAAAGATTTTTAAAAATATTTGCTGTTTATAATTTTACCATTTATAATTATAAGGATTATTAACATTTGTTGATTCATAGTTTTGCAAATCTCCTTAATGTGTGACTTAGTAAAAGAGACGTGGATTCTCATATCTGCTTTTGTGTCAATGACCTTTATATGGATTTTGTTGTTGATGGTGGTGAAGAATGTGAAGAAAACTGGCTTCATATAGGTATTCAGTTGGAAAAGGGGGCAATATTTAAATAGCCTTTCCATACTTGCAGATATGTCATGCAGCAGTGAGAACACTAGAGTAAACTCATGAGAGATGGGGAGTGAAAAAGCCATCAGGGAAATGGTTCAGACCTTCTTGGGCCCCTTTGGAGCAGCTGGCTTAATGGACAGCCTGTAGCAATATGCGCTTATGGGCATCCCAGAATGGTAAAGGATCAATAGAAAAAAAAGTTTCCCTAGTGCTCCAACATCATGGCTAGATTGCTTTCTAGAAGTGCTTCTGGTCTAATCCATGATGTAAAGTCACAGAGCCAGGAGGCACCTTCCCATCAGCCAAAAAGGACTTATGATTATAAACCTGAGAAGTTAAGGATCAGAGGATTGGGGATTGAATTCAGGGGTACTCTACCACTGAGCCACATCCCCAGCCCTATTTTGTTTTATGTAGAGCCAGGGTCTCACTGAGTTGCTTAGTGCTCACCATTGCTGAGGCTGGCTTTGAACTCGTGATTCTCCTGTCTCAGCCTCCCAAAGTGCTAGGATTACAGGCATGTGCCACAGCGCCTGGCTAAGGACCAGCAGATCTTTATACTCATGTCAATGGCTTTGCCAGAAACTATTCAAGAAAGATGAAGCAGAGACACCTGTTTTCTTACTCTCATTTTTATTTTCTTTACAAGATCATTCATCTACCCATAAGTCATCAACAAGGACATTTATGAAAAACATTCTATCAATATTTGATGTCTAATTATCTTACACATCTGACTGAAATGAATCAACTCATTTGGCAGTCCACTGAGGAAATGTTAGATATTTTCTAATCCTGGATTTTCTCATCCCCAGCAGAGTGTGATCAACACCACTCTGTGATAATTTAAGCAAAAGAGAAATAACCACTTTACAGAGCAAATGCCAAGAGCAATGAAAATAAAAGCCCAAGAGAAAGCATGATAACAGTGAGCACCTACAGTAGCTACACATTCATGAGCCCAGGAAAAGAGGGCGAAACCCACATTTACATAAAATCGCAGCTTCCTGCTTCCAGAGGCTTTTCTTGTTGTCCTTTTGCCCCCATTCTTTACACTTTCAGCTATACAGCTCACATGGTCTGTTCCTTCTGACCAGAAAGGTTTTCCTTTTATTTTTACTTAGCTGATATATCTCAGGTCTTCAGGTATCTGATTAGATGTCCCCCTTTTAGCAACAGCCCCACCTCCCCTACACCTCCTACCCACTAGGTCTCCTTAAATACCTATTAAGTCCCAAGTTTTCAATTCTGTGAACATAACAAAGATTCAAGCATTATTTCAAAGTTACCATAAGTTGTATATTTGTTGCTTAATTTTTAAAAAAATTTTTTTAGTTGTAGATGGACACAATATCTTTATTTTATTTATTTTTATGCGGTGCTGAGGATGGAACCCAGTGCCTCACGCAGGCGAGGCAAGCGCTCTACCACTGAGCCACAATCCCAGCCCTGCTTGATTGTTTTTTATTGGTGTTTCACCTGGGATGATGGGACAAAAGGGGTTAATATTCTTGCTGGCACTTGCCCCCTGCATGTTTTCTGACTTGTGTTTGCTGTTAGGGAAGGACTATAATTCTTCACTTAGGGGTAGCCTTCCCTCCTAGATTCTATGCTCCCTGAAGGTAAGGCACAAACTTTACTAATTCAACAATCTGTAGTGCTTAGTGGTATGTAAGTGCTCAATAAATATGTGTTGGGCTGGGTGTGGTGGTGTAATTCCAGCACTTTTGGGGGCTAAGACAGGAGAATCCCAAGTTGAAAGCCAGCTTCAGCAATGGCGAGGCACTAAGCAACTCAGTGAGATGCTGTCTCTAAATAAAACACAAAAATAGGGCTGGAGATGTGGCTCAGTGGTCAAGTATCCCTGAGTTCAATCCCCAGTACAAAAAAAAAAAAAAATATATATATATATATATATATGTCGAATGATGAAATCAACACATTTTTACATCAGGATCTAGTTCCAAGTTGACTTAGCCACACAGGTAATGGTCTGCATGGATGCATCTACCAAAAAGGCGAAATTTGTTGGAGAGAAATTGAACCTGGACCTCTTTGTTGACATATAGTTCTAACTTACATTTTATTATTCCAATTTTCACTCTGAGGTGAAGCTGCATCCCAAAATATATGAAAGAAAAATATTTGATTTTAAGTGTTACCATATCAATTAATTGAGTTTTTCAATAGGCTATAAACCTGGGGCTAGTAATAATTTACAGTGGATCAAAGTCATAAACAATGTTAATTTTATTTCCTTTACTGCTAGTGTACTGCAAAGCTGTATAATCCAGGGTAAAAGTAGGCTGGTTAAAAGTGAAGTGATGAAGAGCTTGTAAATGTTTACAACCGTTTCTGCATCGCTGGAGTGCAGCCAGCGCTGAAAGTTAATGGAGAACCGGAAGAGAACAACAAGCCAGAGACCACCCTGGCGTCAGATCCAAGAGTTTATCTTCTGTCCTCAGATTTCTCGATGTCTTTGCTGCAGTGGACATAGAGGGCATTAACTTTCTACTGAAAGTCTCTGTGTATCTGACTTCTAGGATGACTCACCCTAACTGGTTTCTCGATCACATCTCTCTCTCCTCCCCTTCCACCCTGTCTGCATCCATCTCCAGTAACCATGGCCCATTACACAGTCTAGTCATGGGACCCCAGTGCCATGCTATGAAAGAACAGCAGGCGAGGACTCCAGAGAGCAGATTTCAGGCCTGGTCCTGCACTAGCTATGTGTATGACTGTGGGCAGACACTTAGTTCTGTGTACCTTACATTTTATCTATAAAATGAAAAGGTCTCTCCTATAGTGTTCTTCATTTTCCCCTCTACAAAATTACCTGCTCATAATGTAACCATATTATTTACCTGAAGTCCTAAAACGATCTTCCTAGCCCTGATCTCTTTCTGTGTCATTTGTCCATGTGTCATTTTCATTTAAATGTTCCAATAACATTCAAGACATAAAGAATGTACAGTGCTGGTGGCAGAGGAAATTGGTACCACTCTTGGAAAGCAATTTAGTAACATATCTCAAGATTCATGAAATATGTGTATATTTTTTTGCATGAGAATTGTACTTCTAGGAAAGTATCATTAAGAAATGATTCAAAATATTGTTTTTAAAAAACCCCTGGAAAGGAAAAGTTCACTGTTACAAAAAAAGAAGAAAAAAAAAATAACCTAAATAGTCAATTAGCATGTTATTATATAAACTACAACACCTTCTTTTAAACTAGTGAATTCTTTAAAATGGTATTTATAAAGGGCCATATTGTACTATAAAAAAGTACATATTATTATGCATAATTTAATGTCAAGTGAAAAGAATAGGACCCAAATATATGTAAATATAAGTAGGAAAACAACATTAATATATTAAAAAACTTGCATGATATGAAAAATGATATTTGTTGTTTTTAGATATTTTATTAAGGGTGAAAGGTATATTTATTTTCTCTGATTTTTCACACATATGTCTATATGACTTGTGTAATTGGGGAAAAAATAAAACTGATACCATTTCCTTCTAAAGTCTTATTTTCCTCTGGTCTCCCATGGCTAAAAGTGACCATGAGTCCTTTACATGCTCTGCTCTGGAGTTCTCAATGGTCTTTTCGTTTTCTTTCAATCGCCACATACTGACAGTCCCTTTTTCACAATAGTCTATCCATTCCCTCAGCACCTAAAACAAAGCTCTTGGTTACTCATACCAGAATGCATTTTTAAGCTTCCTCCAAAATAACCCCATGTATTTCCACAAGGTTTTGGGCCTCCTGTGTCTGAAACCCCCTCTTCAGACACTTCACTTTGCTTTCTATTATCTATCAATTTCAGGCCTGGGCCGCATCATGGGCCTTGATATGCTTTAACCATGCAATGTCTTTCCAACTTATTAACTTATTTTTCAGATTTCCCCTTCTCAAATCATCTACATTACCCAAACAGATCTGCGTGCTATGTTCAGGTTTGAACAGAGCAAGGAACACAATATTTAGTTCCAGACAAATTCTAGATAGGATTATTATATGGATGGTCTCATTGGCGCTGAGGACAGAAAGGGTGTCAGTGGACAGCATGTTTGCAGCAGGAGCCAGGAACAATTAATACACCTTGCTTCCTTTTTTGATGGAATGAATCACAACCTTACATCAGGGCAAGGATTTTATCAGCTGTCTGACAAAGTGTTTTAAAACATCCTTGTAGACAAGACTGAGAGAGGTGAGCTAAATGATAATATAAATTAATAAATTAACCAAATGTTAAATAAGTCTACCCAAAGATTCTTGGGCAAGAGAGAGGCCAACCTGAACAGAAGATTCTACAGATAGGCTATCTGGCTTTTCGTCTGCTACTGAGCTCCACAATACTTTTTAAAAAACTAGAGACATAAAATAAATGATTAGTAGCTATTTTTATCAAATCTTCCAACTGAAATACCTGGAAAGGGTAGACAATATGTTGAATGGCAGAAAAAAAGTGCTAGAGAATCAGAAACTTAAGGATGATATAAAGAACTTCAAATTCAGATAAAGCTGAATCCTTTCACATACATTCTGAAAACCTGCTGGCACAATGGGTTATTTCATTTCAGTGATTATTTCAGCATTAGATTGGTCCACAACCATAGTAAGCATGGGCCATTCGTGTGGACAGATGGTGGCGCTGGAAGACGATGGGCTCAGTGAGGGGAGGACTTCATAAGTGTGCTACAGGTGGACCAAGGTTTGTGAGGGTTGCTTCCACATTCTCTGGTTATCTGAAATGCTGGGAGGTTGGTAAATACAGTGGTGCCATGTCACCAAGAAATGGATTCCTTTTCTACCAAAGAATGTTAAGCCAGGTGGATCTTCCTTAGCAGTTTCTCTGTGCCTTGCTTGTGTATCCGAAGCATTCCTTCATGACTGAAGAATCCAAAACATGAAGAGGAGATGGTGCAAGTCAGAGAGGGGGTGGCCACCCTGAGTTACACCCAACAGCTGTTCCATCTCTTTCATGTTAAAATCAATTGCCCAAAGGGGCAGAAGAACCCTTCACTCTTTCAATTAGATTCTTAGATCTCAGAGCATTTTACATCCACATCTACAGTAGGAAAGACTGCCAAAAGATAGGACGTTTTTATGTAAGAAAAGATCCTGGTCTTAGACATAATTTGTTTTTCTTAACAATTGTACACAACTTTGATTATGTGAAATGCAATAACTTTATATCAATTTACCATCGCAGTTCACAAAAATGAAATTTATGAAGAAATCAATTTTAAATCAACAATCTGCCACTTCTTAAACAAAGCAGAGGAAAAAGGATATATGTTGATCTTTTTAAAATACCACCTGAAAACTGCTTTGCTTTTATTTAATGGGGAAAAAAAACCCTAAGCAACTTATACCTTATACCTATAATATTTTTTAAAAGAAAGAATGAATATAAAGACCCTGAAGGATGGGTTAAAATACATTTCAGGGTCACTAAATACTGGGGTCATTTTTAAAATAGTCACTTTTCATGAACTTAGAGCTCATCAATTTAGAAAAGAAATACAATTGAAACTTGAGATATTTATTAAGGCAAATTATTTTTCACATGTTAATACTTTATTTGTATAGAAACAATTATACTATGGTGTTAATAGTTATTAACTAAGTTATTCATTAAAATATTCATTAACACTAAATTGATATTTAAGAAGATAATCTCAAATATTCCTAAAATGTTAGAGCATTAGACACATGAAGATAACTCAGAATTACCAATTATATTTTGATTATATTATTTGAATAATTTTTGATAATTATCAATTATCAAAATTTATCAATTTTCAGACTTGGAAACTGAGGCCCAGAGAAGTAACAGACTCTGCCCAGACCCATGCTGTTGGTTACTGTGAGGTGAGTTCTAATACCAGTCTCTCAGTCCACTGTTAAATGCTGTCAATATCTTACCACAGGTAATTAAATCTCAAAGTAAATTAAGTCAAGAGATGCTACATGAAAGCCTACATCACTACTCTAAACCCTGAGAGGGAACAGGTTTAGAAGAATGTCACTCGTTTTCTTAAGCTTATCATAGTGAGGAAGAGAAACCTAGAACACTAAAAGTCAATACAAGGCTTAAACTTAAATGCAAGATATTAATTCAAGAAATAAAAATACACATGAAATAAAAAATATACATGTTGATATGGGTTCACATAAATGGAACTCTTTGGAAAGATGACTCATCATAACATGGGGAGGAAGTGGAAGTTGAATTGTTTTTGAAGCACGAGGAGGGTTTAGAAGGAGAGAAAGAAATGATGCCCAGTGGCTTGGGAGGCTGAGGTAGGAGGATTTCAAGTTCAAAGCCAGCCTTAGCAATGGAGAGGCACTAAGCAACTCAGTGAGACCCTGTCTCTAAATAAAACACAAAATAGGGCTGGGGATGTGGCTCAGTGGTCAAGTGCCCCTGAGTTCAATCCCCAGTACCTGCCCCCCATCCAAAAAAAACCCAACATATTGAATTGTCACTGGTATGGGTAAGCGACATTGTCACTTAACATTGGGATAATTTTTATTAAAAAGAGCAATTAAATGCTTATCTGCCCTGATAAGTTGCAGAAAAAGAAATGAACTGGAAACTATTAATATAATGCTTGATTTATTTAATTATACCTCATTATTCCACAAAGAAATTGAGGCAGCTTTAAAAAATACATAATGTATACCGAATAAAATAAATTATTTTAAAAATGATAAACCCAAGAGTAAAAATGCACACAGACAGGAAAACATACAGTCTAGAGGTTGTCAGCTGAAAGTGAGTCTAGGAAAGATGGAAGTGCGAAGAGAGTGGAACTTTCTAGCAATTTCAGGGTTTGTCATGCATTTGTTTCAAAATAAAACAAACTAACCTTTGTAATTTATGAGAAGCTTAGCCTTCCCTAATACTAAAACATGAGAGAATTTGTCCTTCAAGTGCTCATAAAGAAGTCACTGAAATATAATTATGTCAAAAAAAGAAAAAGAAAAAGAAGTTACTGAAAGATGTCTTGGGTCATAGCCTATGGTTATAATGGAAAATTTCTCATGGCTTTGTTTCATACCGACTCTCAGGATTGGACAGGATCATCACACCGAGGCACAATTCCATTACAAAACTGTACCCACATGCTCAGCTCCACTTGCAATATAAGAGTAAAATTCAGAACATGTACCATAGTGGAGAACCACATGTCACTCATTTAGTCACTTGACAAAAATCTATTGGTCCATATAGTGTGATAGGCATGGGAATACTGTCATGAATAAAATGGCAATTCTCATAAAGACCGTGAACATGCAAATGTATGTTAGATGGTGATAAATACTATGGGAAAGTAAAGCAGGACAAAAATGACAGAACATTGTGGGTAGTGGAAAGCTGCTATTTACAAAGTCATCACAGAAGACATCTTTGATATGGTAGCACATGGGCAAAAACTGACACGATGTGAAGAAAGAAACTCTGAGCCATTTGGGAGAGAAATGCGGCAGGCAGAGCAAACAGTTCCTGCAAGGGTCCCAAAAGAAGAAGCACGTTTGGTATGCCTGAGCAACTGTAAGACCACCGGCCAGAAGAGGCAGGATGAGGGTCTTCAGAAAACGATGGAGGCAGGGAGAAATAAAAAGAGGAGATGATGCTGATGGAACCAATCTTTACTTTAGAAAAACCTTCCTGTGTTTTCTTCAACACAAACCAAGGGCAGCTGAGGAATGTAGTGTATACCATAGAACACGGCCATGATCCTTTCAGCTTAAACGCTATACTAAAGCATGCAAGAAAAACGTCCACACAGATGAAAGATTTTCTCTAAAGCCCACCTACACTACATAGAGAATAAACTCGCGCTTTGTATCCATGAGTTCTCCATTTGTGAATTCAACCAACCTCAGATCAAAACTATTCTGAAGAAAAATTGTGTTTGTACTGATTTTTTTTTTTTTGGGGGTACTGGAAATTGAACCCAAGAGCACTTAATCACTGAGCCACATCCTCAGCCCTTTTTATTTTTTATTTAAGTTGTTTAGGGCCTTTGCTAAGTTGCTGAGGCTGGCTTTGATCTTGTGATCCTCCTGCCTCAACCTCTGGAGCCCCTGGGATTGAGGTGAGCCACTGCACCTGGCTTGTACTGAATTTTTTTATTCCCTAAACTGTACAGTATGACAACTATTTGCATACTATTGCATTGTATTAGGTAATATAACCAATCTAGAGATGTGTATGGGCTATATTCAAGTACTGTAACATTGTATATTAAGAACTTGAGCATCCATAGAGTTTGATATCTGAGGGGGATACTGAGGATGGCTTATTAAAGCAAGATAAATAGTTTCATATTTTCCATCACTTAACTACTCATAGAATGTACTAATTTTGCTTCTTGGTGGAACTTCCAAGTTTTTTTTTTTTTAAATGCAAATTGTACCCTAAGTAACTGACATGCCTCATTAAAATAATTTCTTATATTTAAGCCAAATGAATGCTTCAAGGCATCTAGCAAAGATGTTGTGCATAGTTTTAAAGACAATCTGGCAATTGTGTGACAGCATAATCCACAGTCTATCAAGGGCACCTCTATGTGTCAACAAAACTATTTCATCAATTTAGAGAAGATAACTTCTCTCCACTTCCCTGTAGCAAGGGGGCATATGTCTAGGACTCTGAGAAGTGGTAGCAATCATTTTGACAAGTGAAGACAAGGAGTGGATTCAACACAAAAACCTGTTATATGCCACGAGAAATTTCTCTTAGGAGGCCATCAAACCTGCTACTTTCTAACAGGTATTGAGACACAGAACCTACCTGACAGTCATTAATTTGTTCCTTACTGAGTTCAGAGACCTTAGTCCAATGGCAATTCCCCAGAAAAATATGACAAGTAAATAGCAGTGAAAAATAGCAAGTCTCAAAGTGACAGAAAACATATCAATAGTCAGTAACACATCATCTTTGTGTAAAGGTTGCCTACACTATGAACAAAATATTGGAATGATAAAACTAGACTTCTAATGTCTACCAAGAAGAAAAGTGAAACTTAACACCAAAAAAAAAAAAAAAAAAAAAACCCCAAACAACTCAATCAATAAATGGGCTAAGGAGCTGAACAGACACTTCTCAGAAGATGTACAATTGATCAACAGATGAACATCTTTAGCAATCAGAGAAATGCAAATCAAAACTACTCTAAGATTTCATCTCAAGCCAGTAAGAATGGCAATTTCAAGAATACAAACAATAATAAGTGTTGGCAAGGTTGTGGGGGGGAAAGGCACGCTCATACATTGCTGGTGGGACTGCAAATTGGTACAACCAATTTGGAAAGCAGTATGGAGATTCCTTAGAAAACTTGGAATGGAAACACCATTTGAATCAGCTATCCCACTCCTCGGTTTATACCCAGAAGACTTAAAAACAGCATACTACAGTGAGGCAGCCACTTCAATGTTTATAGCAGATCAATTCACAAGAGCTAAACTGTGGAACCAATCTAGATGCCCTTCAATAAATGAATAGATAAAGAAACTGTGGTATATACACAATGGAATATTACTCAGCAATAAAAGAGAACAAAATTATGGCATTATCAGGTAAATGGATGGACTTGGAGAATATCATGCTAAGTGAAGTAAGCCAGTCCTAAAAAACCAAATGCTGAATGTTCTCTCTGATAAGTGAATGCTGATCCATAATGGAGGAGGGGACACAGGAAAAATGGAGGAACTTTGGTCAAAGGGGAAGGATGGGGGAGGGGGCGTTGGGACAGTAAAGATGGTGGAATGAGATGGACATCAAAGCCCTAGCTTCATGTATGACTGCATATATGATGTGATTCTACATCACGTACAACCAGAGAAATGAAAAGTTGTGCTCCATCTGTGTACAATGAATCAAAATGCATTCTGCTATCATGTATACCTAAGTAGAATAAATAAATAGACAGATAGATAAATAGATAAATAAGAAAAAAAGAAATAAAAAAGAAAAGTGACATAGAGATTAGGTGTCCAATATCAGTTTACCAACCATTAGTCAAATCATTAGTTTAAAAATATGTGTAACATTAATTTATACACTTAACAGTCACATTTTAAAAAATACTGTGTGAAATTAAATGGAAACAATTACCTGCTCAGCCAATAGCGAAGCTAAGCTTGAATATGCATCTGCAAACTCTGGGCCGTATTTAATGGAATCCTTCAGAAGAGTGATAGCTTCTTCTTTCTTCTCCTGGGACCTATAGATAGTAAGTGGGGTGGGGGGCATCTTTTATTAATACTTTGTTTAAATTCTCTGATTAGACTTTAAAATCTCATTTCCTTTTAGTAAAGATTGCCCATTCATTCTGGCTTTTATAGCAAATGAATCAAACTTGGCTGTCTCAAGGTACTAATAGCTTCTTTCTGTCTCTGAATTCTCCTTTGGAAAGTGATGTGAAGATGCAGGTTATTCACTGATTTTTCTACCTTCTATTTCCTACAATGCACTTTTTGGGAGTTTTATTTAATAATTTACAAGTTTGTTAAGAAATGCTAACCCTCAGAAGAATAATTTTGGGGCCACTACCTGGGTGGCATGGGAGCCAGTTTACCGTGATGTGGAAGATGATGTGGGCACCTGTTTCTGGCTGCACTACTTTTAGCTGTGTTGCTAACAGTAGCTGAGCCACCCACCAGGGACATGCCAGGCTAGACTGCCAGTGTTAATGTTTGGTTTTATATCTAAGGAAAATAAGTTTCACATATAAAATTATGAAATTAGAAAATGCTGTGACCACTGAACAGCAAACAATGAGATATTTTATCATGTATTTATTGAAAATTGGGACCGATTCAGTCTAAAGTATGCACATACACTGCAGACTTCAGCAGAACACCTCCTTCTCAAGTTATCAAAGGCAATGAGAGTGTCTCCTGCTATAATCTCCTACAGGTTCAGTCTCTGTAGGATGAAGTTATGTAGAGGGAAGCTGTTATGGTTTGGATGTGAGGTGTCCCCCAAAAGCTCACACGTGAGACAATGCAAGGTTTAGAGGAGAAATGATTGGGTTATAGCCTTAATCCAATTAGTGAATTAATCACCTGATGGGATTGAGTGGTAACTGAAGGCAGGTAGGGTGTGGCTAGAGGAGGCAGGGCATTGAGGGCGTGGCTTGGGGGTACATATTTGTATCTGGCAAGTGGAGACCTCTCTCTCTGGTTCCTGATCATCATATAAGCTGGTTCCCTCTGCTACACTATTCCGCCATAATGTTCTGCCTCACCTCGAGCCCTGAGGAATGGAGTCTGCTGTCTTTAGATTGTGACTTCTGAAACCGTGGTCCCTAAATAAACTTTTCTTCCTCTACAGTTGTCCTGGTTGGGTCTTTTTAGTCACAACAGCAAAAAAGCTGACTAAAACAGAGGCTATGGTTGACTCCACAGGTCTGAGTTCTTAAGTACCAGAAGCAATTTGCTACGAGTTGATTTCACCTGGAAGGGAGCTTCCTATCACAGATCTTGGGGAGAAAAATTCATGATTCCAATACAAACCTTGGACTTATAGATTCAATTTAGTAAACATTTATTATTGTCTGTTAAGTGCCAGGCACTTAGCTATTTCCCAAGGGAGGTGGCTTTCCATACTCTCTACTTTTTGCTGGGATCAGGCTAACTCCTAATAGGATTGTTTAACACTTGTGTCCTTAAGCAAATGGTCCTTGGGATGTGGCTTTGAAGTTGCTGAATTATAATAAATTTGTATTATATCTTTCTTAGGGTTTCTTGTTGATTCATTCAATGAACCAAAATTTCAAGTGTGTCTATAAGTCTATGAAAGTCATTAGGAGTAGATATATTCAGGTTTCTATTCTAAAATATACCTTGAAGTAATTTTTCCATTGGCTTATGCTTTTTATAAAATAAAAATTATTTTTTTAATCCTGGTAATTTGACCATTGATTTTATGGTTAGCGGAACTCTTCCTCTGAGGATTTCATAAATCTTTGCAAACATTAATTTTGAAATCTTCCTAAAGGATGATACAGATTTAGGAAATGAAGGCTGAAATTAAGTCCCACAGGGCATTATTTAGTCAGACACTCTTTAAAATAAGAAGAGGGAAAAAATACCATAACAATTTAATAGTAAAGATTTAATGGTTTTCATCTGTCATAATTTACACCAGTTAAAACGGAAACTGAGACTTTTTACAAATGAACTCAGCAAGATTAATTACCACTTAACATGGTCTAGGAATGTAAATACCTGAGGTTGTCCATTAACATTCATGTGACACAATAGGAAAGTTATCATCACTGTTATTCATAGGAAATTCAGATTCTTTGTGAAAAATGGTGTCTCTAAAGATTCCTTGAGGAACTGACTTATTGCTTTTAAGAAAAATGTTTCATCATGTGATCAGCTCAGTGATACAAGTTTTATAAGATGCAAGACTCAGGCAGAGAGGACTTTTCCTCTTGGCTCTGCACTTTTGGATGATTCTGGTTTGCCTGGGAGCTTTTGAGAATCACTAGACACCAAGGGTCAGACTAATAGATGTCACATGCCACTTTGACAGATTTTTTTTAAAATATTTTTTTTAGTTGTAGATGAACACAATATCTTTATTTTATTTATTTCTATATGGGTGCTGAGGATTGAACCCAGTGCCTCACGCAACGAGGCAAGTGCTCTAGCACTGGGCCACAATCCCAGCCTTGACAGATATTTTGCAATGATTTTTAAAGAAAGCCCAAACAATTGAAAAGTGGTAATTTTGTTTTTGTTTTTACAAGGGAGATTAACTGAGAGGATATTTCTCCTATAGTCCCTCTTGCTCACCGTTTGGTGAGAGCTTATATCACAGGTGTAGTTGTGGCATAATTTAGAGCAGTTAATTGATTCAAATGGAACTTTCCTTGGTTATATTAAAAACACAATTACAGAGTCTAAAAATTAGACTTAATTTCAAACTGTTTCAGATTTCAGTAGCATTCTTTTTCATGAGCACATTGTAGCTCATGTTGCTTTGACAATTATTCCATATTTAAACACAGGGGTGAGATTCCTCCAGTACTATCAGATTGCTTCTGACAACAGTGCACCTTACTTGGTCTGCTTGTTAACATCTCAGTTCACACTTTTATTTTACACATTTGCTTCTAGTTTCCTCTTTCTTCTATTTTTACCACATGCAAACAATTGAAAGAAAATTTTCTGGAGCACTGCTCTCAACATGTCCCTTAGGTAAAAATCTTTAATGTTCAACTCAACGTAACGCACTTTTTCTGGTCTCAAGCATTTTGGACAAGGGCTACTCAACCTATATCTTTATCAATTCTATATCTATGTCTATCTATATCTATGCATATATATCATCTTTCTTATATATATGTGTATACACACACACACACACACACACACATATATATATATGTATATATATTTTATCTCCATTAAACAAAAATGGTAGGGAATTGCCATCTAGAAGCCCCATTCTGGGCAGCTCCCCTTTGCTTTTCAACTCCACATTCTGAATAAGTGAGCACTTTTTCCTAGCATAGCGGGTGACGTGCGCCCACTGCTGCCTCCTGCGGATGTGCAGGTCCCATCTGTCAGTGGACACGCTGTGTGTAAAGCTGCAAGATCCACAATAGTTGTTTCCTGAATATTCATTAAGCATTGTGATCTCCATTGTAAGATTTCACAACAATACCAATAAACAAATATTATAAATTGAGATTTAGAGACCTCTAAATAGGTGGTTTATTCCTATCACAAAGGCATTTCATCAGGATCCTAATTCAGAATTTCCAATCTAATCCATTCCACTGAAAGGCCACACTTGGCTTGTCCGCATTAATTCAAACGGCACGCACACTCTCTCTGTGACTAGGTTTTAGGTTCCTACATTGGCATTTCCTATTTTTTTAATCCCAGAAATTAATACAGTGAGCTCCATGTAGTAAAAGTATAATTGCTCAATTAAGTTTTTGAAAAAGCATTGTTTTATTATTTTACTTCCAAATCTTTGTAAATCTCCTTAAAATGAGTTTTTTTTTCGAAAATGATGGTCATTTTATTAGATCCCAGATATTACATCAGACTGATTATTCTACAGAGAGAAATTACTGAACTCATCAGTCATTTTATCATTATATATCACTAAACAGCAGTACTCTAAAGTTCATTGACAATATTTTCATTTCTCTTACTTTTTGGTTGATTCCAGAATTTAGGAAAATTAAGAAGGATTGAAACATTTTGTGGTTAGATTTCAAGTTTGTTCCTTAAGTAAGAAGTAACATAAGCACCCAATAATAGGCAATGCTAAGATCAGTCCCTGGGTAAAATGAGTTTCTTTTTTTTTTTTTTTTTTTAATTATTTTATTTTTTTTCCCAAAAGTTGCATTTTAATACATGTTGGCAAACATAACAGAAAAAAACAAATTATCAGGAGCTGTACACACTATTCACTGAAAACATTTGTTGAGGCAAATAGAAAAAAATTGTTACAATCATAATTTTTCTAACTTTGCACAAAATTATAAGCAGATTACATTCTTCATATTAAACATCTTTATATGCACTTTCAATGAACAGTACATATATATATATATATA
>CM053403.1:72790534-72837281 GCA_028644305.1 Xerus rutilus | reverse complement strand
GCAACCCAGATGCCCTTCAATAGATGAATGGATAAAGAAACTGTGGTACATATACACAATGGAATATTATTCAGCAATAAAAGAAAATAAAATTATGGCATTTGCAGGCAAATGGATGGAACTGGAGAACATTATGCTTAGTGAAGTAAGCCAATCCCAAAAAACCAAATGCCGAATGTTCTCTCTGATTAGTGGATGAGGATACATAAGGGGAGTGGGAATGAGGAACATAGGAGAAATGCAGGAACTTTGGATGCAGCATGGGGGAGGTGAGGGGAGGGAAAGGGGAATGGGTATAGTAATGATGGTTGATTGAGATGGTCATCACTACCTTTGGTGCATGTATGAAGACACAAATGGTGTGACTCTATCTGGTTTGCAACCAGAGAAATGGAAAAATTGAGCTCTGTATATGTACTATGACTTGAAACGCATTTAAATAAAATAATATAAAAAAAAAGTGCAAGCTCAAAGATCAGGACTGGGCTCTGACTCTACCTCTACCATTTACTAGCTTTATTTCCTTAGGCAAATTATCTGGCTTCCCTGTGTCTCAGGTACACAGTAGGCATTATATCTATTTTGTCTTTTTGTTGTTGTTGTTGATATTGAGTTTTTTTTTTTGGTACCATGGATTGAACCCAGGGGTACTTAACTACTGTTGGCTCTTCTTAGTTCATTTAATGTTTCTAAAATCACTCACTGAAAACTAGCTCCTCTCCCTTTTTTGTTATTTTTAAAATCAAGGAGAACATGATGTTTTTGAAAATTATCTCATAAATAATATACTTTCACATTTCAAACCATACAGAAAAAATTTAGGTTGAACATCAGAATAATGTTAATTTGCGCTTGCTACCACAACCCAGAATATGCATTAGACCAAATTTTTGGTGTCTATTAAATAGAAAGTGACACCAGTGACAGAGTCATTACCCCTGCAAGGCTTCCAGTAAGGCAAACATCAAGGTGAGCAGGCCTAAAGAAATTCAGAATCCACTAAGCTGCCAAGATGGCCACAAAAAGGAGCACATCTGCATTTTGCAGGGTGATGATCACAGATGAATATTCATGCAAGCAAGAGCCAAGAGCATTTGGAATCTCCTCCTTAGCCAGCCAGGAAGGCTTTTTTTGTACAAAAGAAAGATTCAAACAGTTATTTCCATGTAAAAAGTAGGTGGGCATCACAGGAGAGGCAGAAAATTTCAAATAGTGTGGACTTGCTTAATAATGGGAATTACCAATGTATTTCAATTGTACAGATCACCCCTAGGCCAGCAATAGACAGTACTGAAACTTCCCAATGTGTTCATTTTGGCTCTATAATAAGTAATTTAGAAAACTCAGCAGCCCATTATCAGTATAAGCTTTATCTATATGAGACTACTTCCTTAGTCATTTAAAATTAATTGACTGCTCAATCCAAAAGAGGAAAAATATTAAAATAACATTTTTGTCTGAACAAACCAAGCATATGATATAGGCTATCGTGTCTACAAGTGTTTTCTCAGAATTCTTTCGAAAACACCTGAATTAACCAGGTCATAATTTGTGAACAAACAGATAAAACCAAACTACAGTACACACTCTGTGCAACTAGCCATGGACATACTTTAAGTATGGAGTCCTGAAAGGAACAGTGAATTCCTTTGGGAACTCATATGATAGGAAGGCCTTTCTGAGCTTCTGTTAGGGGGTTTGATTGGCATTGATGGAACTATTAGGGTCCTCATATAGGTAAAATAGCAGGTAAGAGGTACCCTGGTCCAGGATTAGGCAATATTATTGCCCCTCAATGCACCCTGAACTTCTTTGTCTGCCAAATGCAGTCACTGGTTGCTGAATGGTAATTATCCATGACCTAAAATATTTTATCTGTATTTCTCCCTTAGATTAATACTGCTGGAAGTTTAGTGCTTAAAAATTCCCTGGTGTTGGCGGGCGCGGTGGCATATACCTATAATCCCCGTGGCTCCAGAGGCTGAGGCAGGAGGATCGCGAGTTCAAAGACAGCCTCAGCAACACTGAGGTGCTAAGCAACTAAGACCCTGTCTCTAAATAAAATACAACATAGGGTTGGAGATGTGGCTCAGTGCTCGAGTGCCCCTGAGTTCAATCCCCAATAACCCCTCCCCCCCAAAAGATCCCAGGTGTTTAGTAAAATGCAGAATCTCAGGTCTTCTAATACTTAGTAGGTCTTAGGTAGGGCCCAGGAATCATTATTCTTGGTAAGTTCCTCAAGCAATTCTGTTGTGATGGTCTTTAGGATATGTTTAAAGAACATGTCTACCCTGGCTTGTATGTGGGATTCACCAAATCAAAATGAGGCTAAGTGTAACAGGATGCTGAAGGCCAAAGAAGAAGAAAGAGACCCAGGGGACTACCAGAGCCGAAGGAAAGGTAGCTTGGGTGGCTGAACTGCCCGACAAGAAACACTTCTCCCAGCCAAGTAAGGTGAGGAGGCTGGATGCGGGCAGATGGGGCAAGGGGTACTCTGCAATTGGAAGAGGCATTTTTCTCTCCTAGGAGCTCTTTTGTGAATATACCCTGTGGATACATGTCCTATACCCTGTTATTCATGTAAGCATCATAACTGAAATAAAAACCTTCTAATATTTTGTTGCAAAACTCAACTCTTTTTTAGTTTCCCAGAGGAACTTCCAAAAGGCTAAAATTTCCAAGAATGGGTTCCAGGGACTAGTAATGTCTTCGTCATTGATTTCATGAAAGAAACATTAAGCAGAAATTAGATCTTGTTCAAAACGTGCAATTTTGACATTAAACATTTGTAGTTTCACAGGGAATTTTCCCTTTGGTTATACAGCAGTGCAACTGTTTTTCCTGTGTGTTAAGTAAAAACATTTGCCTCATCTCACTTTCCTGGCTCTATCTCAATGACAGAGATTTAGCAAAAGCAAATAAGGCTTTGCCACATTTTCTTTCAGTAATTAAGGACTTGTTAAGTTCGTCAATTGAGAAAACTTTTTGGATTCCTGTCTAGAATCTTATGACACATTCATTTAAACTAAAAGCAGATGCTTGCTTTAAAAAAGTATTGACATTTGGGGAGAATTTAGGAAATGCCAGTAACAAATAAATGGATTTGGGGATCCACTTGGCAATTATAAAATTTCTCATTAACCACAGTGTGAACTTGGAGTGCTGGGCAGCCTCTTATTTACTATTCGTTTGTTGAGGTATTTTGTTGTTGTTTTGGGTCCAGAAATGATGTCTCTCACAAATGAAAAAGCTTATGATTTTCTTTCTTTTCTTCTTCTTCTTTTTTCTTTTGGCAGACAGATTTTACTAGCTCTTCCAAAGAACTGAATTGTGAACGTCAAGTTGTAAATGTCTGACTGAGATGATCTTTTTAAAGCACACATTTTCTATGGCTCTAGTGTCTTTCCTATTCATAAAAGAAAATTGGGTACACTCTGTGTAGCTTTAGGTTCAGGTTTACTGAACACACCCTGAGCAGTTCAGAGGACACATAGCACCTAGTTTACTGGGTCACCCTAGGTTTTCTGTTGGACTTTTCATAGAGGTGAACATGCAATGATCTGGAGAACTCATTCATATTATGGGACAGTGAGGAATGAAAAAAGAATTTCTTTTTAATTAAAATCATACTTATTATAGCTAAAATTCAGGGAGCAGATCACTACCCCCTGACACCCCTTACCAAGCTGGAAGCTGAGGAGTGAACAGGTGGAGAACTCTGGCCTGTCTAGTCACAGAGCAGCAGAAATGGGCATGGGCTCCCATAAAGACCTCACATGGGCTGGCACAGAGTGAGTCCCAGGAAATGTTAGTCCTGACTCTTCTTCACTCCTTTGAAACCTCTCTTGATGTCTTCATTGTCCACTCTGCATTCAGGGCTGCAGGACACCTGCCCACTGTGGCTCTGTTCCTGGACACATGGAGCTAATTCTGTGCAACAGAGGCATCGAGGTGGGCTGGGGAAAACCAGCCCCAAACTTGTGATCCCAAGCTCGAAATTAGTCCTAAGACAGCATCACTTCAAAGAACAAAACTAGTTCTAAATCAGCATTATTTTTAAGTACACAGAAATCAATCTGCTAAACCCAGGAAGAGATTTGAAGAAAACATAAAAACAATGCTCCCTGGTTGCAACCTGAAAGAGAAGGCAGTTGAGAAGATCTCAGTTTAGACAGAATCATTTACCCCTCAGCTGAAGGGATGCTTTGATGATGTGGATTAATGCACGCCCAGGGTTTCGGGCTCAGGCTGACTGCTTTCTAAACCTCAGGTCTGCCTCATCAGCTGATGACTTGGATTAGATGCTTCATCCTTAGGAGCATCCATGGTGGAGTTTGTGAAATGTGCATATTAATCTCTATCACTCCAAGTCCTTGTGAGGGAAGAATAAATAACACGGGTGCTGTGCTTCACAGAGGAGATGTGATAAATGTGAGCTCCCCTCGCTCCTTCCCCAGCCAGCCAGCTTCCCACCTGCAATTTCAACCAGAAGCTTCACTGACTGATCTCTCAGCAAAGGCAGGATGCTGTTACAACACACACCCTTGCCTCTGAAGAGAACAGGGACTTTCAAGTTCTCTGGTTGTCTTTTATTTACACTTCCGTCAGGAGACTAGAGACCTGAAGTCATCAATAAAGCCAGTCTTACAGCTAGAGAGCTCTGTGAGATCACCTGGTCCTCTCATCTTAAAGAGAAAGAATCTGAGATGCAAAAGAAGTTGACGACTGCCCAAAACAGGTAAGAAATGCTTTGCCTAGCTGATTCATTGTTAATTTTACACCAAGAAGCTGAGCTTCCAATTGGAAATGAGAAATTACGTCCCTGGGTTAAAAATAATTAAGACTAAGCCTTAGTTCATCTTTAGTGGCTGCTAGGTCCTATGTTAACTGCAGTATAATACTTGGTACTCATGAAGGATGTAGTTACTGGTATTATTTCAAGTATACACATGAATAATCAGAGGCAATTCAAGATAAAATTGTTTCCCCAAGGTCACACATGAGTATGCAGCAGAGCTAAGATTCAAACTCACTAACTTCTATCAGCTGCTAGCCCTGAAAGGACACACAGGGGACAGGAGAGCACACAGGGGTCAGGAAAGCGGCAGTATGATGTGAGATAGAGCATGGGCCGCAGAGGTCCCAGCTTAGTGGCATCTGACCCTCTCCTAGCCAATTCCCTGTGTATAATGGTGACGATCTCTGTTCTCCAACTGCCCCAGGTGGAACAAATTCATGAGACATGAGGAAGTACTGTATCATTGTCTTTCAAGTGTCAGGTACTGGTGTTCCTTTCACTTGGGGAAGGAGGGTGGCAGGAGAGTCAGGGCAGAGAGTTCTGCCATGCTTCCTGGCAGATAAGTAATGTGGCCTCATAGTGCGAATCAGGGACACTGGGCTGTCTACAGAAGGCACAGATAGGAGGGAGGCTGGCAGACTTGGAAAGGAGTGCCCAAGAGTGGAGGTTCACAGGGCAAGCTTCACCTCCCCACATGCTTCCTGGGACAGACCCTGCAGGCACAGGCAGGCGTGGACCCCACCTGAGGGAACAAAGAACAAGCACATTCCTCCTTGGGCTCTTCTGGTTTCTCTTCCTGGCCTATATACAGGATTTTTAGACTTGACAGTCCTTTGATCATCTCCAACAACCTATATACTAAATTTAGCTTCTGTGTAAGGGCAAAGTTGATCTCCTACTGGGTTTAAGATAAATAGTTGAGGTCCCTGAAATTCTAAAGTTAAGACACTGTGTGCAGAAAGAAATTTATCACCATTACTCTTATACTTCAATTGAATGATTCCTTCTTTTACTTATATCTCAAGTAATTCTGCAGCACAGGAGCTTAAATTAAGGGGATTAGATTGCAAACAAATCTGGGAAAGACTAGGAGGGCAGAGAGGCAGGGAAAAAGATTTTCAGGACATGGGAGACTACTGAAAACTCTTGTAATAGAAAAAGTGTTCTGCCCTGTTTAATTATCTTTGGCTAGAAATATTTATGCACCGAAAGAAAATGACATTCCAATTCCTTCAAGAGAATGTAAACAAAACTGGGGGGCGGGGAGAGGTTCTTCCAAGCTTGTCTTTCACCCACAGTGCTTCCTGTGTAGCTCTGTCCTCCTGCAGCAGGGTCTATGGCAGCCATCAGAGGAAGAAAAGATTGAGGAAAGAAAACTTTCCTTTCCAACCATGCAATGGATTTAAAACTACTCAGCCTCGATTCATTAGTGACCATGATACAGTCATGGTCGGGGAGAGACACAAAAATATTTTCTCAGTTAGCAATCTGTTTACATATAAATAATTCTCAAATTGTGGGGAACCAGGTAAATATCAGAATCATTTGGACAGACACTGATTATAAAATGATAAAACCATAAACAAAACCACATTTAAAGAAGTCTGACTTTATGCCCTTAGTAACTGTCTTACTGAACGTAGTTTGGTGGGTTCAGTATTTCTCACACGTTGACAAGTGGTCAGTGTAGCTGGTGTCTGGGTTTACACAGGTGTGAGAAGAGCCAAAAATGGAAAGGACAGTGGCAGGATTGTGGAAAGTTCTGAATGCTAAGACATTTGGACTATGTGTGTATATGCCATGGGCACAAAATGAATTTCTCAGGGGCCCCAAAGTTTTTGGGGAGGATGGAAGAAGAGTAGATGTTGGATACAAAAGAACAAAATAATGCACTATAATATAAGCAATGAACCAAAGAGCTTCAAAACAGAAGGAGGCCAACAGTGTCAGATTCTTCACTTCAGAGGAAATAGGGCAGGAAGAACTGGAAAGCAGCCCCACCAGAGAGCTATATGAACAGGTTGGCAGGAAGGAGAAGCACTAAGTGCCAGTAGCTCCTCTTGCTAATTTTTGTGTTTAAAAGATTTTTTTTAGTTGTAGATGGACACAATACCTTTATTTTATTTATTTATTTTATTTTTTTCCGTGGTGCTGAGGATCAAACCCAGTGCCTTACACATGCTAGGCAAGCGCTCAACCACTGAGCCACAACCCCAGCCTCTCCTCTTGCTAATTCAATCAGAGTTCAGAGAACAAATTGAGGGAGTAGCTCCTCTGAGGAGGATTTCCCAGGGTAGTCTGGGGCATGGGAAATTTGTGAAATGGGGAGAAACTGTGGACCTAAGAGACAGCCCATGATAATAGCTGGGGAAGGAGAGAGAAATAGAAACAAAACACACTTGTATTTTACAGCAGTGACTACTAATGGCTGAAATAAAGAAGATAAACAACACCATCTGTTAATAAGAAAATGGAGCAAATGGGTCTCTTACCGCATCTCATGGACTGAAAATATGACAACTACTTTGGAGAAGTAGCAACTTCTTAAAATATGAAAGAAATGTCTACTCACAATTCTGCTCCTGTGTATTTACCCCCCAAAATGAAGGTATGCAGAATGGGACATGAATATCCATAACTGTTTCACTCCTAACAACCAACACTAAAAATAAACCAAGTATCCATGTACAGGAATAGGGATACACAAATTACAGCATATGAATACAGTGGACTGAGCAATAAAAAGAACCATGTAACCAAATGAATAAGACTCAAAGATTATGCTATGTGAAAAAATACCAAGATATCAATAAGTACATTCTAAACAATCACCTGTAGAAGAAGTTCTAAAACAGACTGAATTAATTTATGGTGGGAAAAAAAATCAGAACAGTGATTGCCTTGGGGGAGGGGAGATTTTCTGGAAAGAGATTTGAAGGTCTCTCTGGAATGGTAGAAATTACCCATGTTATTTGCAGGAGTAATTGCAAAACTTTGCCCTGACCATTTAAGATGTATGCATTTTATTCCCTGCTAGGTATATCTCAATTAAAAAAAAAACCCACAAAGATGTATAAACACTCACCTAGTTAGGGTAAGATAATTCTTTCCCCCATGAAACAGCAAATGCAGAGGGAATCTGAATGTGCCAAATATTTTAAGGTAGGAAGAAAAGAAGCTATGATAATTCACCTCGAATAACTTAAACATTCTCAACCCAAGTTAAGGGATGATGTTGCCTTCTGAATGTGTGTGCACAGGGCACTGAGGAAGGGAGCAAAAGACATAGTAATAGGGAAACAGGAGCTTTTATAAAAGACGACGGGGGATGAATATCTAGTAGCTCAACCTCCATCCTGTTTTTGGTATTGGATTTTTCCCATGATGCTCTCCTCAGAGTTTTGTAAGGATTGTGTGCAATTCAGATTTGTGTGTTTTTCCTCCTACACGAGACAGACTGGATGATGATCTGAGGCATCCTTTCCACAGGGGTAAACCCCACTTCTTGGGTATGGCAGTGGTAGCAGAGAAAAATTATCTTAGACATCCACAAGAGTTTGTGGTCTCTAAAGCTCAACCCTAACTAACAAATCTTACTCTGCAGTAAACAGGAGGAAAAAAAGACTAGGAAAAATATTTTTAAAAGTTTCATATTGGGAAGGGAGTGCATGAGAAAAAAAAAAAGTTGAGCAATACTGGTCTAGGGAAAGCCAAATACAGATAATGGGGTATTTTAGGTCAACCTGGTCAGGCAAGTCTATGATAATTAAGGCATAAAAAAGTCATGTCAAGTGTATTCCTAAAATATATCAGATGTATCAGAGAAAGGATTATAAATTATGAACATAAAAATCAGAAAACAGAAGCCGGGTGCAGTGGCACATGCCTGTAATTCCAGCAACCTGGGATGCTGAGGCAGGAGGATCGCGAGTTCAAAGCCAGCCTTAGCAGTGGTGAGGTGCTAAGCAACTCAGTGAGACCCTGTCTCTACATAAAACACAAAATAGGGCTGGGGTGCGGCTCAGTGGTCAGGTGCCCCTGAGTTTGATCCCTGATACCACCCCCGCCCCCCAAAAAAGAACAGAGATTCTAAAGACAATATGGAACAGGCCTGCAGGATTGAGAAAATAAGAGAATAATAACACCACAGAAGGTGTCAATATTAAGGTCTTCAAAGAAAATAACTGAGTACAGAGAAGAGCTAGGAGGTGACAGGTCACAATTATAACCCCTTTGAAGGGTTAGTAGTAAGGAGAGAGTGGGCAGAGGCAAGAGGTCAAGGTCAAAGAATAATGTTTCAGAATTCAGGTGTTAGAGAACCAAAAGGTCTGCATGATTAGAGAGTGGCAGGACCATGTCAATGAATGACCACTGTGGAACAGGAATGGAGCATGTTGGAGAGAAGAAAGCAAAGGAACTGAGTGATTGACAGAATTATTGAACTGCTGAAATATGCTGGTGTAGGCTGGTGAGCAGTGCAAGTCACTGCCCTGGAGCTCCAGAGCCTGATGATCCCAGAAGAATGTACAAAATATTGCTGATCGGCAGTGATAAGAATGGAGGTGGTGTCCTAAGACACTGAACTGAGCTTTAAAAAGCTGCAAGACGGAGACAGACAGGTATGAGCCTGACAAAGGTGAGGGGAAGAAAGTGTAGTGGGCTGGGACCAGAGACAAGTGGTAAGTAACCGAATGGCTACCAGGTCACCATGGGTGTGAGTTGGGGAGGGTTGCCCTCCAGAGCAGGACATAGCACTTGCTGCTCACAGGTGATGTTCTCAGGTGGCAGTAAGGGTCTTGTAAAGCATTCTTTATTCATTAAACTAGTATTTTGCGCACTTTGGTGCTGCAGTTAAAAAGTGGAGGATGGAATTATCTTGAATGTATAAACTTCCCTTTTTTAAAATATTTTTTTAAGTTGTTGATGGGTCTTTATTCATTTTATTTATTTATATGTGGTGTTGAGAATCAAACCCAGTGCC
Source organism: Xerus rutilus (assembly GCA_028644305.1). Lineage (NCBI taxonomy): Eukaryota > Metazoa > Chordata > Mammalia > Rodentia > Sciuridae > Xerus > Xerus rutilus. The sequence continues at coordinate 72,827,502 of CM053403.1, read as the reverse complement.
TCATGCATGCTAGGCAAGTGCTCTACCACTGAGCCACAATCCCAGCCCCTGAATTCCCTTTTTATGGGGGAAAAAAGATAACATGTGGCTAATGCCAACACTGTGAGGAAGCCTATCCCAAACGTTCAAATTTACTATAAAGATAATAGTACCCTTCTTTTTGTGTCCTAGACTTCTTCAGAAGTTCCATTTTAAGGAACAGGGTAAAAATGTATGCTGTCATCAAATTTATTTGTATGGTTCAATTACTGGATATTCTATTACATTTTTCCCCTCATTTTGATTGATAGGTTTATTTTAACACCCCTATCCTTGAATGTGAATGGCTCGTAGTGGTGGTAATGGGGGAGGTATGACCTGATTCTTTAAGAAATCTTTTTCATCTTCTGCTTTAGTAACAAACATAATCAACTATTTAATCACTCACAGGAATATTTTCCCATACCTCTAATTTAAATATTCTATTACATTCTCTTGAGCCATCAGGGACTTCTGCTCTGTTCATCTATAAAATTTTCATGCTAATTTTGCAAATTATTTTCTTTCTTTTTCTTGTCCTTTTTTCTCTTTTTTTTTGATGTTTTAGATTCCAAGCAAAGCCAACAATAATTAATAGAAATTAAGAATGCTGGCATGGAAAGCTGGTCCTTACCAATCTCTCACACTGTAAATGTGCTGCACAGAATCATAATAGGTTAGCTTGAAAGTCCCATGAAAAGGCACAAAAGAGGCCAAATATATTTGGATAACACTCAGTAAAGTCTACTGCTGTGAATGTCTATCATGTAATTCCAAGAATTCAAATGAGTTGCTGTAATATTGCCAGGATTCTCTGACAGAATCACGTCTTAGTTAGAGCTTCTGGCCTAGACGAAGTCTCGTATTTCTCTCAAAGTCAAAGTTATTAAATGCCTATGCTGTCCAATATGATAGCCACTGACCATATGTCACTGTTGCACATTTGAAATACAGCTAGTCTAAGACAGACTATAAATCTAATCTATATATTAGATTTCCAAGATTTAGTATAAGAAAGAATGTGTTAATGTTTTAGATTTTATGATAAATTTTTAAAAAATATTAGTTATATGATAAAATAATAATTGGGGTTAAATTAAAATATATTATTAAATTTCCTCTTACTTTTTTATGTTTTAAAATATGGCTTCTTGAGAATTTTAAATCATTTGCATGACTAAATTGTATTTCTAGTGGGCTGCTCTAGGTTGTCTGCAGTTCTGAGCTGGGCCACAAGGAGGCACTCAAGGATGGTGGTTAAGGTCAGGGGTACAAGGTCAGACAGATCTGGGTTCCATTTCCTTGTCTTCTGCCTTATGGAGGAATTTTGTCACATAATCTTCCAATTTTAAGGTCTTTGTTTATAAAACAGGAATAATGACACTGCTTTCCTCTTACACACGAGCAAATCTAAGCTGCTTATATCTACAGAGAAAACTTAGGTTCTTAGAATGAGCATTAACTTATAGATTATTAAAAAGAAAAGGCACAGTTCTAAAAAGTGAATTGCAGTAACTCCAAAGTTAACTCAAGAGACAAATAGAGCATAAATCCTAAGTAGTAAAACAGATCATGTCACACTACATTTACAATATTTTTATCCTTTTCTTGCTTTTGACCATTTGCCATTGGTTCAGAAATATATTAAGGTATAGAGAAGTAAAGTTGGGAGCTATCTAAATGTAGATTATCCCTGCTGTTTTCTGGGTCACCTTTCTCCGTCACTTGGCAATGCAATTACAGCATCATAAACTGACTTTACTACTTCTTTAAGAAAGACATTTAGGATAGTCTTTTCTCCCAGAAGGCAATTGCATGCCATTAAATAATTTAATATTGTGTAGCTGGTGTTGTGGAACTATTTGGGAAGTATAGGTAATAGAAATACACAGGACAAGGAGTCCAAGGATGAGGATTCAGTCCTAAGTGGCCACAGCCTAGACAGAGGTCTTGAGAGTTCTCTAGAGAGTCTTGGTTTTTTCATCTGTAAGATAGGGATGAGGATGATAATACTATGTAGAATTAAGGTAATATGCAAATATTAGCTATTAACATTATTTTAATCCACTAAAATTAATCTTAACCTCTGGGATGCAGATGTGCATCTCTGCGCCTGGCCTGATTTGTTATTTTTAGAGGGAGCTTCCTAATAGCAGTGATTTTTCTGTTTTGTTTTCTTTGCTCTAGCTGCACCTCTCTTCATTCTCACTTGGTTTTCATCATTCTCAGTTTCTGTCAAACTTTGACAATGTCAACTAATTTGAAAAGCCAAGTTTATCTATTTATTGATGATCTATATTTTATTTCTTTCACTTTATTTAATAGTATTCTCTTGATTTTGTGTTCCAATAGATGGATAAAGCCATTCTTTTTTTTCTTTCTTTCTTTTTTTGGGTCCTGGGGATTGAATTCAGGGGCACTTAACCACTGAGCCACATCCCCAGCCCTATTTTGTATTTTATTTAGAGACAAGGTCTCACTGAATTGCTTAGTGCCTTGCCATTGCTGAGGCTGGCTTTGAACTCGTGATCCTCCTGCCTCAGCCTCCCAAGCTGATGGTATCACAGGCATGCACCACTGCACCCAGTGGATAAAGCCATTCTTAAACAAAAACCTTCAGACCTAGGTGGCACCTATCAGCTCATATTAGATTATTTTGTGATTAATTCACCCTATTGCTTCTGTTCAAATGAGATTAAATAAAAATATGCATTAACACACACATTAACAGGAAATACCAATATGTGCATAAATATGTTGAACTCAACAAGTAAACAGGAAGGTAAGGAAGAGACATCATATTGCATTACTGAGACACTGAAGACAATCCTGTTAGGAAGAAGATCAAAGAACAAAGTAAGCCATGAACCTGCACAGCACTGGAGAGGCAGTCTAGCATGCTCAGAGGCCTATTTAGTAAGCACGTGGAGTGAGAGCCTTTTGCAGCACAGGTACATACATCACTTCCTCTGATTCCAGCCATTTTCACCTTATAAATTTCAATTTCTGATGTTTTTAATTTTCTTTTTTTTTCTTTTTAAGTATAGAAGCTAAATTCTATGGGTACTATCATTATTATTACTACGATCATTGCCAGGACCATCACCCACATGCCTAGAGTTTACCTTAATAAAACACAAGATGTGAAAGTATTCCTTAACTTTAGTCTGCAGTTACACTAATCACACTGCTAACCTTTAGAAAGGCCATGAGTGAAAAGCAAACATCAGTGATCATGCCTGAGAGCTGCTCCTAAGAGCAAAAGTCACCTCTGCTAATCCCAGACAAGCCTCTGGATTGTGCTTATGCCATTAAGTTACATCTTTAGAAAACGCTGCATTTCCCAAAGCATATTATGGAATACGTGTCTTGGGAAATGCCTTATCAAGGAAAAATAAAAATCTAAAAAATGCTGTGTCTGTCCCAGTTTTCTCTTGAAGATTCACAAGACATATCAGTACATTACAGCTTCTTGCAATAAAGGAACTATCTTTGCTTAACTCAGCAGATGATAAATTTATTTGGCCAAAATAACCCTTTCCCGTTCCTATTCCTTTAAACTCTATGAACATCTTCTAGAACCAATATTTCCAGAAAGACACTCTGGGAAACACATAGAATTAATTGCAATGAATATTATGCTTCCCCAAAGTTTAAAAACCCTAATTATTCAGCTTTAGGAAAAGGTGATAATAGGAAAAGGCCTTAGTGTTAAGAAGGAAAGCATTTCTATGTTTTTTGGTTCCCAGAGATTGAACCTGGAGGCGCTTATTCAGAGTCACATCTCCAGCCTCCACCCCCTTTTTTTGGAGCACAGGATCTCCCTTAATCACGTAGAGTCTTGCTTAGTTGCTGAGGCTGGCCTCAAACTTGGGATCCTCCTGCCTCAGCCTCCCAAGCTGCTGGGATTACAGGCCTGCACCATTACAACCAGCAAGAAAGGGTCTCTTGAAATCACAAAGCCACCTGATCACTGGTGCGTGTTCTACTTACTTAAGGAGATTCCCAAGATTGAAAAGGGCCCGGTTGTGCTGCGGGTGGAGCTGGAGAGCCCTCTGATAGTACATCTTTGCCTCTGCAGTGTCTCTTGTCAGTGTTCCAAGGTTGTTCAGGGCACTTGCATGCCGTGGATACAACCTGAAAAAGTGGAAATATGAAACCATGACTCCTTAAGTTGGGCACAGTTTGCTTCTTTCCCCCCCAGGTATGCCACAACCACAATGAAACACTGAATTCTTTTGTTTTAATGGTGCATCTGTGTCAAATCTTCATGGTCAATGGTTTTTGCGGCTGAAGGCACCAAAATATGGCAGGGGAGCACATATTTGAAACACAGGCATAAATAAATAATTTCCACATAAAGCAAGAATAAATAGTATGCAAATCTAGCAGAGATAAATAAATTTTAGTCCTTCAGAAGCCTACAGTCACTTTCAACCTCCTTGGCTCAGGTGCTGAGTTTCTGGCTGGTGGCACTGCAGACCAGTGGCCTCTGCAGTGCCTGCTGTTTGTGCAGATGTGGGAGTCCTTTAGGGAGGGATCTTCATAAACATCTCTGGATTGGAGTATTAGCAAGACTGCCAGGGCTGAGAAAGGAGGATTCATAACGTCTCCCCATAAAAACAAACTCTCCAAAATGACCCTCCGTCTTGACGTTCTTTTTCCATTTTTGTCCCATTTCCTTTCTCCTACTACAGTTTGGTTCCAACTGGCTTGACAGTTCTTGGGATGAAAATCTTGAGCACTTAAAACATTTAAAAATCAAAAAAATTAAATAATGCACAATTAAGTGAAAACCAGCGGGCTGGGGCTGTAGCTCGGTGGTAGAGCGCTTGCCTAGCATGCGTGAGGCACTGGGTTTGAGCTTCAGCACCATGTATAAATAATACATGAATAAAATAAAGATCCACCAACAACTAAAAAAATATTAAAAAAGAAAAAAACAACCAGCATCCTAATGTGCAAAAGTCAATGCCAAGAGAATGGGATGTAGTATCAGTAGACCTAATTCATGCTGATTAAGGAAGGGAATCAATGTACTTACTTAATTCGAAATTATAAAGAAGCCACGTCAGTGTGGCTATAGAATCCAGTGGCTTCTGATACATTGGGAGTGGACATAGTTAGCAGCCTAATAGGTTAGTTCCATCACGGTGACTAGAGTGTTCTGAATAAGCCTAAGGAGTTGGCTTAAATGTAGAAAAGCCAAGGAAATGCCCTCATAATAAAACTAGGATCTGTACTTGCCAATTTTCTTGACAATCAAATGCCACTCTGGCCTCCATGCTCTGTACCTACTAAGAAGATCCATTTAATTTGGGGACAGAAAGGGCTTTTATTAAAAGGTGAAGGAAAGCCAAGTTGAACAGCTTTTTTTTTTCCTTTACTCAACATGGCGTTGCCTGTTTATTTGACCTCTCCCTACTCCTTATAGAACAGCTATGGATATCTTTTAGAACTACTACTCCTAGGGAGGACACTGTCAGGCTTCTCTGGGCTAACAAGGGATAAGGGACAGAATCAGTTCAAATACATCCTCTTAAAGCTTGAAATCCCTAATTATTCACACTGGCTCTGGAGACTATTCCAGAAATAGAGGAAGTCAGGCAAAAGAAAAACACTGAGCCAGAGTGTGTGCTACTGCTGGCTTCTCTCTGGACACATTTAATTAGCACAAAAAAACTTTAGGGGCTCTGATACCAGCTGCTGAACATCCAGCCTCACAGATCCTGGAGGCAAGTGCCCGGCACTCTCTCTGAGAGCCTATCAGAGGGGATCAAGCTATAACCAAAGTCAGAAGGTGCGCCAGGCTCAGGACAGTACCCTAGGAAGCCTGTGTCCAAGAACTTCTTTAGAATTGACTGCACAGAACATCATGGCCAGCACTCAAATACTTCCAAAGAAATTTTTGTTGTTGATGTTGAGTCAAGCACTCTGACCTCTGAAAGACTGAAGGGGTGTCTGGTGGGCATGGTGAGGGCAATTTCCATGCTTCTTACTTCTTCAGTGACAAGCAATAATAGTCTATTTGGGACATGGGCCCTCCTTTATCTCACAAGAGGTAATTTATTAAGGCTTTCTCTTTCCCTGATTAGTTTAGGCTTTGGAGCCTTTAAGATAAATGCCTGAGGTGAAAACACTAAGGAAAAGGACAGTCTAAATTCCCCAAGAACTTCCTTGACGGGCTCGCCACTAAGGCATCTGCTTGCTCTGCCAAGCAGCCGGGTCCTCTCTAGTTGGTTCTCGGCCCACCTCCATGGACCTCATACTCACTCAGGATCCCACTGCTATTTAAATGAGCAGCTATGTACTTTCAAAGTTCAGTGACTACAGAAATGACTTTCTTTTTCAAATCAGAGACAGAATACAAGGCCACACTGAATTCTCAAAATCAAAAGCAAGTATTGAAAAGAGAACTAAGGGGCAACAGAGGCATTATGAGGCCTTTAATAATGCCTTCTGTTATAAGAATGGGTCTGCAGCTCAAAAACCTGAGGCTTAGGAGAAGAGGGCTTCATGCTCAGCTAGAGTCAGGGAAGAGGCTGCATGTCAACAGAGCCCACCTGCTCCAGAAGGACACTGCTGCTACTCTAAGTCAGTCACTGTGAGCACCAATGACAGACCTCCACCTGGAAAAGGCGTAGACACTGTTTATTCATGGTAATAGCACAGGTCTGCTAACAATATCCTCTCAGTATCTAATTAGGTTCACCTAGTCACAAGCAAACATGCATTATTTATGAAACAAAGCAGAATTCCATTAAAAGGATTCTTAACAGGTCAGGAAAAATCATCTAGAAAATTAGATGTAGATTTTTTTTTTTTAAAGTACAAGTTCCACTGCTATTTATTACAGACCTGGGCAAGGACAAATTTTATTTTGTGTGTTTACTTTTAAAATAAATTCATATTTGAATTAACTTGGGTCTAATTCAATCCTGAGATCTCCAGGAGGGGAATTTTCTATTGGAAAGATGAATAATTTAAGAGATGTCTATGTTGCTACATCGACTGTCAGAATAAATTAAGTCCTTCTTGACTTACTTCTACAGGTATGTTTTACAAAAGTCCTGTTGGAGATTATTCCCATACCCATCAAAAAAAAAAACACAAAAAAACGAAAACATAAAAAAACCTCAGGATTCACTAAACTGGAACAGAGTTGTGATTTTTCAGTCCAATTTTTTAAGACCAGTGTGAATACTCACTGGATTTTCTTTCTTGCACTCTTAGTCTTCTTTCGTATTATTTAGGGGGATTATCTGGCTAGTCCTTTATTATTATTACTTTAATAAATTAAATTTAAAATTTTATTATAGAGAAACCATGTTATGTTGTTATATAGTTCTGGGGTATGGGAAAATTTATTTTTTCTCCTCTGAAAAAGCTACATAGAGATCTGGTTCTAGGAGCTGAAGAAAAGTTTTTCAAGTGTTGGGTAATTCTGATTCTTGAGAAACAACAGCCATTTAAACATTTAAAGGGTTCTTTCTAAATTGTTATCAAGTGGCATTTCCTGAAGCAGAATTAATAAAGTAGGTAGTCAAGGCATGATTCCCCTCCATTCCCAGTCCTCTTATCTCCAAAAAATGAACATCAACAACATATTAATAGGAAATAGCCACTGGGAGGGAACAGTTGCCTCAGTCAAAACCGGAAGGCAAGGATAAAAGAAAACAGGCTCTAGGGTGAGGTAATGGTACTTTCAATTTGAAAGGACCTTCTCATAAGTTGTTGTATTTAACCTTCAAAATTCCTTAAGTAGAACTACGCTACATTTTTACAGTTTGAGAAAGGGAGACTGGGAAAAAGTAAGTAAATATTAGATTATACTAAAAAAAAAAATCTCAGAAACAGTGTCCTTAAAAGTTAAGAAGGTGAATGGTCCCTATATATCTATTTGCTTTTCCCAAATGATACACGAGTCATTCAACCTTCTGCAAACAAATATATTGCTACAAGTTAGAGCTTCCATTTGGAATAATTTCTACTTTTTGTTTATCTGACCAATTATATGAAATGGTTCTCAGTGACAGAAGTGAAATAAACTGAGTACTCAGGAAGTTTGGCTACAGAGATTCTTATCCACTGGGAAAATAATTGTCTACTGCTGTACAAAATAGTCACGGCATCTCTAAAAGCACAGTATTATGGAAAATATTTAGAATTAACAACATGCAGAAAGTGTGTAAGACTGTGCTCTCTGGTTTAGAGTTTTTAAGTTTTAATCTCAACTAAAGATCACAGAAGATGTACATGACTAAAGTTTCGTTTGATATTTTATTTCAGTCATTTAAATTTTACGATCTGTTCCAAAGTTAAGGATGCTGTTAATTTTTCACTGTTTGAGTGGCCTGAAAGGCGTTTCATTGTTCAAATAATAGTGAATCATGTGCTACAGTCCAATTTCCTTTCAGAGTATACACACCCTGATTTATTTGTCTGATTTTCATTCCACCCATTAATTTATTTGAGGTTAACTATGCTAAGGTCACATGTTTATTTTCTATTTCCTGTTGTGGAAAAAAAGAATCCAAAAGAAAAACATGACTAGGAAAAAAATTCAACCAGAAAACCTAAATTTCACTGGACTAAAATATACAGAGTAAACTTTTTCAGAAGTTGACAGCATATTTTCAACTGTATTAGTCTCTGATATATTTTAAGTCCCTAGTTCCTTCATGTGATAAAAGTCAAATCATTGTGTCACTAAGTGAGTAAGACTGATCATTTTATTGGTTTGCTTCTTTAATTGCTTGAAACTGCCATTAATGCTTGGCAAATCAATCCACCCACTCCCCCTTCACTGTACTCCTTCTGATCCATTAAAGACAGCCTTGGGGATAAAACCTCAAATGCAATTTAGGGAAACAGGACACATTCTCCAACTAGGGGCCACCTAATTTGTCTGACCTCTCCCAAGGGATGACTTCTAAGAGTGATCCGGAAGAACTCCACCCTGTTGACTTTCCAAGACCAAGTAGCATAAAACCATGGCTTTCGGATGTCCTCAGGAAATGAGTCATTTTAAATGGCTGAATTTTCCTGATTCCTGAGAACTTACCTCTAGTGGTTGGGAAATTTACTGAGCAAAATAATTCTCTACTCTTTTAAATAGGAATGGTGAGCATAATTAGCCTTCCTCAGAGGTGTGGCAGTAACTGTGGCAGGATGGATAGGAAACTGCCTTGCTGGAGTGGAAAAATAACTGAACTGGGGAGTCAGAAGCCCAGGGTGACTTTCTAGCTCTGCCTATGTGTTAAAAATAAAAATAAGGGCAATAACATATTGACCTCTGTGAGCCAATGGTTTCTACTGAACAAATGAGATGGTGGGTATAAAATATCCATCATCACACCTGTTATACCACATACATTTTTTTTGCTTTGGGACCAGATGTAGGACCTACGGGTGGCTTGATTTGGCTCCCCCCACAGCCTTACTGAGGCCATGCCAGGTGGAGCAGCCAGCTTTCCTTCCCGCCTATGGATTTTTCATGTTCCAAACAAAACATCATTTTCTTCTCTACTGCTGATGGCCTTCGACTTGCTCCCATCTGTCAAAACAACATCCATTATTTCTTCATCGCTAACCCAGTGAACACTCAATCTATCTTATACCCATCGGCTTCTCCTATACTGTAGGTCTTCAGAAGTGAAGGTCAAGTAACCTCTATTCTGAGAATGCAGGAGAGGTCTGTGTCAACTCCAAAGCCTGTCAGTCCTTCATTATCTGAAGCAAATGATCCCATAGGCACCAGAGCCATTTTCCCCAAGCTTTTCCAATATGCTCAACACCAAATGGAATTCCAGACACAGGCAATTGAAAAACATCCAAGGTCATAAGGACACTCAAAGTCCTGTGTGTTCCTGAGTGACATATCAATGTGCCCCTGGGATCCTCGTAATAACACTTCCTAGCATGAGTTCACCAGTTGATGGATGAACTTAGAGAAGACACAATAGTGAGCAGGATAAGAATGTGCATATTCCTAATCAATACCTCAGCCAAGGACATCAGGAGGGGGAGGGAGGACAGATGGCATATATTCTGAATATCCACCTTAAAAATTGGGGGTAGTCACTGGCATATAATTGGCAGGAGCTAGGGGCACTGGGCACCTTGCAATGCATAGGACAGACCTGCATAACGCAGAAATGTTCCAACTCACAAGTGCAGCACTGTGAAATAGTGTTTGTGGAGCTGTCTTCTGACCTAAGGGTCCTATGATAGAGATTTATGTATTACATTCATCCACTTTTGCCACAAACATTTATGAAGTGCCTACAATAAGCCAGGCCCTTTATTGCTGAGGGTCCACAGCAATAAAGGGAAAATTTTCCTTGTTCTAGGTCCTGTGATAGAGGAGACACAAGGGAATCAACTGCCTTTAATGTGTTGCCATGAGAGCAGACAGAACAGACAGAGGGGAGCGCAAGCCGAGAGGAATGCACGGAGTTAACAAATGAGCAGGGCCCATAGCACGTGCCAGGTTTCCAGAGCAGACAGGGCTTTCCTGGAGGGACAGTGATAGGTGGAGACAGGTCACCAGGTCAGAGGGGCAAAAGCAAGAAGAGGAAGGAAGGTGCTCCAAGAGGAAAGGTAAAAAAGCAAAGAGAACTCAGCCAATGAAAACATTTCATTCTGACTACAGCACAGAATGGAAAGGAGAAAAATAAAGGGCAAGGAAGAGGTTCTGGAAAGATGATCAATTGAGAGTGAAGAGCAGAGGAGGATTTGTGGAAATGGTCAGCAGGCTGCTGGGCAGAGGATGGCTGTGGGAATCGGGGACAGACATGTGGGGAAGTGGTAGATTAGAGACGCCAATCAAAGCTTTTGGAATAAAGAAACTCCTTAGGAAGGAAAACAAAGATTGAGAAGAAAAGAAGGCCCACTGATGGCGGGAGGGGCAAGGAATGCTCTATGGAGTGCTTGGTAGACGGAGAGGAGTCTAAAGAAATAGCAGAAAAATCAACAGGGCATGGTGCCACCACGCTAAAACACAAGATGTTAAAAAAAAAAAAAAAAGAGATAAGGGCAGGGAGTGAACATCAGGGTCCATTGGATTTATCTGCATGGAGGTAGCTGGTGACCTTGGAGAGAGTAGTATTAAGGGTTGGGTGGGAGCTGGGTGAGTAAGGAGAGGGACATAAGGAAGAAGACACTGACTTTTTGGGAAATGTTGACACTTAAGAGGTGGGAAGGATATAAGAAAGAAGAAAGACTGAATGGCAGGAGAAGGAAAGGAGAGATACAGAGGCTGTGTATATGTTTATTTAAAGACAGCAGCAACTTGAATTACATTGTTATATTGTTTGCATGTACACATATGTAGCACTGAATCCCACCATTATGTACAATATAATGTATCAAAAATATAAAAATAAATAAAGATGGCAGCAAGCAAAGTGTGTTTAAGTATTAGGGGGAAGTACTGGTAGATGGGGAAGAAGCACCTAAAAGAAAGGATTATAAATAAGATCTCTGAAAAGTTGGAAATGCTGGAATCCTCAGCACAAAAGAAGGAATCAGCCTTAGGGGAGAAAAAATAAAATGGGAGCAGAGAGAGAGAGACTTATTGTGAGGAACATGGCTCCCATTCCAACAGAGGCCAGCAGGCTGAGTCTGCTGGCAGAATTCTCCCTCCTTCCCAGGAGGTCAGTCCTTTCTTGTTAGTATCTACTCACATAACGGACAATAAGCTGCTTTCTTCAAAGTCTACTTATTCTAATGAGAATCTCGTCTAAAAAATACCTTCACAGAAACATCTAGAATAATGTTTGAGTAAATACCTGGATATCATGGCCTGGGCAAATTGACACACAAAATTAAGCATCACCAGTCCACCCTTTGTCCATGGAGCACCCAGAAAAAGGAAAAGATAAATCAAATAATGGATATATGTTTGGTAAAAGTAATTCAGGATCTTCTACTATTGATGGTTTTTAGTTTTTATATCATAGTAAGCTTTTAAAAAGTGATCGGGTAATTCAGATACTTTAAAAACACACGTTTATGGGTAGCTTTGTTTCATTCAACAAATATTTACAAAATGCCACATTCCTGGCTTCTTCCTCCATGCTGGGGATAAGGACAAAGATTTCTTCCCTCGTGGGATTCACCTTGTAGGGACAACACATAACACATTAATAGGTAAGCAGGTAGGGGGTCACACATGGAAATAAATGAAACAAAGGGGAATAGGATATGTTTAAGCATTTACACTTATAGGTAAGGTGGTCAAGGAAGGTGACAGGAAGATGACACTTGTGAAAGGAGTGAGAGAGGCAGCCACTTAGATGTGAGGAAGAGTGGTTTGGGAAGAAGGAACTGCCAGTCAGACACAGGAACATGACATGACTGGCATGTGCCTGGGGCCAACATGGAAGCTGAGGGGACATGAAGGGCAGTAGGAAGCAGGTGGTGGCTTGTTGGGGGTCAGACATGGCAGGACAGAGATGGCTGTGAGATGGATGAGAGCCACTGCTAGCAATGGAACATCTCCACGTCCGCTGTGTTGAGAAGAGACTGAGGTGAGGAGGCAATAGTGGAAATGGGAGACCAGTTAGGAGAACACTCAGTATTTTAGATGAGAGGTGATGGGACAGTAGAAGTAAAGAGCAGTGGTGGGATTCAGATAGGTTGATAACATCTAGTGACTATATCATTTCTAGGTCTTCACATATCATTTTGTTGTTGGGGGGGTGCCAGGAATTGAACCCAGAGGCATTTAACCACTGAGCCACATCCCACATCCCCTTTTCATTTTCTATTTTGAGACAGGGTCCGCTAGGCTGGCTTTGAACTCACGATCCCTCCTGCCTCAGCTGCCTGAGCCCTTCACATATCATTTTAAGCATTTATATATATTATCTTGTAATACTCCAACCCAATGGGGGCAGATAGCATCACTATTCTTATTTTAACAGAAAATCTAAATCATATTCTGGTAAAACTGTCATATTTACTCATATGAGTTGAGCATTCCTATTCTGAAAATATGAAGTCTGAAACCCAAAACACTTCTGGTCCCAAGCATTTTGGATAATGGATAATAAACCTACATAAGAGGTTGTGAATTAAGCCTATGGACTGGATGCTGTCTTCTGCCAGCCAAATACCCCCTTTTAGGTTAGAGGCACTTATTCTCCCAGGTGCCAGGAGAGTTGGCTTCTGACAGCTCTAAGCTCAGCTCCTCTCCGGGAACTGATCTTGGCCCCAGGGAGCAGCTGCCCCCAGGGCTTCACTTGTGTCCTGGGTACAGGTCCCGGCTGATAAGAGGCTGTGAAGGTTCATCTCTGGCCTCCATTCATGACAGCTCTAAAGGGGCCATCCTGGCTCCAGAGCTCCCCAAGGGATCAGCAGAGGCCTCTGCAGCAACTGCATCTCAACTCCCTCCCTGCTTGGTGCTTCCCTGGCCTCCTTCCCTGTTGTTTCTGAGAACATTGTTAATAAACCTCCTGTCTGAAAATCTCTGCCTTAAGTCCTATATCCTGGTGAAACATACCTAAGCAAGTTACAAGGGAAAAAAAGGATATATGACAGAGAAACAAGTCAGCCAGAAAGCATGAAACGTTTTTGAAGTTTTTGAAGATAAATTATGGAGCTTCTATTCTGAAGTTCAGTTCATATGTACGGCTACAATGTGGCTAAAATTCTATTCTTCCTACATAATGGTTAATTTCTTAAAGTTAATGAATAAACTTGGTCAAATTTAATTAACACAAATATATACATACTGAGAATGTAATTTCAACAAGAAGAAAAGAATAATGTCAAGTACTTATTTGTGATATTGGAAAGCAAACCTATACTTTTATAAATGGAAAAACAAAACAAAATCCGCCAGCAAAAAAAAAAAAAAACTCTACTTGTTAAAACTGGCTAACAAATGTTACTGGAATTTTAATTCTTTCCAGAAATACATGGCAGCTGGTATCCAAGGCCATTTGTAGTCAGAAGAGAGTTATTTTAAATATTCATTCCAAATAGGCTGTGCAAAGAAGGATTTTTAAAATACTCGACTCCTGATTTCAAAAACCTGTTCAAACCCCACCAGCTTTATATAGCATTTTAAAAAGGAATTAAAGTAATCTTGATATACCTAAAACATCAGGGAACAGTGGTTAATTAGACATGGGAGATTTCTTTAGACTCTATTGATAATGGCATTTCTTGATTACTTATTCCTTTATTACTTCCGATTTCTACACACACTCATCTTAGTCTAATGGAATCTCATTGTAGATCCATTTATCCATCCAGGAAGGAATATAAAGAATTAAATCAATAGCACTATTAGCATGACAAGTCTCTATTTTATACACTTAAACACATTCCAATCAGAAATATTTTAGTTTCATCCTTTCCCATATATCAGCCAATCAAATAGTGAGTGGAGATTTCTTTTGTACAAAAGCATTAAAAGCACAAAAGGAAATTTAATTATGCTGCCACATGTATGAATATGTAACAACAAATTCTCCCATTAAATACAACTGTAATGTGCCAATAGAAATATTGACAAAAGGGCTGGGGTTGTGGCTCAGTGGTAGAGTGCTTGCCTTGCATGCGGGAGACACTGGGTTCGATCCTCAGCACCACATAAAAATAAATAAATACAATAAAGATATTTGTGTCCATCTACAACCAGAAAATAAAAAAAAAAAGAAATATCAACAAAAATAAAAGAGGGAATAATAATTTAAAAATTTAGTTATGCCAACAGAAGATAGTCTGGTCATGGACTTTGAACACCTTTGAAAACAGTCCTTTTTTGGCTTTTGGACTTTTTGTTTAAAACATCAATTACAGATATGTTAGGTATGGACAAGTCCACACTCTAAGGGACTCATGGCTGCTCCAGCACACCCAAGCCACCTTTAGGGTAGGTAACGTATCTCCGACAGCATTACTGGGTGGTGGTGCCAGTGAAATCAAAGAAAAGAGCTACTTGGGTGACTGAGAATCACAGCCCTTTGATGAGGCTGGAATATTGCACATATGATGGTCACCCACCTGGGACACATCAGCAAAACTGGGTGTGGCAGGGGTTACTGAGTGGGGTAGGAGGAAGAAGGCATTTAAGTGAGCAAATGTTCTGTGGAACATGTGCTGCAGACAGTGGACAGCAATGTGCTGGACAAAGGCAAACTTTATTTTCCATCCCAGGGTTCTTGATAACCAACCTATTTTAACCAACCAGTAATTGAACCATACAGGGAAATTAAATGGTTGATGGAAAACAGATTGTATGACTACTCTATTACCTATAGTAAAAACTCTGAGAATAGTGTGTTAATTGGGTCATCAGATTTCCAGATGTTCTCTATTCCCTGTAAAATATACTGGTAGATACTTACAATTTGGTAAACTTTCTCTTAGTCCAGGCCTGCAGCTCCCATGCATTGAGTTAATAACTGCTAAAAAGTCAGTTGCAAAAAAAAAGGTTGTAAAAAGTTGTGTTTGTTAACTTTTTTCAGTTGTAGTATTCACTGCAATTGTATAGACAATGAAATATTTTGTAAACAGACAAAATATGTGGGGAAAAAAAGAGGTATATTTCCACATAAAATGAGTCAAGATTTGAAATACTAAAAAAGGAAAATTGTTCAAAATATTGTTGTTGAATTTGATGTGAGAACTGTAAAGGACTGGAGGACAAAAATCTAAAAATTCTGAGATAGTCTTCAAATTACTTTGCAAATTAAGTATATTTAACTTGCAGCACTAGAGATTAAACCCAGAGCCTTACCTATGCTAGGCAAGTGCTCTAACATTGATCTACCTAGTCAGTGGTTTTTATTTTATATTTTGGGATGTCTTGCTAAGTTGCCCAGGCTGGCCTTAAACTTGTGAACCTCCTGCCTCAGCCACCTGAGTAGCTAGGATTACAGGTACAGGCTACAGTACGTAGCAAGTATCTTTAAATTTTTATGACATTTTAAACTGACAAAACTGGTAATGATAGCAACGAACTATGGACGTGATTTTTGCAGATTTTAATCAGTAGTCTCTTACTCAAAGAAAAGGACTTGGTTTGAAAACAGAAGATTGGTAAGTGAAGGTACATTGGAAATTTCAGGGTAAAATAAAATGTTCAAGATTGTGCATAATTTGCTTTAGGATTCTCCACTTTTGGCTGAATTTTTAAGCTCATCAATAAAGTATATATGTGGTTAAGTACATATTCAATGACTTCTACATTTTACTTAGGCCAGGTTAATATTTCTCCTTTAGGATTTATTGGATGAGACATTTCCTGGGAGATCTCGTGCATGAAAAGCTGAATTGTTGGGCAGTCTCTAGATTTTCTACACCCATTACATGTGGTGAAATGGCAGGAACCTTCCCCACAGTAACAGAATGGTCAGAAAGCTTTGGAGGCAGATGACAAATAGGTCAGTGGTGTTCTGTTTCTCCTACAAAGAGAAGCCAAAGCTTTACAGTACTGTAGCAGGTCTAAACATGAGAGCTAGTCCTTATAGCAAAGCAAAACTAACACTAACGTTTGTTGAGGATTTCCAAAAAGGGTTCTGACCCCCCGCCACACACTTCTGTCATGATTTGGGCCTTAACCTGAATATAGAATCTTAGCTGCAGCATATTCCAGGGGATATTTTTCTAGCACAACTGAAATGAAATAAATGAAGTATACTGAGAGAGAAGACATTAGTAGTGCTACATTATTTAAATATAAAATTTTAAAAAGAATATGTATGTTGTATATAATCACCAACTTAATATGGTGTTATTTTTAGAACCATACATCACCTAAAAAGAGATCTCTATAGACACAGCCCTGATGGCTCATTTCACCATTATCTTTGGGATCTGTACAGTCATTTTAACAGTCATGGATAACTGCTAGCACTGATTTCAGGTCATTTCACCTTTAACCTTGAACTTCCCTAATCACTCTCCTTCTTACTGTGTGGAAATATGGAAAACATCAGATACACAAAAATGAAGTAGGGGTGGAGCAGTTAGTTGGGAGGGAGGACTACTGAATCAGCAAATTCCACAAAGAAACAGCAATACAAAAATAAGGGCAATCTTCCAGTCTCCAAGGATAAATAATCATCAAAATGATGGACAGTCCTGGTACTTTTCCTATACTCTCTAATATGAAGAGTGGAAATTTATTAAAAAACAAAAAAGAAAAAAGAAAGAAAGAAAGAAAACCAGCCAGGCACAGTGGCTGTAATCCCAGCACTTTGGGAGGCTGAGACAGGAGAATCGGTAGTTCAAAGCCAGCCTCAGCAATGCTGAGGTGCTAAGCAACTCTGCGAGACTCTGTCTCTACATAAAAACACAGAATAGGGCTGAGGGTGTGGCTCAGCGGTCAGTCAAGTGCCCCTGAGTTCAATCCCCAGTACCAAAAAAAAAAAGAAAAAAGAAAACCATCCACCTCTGCTGAAAATTTATCACAGGGATAATCACACAAAAACAATGATATTTTTAATCAAAAGTATTTTGGACCTGGTCTGAGAACATTAAATAATTCACTAATTACTAGACAGTACATTTATAGCTTTAATTGTTTTCCCATTTCTCAAGGGACATATTTCTTCTAGAAGCACATTGTTGGAACAAACATTTATTTTTATTGTTTCACAGGAAAGAAGCAAAAGTACCCAGGCAGCTACTATAATTCTGTAAAATCAACTGCCAGAAAACTTTATTTAATTTACACCTTTACCCACACCATGCCTCAGGGCCTACCTTATTTTTCTATTTGAATTTGGTAGGAAATCGTCTGTTGTAATGAAACAAATTATGAGACTGATACATTTCCTTCCAATCACTATTTTTTAGACAAACTTGTTATTTTCCTTCCTTCAAGAATACCATGTAAAACCATTAAACATTAATTAATTATGAAAGCTACAATACACTTTGTATATACCCTGGAAGGAATATGTCTTTTTAAAAATGACATTCCTTCACTGTAAAAGCAATACATTCTCACTGTAGAACATCTGAAACACACAATATAAAGGCAAAAATACAAATCATAATCTCACCAACAGAGATAAGCATTGCAAACATTTTGAAAATGTTTCTTCCAGTGAAAGAATATAGTTCTTTATTGAATTTTACAGATTACCTTCTATTCCATAATGAATAAGCTGCATTACTCAACAAAAATGCTTGGTTATGATTATTCCTCTGGGTCTTACATTTCTTATACTATTTGAAAAAATACCTGATCACAGTCTTGATATATATGATTTAAAACTTTTGCTATATTTAATATTAAGTAAGTGGATCCTAAAGCCCAAAAGATTTTGATTGATAAACAATATGCCGATGTAAAATATAACGATGATAGTTTCAAACTAGGCACTGAGACAAATCTAGTAGGCACTTTAATATGATTTGTTTGGCATATGAATTTTAATCATGTCCCAAAGTGGAAAAGTCTCAGAAAATTTAATCAAATGTGAACCTCTTTCTTCTAGAGGTTTCTGTGAGCATCAGCAGTATTCAATAAAAGAAAGGATTCACCTTGCTCTATTTAACTAACAAATATTCCAATGTTATGCTTAATTATTATGTATATTAGTCCGGGACAAAATACCTGAGTAATCACCTTATAAAGACAAAAGGTTTATTTTGGCTCACAATTTTGGAGGTTTCCAGTTCATCACTGATTGGTCCCATTGCTATGGGCCTGTGGCAAGGCAATGCATCATGATGGGAGAGAGAATGGAGCAAAGTCTTCAGCTTATAGCTGGTGAAAAAGTGAGAGAGGAAGGAGCTGGGTGCGACTATTTCCTTTAAGGGCATGTATTCCAGAGCACCATAGGCTGGGGACCAAGCCTTTAGCACATGAGCCTTTGGAAGACATTCCAGATCCAAACCATAACATTTCTTCACATGTTGAAAATTAAATACATTATTATTTGGGACCCTTTAGAGAACACCATCTATAAAGTCAGAGTT
Organism: Xerus rutilus; assembly: GCA_028644305.1. Taxonomy (NCBI): domain Eukaryota; kingdom Metazoa; phylum Chordata; class Mammalia; order Rodentia; family Sciuridae; genus Xerus; species Xerus rutilus. Next base: position 72,808,536 of record CM053403.1, on the reverse strand, counting down.
TCAGCTCGACTGAGTACCCACAGACTGCTGCTGGTTACATAAAACTTAAAAGTTTTACTTCTCCCTTAAAGACATATCCAAGGTATTCTCTCTTCCAATGGAAAACCCAAGGAGAGTGTTAGAGAATACACAAACACACACACACACATACACAATTAACATATTCCCAACATGGTGATCAAGCATTTTATCATTGTTTTTTGATTTAATACAACCACCAGAGTGTTTCATTTCTATACTCAAATGTCTTCCTACAAATCCTTTCAGATAGGAGAGGCCAAGAGCTTTCTACATATATACCATTGAGAATCCACTGGAACACATATCCAATAAAATGACCAGTGTATATTTTTAATAACCAACTCCTGTTTGCACAAATGTATTCAACGGAGTGTTACTTCACTGAATAATGTGCAGCAGTAAAAACTTAAAATGAAACACTGAGTTAGAACCAAGGCAGAGTTCCCACATTTACAATAGAACTGAACGCTAAGCCAAAAGACTCTGAGTTCAAGAACCGCCCTGCTTCTAAGGATATGTTCACCCTCAATAGAAACCCCTGACCCCTCATGTACAGGAGGGCATGAATGAAACAAACCAGGACCTTCACACACAACAGCCAGTGCCCTCCCTGCGAGGTGCTTACTTGAGGGCCGTTCTGTAGTGGTAAATGGCTTCCCTGTTCCGACCTTGGTCCTTCAGGAAGTTGGCATAGTTGTAATGAACCTTGGCATTGTGGGGCAGAGTCTGAACTCCAGATCTAAAACAGATACATTAAAAAAATTTTTATAAACAGCAACAAAGAATACTGTTGTCATATTCCTTCATGTTTTACTGTTTCATGAATGTGTATATCTGAGACATTTGTTGGATTCATCTAAAACAAGACTTCCACAATTTGTGAATTGTATGATTTACTCAATATTATTTACTAAGAGAAACAACAGTCGTGCACAAGTGAACAGACCTGCTAACCTGGCACCAATACAATGTCCTCAGCAGGTAAACATAGGACCTTTCCACCTTCTGGAGACACACCTGATGCCTGGGCAAGCCCTGCCATCTCTCCTTGGGCTTTCTTTTGGGAGCACAGCAGGACCCAATGTCAGACCACATTACACAGCAAGGGCAAAAGGGAACCTTGTACTGCCACGCCAGTTTCCTAACGAGGGTGCAGTGGCCAGAACATATGATGTTCCTGGGTCTGCTGCAAAGCCAAGCTCCGCACAAGATGACGACAAGCACGGCGGGAACTCAGGAACAAGGCAAACCCATTCTTTATCTCATGTCTACCTCAGGGACAGGTTTTTTATTCGTGGGGACTCAATGGAAAAGCCTAAGTGAGCCCATGCACACAATGAAGAGACAAAGGAAGAAAAGATTAATGGATTTCATAAAAATGAGAATCAATAGCCCAACAGAACTGAACGCAGAGCCAAAAGACTCTGAGTTCAAGAACTACCCTACCTGTAAAGATATGTTCACCTTCAATAGAAACCCCTGACCCCTCATGTGCATCCCCTCTTTAGGAGGTGAGGTGAGATCTAACAGGTGGTACCCTTTGTTCTCTGCCTCTTCTCCTTTGTTCTTTCCCACTATTCCAGTTCCCTTTAACATGGGAATGCAGGCTAGCACCAAAGGCTCTCTCCCACCTCCTTGCAAGTCCATAAAGTCACCGCATTCCCTGGACATGTGCAGTTTTCTGGAGTGCCACTTTGCAAAGAAAACTGTTTTCAGACCCAGGACTATGCCCAGGGACTCAGAGAGGCCCTTCATTGCTCACCAATAGTAGGTAGTAAAGTTGAACTTATTTGAGATTTTTATCACATGCCTGCTATGTATGGTTTGGAATGAATAAAAGGAAAAGTTGAAAGAAAATGTAGGCCCAAGCAGAATCATTAAAAAAGGACACATTCCAGAGGTCAGATGGTTTGATAAAATTAGTTTACAAGCATGTCTTTGAACTGTGGTAAATGGCACAGTTGTTTGATATCTGTCTGAAGCCCATTCAGTGCCACACACTGTCACCGATGGATGCTGGAGAAGGTGGTCAGAGTCCCTGTCCTCGGGGAGCTTACTGGGGAGAGAAAATTTGGGCAATCAGGAAATGTGGGTGATGACAGAATAGCTTATAACAGCAGGTGAGTTGAGTGTCAACAAAACAGTAGGCTTATCCCAGAATGGAGAAAGGGGGAGACTTCCAGAACAATCACAGCGGAACTGGGACTAGGGATAAGAAGTAAAGAGGCTCCAGAAAGAGGCAGCAGAATGTTCAAAACAGAGGGCCCAGAGAAAGGCGAGCGGGGGCTTCTGAGAAACTGAAAAAAACTGAGCGCTGCTGAATCAGAGAAGTTAAGTCTGAGAGTCGTGAGACCCTAGGGGCCTTTGGGTTTGTTGGAAGAGCACTGGGGAATCAGGGCAGGGTTTAAAGCACAGAAATGAGACCAACAGCGCGACATCTGAGGACTGCAATGGCTGCAGAGTGGAAGTGGAGGAAAGAGGAGGAGGAAAGACCAGAGGCACGGAGACTCTGTGGGGGTGCTGCAGAGAGCAGCACCAAGGGGAGAGAGGAAGAGAAAGGGGAGGGAGAGAGAGAAGTGGGGAAAGGACAGAAGGAGGAAGGGAAGGTGCCCAGAGTTTCAGCCATGAGCTCTGAACATGGTAGAAGATGTTCAGGAAGTAGAGGTGGCAGGTGGCAGGATGTGATGGCAGATGATTCTCTGGAGAACAACCATAGAGAACGTTGAGAATGATTCAGGATTTTCCTTCCTTGCTTCACCTACAGCTTTCTCCCTGCTCACCTCCTCACAAATAATTAGAAACTATCTGCAAAAGTGAATCAATACTAGAGAGATGGCTGTAGGCTGGGCTTCCTACTGACAAGTTTTATTGGAAATTAACACTTCCTCAAATTATAAAATAAATGGAGATAAAATTATACCACAGATCAGGAAATGAGGCTTTGCTCAGAAACATTTAAAAAACCTGCTTAAATGACCATTGTATTAGTCTGCTCAGTCTATCATAACAAAACCCCATAGACTGGGTGATTTCAACAATAGCAACTGATTTCGCACAATTGTGGAGGTGGAAGTCTAAGATTAAGGTCCTGGTCGGTTCTGTTTCTGATGTGAGCTTTCTTCCAGGCTTGCACATAATCACCTTCTAGTTATGTCCTTGTATGGCCTTTCCTTGGGGAGGAAGGTGTGTGTGCACAGAGCAGGCTCTTCTCATAAGGGCACCGGATCTCTAAGGCCCCACCCTATGATTTCATTCACTATCACTTCCTTCACAGGTTCTATCTCCAAATATAGCAAAATGGGAGGTGAGGGCTTCAACATAAGACTTTTGGAGGACACAAACATTCGGGCTGAAACAATCACCAAAGCCCTAGCTCTTAAACACGAGGGAGGGCATTGTGCTTGCCCATCAGCATCAAGAGTTGAGGCTGTCCCAGTGCCAAGAGGCTGCACCTAAAGGTCTGACTTTCCACCGAATGCTTGTCTACAGCTGAGGCCATCTGCTTAGGGGAGCCCATAGGGGAACACTGGAGCTCTGAGGAGGGCAGGGAGCAGGAGAGGATCAGTATGACATCTGCAGATGCCTCACAAAATTAATCTGCACCTGGATGCAGCTGGCCAGGGGCAGGGATGGAATTCAGATTCAAGGAGTTTGGTTCTAGGTTTTGCTCCCTTGCCTGGAGGGAGGTGGTGGTAGGGGATGATGAAAAATAGAAGGGTTTGGGGGCTGTGTGGTAAGGAAACTTCTGGAACTTATTTTGATAAAAATGAAAGAAGAACAGTTGAGCATGAGGAAGGACTCAGGGATGAGAACCAAGTTTCTGGGCAACTGTATTTTAATATACTACTTCCCTCAGATAATAGGTTTTCATTTAATTGTTAGCTTAAAGGTAAGATTAATAGGGAAATTCCATGCAAAGTGTGAAAATCTACTGGGAAAATATGCTAGGGTGGTGCAACCTTTGTTGAATTTTGGTTGAAATTTTTTTATTTTTTGAGGAAGCTCCAGACTGCTTTCCATATGATTGCACTAGTTTTCATTCTCACCATCAGTGTGCAAAGGTTCCCTTTCCTCCAGTTATCTCTGGAGATATATGTATATATATATTTTTAGTACCAGGTATTGAATCCAGAGGCACTTAACCACTGAACCACATCTCTGTCCCTTTTTATTTTGAAACAGGTTCTCATTAAGTTGCTTAGGGCCTCACTAAGTTGCTAAAGCTGATCTTGAACTTGCAATCTTTCTGCCTCAGCCTCTCAAACCACTGGGATTATAAGTGTGTGTCACTGTGCCTGGCCTGTTGTAGATTAAGAATTTACAGAGAGAACAGATTTTAGATGATATTATTATAAAAAGATAATAAAGGCTGGGCGTGATGGCACATGCCTATAATCTTAGTGACTCAGGAGGCTGAGATTCTCAACAACTCAGTGAGATCCCATCTTAAAACAAAATACAAAAAAGGGCTGGGGATGTGGCTTAGTGGTTAAGTGTCCCTGAGTTCAATCCCCAGTTAACCCCCCACTGCCAAAATGGTAATAATAGGAGGAGAATATGGGATGTGATAGTTATGTGAAATTGCTTACCTATAGCAATCATTTCACTATAGATACATTTATCAAATCTTTATGCTATACTCCTTAAATTTATACAATTAAAAGAGAAAGAAAGAAGAGAGTAGATGAAATAAGTTTGCTTCCTTTTCCTGTTTCTCTATTTTTACTATAGCTGAAAGAGGTAGAAATAAATATCACAGGTCGTGTTGATGCAGCTCTGGCTCCCCAAAGAAGAGCTGAGGTGAGTAGGCAGCAGCAGGTGATAAGACAGCTAAGGGCTCTACTGTCCACAATGGACAGAAGTACAGATATTTTTTAAAGGCCTATCTACTGAAGGATATATTCTCCTGTAAAGGAACCAACCCCAGATGTCATTTGAAACAGAAATGGGCATCTCACACTTCACCATTTACAAAGCATTTTCCTCAATGAAACTCGAGAGAGCAACGTGGCTCTCTGAACTGGCTGCCTAGGGGCTGAGACCAGGTGAGATCAATGCATGTCCTGTTCTCTCAATGGAAGCTGCTGTAGACAAAGTAAAGGGGTCATGCACTACAAGGAGCCCCTTGTCTCCCTTAAAGATGAATGGATGGAAGAGTCCAGCAGCCAAGAAGAAAGGCCGCTTGTAAGCCCCGTAAGAACTTGTCACTGATGGTAGAAAGAGTCAGAATTTCCTCACCACTCAGAATGGAGGACCCAATAGACTGCTGATGGCAATTTCATCCCCACTTTCTCTTCATTTTACAGGAGAGAAAGCTGAGCCTCAGAGAAGAGCTGTGGCCTGTCAGATGTGACCAACTGCTGTATCTGCAGGGCAGCCAAAGGCACTTCCTGTGCATATGATGCACAGCTGTATTTGGAGGTAGGTGCTAAAATACCAATGCTACCTTTCACTCTTATATACTTTATAGTTCATGAAATACTTTTATTTGCATGCCAAAAATACATAAAAATGTAATTGTTTAAATGGATAGTATGAGTTTCATCATGTATACAGGATCTGGGTCAGAGTGATAATAATAGTTTAAAAAGATCAAATTTATACACAGGAAAATTTCCAAGTTTTCTATCGAGAACTAAATAGTACATGGCAACTGGTAGGTTTTGTAGACAACATTGATTATGGCATGGATGTGACAGGAAAGTTTATGAAACTGATCTTTTCCTCTGTGATTAGCACAGTTATTCTAATTCACATTTCACCCAAGGAATGGATAATCGGACTGGCAGAAACACAGTCCTGGCTTAGATCAGGACATTGTTCAGGAGGAAACAATAATATCCACAACAGGCAGTGGAGAGGGTGGAGTATCTACAATTCTAAGAACACTCTGCTTTTCCCACTGTTGTTTTGACCATTATGTTCTTGCTGTGATATTTTCTATGCTGTTTTTCCAGGCTCTCAATAAACAACTAGCAAAGGGAACTTTCCTTGGAAAGCATAACTGGCCAGGTCAGTCTCCCCATCTCTTCTTTCATGCTCTGACTTAGCACTCTTAGTTGCTTTAATGGAAACATCCAGTTTTACAGGTATTTGCTCCACAAAAATATGTCAGGTTCATAAATTAGATGGCTGGATCCAAAGTCCTGTTATTAATTACAACAATAATGATTATTATTTTTTTAAAATCCCCCTTTCATTGCAGGCTTTCAGCTCATGGGATTAAAATGTATGTACTTCACATTTCTCCTTCACACCTCTTATTTGCAGAAAATTGGAGAAATAACAGAAGTAATAAAAATAGCCACAATTATCAGGCATATTTCCAAGTTTTTGAACGTCAACTTTGTTTTGTTGGCATGGATAGGTCAGCAGAATCATTCCCAAATTCCTAGTCAGAAGACACTTTTTTTTTAAATTAGTAGTGTTCTGCCAGAGTTTAAGAGAAAAGGAGAATTTGTGGCTCTTCTCAGTTTTGAACACTGCTTTGACCTGAGGATGCCACTATTTAGGGCATGCTCATTTTAAGTCAAGCACTAGGCTAAATACCCATGTCTAATGGATAGCCTCCTCTCAACAACCTGTCAGGTAGGTTGTATTATTAATCTCTGCATTATTATTTCTCTCATAATATAGATGAGGAGATTTAAGCTCAGATAGATTTTGAACTCTGTCTGAAATTTTAGAAAGAAATTTTCTAAGCACTAAAATCTAGTGCTTAGTTAAGTAGAAATTTCAATCAAGACCAAGAAATGGTCACAATCACTCCTGAGATGAGTCAACATCTGACCCCAAACCAAACAGTCCCACAGGATACTAGGAACATTAGAACAAAGTGAACTTGGCAACATTTCACTATAGGAATGTTCTTATCATTGATAAGCAAACTCCAGCTTGTAGGCTTCAGAGCAGACAACGTATTCCCATACCTATCTTTTGCCTGTTTCCTGAGAGGTGAATACAGTAGTTGCAAGGGGGACTGTATGGCTCCCACAGCCTAAAATATGTCTATTACCTGGTTCTTAAGAAAAATTTGTCAGTATTTGGTTTTATTCTTGGACTAGAAGGAGCTGCAAATTTCTCTGGCACAGTAGTTCAGAGAAGAAGAGAGAGAAAGGCGCTTCCTACAGACTGAGAGAATGATCTAGGCCTTAAGTGTTCATCAGTGACCAGTTGATCATTAAGCAGTTCAAGAATGCAATTCAGAGACCCTGAACTGCATGCAAAAGAAAATATGCTTGTCTCTGTCTTTCCAGGTATTTTGAGGATGGAGCTTAATCTAATCAAATTTTATTAGCATGGTATCATTTAGTCCAAACAAACCTAAGGTTTTGGGCTGTTACTTGGCCCAATTGGAGTTATGAAGTTATCCTTTTCTCAGGAAAGGACATAGAGCAGTTTGTTGTTACAAAATTAAAGAAAAACTACCTTCCAGCTGTGATTGTGTATGTGTATATGTTTATACTGGACCTCAGTTAGGTTAGAAAACAAGAGTTCTAAAAAAGGTGTGGCAGTTTATGTTCCCTTGGTTTTTAGACCAGATGTGAGTTCAAACTCTGACTCCTCCTCTGAACAACTACTTCAGCACAGACAACTTACCCTCTCCAAGCCTCTGATGAGCCACAAGTGCTAGGTTCTTTCTGTCTTTCATGTGTAAGATTCTTGCCAATAGAAGAACAAAGTTGTGAGTGGATGCTGCATTTGTATCTCCTAAAAATACATCACATACTGGGATCTTTTATGTGAGAGGAGGGCTCAGCTGGAAGGCTGGAGCTTGGCCAGCGTTTGTGTTTTCTCTAACACAAAGGTCTGTCTTAGGATATTCTATAAAGCCTTTTCAGAATATTGCCAAGCAAAACCATCCCATATAATTGAGGCTTCAGCCAGGCCATATGTCCTAGGAATGGTTGATGGGTTTATTGTCTGAAATTGAGCAGAAAGAGAAGCAGGAACTCTGCTGAGGGCATTGCTGTGTCTGGAAACACTGCAACTGTTTCTTAATTCAGCCAGCCCTTGGGTATGGCCGCCGTGGCTACTTTAGGTTTTCTTCATCTTATTACTCAGCTCAGATGTATAGTAGAAAGATCTTTGAAGGCCTAAGTTAGTCTTAGTCACTCCCAACACTTACAGAAGGCTCTGTGTCTAACATTACATTAGGTTGACATATGTTCACATGCCTGACTTCCATGCAGACTTCCAGCTCTTCTATGCACAACCCTCCTCCATATCCTAGAACACAGTGTGGAGTAATAATTTGAAAACCTTATACAGTATTTACCACATGCTAGACACTGTCTTATGCATCAGTCACTGATAATTTTATTCTTATGCCGTATCCTAGAGATAAATACTATTATCCTAAATTTTATAATGAAGAAGCTAAGGCACAGAGTAGTTAAATAACTTGCCTAGACTCATATAGCCATAAAATGGCAAAGCTTGGTGCCCAGTCAGAATGTCTAACTCCGGACTCCACAGTCAACCCCTGACCCTATCCTGATGTACATATTACCAGCAAATGTTTGTTCATCTGATCTGAACATTACTCTTCACAGATGAATCCACACATATATTTGGGCTTGAAAGACAGAGAATAATTTTAAAGTCTCAGATTTTTAACAGGCTTCTCAGGACTTAGATAAAAGGCAACATTTTCTAAAAAAAAAAAAAAGAAAAAGAAAAAGATCAATAACTTTAACTTATACATGACACAAATTTTTATTTGACCACCAAAGCCCCCTGTAGAACCTCTTCAAGCACAAACAGTTGTGTTTTAGTAATCAACGGTTCACTTCCTACATACTTCCACTAAAAGAACAGAAGCTTCTGGGTACAAAGTCAATGCACTTCTTGTTTTTCTTTTTTTAAATTGCCAGTGTCAGCTGTACGAGGTCAGAGCACTAACTTATTGTCCTTAAAATAAACTACTGCCTGCCAAAGGCCATCCCCAAAGCTGTTTTGCTTAAGCAATAAACATCACCAGAAGACACAACCACAGTTAGTTTCTTTACCCAGACACAGGCTTAACACGGGGCAGAACTGTTTCAGTTTCTCATGAAAGCACTGACTATTGAAAGTGAAAGAAACAATATTAAGCAACAGAGACTAGAAGAAAATTTTATTACTGAACTTCAATAGCCCTGTGTTTTCAAGAATGACCAGGAAGGAGTCTACTGTGTTCTGTGAGAACTGGCTGAACAGACTCTGAAGGCTGAGAGTCAGTCTATAGGCCTGAGTCAGGAAAAAAATAACTTCTTAGCACATGTGAGGCCCCGGGTTTCATACCCAGCACAGAAAAAGCAAAAGAACACAAAAAGAACTTTACAATGCAACAATTCCCTCAAGTATCCACTGAAATAATGATGACGACAACGATATAGGAATAATAAAGATAAAATAATCAGACATGTATGACAAACTATTTCTATTTTTAAAAGTTAGGTTTTCATGTAGTAAAATCAGATACATTATTTTAAAAGAGTCAAGAAGAACAGTCAACTTTAGTTTTATTTGTTTATTCGTATATTCACTTAATCATTTCTTATTCCCCTTCTCATAGCACTTGGACTTCCTGCTGGAAACTTCCCTCTTGCTTGGCTTTATGAAGTCCTTGTGGAACCCCAAGGAACTCTGCCTGCCCTAATTCCATCATGGAAGTCAGAAGAAGCTTCTTTGGCCAGATCTGTCATCTTGGCACTTTGGCAGGCACTGACGAAGACTAAGATCAAGCTCAATCAAAGGGACTTTCTTTTCCTAGGACTTTGATGTGAAGATAGAATGAGTTTACCATTCCTTCCCATTACTGAAAGGACACAGCATGGACTGTCTGGGTCCCTGTTTCCTGTCTGACAGGTCAGGTTCTTGACCTTCCTCTTATTTCTGTATGTTTTTCTATGCTCTTCCAATAGTTTCTCCTTTTCTCAAGTGGTCCCAACTGTTTCAGTCATTTGCTCCCGCCCCCAAAACAAGTGTTGGATACCAGCTGAGCAGGGAACTGAGGGAATCACGTTGATTAAATTGGCCAACTGGGTTATAAAGTGAAGACAGAAGAAGAGAAGATGGGTTGGAGATCCCTGAGAGACAGAGAAACACTGTGTGGCAGGTGTGACAGTAGCAAGGAAGCCAGATATAGGTCACCAGCGCTATGGCACAAATGAGACAGACTAGGCCCCGGAGACACAGCATGATGAGTGACAGTTCCAAAGAATGTTCATACTTCCTGACAGGTTCAGGGCTGTGGATTTACAGTGATATATTCTGAAACAGCTTCCATATCACAGATAACACTACCAGGAGATAAGAGTCTTTCATTTCCTTGTTCAAAATCAATGCTCAAAATAAAACAATTAGATTACAGGTCACAATGTAATATGCTGGAACATTCTAAAGAAGTACATAGCTTTTCTCTTCTCTCTTGTGTGCTCACCTTTTCCACTGACTTGACTGGACAAGGAAATTAGGCAGTTCTGTTTTGTTTGTGGCTGATTTTACAGCCCAACTCATCATTAGGACTCTTTTCATTTGATTTCACAGATTCAAAAACTTTCCATGAACTTTGCTTTCATAAATTCACTTAGAATGAGCACATGTTGATTTTTATATAATGTCATTTAAATAAATCTAAAGTTAAAACCTAAAATAAAATTATATCTCCCATTAAGACCTTACTAAAAGTAATTTTCTGGATTAATCAATATTGCCACACTCATGCTATCTCATTTGCCTGTAACACAAATTTGTAAACAAATGAATAAATGGGAAAAAGTATACATTTACCTGCCTAATCATACCTGAATAGGGACTCTCTTGACAGCCAGATTTCATTCTGTTTCACAGTTTTCCAAGAGAAAAGCAACAGCAGCAACACTGTGGACACAATCAGGGTGGTGGCCCCACATCGATTTAGCCAAGTGCACAGCTTGCTCAACCCATGCACAAAAAGGATGCAGTAGCCCATGCTGGAAAACAAGGTAGAAGGAACAGGGTTACTTTGGGGGGTGTAGCAGATTCTCCCTGAGTGTTCTATCCCATGTAACTACCTTTCAAATAAAGCCTATTCTATGCCAGAGAAACAAATATAAAATCACCTGCCTTAACATTTTCATATTAGTTTTCTAAAGCTAGTGCTTTGGTATTAGTGTGGTACAGGTTCGTGTTGTAGGCTCATGACAGACAAGCTATATTGATGGGATTCTCTTGCTGACTCTGATACAGATTTCCTGACAGGCACAAAGAGTTCACATGTTATTTGAGTGGGACTTGGCACAATATTGTGTCTCAAAAAATCTTATGCCTTGTAAAACATAGTCTCTCCCACTAACAATGCACCCAGGGACTTTTCCAGCCTGCTAGTTAGACTGAGAACATGAACTTAGTGTGTACTGACTATTGTTGTGTGCATTTTAGTTGAAATGTGCTTCTTTTCAAACATGATGACTACTAGTTATTACAGAACATCTTAAGCCATAAAGAAGAATGAAATTATGGTATCTGCCAGTAAATGGATTGAACTGGAGACTATCATGCTATGTGAAATAAACCAGTCCCCAAAAGGCAAAGGATGCACACTTTTTCTGATATGAGAAAGCTAATCCAAAATAAGGGAACAGGGATTAAAAAGAAAAAGAAAGAGAGAGAAAGGGAAAAAAAGGAAATTTCATCAAGAATAGAGGAAAGATCAGTGGAGTAGATGAAGGGGATTGAGGGAGAGGAGAGAGGAAAGAGGGACAGGAAAAGGGAAGAACAGTATAATGAATCTGGCCAAAGTCTCATATATACATACATGAATATACCACAGTGAATCCCAACATCAAATATATCCACAAAACACTAATTAAAAAAACAAACTATAAATAAATTGCAGAAAAATTAGTAGAGTAGCCAGGCATGGTGGCACATGCCACTAATTCCAGTGACTGGGAAGTCTAAGGCAGGAGGATCTGAAGTTCAACACCCACTTCAGCAACTAAGTGAGGCCCTCAGAAACTTAGGGAGACCTTGTCTCAAAATAAAAAATAAAAAAGGCTGGGGGTGTGGCTTAGTGGTTAAGTGCCCCTTAGTTCAACCCCTGGTACACAAAAACAAAAACAAAAACAAATCAGTAGTGCTGGGAAATAAATTAGAGAAAATTATATTCATACTTCAGTGATTATCCTATTGTTGCATATAACTAAAAAGAACTAACTTAAAAAGAATGAAGCAATTTTTTTTTTTTGTTACCTGGGATTGAACTGAGGGGCACTTGACCACTGAGCCACATCCCCAGCTCAATTTTGTATTTTATTTAGAGACAGGATCTTACTGAGTTGTTTAGCGTCTCACTTTTGCTGAGGATGGCTTTGAACTTGCAACCCTCCTGTCTCAGCCTCCTGAGCTGCTGGGATTATAGGCATGAGCCATGAATGAGGCAATCTTGGATAAAGAAATCCTACGTTAGAAACTAATACCACAAAAAGCCCAAAATAAATATAGCCCATATATTTGTTTAATTACGTATTCATGTTTTTTCTCTCATGTGACTGCCTATATTCTAGGCACTAAAAGCACAAGGAAGAATAAAACACAAATAAGTCTAGTCTAGTGAATCAGGTTGGACTTATAAAGGTAAACAACAAAATATTCTCATTCCTAAACACATATTCTTTGAAAAATCATCTCTATACCTTCTGCTGTCCTTTCCAAAAGTGCTTTGGTAACAAAAGTAGAAAGTGGAGAGGGTATTGAGGTCTCTGACTTTGAGACCTTGGAATTCAAGTTAGAGCTCCATTTCCTCACTTCAAGTCCTGTAGTCAGTTGGTCCAGCTCTCTAAAGTGTTAGGGTTCACTGTTTGGCCAAAGGGAGTCCCTGCTGACCACTGAGGATGATGATTTGAGCTAAGGAGGCCCATGTCCACTGCCCGCCTGACACATAAGCACTAGATTTGATTGCCACAAGTAGCTTGCAGAACCCACATAAGTCAGAACCAAATCCCCAGTACAAAACAACGCCCAAAAAACAAATCCTCAAAACTTCTTCCTGCTTTCACAACTCCTATGTTCAGCCTCAACAGTGGGGAGCTTTTCTATAAATCTTCTGTTGCTGCAAAACTGACCACACCACTGCTATTAATTTCCCTGACCACAATGGCTGCTCAAGTTCATGAGGCTGCTGGCCACCTGTTCCTGCAGCCCCAGTCAGATCCCCCCAGACTAAGCAGGATGCTTCTAGGGCCATATGAAGATCCTCTGGGTTCCATTCTGTCATTCACCAGATAGTTAAACACACATCCACCATGTACCAAACAGTATTATAGACATCAAGGACATATTAGGGAACAAGACTATAATCTTTATCCTTATGGAATACATGTGGTTGGGAAGAAATAATAAAACAGGTAAACAAATATAGAGCTTGCACATAATTATATTCTATATGGAGAAAAAAATTAAACAGGGAAGAGTATAAGATTTTCATATGAGTGGTCAAAGAAGGCCTCACAGATATTGGAGCAAAGAAGTACAAATCATGGAAAGTGTGCTACACAGATACCTGCATGTCCAACACCATCTCTCTTCCCACTTTTGCTTATATAATGCAACATGGCTAAGAGCCAACATTAATAGAATCAATCTTTTTTCTTTTTTTGGTACTGGGGATTGGACCCAAGATCATTTAACCACTGAGCTACGTCCCCAGCCCTTTGCATTTTTTATTTTGAGACAGGGTCTTGCTAAGTTTCTTGCTAAGTTTCTTAGCCTCTCTAAGTGCTGAGGCTGGCTTTGAACTTGCGATCCTCCTGCCTGAGCCTCCTGAGCCACTGGAATGAAATCAATCTCTACATGTACCAAGTACTTTGTATAATTGATTTCAGTACACCCTCACAACTCTATTGACCACATTAATGTTTAACCTGAGCACACCCTGAAGAAGAGTAGTTAAGTGACTTGCTGGATTTGGTCATATACCTAGTAAACAGCAGATCAAAAATACAAACCCAGGAATTTCAGATTCCAGAGCCACATCCTATCTGCTGTCCTGCAACAGGGATTTTGGCCTGACAACCCGATTCCTGTATCCCTCACAGCTTATCACAGAGTGCCACCTATTTTCCTCCTACCCACTCCATTCACAGTGTCTTGATAGTTGTTGACTACCTTCTTGTGGGAATCAGAGCTGCCATCTGAAGAGACAGGAAGGAAGGAGGTGGTTGGGATTCCAACAATCCCAACAATCTACAGTGATGGCCACAAACGTGGCAGAAGGCAACAACAAATATAATTAGCTATTTTATATGTTTGCAGATTTATTGTGCACATTCTATATGCCAAGCACCATGCTCAGTACTTTTTTAAATTTTAAATATTGTTTTTAGTTGTAGATGGACACAATATCTTTATTTATTTTTATGTGGTGCTGAGGATCGAACCCAGCGCCTCATGCATGCTAGGCAAGTGCTCTACCACTGAGCCACAATGCCAGCCCTCTTGATCAATACTTTTATGGGCCTTTCTACAATATTTGTAGGGCCTGGGGCAAGACCAGTGCTTTGCACATACTATCTCACTTAAACATTTTATCCTCAGTATCCTCCATTTCATACTTGAGGAAACTTAAGCTTAGAAGAGTTAAAAACTCACTCACAGCTCCAAATGCTAGTGATGAACCAGACCTGATGACTTAACACAGAGGTTGATAAACCCAGGTAGTAAATATTTCAGGCTTTTTAGGTGTTGGGGCTCACAAAATGGTATCTCAAAGTTTGGTGCTTTCACAGGCTGAACTAAAGAAGCAGCTTCAAGATCTCTCTGACCTTCCCAACTCCCTGTCTCTCAATCCTCTTTTCTTCCTGAATTGCAGGGAAGGCCTTTCTCTGAAGTTCCCTTATCTACATAAAGACTGATCCAACAAAGAGGAACATGAGTGTCTTTAATGTTCTTACAAAAATGTCATTATTGGAGATGAAACCCATATCACAGAGGGAGAAACTGAAGATCAAATAGTACATGTGGAGCCTAGAGAGCTTTGTCCCAGGCCACTGCTGGTCCTTAGGCCCACTCAGCTCCCTTAACAATCACTGAATACCCTCTACAACTCTTACTGCCCTGCATCCCTCTCCTCTATGAAGGGGGAATCTAAGCTTCACCCATCTGTCCTTCTCTGAGCTTCAAATCATATGTGGCTCCTATATACATGTACACATAAATAAATTTGTGTATCTTTTCTCCTGTAGTCTATTGTCAGTTCATTTCAGCAGACTTCAACATTCAGACCTGCAGAGAGTGGCTGGGAAGCTCCTTTCACACTCAGGTAATAAAGCTTTTGTCATTTATACTCCACTCTGTAGTGGGAAAGCAGCCATCACACCACAGAAATGAATGATGTTTCAATAAAAGTCACTTCTAGAAACAGGCAATGGACCAGTTTGACTCATGGCCATACAGTTTGTTGACCCTGCCTGACTAAATGAAGGTGGGTCCCATTCCTCTCCACCGAGCATGGGCATTTGTACCAAATAACATGATCATTTTTTCCCCAAAAGTCCTTGCATTGACATATGGTTTAAAGAAATGTTAAGCCATAGAAAATAATTTCTATTTAGCTTTGCAAATTTCTTGAATAGTATCACATTCTTAAAAACCTGACACAAATATCACAGAGATCAAGATGCTTCTCTATTATAAGACTCCATCTTTCAACATCTGCTCTCATGCAGTTCTTAGCAGCAGGGGAGAGAAACACACTCTCTACATTGCTAGGGGCAGGACAACGCCTCATAATGAAAACAGAAAATCAAGAAAAAGAGAAACTGCATGCTTTTCTGGCTTCCGAGGAGCTACAACCAGTCTAACTTGCTCTAGTTAGTTGGGTTAAGGAAACTGGGCTGAGGACAGAGCAGAGAGTCAGTGCAAACTATTAACACTACAAAATCACAATCTAGAGAACCAAAAGCAAGGGTTTAGCTCAGTACAAGAATGCATTTTGAGAATTGCCACGGCTCCCCCTTCCTTTACCCCCTTCCACAAACACCATTCTGCATTCATAGGACAGGGGCATCTCCAATTTGGAACATAATTTTATCAACAAGCTGCTCGGCATGCAGTATGCCTTGCATTTCTCCCTTAGACTTTTATGATATACATTCAAAGAGAACTCAATAAGAACTGGAAACCAATAATATTTGTTCTTTTGCATTGGAAGAACAAATGTTTTAAATCTTCTATTTGAGAACTTTGTTGGCAGCTCATCACTGTCTACATAGTACAAATGTACCTTGCCCACAAATTTTCATGATCAAAGAACACTTCCCATTTATACCAAACTGAAAAGATGACAACTTTCTACCTCTGGCCCAAGCATTTTATGTTTGCTACAGCTTCACTTTGTGTTTGACTACCCGCAACCAAGACTCTTTTTGCTACTAAGTTGAGTTTAAATTCTACCTTTTAATTTGTCAAGAGGCTCAAACAACCCATGGTGAGTATCTCTAAATAAAATTAATACAGTAGAACAGACACAGTCTTATTATTTTATTTCTTTAAAAAAGTTCTGGGAATCTGAATACGCCCTGTCCCTAATTAGTTTAATTCCAGTCTGTTGAATCTCCACCTTGCTAAGTATCTGTTTTAAGGCTAAGATCTTATTCCAGTCTTATGGATATTGATATAAAATGATTAAACGGTAAAGCCTTGAAGGACAGAGCTAAGAACAGGTGTTTGCAACAACACAGGAAATACCAAAAAGCCAATGGTGATTAGACCAAGCTTAACGTGGAAGCTGCTGGCTGCTATGAGCCAAGACTCATTAGGGTCCCCATTTCTGCCCTGTTCTTTCTTTATCTGAAACATCTGATGGATGGAGACATTTTCCAGAAGACTGAACATACTTGCAAGGGTTCATATTCCAAGAAAATAGTCGCCAAAGGCATCTTTGAGCACTTCCCTAGCTCCTGTGCTAGATGCTGTGTTCTAGGGTAGGTATGAAAAGCTTTTTTATGTGTTGTTTTCCATGAATAGGTTTCTTCTGTTCTTTTCCAGTGTATCTATGGAATAACTGGGGGGAAACACCAGTGCTTTCACTTTCTGAGAATCTGATTCTCTTTTACCTCTTTGAAAGGTGATACTTCCTCTCAACCTCACAGTTCACCTACCAGCTCTAAAAGTTATGAGACCTCTCTACTGGTAAATACACGAGGACTCTGGTGTAAGGGAAAATCTTTGTTTTGGATACATTTCATCTCCTAAGCACCTAGCAGCAAATAGGGTCTGCTTCATAAGTATAATTGAACCACTGAAGGTGAAGGTGTCAGAAGCTAACATGGAAACAAAGGTGGACTTAGAAACCAACCAGTCCAAACTGGGCCTGAAGAAAATGAGACCCCTAACTATTACCAGGAGAGAGTCCTAACTAACACCCCTGTGCAGAACCTGGTCCTCTCCCCTTGCTGGTATTTTTACTCCACAACTGGCTGGCTTCCCTTTCTGCTTGAATCACCCAGTCTCAACCAAGTTTTCCAAGTAGGACTAAAAGGCCTTTTGGCCAGGCACAGTGGCATATGCCTATAATCCCAGTGACTCAGGAGGCTGAGGCAGGAGGATTGCAAATTCCAGGTCAGCCTCAGCCACTTAGCGTGGCACTATGCAACTTAGTGAAGCCCTGTCTCAAATAAAAAATAAAAACAGCTAGAGATGTAACTCATTGATACAGCACCCTTGGGTTCAGTCCCCAGTCCAATTAAAAAACAATAAAAATTAAAAAAATAAAAAGGCCTTTTACTAAAAGCCAAGTGACTCTGAAGTGCCTTTAGGAACTGGAAAGCATTATGCTAAGTGAAGTAAGCCAATCCCAAAAAACCAAATGCCGAATGGTCTCTCTGATTAATGGATGCTGATGAATAAGGGAGGTGGGAATGGGAAACATAAGAGAAATAGAGAAACACTAGACGCGACATGGGGGAGGTGGGGGGCAGGAAAGGGGAATGGGTATAGTAAATATGGTTGATAAA
>CM053403.1:72778401-72790434 GCA_028644305.1 Xerus rutilus | reverse complement strand
CATATATATATACTGTTCATTGAAAGTGCATATAAAGATGTTTAATATGAAGAATGTAATCTGCTTATAATTTTGTGCAAAGTTAGAAAAATTATGATTGAAACAATTTTTTTTCTATTTGCCTCAACAAAGGTTTTCAGTGAATAGTGTGTACAGCTTCTGATAATTTGTTTTTTTCTGTTATGTTTGCCAACATGTATTAAAATGCAACTTTTGGGAAAAAAATAAAATAATAAAAAAAAAAAAAAAAAAAATTTGAAAAACCACCTTCTCTCCCATCCCATAGCATACTCATCTCTAAAACCTGAATTTTATAATGTCTTCTTCCACAAACCACTATATTCTGGAGTCTAGCCTCTTCACTCTGAAATCAAAGGCAGGGACAATCCACTATTTGTTGCTGTCCTCTCTTCTACTCCCCTGTATTGACATACCTGAGTGTTCAGGCATATGCCCTGGCATGTGTCCATTTCTCTTGACTTCCCTAATACATGTAAATTTATAAAATGCTGGCCCTAGCCCTCCCAAGAGCAAGACAAGGGAGGTTTACAAACGAGTAAGGAGGATTTTGGAAGGTTATAATATTTCCATAAGAAGTCAGTGTTTGAAATATATTTTCCTGTACAGAACCCAAAATGAAAGAAGGAAATTCATCAATAACAAGGGATCTTGATGGGGGAGAGGCTGAAATGGTAACACGTAGGTCCACACACATGCTCCAGGCAGTCAGAGGTCCATGCTGAACCTGGAGTGTGTGACATCAGCAGTTGACTGTCTCTCCTCCATCTACAGAGGCACATTTCCTAACCCCCACAATACCAGGGTGATTCAGGACACGAGCCTCCTAAGCTAGCGTTGTTCATTCCAGAGTTCCTTTTTGAATTGCTCACTTTGAGTACATGAGGTTAGAAAACAAAGGAAGAAGAAGGAAGATAGGAGAAAGGAGAGGAGGACAGGCCGACAGCTATGTTACTTTGATTTCCTTTGAGTCTGATTCATCCAGTCTCCTTATTTGCAAAGGGTAGATTGAAATAATGACTTGCAATTACCTAGCACAGCTTACAACATTTTTCACATGTTATCCTGTTTAGTCTCATCTGAATCTAAATTACACTGTCTGAATTTTACTTTCAAATCTTGGTTTCCAAAACATGTTTGCTCTCCACCATTTAAGACTTAACAGACATAAACATTCCTCTTTTATAACTAACAGAGTTTCACAAAATTAAGACCATTATTCCAGTCTAGTAAATAACTGTTCAAACTTATCTACATCTTGTGCCCTAAGCTAAGAACAACTGATTGAGCACAACAGATTGGCTAATTGATCTTCAGCCCACAAGCAGCTTGATCTCCTCTCTGATCATTTCATTCTGGCCACTGCTCTTCTAATCTTATATTCATCTAATGTCTACAATCTCTAGCACATTCAGTTGAGTCCCTCAGCAAAGCCCTCCTGCCTCCCTTCCTGGTCACGACCTACACATAGCACTTACCCCCAGATGCCTTGGTGACTTGACCCCCTGAGTCTGGTTCATCCTAGGTGCCTCCCTACCTGGTCACAGCCCTCAAGAGCAGCTCTCATTGGACAAGGTCTCACTCCTAGATCTCACACCCTCCTCTGAGTTCAAGTCTCAATGGGCTGGATGGAACAGTTCCTGCTGCCATAGCAAAAGCAAAGGACAAACCCATTCAAGCCAAAATATATCCATTCTTAGCTGATGTTATTCTAAAGTAAAACTTAAATCAACTTTCAGACCTCTAGGTAGACTAATAAATCAGCAGGGAGCCTCTGACTGCTTGATGCTGGAGCTGTGTCCCAGCGGGGTTTGGAGACATGGGGAGGAAGGAACACAGTGAGAGACACTCAGGTTTTTCTTGAAATATACTGACAAACATGGGAGATGCCATGTTTAAAAGGATTAGAATACTTCTCTAAGGTAAAAAGATTTCTTCTTTTCATTACTCAAATTTTGGATTTTCCCGCTAATTCCCCTCCAATGGTATCATTAACCTTCATTTTTTTCTTTCTCTTCAGATCATATGGTGACCTGACTTTATGGTTTCCCAGTGTATCTGTACACAGCATTTCTCCTTTATGTTTCACCATTCTTGTTAGGACAAAAGATCCTTGTTGTTTCAAAATGACCATGATTAAAATGCATAATCAATGGTTTCATAGCTAAAACTGATGAATACTTGAGTGGACTTGGGAAATTTAGCCAACACTTATATTTTCTTATACCTATACACACATATTCTCAGAGGGCAGGTGTGCCTGATTTCATAACCATAAACTCTTTAATTCACTTCCTAGGTTTTTAGTTGAGTGGCTTATTGATAAGCCCACCTTGCTTTGTCTGACTCACTAATGTACTGTACTATAAGAATTTCAAACAATGAATCTTAAAAAGTGAATCTCTGAATACCTAGCTTTGCTTAGTTCTGGGACTTTCTACCATTCTTGTGACCTGGTCTCCACAAAATCACGTGACATATTACTTGTGGCACAACTTTGTCTCATCTTTTCCAGTCATAGCATTAGACCATGGTCTACGCACCACTCTCCCTTTAGGGAACCACCCTGCCTTCAAGTTCTTACTGAGATACTAGGCTTCAGCCCACATTGTGAGTCTCAGTGGACTTCACCTGACCCAGTCTCACATCTGCCTTGTGTCTTGTTAGCTACCTGTGCTGTCAGCCTGTGAAGAGCAGGGGCTGGCGCTGCTCACCTCACCTTTCTCCATCCACTCCTCCTGCTGCTTGACTACATGAACTTTCAAGCTTCACATACTTCTGCTGCCTAGAAGGGCTCCCATTCCCTCACAACAGAGCCCACGCCAACATCTCCCGGTGCTTCCTTGTGCCACCACCAGGCCCTTGAGTAGCTGACCTCATGGCACTTGGACATTCTCCCTTTCCAGCTTCACCCAGGGCACTGTCTACCCTTCTCTGCTGGATCCCTCCTGAGGAATCTGAGCAGACACAGGCAGACCTGCCACAATGTGTGAAAAAAAAAACAAAACCAAACCTCCAAACAAACAAACAAACAAAAACAGTATACAAGGCCTAAGGGGGAAAGTAATCAAAGTTTTTCGTACTTATCCGAGTCATAGGAAGGTTGAAATTTGTAGCTGTAAGGGACCTTAAAGATCATGTAGCATGGTGGTTAGAGCAGTTTCAGATTTCTAAAACTAGGAAATGCTTCTTAAAAAGTGGAATGGGTGGGAGAAAGGGACTGGCAGAGGATTGTCTGTGCCCTGCTATTCTCATCAGCATCACGAGGACACTGAGAATATAGGAAAGATAAAATTTCACAATTTTCTAACTTTGTGAAAAATTCACTGCATTGATTTCCTTTCTCCTTAGTGAAAACTACTAGGCAGCTTTAATCAACATTTGGAAACTACAGCGGGGACTATCCACCTAGCTATCATAGAAAACTAGTAGCCTAACTCATTCAATGACTCTCAAGGCTGCTTGGCAGTGGGTGGTAATGGGCGGCAGTGGGTGGTAATGGGCTGCACTGGTTCCCATGTCAACCTTCTTCCTTCTGGACTTACTCAAGTAAGTTTCTGAGATTTCCTTGCTGATACTATCATTTGGCCAAATTTAGATTCACTACCAAATAATCATGACTCTCATCTGGCAGCTCTGAAGGAATACATGTATAGATAGATGGATGTGGAAGGGCCAGTTCATTTGATAACAGAGGTAGTGCAACTTCAGAGATGAACTTTCTCGTTTTCCCCTCTGATAAACAGACACTACAGAATTGTTTCAATAGCTACTTGGATAAAATTTTAAAATTTTCGCTTTGAATTGATAGGTATGATTTGAAGACATTTCTCAAACTTAAAAATGAGTGAGGCTCACCCTTTCTCCTTGTCTACTATGTCCATAAACTCAGGGGCTACACAATACAAATGGCATCCCTGTCTAAGAGTCTGGGGCACTTTTCCCTTTTTCTTTTTTTCTCCTCAGCTTCATGCCATCCAACTTCTTGTGTAACTCCAGTTATTCTTCATCACTTGATCAAATATTGTTTCTGCCTTCAATTCCTGTCTATCTTTTCCCTTCTCTACTCATTCAAGTTTTCCTAAAGTAGCTTAGGAATTTGTTCTTTGGCACTGAAGTGAAGAAATCATCCTTAATCTGGCATGTGGGTGAATATTCAATTACTTTCTATAACTTTGAGAGCTTTCATCAACTATTTCTGCTTCATCAATTTCAAGAAATTCCAGTCCTTTGGAGTCTTCTAGTGCGGTTTTTACAAAATACAAAAAAAGATAGCCATGAAATTATATACTTCTCTTGGGATAAGAATAAGAGAGCAAAATCTCTGTTTGAGAATGATTTCAACCTCCAACTCTCCTGCCTGTTCAAAAAGGGCATCCACAAAGTGGACATTTATCACCAAAAGAAAATGTTATTCCAATTTATTTTGCTGGTAAAACTCTTGACCCTAAACACCAGGAGTGCTAGGCAAATAGCTGATTTCTGTCCTTTGTATCCACAGATCTTCAAGTGCAAATGAGAGGAGGATGATATTCTGAGTATTTTCTGGGTTAGGCTGGAGGAAGAAGAGAAATATTCAGCTATTAAAGATAGCTCAATATTTACAAAATAGTTCCGGTGAAGTCACTAGAAATTCTTAAGCCACAGCAGTGTGTTCACATGGAATTCAATTTCTGACAGCCTAGGCCACTTCACTTGTGCAACTTTAGATAAAAAGGAATCCAGGGGCAGAAAAGATGGTGGAATGAGATGGACATCATTGCCCTAGGTACATGTATGACTGCACATATGGTGTGACTCTGCACTGTGTACAACCAGAGAAATGAAAATTTGTGCTCCATTTGTGTACAATGAATCAAAATGCATTCTGTTGTCATGTATACCTAATCAGAATTAAAAATAAAGAAAGAAATCCAGTGCCCAGTGCCATAAGTAAAGAATCTCCCTTGCAAGCTTAGTTACAACAGTAACCAGAAAAGGCTGGGATTCGTTAGAGATGTAACATCCCATTGAAATATTCCTAAGCATCCTCACACCCCAAGTTTCTCCAATTCCAGGTTACATTCTTAAATGTGGTTAGGACTGCAGAGCCAGCAGAGTGACCTGGGTCCCTCAGGATCATCTCTGAGAAACAGGGAAGCACTTCCACCTCCTTGATCATGTGGTTTAGACCTCTGCTGAGACTATATCACTGCAAGATGCAGCAGCCTCGCTGGGCATAATGATGACGTGGATGTGAATCCAGAAGTCTCAAAACAGCAAAGAGAAACCCTCAGAAACAACAACTTGGCAACAATACTGCAATACATGGATGTAGGAACTTGGAAAGAAAAGGACAGTCATCTTCTTAATGAGGATTAGCTTACTGAAATTGATTTTGGATGCTTCTTCACTGAGTTTGCCAAATAAAGCAAATCCAAATTGGTTCTCAGAGGCGGGCACTTGCTCTTGGTAAAACTGATGCTTTCTTCATATGCAACAATTTTATTATAACCCAAGTCAGATTATTCCTAGGGGAAAGTGGCATTTTATTTCTAGATGAAATATATGGTGTCATGAAAAGGCCCACTGGAGACATGGCAGCACAGGAAAAGCCAAGCTGACATGAGCCTGAGGTGTGTATGGAGGACATACCTGTCTGGGCAAGAGGAAGCCCTGACTTTAAAGAAGACACCCCACAAACTACTGATGGTGCTACTGGAGGCTTCCATAACATGAAAGCCTTCATTCTCCCCTCACCAATTATCTCCTGTCTGGATTCAGAGAACAGTTCCTGGCACTTGTAACTCTTTGTCACCCAGTACCCCAAACTCCTGAGGATTCAGATCTCAGGGTTCCTGGAAATATCAAGTCTCTATCACCAAATGGAGTTGAGCTGAAATTGCTTTACTATATTTCCATTTTCTTCTTTTTCTATCAAAAAAGAAATAAGGTCTGGAAGGTGAGACAACTGTCAGTAGAGAAGATCTGCATTCCAGTTCTGCTGCTTACTAGCTGGATCACCTCAAGTGAGTTACTAACCTTCTCAGAGCCCAGGATTCATTTCTGTAACATAATGATAATGGTATCAGCTTTCATCAACAGTACTACTACCTAATCATTGGCCATGTACAATGCAAAACACTTCCTAAGTTCTGTATATGGATATCACATTTAATGATCACAGTATCTCATTGAGTTGTATATTGCTATTATCCCCATTTTACAGATTTGAGAAACTGAAGCTTGGAGAAATCACACTGATATTTAAGTAGGAATTTGAAGGCAGGCCCTCTGACTTGATGGGGCATTAAGTGAACTGCTATATACAGCATGAATTAATGGACATAATGACAACATCCTTAGTGTGGAGACTGAAATACAATAAAAGCTCAATAAATGCTTGAAGATAATTAATGGTAAAATGGCATTATAGAGCAAAATAGTATTTTAAAGAATATTAAATCTTATGAAATAAGATATCTTTAATTTCTTTAATATATCTTTAATATCTTTCAAGGCAGATACTGACATTACTTGTTTTTGTAGCCTCAGATCCCACGACAGCATTTATGGTAAAAATACTCTATAAGATCTGTTAAATGAAGAACTTGAAATCATCAGTACTACAGAAAAAAAATGACTCAAGACACTTTCTACTGATCTAAGCAAAAACATCACAGTTGGGCACAGTGGCACATGTCTATAATCCCAGTTACTGGAGAGGCTGAGGCAGAGGGATTCCAGGTTTGAGGCCAGCCTCAGCAATTTAGTGAGATGCTCTCTCAAAACAAAATTTGAAAAGAGCTGGAGCTGAAGCTCAGTAGTACAACACTTGCCTACCATGAACAAGGACCTGGGTTCAACCCCCAGTACCACCAAAGGGTTAAAAAAAAGAAGGAAAAAAAAATAGAAAAAACACACAGATTAATGTTCCCTTTTGGCCTTCTATAGGTTAGTATTGGCAATTTCTCAAAAGACTCTTACCTATAAATAATACAAAATACAAAGAATTGTGTTGTACTTTTTTCCTTATCAAATAATATCTATCAAGTAATACCTTCCTTTCCACACTGTTCTGAGGACACATAAAACAAAGTCAAGGCTACCCTTGGCCAAGCCCTGGCCAAGTCTAAACATAATGCTGCAAAGACTTAGGAATGCTATAGGTTTGGTTTGGGAGAACTGGAGATTATAAATTTCATTTCTACTTAAAAGTGTTTTTGAATTATTAGTGTAATATCATAAACAAAAATAATGAGTTTCTTAAACTATTTTGGATTATGATATTGCCTTTTAGAAAAATCCATTCTTACAGAACTTATAGAAGTTATTATAGAACTTATAGAAAAAAACGAACTGTTCAAAAAGGTTACATCATAGACCAAAATACTAAATTTATGGAGCTTACTAAAATCTCAATTTTAGAAATGAGAAAAATCTGGTGCAGAAAAACTTCATGTCTTGCTCAAGGTCACACAACGGGTAAATGGCAGAACCAAGCTTATCTCTTGCTTCAGTGATATTTCTGGGCATCTGAAAAGAAAAGTGGCCTTGGAACAATGACATTTGATTGTTAAGAGAGCAAACCAGCTTCAGCACAGTTCACATGCTTAGAACTAAGTACATTATACATGCACACATATCTAAACATCCTTTAAAATTTTTAAATCACTTTTATTTCATACAGATTTTCTTGAGGATGAATTTTCTTGAGATTATTCCCACTTTTGAATTAAAAAAAAGAAAGCAAGGAAGATTATAAACATACTTAATAATTTTATGCAAATAAACAAATATTTCTGAAAATTTATAATAATTATATTTAACAAAACATTTGGACATGATGGTGCGGAAAGCAACTGTAGCTAATGTCTTGAATGTACTGAAGTCAGTATTCCAGTTTAACTGTGAAGTTGCAGTAGGAGATGAACAACTGGGAACTAGAGTGAATGTCACCAGCTTAGTCTCACCCACTCTTCTGTGTCTGTTTGAAGACCGAGGTGATAAAGTGTGAGCTTCATGAGGACTTAACTCTCATCACACAAAGGATGGTCTCTCTGAAACCTTTGGTGTTGGTGGTAGAGGGCAGGAGGACAGGGCTAGAAGAGCAAATTTCTGCAATAATTACCTAGGTGTGTAAAGGACTCTCTCGGCCACCACAAAACCCACCCTGAAGAACAGATTGCTGGCTGGAATGAACGGGAACACCAGGAACAACAAGCCCACCAAAACTTCCTTGTGCTCCTGTCTCTGAAACACATAATAGTGAAGGACAAATTAATTTTGGTTTAATTCCACTTCATTCAGCAGTTAACCATTTCTTTCAATTTCAATTCTGTGAAGGAGTGAATAAACCAAGTGTGTGAATCTTCTGACCAGCAAGCTGAGTTTATCACACAAAGCCCCAGGCTGGGACTGCTGGACTGTCAAATCACCTGCAGGAGCCCAACACACATTTGCCACCAGAAACATCCGATGTTGGCACAGTGTGGTCTGTGACTGCTGTTCCTTGCTCTGGGCAGGCCCCACAGCAACCTTGCTTCTGGTTTCTGGTCCTTTTCAGATTCCCTGTCCCCACAGGCACCTCAGACAGTTCAGGGAGCAAAGCTGCTGGGTAGACAGCAGCAGACAGACACCAGAGAGAGTTTAATTATATCCCCTGTCTACAAGAGAACACTGTTAAAGAAAAGAAAAAAGAAAAAGAAAAACAAAACTCACGAGAAAAAGGAATTGAGATGCTGCTGGTAAAATTTAGAACACTGATGAGGAGGACTCCATTGAACGCCAAAATCTCTTTACCACCTCTCAAATGAACCCAATAAAAACACGTATTTAAGCATCTATTCCATACATTTTTGTTATAAAAATATCATTATAAAAACTCATTAAATTGGCACAGGCCCTCTGGGCCCAAGGCTGGAAGTAGCGGAGGTGCCGTTCTCCAACCAGCTTCTTGGCAGCATTCAGCGGCTCACCATCACCTGTAGGAGTTTCACTCGCGTGTGTGGGCGCAAGACCACCGGGAGACAAGGGAAGCCGTGGGCAGCGTGACATAAGCGCCGACCGGCGGAGCACAGTTGCGGCCAGGTCCTCGGCACAGGGCTCAGACCCTCTGGGCCCGAGCCCGGAAGTAGTGGAGGTGCCCTTTTCCAACCAGCTTCTTGGCAGCATTCAGCGGGTCACCGTCCCACGCAAGAGTGTCGCTTGCGTGTGTGTGTGTGCAGGACCACGGGGAGGCAGCGGCAACTGCGGGCAGCGTGACTTCGGCGCCAACTGGCGGAGCGCAGTTGCGGCGGGGGCTCCGGGCCAGGGTTCCAGCCCAGAGTTTGCCCCGGGTGTGCCGGGCCTACTTCCACACAGGGTGCCTGGCCCCAGCGCCTACCAAGCCACGCGAGACCGCTAGCAGTAGCTACTGTGGATGGACCGTCTCCTGAGCGGACCCGCGGCTATTGTTCTTTGTGGACGGCCTTCTAACTCAGCAGAACTTCCTACACACCAGGGGGCGCAGGTGAACACCTGGGAGCAAACTTTGGCCACGGCGCAGCGCACAGTGAAACAGTGACTCCACCAGCGGCCCAGAGTTTCACCCTGCTGTGGGACCAGCACCCAGGACACCACCGGGAAAATTCCAGCAAACAACGGACAACACCATCTACTGGAAGTGAAAGGAACCATACCTGTTTATTTACACTGAGACTTTTTACATTTTTTTATGCTTATTTTTAATTCTATCCTTTATCTTTTTCTCCTAATAGTTCTATTGCTTAATCTGTTTGTTTTCTCTCTCTGCTCTCTTCTTCTTTCCCTTCTTTCTTTTTCCTTCCCTCTTTCCTCTCTTGCTCTTCTCCTACCCTCTAATCCCCAACAGTTGTGACATCAAATATCTGCTATACAGTGGGATATGGTAGGTTGGGATTTTGGAACTGTATACTAGAGTGGTATTATATACACTTATAAATTCCAAGTGCATATGTTTTATCTGTCTTGCTATCATCTCTCCTCACCATATTCTTTTCTTCCTCCATACTGGTCTTCTCTAACTCTATGTTGCTCTCTCTAGTAACAGCCAACTCCTCTTGGACTCCTTTCTTATGCTCTCTAAGATTTAATAAACATACCCTCACTTACTACTAACCCAACATTCTGTCCTACACCCCACTCTCAAGTTTCCTTGCCCACCAAAAAATACTACAGACCCTTGTGCAAATTTATTGGTTACATAATAGATTGTAAAGGAACACATAATTGTTTTATATCATGACTAAACTGTAAATATATTTGGGAGATGTTAGGAGCTACTTGGTTTGAAATTATATATTGCTTGTATTGAGATCAATCAATATTGATCTCCCCTTTAAAAGAGAGGTAACAAAACTCTGCAGGGAAACTTTACCCATATAGGAATAAAAACTGTAACAACTTGGATCAGCAGAGCTAGAAGGAGAGGCACACAAACATCATGAGAAAGCAAGGGAAGAAAGTGACTCAAACAAACCAAGATACTACACTATTAGAATCCATGGTCTGTACAGCAGGAGGAATGACAGAACAGAAATTCAGGATGTACATAATTAAAATGGTCGGTGACTTAAAGAATGATATAAGAGAGCAAGCCCAGTCAGCAAAAGATCATTTCGATAAAGAGATACATAGGCAAATACTGGAAGTAAAAGATCACTTCAACAAGGAGATAGAGATTCTGAAAAGGAACCAAACAGAAATCCTTCAAATGAAAGAAACAATAAACCAAATCAAACACTCAATAGAAAGCATCACCAACAGATTAGACCACTTGGAAGACAGAACCTCAGATACTGAAGACAAAATATTAAACCTGGAGAATAGACTTGACCACACAGTGAAGACGGTAAGAAGCCATGAACAGAACATCCAAGAGCTTTGGGACAACGTTAAAAGACCAAACGTGAGATTTATTGGGATAGAAGAAGGCATAGAACTCCAAACCAAGGAATGAGCAACCTATTCAATGAAATAATATCAGAAAACTTTCCAAATATGAAGAATGAATTGGATAATCAAATTCAAGAGGCTTACAGGACACCAAACGTTCAAAATCACAACAGACCTACACCAAGGCACATCATAATGAAAATGCCTAACATTCAGAATAAGGAGGGAATCTTAAAAGCCACAAGGGAAAGGAATCAGATTACATATAAGGGGAAGCCAATTAGGATCACTGCAGACTTCTCAACCCAGACCCTGAGAGCAAGAAGATCATGGCAAAGCATATACCAAGTGCAAAAAGACAGCGGATGCCAACCAAGAATCTTATATCCAGCAAAATTAAGTTTTAGATTTGAAGATGAAATAAAAACCTTCCAAGATAAACAAATATTAAAAGAATTCACAGAAAGAAAGCCAGCACTACAGAACATTCATGGTAAAATATTCCATGAGGAGGAAATCAAAAACAATAACAAAAACCTGCAGAGGGAGGAGCTACATTAAAGGCCAAAGGAGAAACCTAGTCAAGTTAAAAACCAAAGAATAAACCAAAATGTCTGGAAATACAAACCATGTCTCCATAATAACATTTAATGTCAATGGCCTAAACTCAGCAATTAAAAGACACAGTTTGGCAGATTGGATTAAAAAAAAAGACCCAACAATATGCTGCCTCCAAGAAACTCACCTCATAGAAAGAGATACTCACAGACTGAAGGTGAAAGGATAGAAAAAAATTTATCGCTCACATGGACTGCGTAAACAAGCAGGAGTTTCCATCCTCATTTCAGATAAAGTAGACTTCAAACCAAAGTTAGTGAAAAGGGATAAAGAAGGTCATTTCATACTGCTCAAGGGCATCATACATCAACAAGACATAACAATCTTAAATATCTATGCACCAAACAATGGGGCAGCCATGTTCGTCAAACAAACCCTTCTCAAATTCAAGAACCAAATAGATCCCAACACAATAGTATTGGGTGACTTTAACACAACTCTCTCACCACTGGACAGATCTTCCAAACAAAAACGAAACAAAGAATCTACAAGGCTTAATAGAAC
>CM053403.1:72560974-72778301 GCA_028644305.1 Xerus rutilus | reverse complement strand
GGAGAAATGGAGGAACTCTAGACGCCGCATCGGGGAGGTGGGGAGTGGGAAAGGGGAATAGGTATAGTAAAGATGGTTGATTGAGATCATCATCACTACCCTTGGTGCATGTATGAAGACACAATTGGTGTGACTTTATCTGGTTTGCAACCAGAGAAATGGAAAAACTGAGCTCTATATATGTACTATGACTTGAAATGCAATTAAATAAACTACTAAAAAAAATTCATTAAATTGACAAAGGTTCTTTCTCCAATATTTATACAGATTTTTCTTAATCTTTATAGAATTAAAATTTGTACGAATTAATTTTTATAGATTTTTTAATTAAAATTTAAGTTTCTTTAGTATAATATGTTGTAATAAAAATTAATAAAAAGTTTATATATCCCTATTTATATAGGATATAGATGCACTTGAAAAGAGTTTTCTTTAAAACAGATCTTAGATTTATTGATGTTGTTATTTTTTTAAGTCTAAGAAGAAAACTAAACAGAACTTTCCATTTTACAAGATTAAATATTTCCTATAAATATAAAGTTAAAATAGTCTATTACTTTTAATAATTGAAAAAGAATAAAAGAATTTCACAAATATAAACAAACTTCCTAATGGAAATTACAAATACTTTTAGTATGCAAAGTAAAAGATTTTACAGATCCTGGGTATTTATCATCTGGATTTTATTAAAATCTTTGTTTTTCTAACTGTAACAATATAGAGTAATAAAATTTCTATGAGCAATTTCATACATTTTGGACAGTTTCCCTTAAATAATTAATAGTTCTATTAGTGATGATCTCATTTTTGATTTAAAGAAACCATACCCTTTAGAAGAAAAAAAATAAATTATATCACAAGTTTTCAACTCAAGGGGATAAAAAAGAATGTTATATTTTTAAAGTTGTACCAAAATTGATTTTTTTAAAAAAAGGGCTAAAGAAAGAAGCTCATTTTATCTAAAAGCTGCAACTTACCTTTGTAATTTAGATTACACTTAAAATTTACAAAGTACATTTCAGTTCAAGAACTTAGAAAGGATG
Source organism: Xerus rutilus (assembly GCA_028644305.1). NCBI lineage: Eukaryota > Metazoa > Chordata > Mammalia > Rodentia > Sciuridae > Xerus > Xerus rutilus. The sequence continues at coordinate 72,777,258 of CM053403.1, read as the reverse complement.
TAATTTAACAAAGAATAAATGTCCTCAAAATAATTCTATGACATCAAGTACAGGTATTTCTTGCTAACATTAAAAATAAATCCAAGAGTGAGTGTCTTATCATGTGGTCTTCATTAACTCTGAGCCTATGGTGGAATAGCTTATTGATATTCTTTGTCTAGGTGCATTTTTAGTTTTTACAATAGCAATTACCTCTCTTGACTCTTTCCAAAAGCTGAAATACTTTTTTTTATTCCTGCCCTCTGCTGTTCCTTTATTTTGCTCTAGCTTCCAGGTATGAGAGAAAATATTTGACCCTTGATTTTCTGAGACTCACTTATTCCACTTAGCATGATGGTCTCCATTTCTATCCATTTACCAGCAAATGTCATAATTTCATTATTCTTTATTGGTTAAGTAAAGCACCATTGTGTATACATGCCACAATTTCTTAATCTATTCATCTATTGAGGAGCATCTGGGATGATTCTATAATTTGGTTATTGTGAATTGTGCTGCTATAAATATTTAGGTGGCTGTACTGCTATAGTGTGCTTTTATTAGTTCTTCTGGAAAAATACCATGGAGTGGGATATCTGGGTCATATAGTGGTTCCATTCCTAGTTTTCTGAGGAATCTCCACACTGCTTTTCTTGTTCCTATTTTTAGAGAAAATGCATTCACTTTTTCTCATTCAGTATGATGTTGGCTTTGAGTTTGTAATATATAGACTTTACAATGTTGAGGTAAGTTCCTTATATCACTGGCTTTTCCAGTGTTTTTTGACATAAATGGGTCTTGGATTTTATCAAAGTCCTTTTCTGCATCTACTGAGATGATCATTTGATTCTTGTTCTTAATTCTATTTGTGTGGTGAATTACATTTATTAATTTCAATATGTTGAACCAATCTTGCATTCCTAAAATGAAACCCACGTGATCATGGTGTATTATCTTCTTAATGTGTTTTTGAATGTAGTTTGCTACTATTTTATTAAGGCTTTTTTGCATCTAGGTTCATCAGGGATATTGTTCTGTAGTTTTCTTTCTTTGATATGTTTTGGTCTGCTTTTGGTATCATGGTTATACTGGCTTCATACAATATATTTGGACGTCTTCCTTCCCTTTCAATTTCATGGAATACTTTGAGGAGGACTGGAATTAGTTACACTTTAATGGTCTGATAAAACTCAGCTGAGAATCCATGTGGTATTGGGCTTTTCTTTGTTCGAAGGCTTTTAATTGCTGTTTCAATTTCATTTCTTGATATTGGTTTGTTTATGTTTTCTATGTCTTTCTGGTTCACTTTGGGAAGGTTATGTGTAGCTAGAAATTTGTCTTCCATTTTACTGGAGTAAAAATTTTCAAAAGTTTCTAATGATCCTCTGGATTTCAGAAGTATCTGTGCTTATATCTCCTTTTTCATCTCTAATTTTGTTGATTTGGGTCTTCTATTACTTTTGATTAGTTTGGCTAGGTGTCAATCTTATTTGTTTTTATTTGTTTTTTTTAGACATACATGACAGTAGGGTGTATTCTGATGTATTCTACATACGTGGAGTGCAACTCATTCCATTTAGGATCCCATTCTTGTGGTAGGACATGATGTGCAATTACACTGGTTGTGTATTTATATATGAGCATAGGAAAGTTATGTCTGATTCATTCTACTGTCTTTCCTATTTCCATCCCTTCTCCCTTCTCTTCATTACTCTTTATCTAATCCGATGAACTTCTATACTTAACCACCCTACCCTCCCGTGTTATGGGATACAGCCACATATCAGAGAGAACATTCTGCCTTTGGTTTTGGGGGACTGGCTCATTTCACTTAGCACGATAGTCTCCAGTTCCATCCATTTACCAGCAAATACCATAATTTCATTCTTCTTCATAGCTGAGTGATATTCCATTGTGTATGTATACATTTTCACGGTCCATTCATCTGTTCAAGGGCACTGAGGTTGGTTCCATAGATTGGCTATTGTGAATTGAGCTGCTAAAAATGTTGATGTGGCTATATCACTGCAGTTTGCTGATTTGAAGTCTTTTGGGTGTAAGCTTTTTATAGACATATTCATATCTTTCTAAAGAGACTTCTAATGAGAATGCAATACACCCCCTATTAGTTCATCCTAAGGAGAATGAAGAATGTAGGTATAATCACTCTCAGATAAGGCCATTGCCCTGTCCCAGGGTAATATCTCCCCAAAGAGCCACCTCTCTGTGCCTCATTGGAGTTATCTGAGGACAGTCCTCACAGGGGCTCTGCAAGTGACATTGCCTTCACACCCAGGATCACACCTTCTGCCTGACCAAAGCCTCCTTCCTCACTCTGGTGGGCCTTCGGGTCCTTCCACAGAGCTCTAAGAGCCTAAGCAGCCACCAGGATGAGAGACTCTTCATCCTTGAGGTGGGGCCAGGTGATAGCAAAGGCCAATCTCCCTGCCTCTTCCTCACTCATGAGCCCAAGGTGCTCACAATGCCAGGGACACTGAGATGGAGACAGTCAAGGAGAGCCCAGCCTCTCTCAGAGGAAAGATGTGCAAATTGGAACATTATAACATGTAGGTTCATTTGTTCCTCCAACAGGTTGTTCGGGGGCCAGGCACAGTCAATGTTTTCATGACAGTCATCCTAGTTGTAACTACACATGCGTATCTGGGTCTGCTGTCTTCAATATCTGTCTTTCCCAATAGACCATAAACTCCACATGGGCAGGAGTTACTTAGTCATGTTCACTGGTACAGGACTTTTGTTTATATCAGTGCCTGGTGCCACTACCTGCTAAATAAATCAGTAAGTGAATAAATGTAACAGGCAAGAGAGAATCTGGTGGAAGGTGGGGTGGTGGTGGGGTAGGTGGAGAGGGATCCACTGTAGGAGTAATAATCTGGACTTGAACTATTAACCAATGCTTTCAAGGTAGACAAATAGGGGCAGGGCATATTACAGGAAGAAGATACAGAATGTACAAAGCAGGAATCATACTAGACTTGTTGGCACATGACAGATCATGCATTCTCTGTGGTAGAATTGACGGGGCAGCTATAGGGAGATACTACTGTGTCCCTCATGCACAGAAAGAAAAGTGGATGTTTGGGATTGATGTCTAGACTCAGGTTGTGGCCCTGCCATCAATATAGCATTAGTTGTCTTGGGCATGTGTGAGGCTTTCCATCCTCCAGGTGCCTTGACCCCAAGTGAAAGAAGGAAGGCTCTCAGTTAGTGGGGCTGGGCCATTACACAGATTTCTTAAGCATCAAAATTGCATGTCATCATATACATAAATAAAACTGATGAACTCCTAGCCACGCTAACAAAGAAAAAGAGAAAGAAAACTCAAATCACTAAAATACGTGATGAAAAAGGAAATTTCACAATGGACACTACTGAAATACAGAAGATAATTAGAAACTATTTTGAAAATTTATACTCAAATAAAATAGAAAATCTTTGAAAATATCAACAAATTTCTAGAGACATATTAACTACCCAAATTGAATCAGGAAGACATACACAATTTAAACAGAGCAATGTCAAACATGAAATAGAAAATGCCATCAAAAGCCTACCAATCAAGAAAAATTCAGGACCAGACAGATTCTCAGAGTTCTACAAGACCTTCAAAGAAGAATTAACATCAATAATCCTCAAATTATTACATAAAACAGAAAAGGAAGGAACCCTTCCGAACTCATTCTATGAAGCTAATATCACCCTGATACCAAAACCAGACAAAGACACATCAAGGAAAGAAAAGTTCAGACCAATATCCCTGATGAACATAGGTACAAAACTTCTCAACAAAATTCTGGCAAATCTTATACAAAACATATTATAAAGATAGTACACCAGGATCAAGTACGGATCACCCCAGGGATGCAATGTTGGTTCAATATACAAAAATCAATAAACATAATTTATCACATCAATAGACTTAAAGACCAGAATCATATGATCATCTCAATAGATACAGAAAAACATTTGACAAAATACAGCACCCCTTCATGTTCAAAACACTGGAAAAACTACAGATAGTGGGAACATACCTCAACATTGTAAAAGCTATCTATGCTGAACCCAAGGCCAACATCATTCTAAATGGAGAAATACTGAAAGCATTCCCTTTAAAAACTGGAACAAGACAAAGATGCTGGCTTGCACCACTTTTATTCAATATCGTCTTTGAAACTCTAGCCAGAGCAATTAGACAGGAGAACCAAATTAAAGGGATATGAATAGGAAAAGAAGAACTGAAACTATCACTATTTGCCAATGACATGATTCTAAATTTAGAAGATCCAAAAAATTCCAACAGAAAACTTCTAGAACTAATAAATGAATTCAGCAAAGTAGCAGGATATAAAATTAGCACCTATAAATCAAACACGTTGCTATACATCAGTGATGAATCTACTGAAAGAGAAATTAGGAAAACTATCCCATTCACAATAGCCTAAAAAAAAAAAAACTTGGGAATCAATCTAACAAAAGAGGTGAAAAATCTCTACAATGAAAACTACAGAACACTAAAGAAAGAAATTGAAGAAGATCTTAGAAGATGGAAAGACCTCCCATGCTCCTGGATAGGAAGAATTAATATTGGCAAAATGGCCATACTAATAAAAGCATTATATAGATTTAATGAAATTCCTATTAAAATCCTAATGACATTCTTCCTAGAACTAGAAAAGGCAACCATGAAATTCATTTGGAAAAATAAGAGATGCAGAATAGCCAAAGCAATCCTCAGCAAGAAGAGTGAAGCAGAAAGCATCACAATACTAAAGAACCATAGTAACAAGAACATCATGGTATTGGCACCAAAACAGACATATAGTCCTATGGTATAGAATAGAAACAGAGACAAACCCCCATAAATAGTTATCTCATACTAGACAAAGACACCAAAAACATTCACTGGAGAAAAGATAGCCTATTCAACAAATGGTGCTGGGAAACTGAAAAGCCTCATGTAACAAAATGAAATTAAACCCCTATCTCTCACCCTGCATGAAAAAAAAAAACTCAAAGTAGATCAATGACTTAGGTATTAGAACAGAGACCTTGTGCCTAATAGAAGAAAAAGTAGTCACAAATCTTCACCATGCTGGCTTAGGATCTGACTCCCTTAACAAGACTCCAAAGTGCAAGAAGTAAAATCAAGAATCAATAAACGGGACAGATTCAGATTAAAAAGCTTCTTCACAGCAAAGGAAACAATAATATGAAGAGAGAGCCTAGAGAATGGGAGAAAATCTTTACCACATGCACCTCACATAGAATAGCAATCTCTAGGATCTATAAAGAACACAAAAATCTTAATACCAAAAAATCAAATAACCCAATCAATAAATGGGCTAAGGATCTGAACAGATACTTCACAGAAGAAATAATCAACAAATACATGAAAAAGTGTTCAACATCTCTAGCAATTAGAGAAATGCAAATCAAAACTACTCTAAGATTTCATCTTACTCCAGTCAGAATGGCAATTATCAAGAATACTAGGAACAATAAATGTTGGTGAGGATGTAGGGGAAAAGGCACACTCATACATTGCTGGTGGGACTGCAAATTGGTGCAACCACTATGAAAAGCGGTATGGAGATTCCTCAGAAAACTTGGAATGGAACCACCATTTGACACAGTTATCTCACTCCTTGGTTTATACCCAAAGGACTTAAAGTCAGCACACTACAGTGACACAGCCATGTCCATGTTTATAACAGCTCAACTCACAATAGCTAAACTATGGAACCAACCTAGGTGTCCTTCAACAGATGAATGAATAAAGAAAGTATGGTATATATACACAATGGAATATTACTAGCCTTAAAGAAGAATGAAATGATGGCATATGCCAGTAAATGGATGGAGCTGGAGAATATCATGCTAAGCAAAATAAGCCAGTCCCCAAAACCCAAAGGCCAAAAGTTTTCTCTGATATGCGGATGCTAATTCACACTAAGGGTGGGAGGGGCTAGGGAAGAATAGAGTTACTTTGGATTAGGTAGAGGGGAGTGAAGGGAGGAGAGGGGGTCTAGGGTTAGAAAGGATAGAATGAACCAGACATTATTAACCTATGTCCACACAACTGGTGTGATTCTACATCATGTACAACCAGAAGAATGAGAAGTTACACTCTATGTATATGATGTGTCAAAGTGCATTCTACTGTCACGTATAACTTATTAGAACAAATTAAAAAAATGCATGTCATCAGTGTCATTGAGCCCTGAGCTTCAAAGGCTACCACTTAGTGCTGTCACCAGGGGTCTGGACTTATCAGTTGTGTTTCTTTGTTTTTAAAACATTCAATTGAAGACAGTGGCACAGTGCCCAAACTCAGTGACATTTTATTTCCACGTAGAGAAAACTAATGTTTATGAAAAAATTCTTTATCTTCATATTAAACTGATAATACTCTTTGTCTTCCTCTTCCCCAGTCAAGAGAGATTAAAAATATTCAGGAACAAACTTCTTTAAACAACAAGCCAATTTGACAAGTAGAACATCCTAAAGTTAGGGAAAAAATATATCACAGACATGGCTGAATTTCCTAGAATGAGAAAGACTTGGAGGGAGCCTAATTTGTATCCCATGGATCACAGATGTGACAAAATTTGACCAAATAATGCACAGCATATTTCAACCAATAGAGTCAGATATAACTCTATAATGTATAAGGGGAAAAAAAATTGTGGTAGTTTTCAAGGTACACACAGTACATTCATAATTAGGAAAAGAGGTGAAAGGACATTTATTTATTCCAAATTATATTAGAGAAGGAAGAGACATGAGAATAAAAGACCTAAGAATGCAGTTATAACAATACATGCTCTTCATCTGGTCTAGTTAATTCTGCAATTTCAGACAATTTACTTCCCTCAGAGCTTTAGTTTGATGATGATTTATATAAAAAACAGTATTGATAGCTTCTCTATCTGTAGAAAATGTGTGATAAATTCATAGTGTTAGGTATGATTTTTCTCTTCCAGCTTGGGAGTAACACAGAGAAGTCTCCCTCTGAGCTGGAAAAAGGTAAAAATCTCATCTTAACACACTGCTTAGAGTGCCTGGAGGCTTGCTCAGCCACTATTCATGCAGACACACATCTGGCCAAATGGCTGAGGGAAGAGCAAGGCCTTTATTAAATCCATAAACTGGCACAGAGTAAACCCAGTTTCATAACCTGAGACCAGCCTGGTAGCTTCTGGTTCATGCTCTCCCATTTGGGTTTCCAGCTCACCTTTCAAAGCATGGGTGAAGACAAACACAGATCCACACACCTGCACTCTGGCCAGCAGTGTGTGGGTGACAGAAAGAAGAACCCTCCTTGCCCAGTTCATCCACTGTGGGCTGTTCCCTTTGAGAGAAGCAGAGAAGACTTATTATGGGCACTGTCATCATCATGACTAGTATATTTTCTCTCACCTTTAAAGAGGTTTCGGAGAAATGGTTCAGTGCATTTAGGGCATGAGTATGCTTGCAATGTTCTACAAATCGTGGTTATATTTCAATCCTGAGGATTTATTTCACTGCCCTAGGCTCTAGAGGTGTGCAACCAATTGATCAATCCTCAGAGAATCTGGTGACAGCATACCTCTTCTCTTTATCCCTGAGATTAATGCATTTGCCAAGCTGACAACTATTATGGCTGAATCCTCATTAGGCTCCTTTTATATGCTCTTCCATCAGACTATGGATTCCTCAATGGCAGTCCCCATGCATATTTAAATTTATCTAGATACCTGGCACATACCTAATAGGTACTCAAGAAATATGTGTCCCACTAGTGAAGATCAGTAACAATGAAAGCCACATAGCTATCAATGGGGTTCCTCAAGCACTTACATACTCATTTTAGGGTCTTCCAAATAAGGCCCTTTGTTTGGTAATACTCTGGAACAGAGCATTTGCAACATTAGTTTTGGGTGAATAGTCCTAGGTCCTTGAACATGGAAAAGTAGCTCATCAGGGTCAGGCAGTTGGTGCACACCATTGAAACGTTGCTCTTCCTGATGTTCATGTGCCTTCAATAAGGTTCTGATATACCCACTGCTTTATACCACTGCTTATGCTCCAGTTGCAATATGACCTTCTCACCCAGGAAAAAACAACATCTTTAACTCTATTGGAATTCAATTTCAACTTTGGGAATATTTCATCTTATTGAGGTATTCAATAAGTTATTATTAAGAAAGTTCTTTTTAACCAAGGAAGCCATGATACTTTAACCAACTGAAATCCACCATGACTCCACTTGATGACATGTACTGCCTCATGTCACTCAGGGGTTTGTTCTGAATTCCACTAGTTGAGATAGAGGTACTGGGTCAACAGCTCAGCTCGTTCTCTAGCTATGTGACTCCCAAATAGCAGCTCTGTGGTATGGCAATCCAAATCTGTGAAAGTTTAAATAAATTCTAATTCATTAACCTTTTCTAAAACCTTTCATGTCTTAGATTTCTGAGTCCTTTCAAAGTAGATGCAACTATAATCAGCAAAAATGCCAGGAGGCGACCACATTATTTCTGTGAGGAGGCTTTCTCTAGGGTACAAAGCTTTCAGGTCTTCTTCATGGAAAACTTTGGAATCTGACTTTTCCTGTGCTGCTTTGTATATTTTAAAACTTGTTTTGCAGCTCAACAGCCTTATTTCTGTCCATGGGAAATGTACCTGTGAGCCTCCATTTCAGCAAATCCAAGTCTGTGGTTTATTTAAGAAATCATGAATTTGAATCCACAAAAATCCTTTATGTTTACTGATTCTATCAAGGATGAAGACAATATAGACTCATCATGTGGATGGAAACTTACCATACCCTCAATCTCCAACTCAGAAGCCAAATAGGATACTTTTAACACCAGAACAGGCAATACCAAGCCAGAGTAAAATGCAAAGAAAGTGCTTAATTGTTTGGGACAATGATTCTGAGCTCTGCACAAAGTACATTTAGCTCATTCCTCCTGGGATGCCAGAGTGAGCTCTGTGCTGCCCTCCTGCCTATCTGACCTTCACTGTTGAACCTGTTTTCATTTTGGTTTTAACAGCCTCTCCCACCTCAATCTCTGTCTAGCAGTAGCTGATTTGCTTCTCTAAGGCACAGCTCCTGTCTCGAGTTTCCTTCTGTTATGGTTTGAATATAGTTTATCCCTCCAAATTCAGGCAGGAGTTTAATCCCCAAAGTCCTATGTTCATAGTATTAAGAGTGTGGGAACCAAATGTGACTGCAGTGTTTTGATATGGAGTTTCTGGGAAGTGATTAGATTTGATTAGGTCATTATGGTGGAGCCCCATGATTAAATACCAGTGGCTTTACAAGGAGAGGGAGAAAGTCTAAACAGAAAGACAAATACACATGCATTATCATAATATGATGTAGCTATGTGGGACCCATGTCAGAACCTGTGCTACCCTGTTTGGAGGTCCAACCTCCAAAGCTATAAGCTAAATAATCCTATTTTCTTCACAAAGTAGCCTGCCTCTGGTATTTAGTTATATCATATCAAAATACAAGACTAATACTTTCCATGGCTATAGCTCTCACTAGGTGCCTGAAGACTGTTCCTCTCCTTTCACCCTAATGACCCTCTGACAAGTGTCACACTGTTTGTGGATTCTGCTAACTGTGCCCATATCACTACACATAGTCCCTTCATAAAGTCTCTTCAGTTACCTGCTGGTCATACGCTATATTTCCCACCAAGATTCTGGCTGAGAGGTCAGTAGAGTAAGAACAATGGGGATAGAAGGAGAAATATGGATTCCAAAGAAGGGAACCCTGGCACAGGTGAGTTGATGGAAGCCTGCTCCAGCACACCCCTAACTTGGTCCTGTCTTCACATGGTCTTGATCATTGTCTTTCTATTAGGTTTTAGCCCTTGGGTAAACTATTTTTTTAAAGGCCAGTGAGGATATAAAAATTTTAAAATGCTGTATAAAAGCAATAAAGACAAACACCAATCTGAGAGAGCATTTTTACCTGACCAATGAGATTGAGATCAATCTCTCAATAGTTGGAGAAAAGGAAGTTTTACATTTTCACTGGTATTACAATATCACATGCACCACCACTTATGACTCAAATAGGATCTAGAATCTGAATTCTGTGACATGAATGCCAAGGCAAGAGGAATGGCAGACCCACTTCAATGGAGAGAGGAAGGAAAAGTTAAGAGCTGATTCTCAGAGGCTTAGCTATACCTGCCATATGCCTTGGTGAGCCCAAAGGGCCACACCACCACGATGCCACAGGTTTAAGGACAGTTCTCCCAACATAGAGCATAACTCACATTTCAAATGTAGACAGGGAAAAGTGCCACTTGAGTTTTTTCACCAGTCTGAAATGAGCAGGACAAGTGGAACTGTGATAACAAATGGCTCAGGTTCAGGATGTCAAGAGCAGAGTTGCCAACCCACACTCGCCTTGGCTCAAGCTGGTGATATCATTTCCTCACTTTCATGAGCTCTAACATTTGCTCATAAATGCACAGGGAGTAAAAATTTAAAAGGGGAAATGAATGAAGAAATTATACCCCCTCAGAGACAAAAGGAGACTTGTATAGTCCATGTCTTCTCCCAGCCAAGTTAAACACTACTTCTTCCCATGCCAAACTTTTGTCGTCAAGAGACAGTGCCAGATTCACTAATGAACAGAGAGCTGAAGGCAGATTAAAGTCAGAGTATTCATAAATTGACATTTTAGATTTCTGCCCTTTGGTTCTGGGCATTTTCTTTTGCACAGAGCTTTTTGATTTGTTTTTAATAAATAGTCTGAATAGTCTTATAAAAAGACTGGTTCCTGAGATCAACACTTCCTATCTCATAAGAGCACCCTGTTACTCTGTAGCATTAAATGAGGTGAAATATTGAAGCTCTGAGATTACTTTACTCAATAAGAAGATAATTCATAATTTCATTTGGGAATGCAAGTTGCATTTTGCTCAAGTACACTTTTAAATGTTTTAAGAAAAAAGCAAAAGTATTTTAGAAGGTACCTTGTAGGAAAATATTAGTCAAGTAAAAAAATAAAAACAATGTTCACTTTAAGTAAGCATTAGTAAAGAGTTAAGGGAAATAGGTAAATTAGAAAAATGTTGCTAAATAAGTTTTTTCTGATTAGAAGGAAACTTACAGGAATTTATGGAGACACAGGGGAAATAAGGAAGGAACTTTCTTCATCTCTAGCTTTTGTTCTAAATAAAAACAGGAAAGGCACTAGAAAGCTACACATGTTTTAAAAGGAGATTAAAAAGGTACTAGAGAGATGGAAAGGAGTAGTAAGACAAAGTATCTTCTAAAGTTCTGTTCAATTTATAAATTATCACATGTGTGCCAGGGAAATGAGGCATCCTGAGGGCCACAGGCCTTCCACCTATGATGATCACACCAGGAGATGTCCCTCAGCCAAAGTGTTCCAAAGGCAAAAGCACCCTGGTAGGATGCTATTAGTAGAGGATGGAAAAAAAAACAAAAGCACACACCACATGCCAGACTGTCCCACTGAGATCTCATGTTCATATCACAAGGTAGGTACAGGTGTCCTCTTTTTTGTAGCAGAGGAAATAGAAGCTCCCAGAGCTTATGACATTTACCTAAGCTGATCCACCCAGTGAGAAGCCAGGCTTTTAAACAGGTCTGACCTATTCCCATACCCATCCTCTTCTCATATAGCCCATGCAGCTCGGGAATCCAAAGCTGATGCCAAGTGTGAAGAAGAATTTCAGTTCTTTACCACTTTCTGATTTTATAGCAGCAACGCATGGATGGGATAAGGCCCCACAATTTGGAGGCAGCCAGGCAAGATACTGCTGAGATATTCTAGAAAATCTCAACCCTTGAGGGTCTCTAATGGAAGGTACCATCGACTTGCTTTGCCAGACAGATGCAGGGCACAAGTGCTCTATGATCTAGAGGGAGGTTGGTGGCACACAGCGTGTGCTCCTTGTCAAGCGTTCTGTGTGGATGAATCTGTGAATGGTTTGAGGCAGTCCTTCTGCTCCTAACACCCAACCTCTGACAGATGACACACATCCAGGCCCACTGACCACAACAGGACATGACAAGATTTAGTTGACAGGTCTGGGATATTGAATTATAACTTAGTATTACATCTGAGAAGCATTGAGAAGATAATGATCACTTTTGACATAAGAAATCAAACACTGTGATGCAATTATCCTTCTGGGTAAGGAAAATAAAAGAAGTCCACATTCTAGTGAACACAGCAATATAAAGAATCAGCTAAGTGGATAGCTCAGGGAGACAAAGGTCTTCTGCATTTTAAAATTTGTCATTGTTCTAAGCTTCTCTCTTTAATATTCAATTGTTTATATGTGAACCATTTGTGAATGGATCTTCCAGGAATGTTAACACTGTGTTGATCACTTATTCTTTTTTTTAAATATATTTTTAATTGTAGATGGACACAATACCTTTATTTTGTTTATTTATTTTTATGTGGTGCCAAGGATCGAACTCAGTGCCTCATATGTGCTAGGCAAGCGCTCTACCACTGAGCCACAACCTCAGCCCTAATCACTTATTCTTGTAACATATCTATCATAGTGTTCATTAGGCAGATGGATTTGTAAAATCAAAAGGACAGTGTTCCTCTAAGAGACTTGTGTTTGTATGTGTCAAGAATGAAGAGAGCTCAATGGACTTAAGAGAAAGGAGAACTTGGGGGAAGGATACCAGGACTGTCATCCAACACCCCTGGCTGTAGGAGAAGCCCTGTCCTGTGGAGGGTCATTGGTGCCTATAAGAAGCAAGAGAAGAAATGTGAACAGAAGCTCAGACTTGCACCAGGAATTTGTCTGTAGATGAGATAGGAAGAGAATCTGTGGCTCAGATGCCCAGGCTTGACACCATGCTCAACTGGCAACAGAGAGATGCATGTGACACAAATAACACCACCGCATTAGTGAGCTTACCATTGCTGTGACACAATACCTGAGAAAACCAACTTAAAGGAAGAAAGATTTATTCTGGTCCACAATTTGGAGATCTCTGTTCATGGTGGCTTGGCCATTGCGTATGGGCCTGTGTTAAGGCAGCATATCATGGCGAGAAGCATATGGCAGAGCAAAGCTGCTCAGATCGTGGTGACTAGGAAGCAAACAGAGACAAGAAGGGGCCAGGTTCCAACAGTCCCTCAAGGGGGGACTCTCCAATCACCTAACTTCCTCCCACTAGTCCCCACCCCTTAAAGGTTCCTTCACCTCTCAATAGCACATAGGCTAGAGATCAAAACTTCAACACATGGACCTCTGGGGAAAATCTCAGGTCCAAAATACAGCAGGCAAAGAATCCTAGGTCAAAAACTTCAATAGGTCAATAACTTAATAAGATGACTCAGGTATTAAAAGGAAAGAGGTAGGAATAATTAACCATTTTTTCCCCTCCGTAAGGGTTCAGTTAGGATTCGAGATAGATTTAAACAAGCAAATAGAGTCATGAGTGAATCCAGCTTTAATGAAATAGAAGAAACAGAGGCAGAGGATAAATCAGATACATTTACAAAAGACTTTGTTCTTGAAAAAATGCACGTGCCTGGCAGAAATGGTCTTCTATCTATGATTATTCCTTAAGGACTTCTCTTGAGATATCTCTCTCCCAAAACAGGATGCTATAGACATCCTGTTAAGAAAGAGACACTTCTTAACATAGCTTCACTTCTTCACATAGCAAGTCACACTCACCAAAAGGCCTGACTCATCTACCCACTTGGGATTATCACACAGAAGATGGATCACTTTTTCTATAATCTAAAATTAATATGGAGAAGGAGCAAGAAAAATGCACACAGATTCACTCACCTAGTGAATATCTAAATATGTTAGAGCAGCAACTCCTAAAGACAATGACTGACCCCACTTTATCAAGCAAACTGCAGAGATGTGTTTGGCTCACATGAGGTTACTCTATATAAAAGTAACCAAGGGTTTATTTAGTAATCCTCTCTCAAAGCTAAAAATGAAAAAAAAAGTGAGCTTCACTTGTTTAATTAAACTTCCATTGAAGCAGATTTGATTCCTGTTACATGTCAATGTATTCATCAAAGTCCAAATATCTTCTATAATCAAAATGTGTTACAATGCATTGTACAGGACCCATTTTCCTGCCTCTGAAATGTATGATTATAAAAGGCTGATGGATAATTTTGTTTATAAAGAGGTGGTTAAAAGGCTCTTTTCACAAATTACTGACGTGACTGAATAATGCTCTTCCCTCACCTTTAACTATGGATTGAAATAACCTACCTACCACAGCTTAAAAGGGCAAATTTAATGGACCAATGAAATGTAGCAGAGGATATAAATGAAAGTTTTAAAAATGGTATCAAATACTTGGTAATTTTCCAAGTTCAGACATGTACACACCAATTTTCATTGTTTGAAAGCATGGAAGATGCATATATAAAAGGGTCCATTTCATCCAATGTCAGCAACCTAAATCTCTAAGGTGTACATAAGAGAAAGGAAATGATACATAGCTTGATGTAAGATAAAAGAAAGAATGTGACCCAATAATCACTAGTTAGAAGTTAACTTTTCCTTGGGAAATGCTTACAAGGTAATAGGAAAAAAATGTTTTAGATAGAAAAAAAAAAGAGTGAAAGAGTTTCTCCAACAAGTGTGGCATTAAATTGTTCTAAGTGAAAACACTGGTATTGCCAGGCATGGTGGCACAAGCCTGTAACCCTAGCTACTCAGGAGGCTGAGGCAGGAAGATCACAAGTTTCAGGTCAGCCTGGACAATTTAGCAAGACCTGCCTCAAGATAAAAATTAATAAAGGGGTCTGGGGAAACTCAGAGGCAGAATGTTCCTGGATTCAATTCTCAGGATCATACACACAAAAACCAATATACTGGTATAGTGAGGACCTGAATCTGTAATAAGCAGAAAACTAAAATTCATTTGGCAAATCTACTCATAGCAAAAGGAATTGTGGTGCGGTAAATAGAAAGAATTTGCAAGGCAATGCCAGGGAGCCTGACATTAACAAATGTTCTTCTCAACTAATCACTCTTTAATACTAAATGCCAAAGTCCTGGGTTATAAGCTTACAGAGTCAATTTGACCATTTAAAGTTGCCAGGTCCTTTTGTAAATATTAGTGCCTCTGGCAATTGCAGTCAGATGGGATGAAAGCAAGTCTTAGATGAATTTCTGCCAAAAATTCAACCATTTATTTGCAATCACACGCTGGCTTATCAAGAAGCTTGAGGGAGTCTCTTCTCCTCCTTCCAGCTCTCCAAGAACCTTCCACAATGGTGCCCTCTGGGGAGAACCTAACTGTGTGAAGCAGGAAGAGCTCCCTTCTCCACTCAGACAAGACACAGAGGCCTCTGCCAAGCCCTTTCATTTGACTCAGAAGTTAATCAGGTGAAGTTACAATTTTTTACTAATTCCAGCTAAAAGGAAAACTGCATGTGGAGAAAAATACAGGGTTTCACTTTGGTCTTATTTTGGAAACTGCCACGTAATAAACAATGAATCAGCTATTGTAGGTAACACCTGCCTCCCCAGCCTATAATATTTTATGGATGGCAGTGCAGTGTCCCTCATGCCATCTTAACTCTCAGCAGTGACAATTATGTATTGAATGCACATATGCATTTCTAATCACAGCTTCACCAGAATGGAAAACAAAATTCCCTGAATCAGTCTGAAGTTCTCAACTTTGACAAAGAATCCTTTTGCAGGTGGTATTGCTAAAGAGATAATATTAAAATTATTTTATTGATGTTATTGTGATTGTTGTTTTTGAAGGTTCAAAGAAGGCAAGCATGAGCTGGGCACAGTGGCGCAAGCCTGTAATCCCAGCACTTACGGAGGCTGAGACAGGAGAATCGCAAGTTCAAAGCCAGCCTCAGCAATGATGAGGCACTAAGCAACTCAGTGAGACCCTGTCTCTACATAAAACACAAAATAGGACTGGGGATGTGGCTCAGTGGTTGAGTGCCCCTGAGTTCAATCTCCAGTACCAAAAAAAAGAAGAAGGCAAGCATGCCTTAAATGTTGCCCAGGAATGGACTCTCAAGGTACACAAACCAGCCCTCTTCATTATCCCAAGTCAATGATTCCCAAAGCATGTTACTAAAACTGATCTACAAGAAGCCCCTGAAAGTGGTTCCGAATTCAAATTAATTTGAAAAATACCATTTACCAGGGATCACTTTTGAAAATTCACAAGACACAGAGCACAGTGTTTTGTGAAGTCCTCAAAAGTTGTTTGACTTTTTAAACCTTGTACTTCTAAAATGCATTTAACTATAAAATTTTTAATAATAGTAACCTTACCCATAGGCCAGAATCATGCTACAATACATTTGAGAAATGCTGGTATAAATTGCTGCAGCAGAATGAAATTTAAAAGAAGTTTCTACCTTGGGAGATTCTATAATCTGTCCTAAAAAATCACCTAACAACATTTTTTACTGCATCTCAATGATAGCTTTCATGCTACTATTGAGACATATTTTCTGCTGTTCTGTTCTTGGTAGGGATAGAACACAGCTGATCATCTTTTTCTGTACAAAAAAAAATACTATATAATCCAAGCACAATGATGCTTGCCTGTAATTCCAGCTACCCTGGAGTCTCAGGTAGGAGGTTTGCAAGTTCCAGGGTAGCCTCAGCAATTTAGTGAGACTGTCTCAAAATAAAACACAAAGAAGGGCTAGGGATGTAGCTCTGTGGTGGAGTGTTTGCCTAGCATGTGCAAGGTCCTGGGTTTGAAACTCAGGACCACTGCACAATCGGTACCAGCCAGGACAAGTAACCTTCCTGTAAGGTACCTTCCTATAAGCAGGAAGGTTCTTGGTAGGAGTCATGATTAGATCATATCTGTATTTATAAGGCTGATTTTCTCAGAGGTGGGGTGGACACAACGGAAGTAGGGAAACCGGTTCAAGGCAGCTCCTGGGTCTTACTCTATCTTTACTTCCCATACTCAACATGTTGTTTAGAACCAGTGAAATCAATGAAATATGTAATATTTCATCTTATTGTTTCCCTCTCCAAATGCACTGTCCCATGTTGTATATTCCCTATGAATATATTCTGCTTGTCTCTGAATACCTTGTCAGATTTCAAGACCATTTCTGCTTTTATCACAGAGCTATACATGTGGCTGCAGGCTGCTATTCAGACTACTCCCTCTGACTATGAGATGCAGAAAATGTAGTGAGTTGGCAGGTAAGGAACCATACTATCAGAGAAGTCCCCCCAGTCATTAGCATTACCAAAGTGCTCCTGGCAACTTCCCCTTCCTCAGCAGTGGTTTTCTTGGTAAAACATGGACACAGATTATTCATTCATTCAACAATATGTCTTGTTACCATTGAAATAGTCTCTTTGGGCATTGCACTTAAGAGACAGACGCTTAAAAGAAAGCAGTAATCAATCACTTTAGTCTTCGTTTTTATCTTTTATTTATTTTTTTATTTTCCAGGTACCAGTCTAGGCTCTTTGAAATACATTAGTGTATAAAACAGATCCCCTCAAAAACAAATCCCTACCCACAAATCCTATGCACAAGAGGAGCAAGGCTGGTACAAAAGTGATTGCAATTCTAACATGGTGGTCAGAAAAGGCCCCCTTGAGAAGGTACCAATTAAGCAAGACTCGAAGGGGACTACAGAGTCAGTCATAATACACGTTTTATAGTAGGAAATGAGTTCAGGCAGAAATGAGAGAGAGTGGGGTGGGGGTGGGATGGGGACAGAGCACATAGAACATTTCGGCCTGCTATAAAGGTTATGATGGAAGAAAGAAGGAAGCACCCTTTTTATCTGATACACAAGAGTGATACAGTCTGACCTACATCTTAAAACAATCATTCCAGCCACTGTGTTGAGAATAAACTGGCCGACTGGCCCAAGGGGAGAAGCAGGAAGACTAGTCAGGAGGCCCCAGCAGAATACAGGCAGGGGAGGATGGTGGCTCCAGCAGGGAGACAGCAGCGACAGTAGGTGAGAAGCAGTCATGGTCAAGAGATATTCTCAAAGTGTGGCTGGTGGGATATTTCGATGGACTGAATATGACCTCTAAGAGAAAGTGAGAGAATAAGGAAACCCTAACTATTGGCTCAGGCAAATAGTAGAATGCAGAGATGGAAAACTCTGTTGAGGAAACAGGCTGGTGGGTAAACTCGAGTTATTTCTGAATGTTGCATCTGAGATGTCCACGTAGATCTGCACAGACACTGTATATAGACAGCACTTACAACTGAGCAACTATGTGAGGTGCACTACCTACACTATTTTGTACTCTTATTATATTACAAGTGAGAAAGAAACTCTGAAGACCTTATCGTCAACATTCTGATGTATAATAATGTCGATAAAGAATTAAGTCACAGGGGCTGGGGTTGTAGCTCAGTGGCAGAATGCTTGCCTCGCACATGTGAGGCACTGGGTTTGATCCTCAGCACCACATAAAAACAATAAATAAACAAAACAAAGATATCGTGTCCATCTATAACTAAAAAATATATAAAAAAAGAATTAAGTCACATATTATAAACTTGCTTTCTAATACTCTATGTTACCTTTTCAGATATGTACGCCAAAAATAAGGAATTTTAGGTGTTATATAATGAGGGCGGTGGGAATTCTCCCTAGGCTGTACTTATCTCATTTACTGCTCCTTTCTTCATTTGCTGGGCATTGTACTTTAGCTCACCGTCTACAGAATCTGGCAGTCAGTCACCATTTCCTTTGTATTTTACAATTCAATAAGCAATCCAATGAGCTTTCAGCTCAGAGGGACGTGTTTTTGTTCCTATTATCTCTGAGAGTGCTAATTACATATTTCATGACTTTCCTACAACAAGATGGGAAAAAATGGGCTCCTTTAAATACAGCTTTTATGTTCGGATGGAAACAGAAAGGACAGAATGGCTTCAGGAGTTACAAAAATACCTTTGACCTTTTATAAATTTAAAAACAATCAGAAGCGTTGTAAAGCTGAGTGGTAATAGATTGCTTTTATGGGAGTCTGAATTATTAAATCAAGAGAAATAGCAAGTGTTAAAACTTAAAATTACCCCTCAAAAAGTGGCACTTTCTGAGTAAAAGCATTTACTGTAGACTCTATGAACTCATGCTGAGAACCACAAAGCACACAAATCAGCAACGAGAAATAAAGCTGTTAGTGATGTCTGAAAACTTCTTTTCCCATTACACAACTATCTAATTCTTTCATTAATAAATTCAGTGAGTCCTCCAACTGAGGTATAAACACCAGAGGGGTAGGTAAGTCATTTTCTTATTAAGTAGTGTGACTTGTGAAAATGTAATTGCCCTGTGAAGGCAAAGAATAAAACAAATTATTTAATGATGTGGAAAAACTCCTACAGGCCTAGATCAAAAGCTGAGTAGAGTACTCCAGGTACAAGGGAACTGTACATTACACAGAAATCAGCAAAAAGGATTTGTAAAAGTTTCAGTTCCAGAATAAGGAGAAAAACTTCACAGGTGACATGTTGATCATTGACAAAAAGTAAATCCTTGGCTCCAGGACTTCTGATCTTCAGAGGGCCACTGAGTAAAAAGTTGCATTTCTAGTGTCTATTGTCTTCCAACATTCCAGACTCAGGGGAAGGGAGAAATCCAGCAGGAGGTTTTAAGAAAGACAACATTTAAAAAATAACAAAATAAGGTCTGGAGGTGTGGTTCGGTGGTAGAGAGCTTGCTTAGCAATACACAAGGCCCTAGGTTCAATCCCCAGCACCACCAAGGGAAAAAAAGTCCTTTCTTAAATCTACTTTTGCTAAATTTTCAAATATCTTTAAAGGCAGCTATAATATATCTAAACCTGGAGGTTTAGAAGTGATGACCTCAGTGTTCATATTTATACATACATGTTGGTGGTATCTGCCACTATTTTCTTTCTCTTGATAAACATTCAATTTTAACTCACAGAGTTGTTTCACGTTATCCTGTGCCTGTTACATTTGAATACGCTGCCTTTCCACATTACACTTTCACATTAAGAATTTGGAAGTACATTACTAGCATTAGCTCTTGCAACACAAATTTTAAAAAGCTCCTTGCCATCTGAGGTGGAGGAGGAGGGAAAGCGGGGAGGGCTAATTTTATAATCAATAGTAACATCACACATAGATTCTAATTACATAAGTGTGCCTGGACCTTGAAATACACAGATTTGACAAAGGCACTCCACTAGATTTACTTTGTTTATTTTTAGTCTGATATTTCTACAAAATGGAGACAAGAGCCCTTATGCTCTCCTGAAGTTATGCTGTGAAAATTTCACAGTGATGATAATGACAATGACAAAGATTATGAGAACAGCTCCTAGGTCTCCAGTTCTCCCTATAGGCCAGCCACTGTACTTTCACGTGGCTTGCTGTGGTCACACTGTGAGGCTCATGAAGGTGAGGCTACACACCAGGTCAGACTCTGCCCCACAGCCTCCCCGCCTCCCAGTCTCAGGCCTCTCGATCTGGAACTCTGGGCTATCCTTCTCTTCACACACACTGGGGCCACCTCCAACATGGAGGGGACTGGCTGCCACTTGAGGACGGTGGTCATAAATTTAAAGTGAGACTACCAAATGCAATAAGAATCACAGAAGACAAGTCACAATACAGTGTGTATCAAATAATAGCAAAGCAATGGCATAAAAATATGTGAGAAGAGACAGTAGCAATGGATCTTTAAATAGGTTCCATTTTAAAATAGAGTGCAAATCCAACGTCTCTATTTTCCAGCACTGAATCAGATGAAATGGTAAGTTCATTTTCAGATTCTCATCAGAAAACTGTTATGGGCAAAAATTTCAGCTTTGGAGCATGGCCCAAAGACCAACATAAACTATAGCTACTGTGCTGGAAAAATGTGACCCAAATAGCACAGCACCATCACCACAGGTAATATGGCAGGTGGAAAAGCCTACAGAGGGCAATAAGAAGAAGCTGGACCAACTGGGCTGACCAAGCCTGATGCAGAGCTGATCTCACACAGTGGCTATTCTCATGACATTGGTAGGCACAGACAGATGGACTGGGGCAAGCCATCACCAGGGCCTCATCTGTTAATGGGTCCAAAGCACAACATAAAAGATAGGCTATAAATGGGCCAGAAAGATTGAACATACAATAGCCTGAGGAGGATTTTCATGAATTGAGGTTAGAAAAGGAATATAGAAAGTGTTCTTTGCAGAGAATGGGAACTAAAAAGAAAAATGTTAGCCAAAAGGGGGAAAAACCAGCATTGGCATAGAGCCATTCAATGTTAAATGCAATCTTCGTTCCCCAAGTTCAATTTTACTTTACTGTTCGGTATATTAAAACATGATGCTTATTTTACCAGATTTCATAGTGGCTATTCTAGAATTTAATAATCTTTGTGCTATAATAATACTGTAACCTATTATTTGGCTGAACTACAGGTACAATAATTTCCAGAAATCTGAAAGTATGCTTAGTTCAAATGTATAAGTATATGGTACTACAATATTCTACCCCAGGGGTTTTTAAATTTCTGCTACAATGATAAAGTTGAAAAGTTGTGACAATGCTTGGGCAGCAAAGCTTTCAAGATTTACTATTCTATTCTTTTAAAAACAAAACAAAGTTTGCCATCCCTTGGTCAATTATGTTTTATTGTATTGATCCCCATAAGCTCCTCCAAGTTCTTTTTGGAATAAGGTGTTAGGATATCAATATGCAAACAATCATTTTGCAATAGTGGCTTCCATTCTAATTTTAACCCTTTGTTAAAATGTTATGGGGATATTTTTTAAAAGGAGACTTCAAGCTATCTCTGTTCATTAGGTGTCTGTTCTTTTGGTAAGTAGGGACATGGGGGGGTGATAAAGCTGAGCATGGAGGCAAATCAAGAGCAAGGCTGGGGACAGGCATGAAGTAAGGAAATACTTAGGTCCACCCCTACCTCCGTCCCTCCCTTTCCACCAAGTTGTCACTTGGTGGTCATCTCCACTGATCAAGTTGAAGACTCGTCTCTATGTAGACCTGAGAACTTGGCTCATTTTCCATGGCTCACAGCGATAGCCAGTAATTTTTATTGATTGCAAGGGAACAATGTGGGAAACAGAATGAATAGACAGACTGGGACAAAACTGACCCTCTACTAAAAATAAATCAAAAATTCCTCAAAGACCCACACTTAAAGAGTGTAGGGCAGGGGAGACCACTGCCTAATACCGGTTCCCAAAAGACACCCATGTCACTGTGGAGGCCATTATTAGGAAAATCAGATGCCATTAACCTCCCTCCTCCTTCTCAAGTTTTCCACTTACAGGTATGCTACAAGATTATAAAAGGTATAAAAATATGCTAAATTCTCAAGACACTCTGTGAGAATGTAATAAAGAACCGATACCAAATAAATTACTCTTAAATATAATATAGTGGCATTTCCTCTGTAATGCAGTGAAACCACATTAGAGGACATGGGAAATGAGGAACTATAAAGAGAAGGCTCAGTGGTATTAACTCCCCTAAACAATTCAAATTAGACTGGCTACTTTCCTGATACCTGTCACCTTTTATTGCAAGACACCAATCTGACAGAAAGTCTATGAGAGTCATAAAGAAAAACCCAAGTGTATTTTTGGCTCATGGTTCTCCTGGCGTATAAACATTCACTGTTCATAGTAAATAACAGAAGCTACAGCCCTCATGGCACCGCTGCCCTCTGTCTCTGTCAAACATACATTCCCACAGAGCAATTATCCTCACAACAAAGTCTGAGAACAAATGAGTTCACTTCAAGATTCACTGTTAAAAAGAACCCAATGCAGTAATGACTTTCTAGATTGTTTTCAACATTACATCACATAAGCTCAAATATATGACTGAAGAATAAGGGTATGGGTAGGAAGAGAAGATGTAAAAAAGCCATGGAGCAGGATGAATTCTACTTTCAAATTCTCAAAGACGCCAAGTGAGCTTTTCTGTGATAAATAAAAAAATTACTACTTGAGGTCTTAAATTTCTTATGCTATGAAAATAGAACAAACTAAAAACAATCTCTAAATTCATTCTGTGGCTATTTCGAGGGAAAGGGAACATTTACATTCTGTATCTCAGTTTTCCTATGCAATTTTGCACAAGATCCCTTTCAAAAGTCAAATATCTATTCCCTGTATGGCTGACCTATAGAAAGAGTCCAGCTGGATATAGAAGTGGCCAGGAATTGCTTGTAATTTGTAATGGTGTCTAACTTCCTTGTATAAAAGAAATAATTTATTCTCTTTTTCTTTTTTTGGTACCAGGAATTTAACTCAGGGGTACTCGACCACTGAGCCACATCCTCAGCCCTATTTTGTGTTTTATGTAGAGACAGGGTCTCACTGAGTTGCTTAGTGCCTCGCCGTTGCTGAGGCTGGCTTTGAACTTGCGATTCTCCTGTCTCAGCCTCCCAAAGTGCTGGGATTATAGGCGAGTGCCATCGTGCCCGGCTAAGAATTTATTCTTGTTTGAAGGAAGTATAAACATGAACAAAAACAAATACTCAATAGAAGCCTATGGAGGGTGAGGCTTGGAGGTGATAACACATTTGTTATTTTATCTCTTCCATGTATTCATTTGTAGCTTTTCAAACTTAGTTATCAAAATATTAATATAAATCCTTATAAGTATGAATAAAATTATAACGAGAAAGAGTATGCTTAAACCTTCCAGTGCCATGGTTGATAACAAGGTAAGAAGTCAGGAGATGGGTTCTAATCAGTTAGAGAAGAAACGAAGGTTGTAGGTGTAAATATTGCCCAAAGTGATGAAAAAAAAAAGAAAAAGAAAGAAAGAAAACCCTGGTTAACATCAGCAAAGGAAATATTTCTACATTTTTAGATTGCTTATTGAACGCTAAAGGTGTCCTTTCTCTTCAATTCTCATCTCCTATTCCATACAAATACACACTGAAGCAGGTAAAGGACCTAAATTCTTTCCCCTAATCCCATTTCTAACCCTCCATGGCCTGGCAGGAGCATGGCAGTAGAAGGGAAGACAGGAAATGGCTTAAAATAATAAAGACACACACACACCCACACACCCACTCCTTCAGCTCCTTGACAGCATCCATCATTTCATACACTCCACCCTGGCCCACGCTGTTCCGGTCACATCAGCCTCTTTGCCATCTGCAAATGCTCCAGTGCCTTCCTGCCTCAGGACCTTGATTCCTGCTTTCCTTCTACATGGAATTTCTTGCACTTCCTTCATGCCTCTGCTCAGATTTCACTGCATGTGTGAGGTCAGTCCTGGTCTCATCATAGGACTTACCATGTGACATATAAAGACAATCTTAAGAGTTTAATCTTCAGCTCCCTGAGCAGTACCCTTGGTTCTGTTCACTGTTCTAATCCCAGAAACTAGGAGGCATTCCTTCAATACTGAGATGATGAGAAGAAGTGGTGAGACTAATGAGACTATATTCTCCCCTCACTATAGGCCCAGGTTGATTGCGTATGACTGAGATCAATCTAAGATGAAAACAGAAAAAAATATTTTCCATGATTCTTTGGCCTTAGTGCATATGCTTGTTTATTCAATAATGTTCCCCCCGATAATGTGTTGTACAGTCTCATTAGTTCAAAATTTAAGACCATTGCCAGGGATTATAAAATGATTTCAACTCAAGTCTTATTCATGTAGTACACACATCCTTTGTAAGTAGTCTACCTAGATACACCTGTGCTTTGCTGACATTATTACAAATATTTCATCTGTTCTTTTTTTTTTTAAACACAGAAGAATATCCATAAAGGAAGAGCTCTATTTTCACTGAAGTCAAATCCTATTTTTTATGGGAGTCAAAGTCTTTAACCATTGCACAGAAAAAGCCAGTATTAGCCTCACTTTAGTAGGTTAATAACTAGCAGGAGACCTGGATTTTTAAGACCTGATTTCTACCTCTCTTTTATTGTGTAAGGAAATCAGGAAAAGAGAAGCTAGGCCACAGAAACAGGAGCTAGAAGCTAAACCTCTGTCTCTGACCTCTCGAAGAAGAAAATGCAGAACATGTTAAGTGGCCTCTAAGAAACACTGAAGGTTCCAGTTAATGTTTGTAAAGAATTTTCAAGATAAAAGGTACCACAGAAGACCTAAATTTTACACAGCTGGACTGCTGTGTTAATTTTTCCCCATATGTTGAAATGACTTTGAAACAAGATCCCTGAAAGAAAAAGATGAAGAACCTTCCTAGGAGGGAGTTGTCATTCATACATGATGTTACCAAAGACACTCTAGGGAAGATCAGGGCTCACCTGTGTGTGGGGTCTACTGCCATCACGAAAGTTCCTATTTAACACATCTGACAGAGTTGATAGCCTGCGGTACTCACCATTTTCCTTAAATAGTTGGGAAGGAGTCAAGGAAAACCCTTACTGACATACCAATCCAGCCTTCACTGCACCTGTTCCTAAAGATCAGTTAATAGTCCAGCGGGTAGGCCAAGCCACGGGCTAAGGCCAGCTCCTAATAAAACAAGCCTCATATTCACCCCAAACACTGCATTCACCCCAAACATTACATACTGCTATCAGGCATGATGCTCTTATGGGTCTTAGATATAGATTACTAAAAAAAGAAGCAAAGTTCTGCATACTCTGCATACTATATATGAATATCTAGCTGAAGAAAATCGGTGACTTCTTGCATTTTATTTTAGATCACACTGAGCAGCAAACAATAAGACATAGGTCATGAATACTGCATGTGGCACAAACTTGATGCTAGACTTAAGGCAGTAAACAAGACTGAAAACAAAATTTCTGTCCTTTTTGTGGAAAGAGACAATTAATTAAATAACCAAATCATACAGCATTTCAGAAACAATAGTGAAGAACAGTTAAAAAGTGAAAGGGAGGTGAGGAAAGGAGTGGAGAGTATGTGGCTGCATTTGAAGTTGGGTGGTTAAGGTCGATTAAGAAGCTGAAATTTGAGCTCCAGTATAGTTAACTAATTGGGAGGCCACAATTTCTCAAGAATGGTTTTTCACATCATCCTTGCTTTTATACAACCAATTTACAAATATGCAACTCAGTTAACTTTAAGACAAGGCATTTGGGGAAAAGAATAATGTCTTAGAAAAACAGTACAGAAGGAAACTAAATACATGCAAAAGAATGAAATTGGCCCCCTACTTTACTCCATGTACAAAATTTAATTTTAATTTAAAATGGAACAGTGACCTAAATACAGGCAACATCCATAAGACTTTCATAAGAAAACACAGTGGTAAACCTTTGTGACCTCAGATTTGGCAGTACATTCTTAGATTTGACAACAAAGGTGTAAGCAACAGAAAGAAAACAGGTAGTGTGAACTTCATAAAAACTGAAAATGCCTGGGAATCAAAGGACATTAGCAAGAATCTGAAAAGACAACATACAGAATGAGAGAAAATATTAGGCAATCAATTTAGGGGTTTAATGCCTAAGACATAAAAAGAACTCTTAAAACAAAAAGACAAATGACCTAATTAAAAGATGGGCAAAGGACTTGAAAAGTCATTTCTCTGAAGATAGATACAGAGATGGCCAATAGTCATATGAAAAAATGCTCACAGATCACTGAGGAAGTACAGATCAAAACCACAGTAAAATATCTTTTCATATTCACTAGGATGTCCTCAATCAAAAAAGCAAAATGTAAGAAGTGTTGGCAAGAATTTTTAGAAAGAGGAACTCTTCTACATTGGGCAGCTACTGTGGGCAGCAGGGATGGACAGTTTGGCAATTTCTGAAAAAGCTAACAATAGAATTATTATATGACTCAGCAATCCCACTTCTAATTATATACCCAGGAGAATTAAAAACATATGTCCTCCAAGAAATTTGCATACAAATGTGTACAGCAGCATTATTTGTAATAGCCCAAAGGTAGAAAAAACCCGAATGTCCATCAATGGAGGACTAGATAAACAAACTGTAGTCTATACATGCAATAAAATACCATTTAGCCTTGAAAGGAACAAAGTATTGATGCACACTTCAACTTTGATGAGCTTCAAGAATATTATGCCAAGTGAAAGAAGCCAGACACTAAAGGTCACATACTGCATATAATTCCTTTTATATATCATATCCAGAATAGGCAAATCCATAGGGACAGGAAGCAAATGAAAGGTTAACAGGGTACAGAGGAGCAAACATTTGGGTGTAATTCAGCTATTGTTTATAAATGGGCATAGGAGTTTTTTTATGGGGTGATGAAAAAGGTTTGAAACTAGAAAGAGCTGGTAGTTGCATAATGCTACAAGTGGACTAAGATATTAAGATTACTAAGTTGTACATTTTAAAATGGTTAATAGTGTATTATGTGACTTTAACCTTAATTAAAAAAATAGGATGTTTCAATTGGAAATTTTTTTCATCAAATTTTCAGGATTAGATCTTGTATTTTTTACTTAAATTTCAGTTCTGTGTTCATTCTCATGTTTAATCTATTTGTAACATTTTCAAGTTTCTATAGCTTTATTGAGATGCAGTTCATATACAATAGAATTCACCCATTTTAAGTGTTCATGTTAGTGGATTTTGATCAATACAGGTGGTCCAGCAATCACTACCACAAGCACATTTTAAAAAGCATGCAAAAATCTCCAAAAGCTCTTTCAAGACTCTTCACAGTCAATTCCTACCGCCGCATATCTGTCACTATAATTCTGCCTTTTCTCGACTTTCATACCAGTGCAATCATTTGGTACCATGGAACCGGGCTATAATATAAGCATAGAAAGTGTTTATTCAAGAATAGGAATCATTTTTTTTTTTACATGCCACCAAGGGGGGTTGAACCCAACGTGTGTTCCAGCAAGCACTGTGGAGGGAAAAACCTTATTTAAGGAGTGGAACAAAGTCCTGATCTTGTGTCCCTTGTTATGAAGAATTTTGGACTGACTAACGAGGGCCTCTACAGATAGAGAATTATTGGATCATTTCATGGCAGTGAAAAGATTTGTCTGGACAGAATCAAGGAGATGGTTTAGTCATGCACATCCAGCCAATGCACTTTTCAGAATGACAGCAAGATAAGATGGAGTCTGGTTTGGTTTAAGGAAGTTCCTCAGGATGCAATCTTACATGTCTGGCAAAGCTGTTTGACTTAGCATAATTGGTCTGAGGGTTATCCATGTTGTTTAAATTTCTAAGCAATTTATTACATTGAGTTTGTGCGTTTACAAATTGAGATCATTAGACTGCTCTCATTTTTTCAGCTATTGTTAATAAAGCTGCCATGACGAGTCACATATAAAACATTTGTATGGGCATATGTTTTCATTTCTTTTTAGTAAATACTGATGGGGAAAATTGCTTAAAGTTATGTTTAACTTTTTAAGAGACTGCCAAAGTTTTCAAAATGGCTGAAGTATTTTTTATTCCCACCAGCCATGTGTAAGGGTTCCAATTGCTCCACATTGGCCAACGCAGTATCATGAATCTTGTTGATGACATTCATTCTGTAATGGTATCTTTTGGTGGCTTTCCTTTGAATTTTCCTAAACACAAATGATACTGAGCATTTTTTTCACGTATTTATTGATCTCTGTGTATCTTCTTTTGTGAAGTGTCTTTTAGGGGCAGGAAAACTCCAGCTCCATCTTCTTAGGGTCTATCTGGATCCAAGACTTATATTAAAATAACACAGATTAACAGGAGAAAATAATAATACAAGTTTTGCATGGCATAGGAGCCCACAGAAGCAATTAAAGTCAGTTACCTATATGTTGGATTGAAGAAAGAAGAGTAAAAGATGAGAATGTGACTAAGTTATGTGAGGAGACTTACAGGAGAAGGATTCTTGAACCAATAATTAAGTGGAATTTTTAGTCCTGACTTCCTGTTCTTGGAAGATAAAAACACTGCTTTTCCTTGTAGTATAGGTAGAATGTCTTTCCCATGGGAATTTCTTCTGCTTTTAAGAGAAAGCATGAAGATCAGAATGACCATTTTGTACCTGCAGCTTTTCAAGTGGTTGTACCTTAATATGCCAAAATAGCATATTTTAGCCCTCTCCACTTGAAACCTTTGCCAATTTTAATCAGATTTTTTTTAGTATTAAGAGCACTTTAAATATTCCTGACACAAGTTATTTGTAGATATATGTATTTAAAAAAATTTTCCTAATATGTGGCTTGCCTCTTCATTTGATTAACAGTTTATCATTTGATGAATAAAACTTTTACTTTTGATGATGTCCAACTTATAGACCTCTTTTACAGTTTTTCGTTTATGGTTCTAAGAAATCTTTGTTTAACCCAAATTCACAAAGATTTTTCTGCTGTTGGTGCTTTGGAATTTTTGGTTTCATTTAGTTCTTCTGTTTAGCACTGTGAATCCACTTAGAATTCATTTCTGTGTACAGTTTGAAGTGAAGGTTTTTTTAATTAGATATTCAGGTATTATAGCACCTTTTATTTCAAGACTATCCTTTCCTCCATTCAATTATCTTGGTAAATTTGTTATAAGGGAAAAAAAATCAATTGAACACATAATGTGAATTTAATCTGGAATTTCATTTCTATTCCATTTCCTACTAATTCTTTTTTCTTTTCTTGTTCTTCCACTGAGTTTGAGTGACACTCTCCTGCTTATTCTTATGTTTAGTAATCTCTGGTTAAAAACTAGGCATTGTATATCATTTGTAGTGCTCTGGATTATATTTTGTTCTTGTAAAATTGTTGGTTCCACTGTTTTAAAATATTTGATGAACTTGTCAGGACTCAAACTAGAAAATGTATTTCTCTGCCAAGTGCTGAAAATTTTGCTCAGATTATTTTTTTCTTTTGCCTGGATCTCTGGGGATCCTCTTGTGTCTTCATGGCTTGAGATCTGTCAATGATTTGGACAAAGGTTATACAGAGATGACTTGAGTCAGTGAAGCTTTTACTCTCTGTTACCCAATCTGGGTATGAGTTCAAGAATTCATTCAGACTTGCCGTAATTAAGTAAGTCTTCCCAGTTTTTAATGCTGCTTGTGTTCCTTAGGGAGTTACATGTGCACACATTGCTTAGTAGTTCACCCGTGAATGCATGGAGTATATATTATCTTAGCCCCTCTAGAGTTTTCTTGCTTGCAAAATCACCCCCTGAAATCTCTAGCTGTCCTGCTTCCCTCCCAAACCAAATCAGCCACTTCCAAATAGTAAACCTGTGAATCTCAACCACCAGATCTGGGAGAATGGGAACACTCTCAAACAAGAAGCATTTTTCACCAGTGCAATAGCAGTTTTATGTAAGTGAACATTTTTCAATTCTTTGCTACTTTTGATCATTTTTGAAATGGCTGCATTTAATAATTTTGTCCAGTTTTATATCTTTTTAGAGTGAAGAAGAAAATAATCACCCAACTACCTAGTCAGTTATTAGTGTAAGCAGAATCTTAACCATATTTTAAGTATTTATAAATGTGTTATTTATCATGATTTGTCAAATAAATTACATGAAATCAAACAAACTACTTAAAAAATTAGCCAACATAGCTGGAAAAAACTTCTTGTTTACAAAACTTCAGATTCAATTTCTTTAAAGTGAGGAGCAAAAATAAAACCAAGGTGGGCATGATTTGTTAACACTGCTAAGGTCTTTAAAATATAAATTACCTATTAGGAAAACTTTAAATACATAAAGTTTTGCAGACAAGAATGACCAGATTTAGACCCAGACCTTCTATTTTAAAATAACATTAATAACATATAATATCTATCTTAATATGCAGAATCCGTTTGATTTTTGAGAAAATTACCTTGAAGGCTGCTAGGCAGTGCAGACACAACAAGGCCATCACAACTGCCAGAAGGATGGTGGCTAAGTTCCTCATGTCCCAGATGGTCTCTACCAGAGGAATACTGCCCACCTGCCAGTCATAGCACAGGGTAACAGGTGCAAGCAGAAGCCACACGTTGAAGGCCAGGAGGTAGGAATAAGTAAGGAATCTACAAAGAGGAAAAAAAATTACTAAAATACAACTCAGATTCATGACATATTGCAAACATTTATTCACTGTTTCTATTAAACAGTATTTCTACTCTTGTCATTTTTATCTTTATAGGAAAAGACAAGACAAAATGTCAAGCCATTCATTCATTCATTAAAATGACTGGGGATAGATCTAGGTGCTTCCAGCCACTGGGTCAGATGGTGGCCTTTTGATGGTGAACAAGTGAAGACAGTTCTCATGGCATATATTTAAAACATATCATGCAAATAAACAAATATATCACAACCTAGATAAATGCCAGGAAGGAAAAGTTTGATGAAAGCCTATAACCCACCCTCTCCAGGTACTGGGGATTGAATTTGGGGTCATCTAACACTGAGCCAACCATAGCTGGAAAAAGTAGCTGAGTATCTGGGATTAGAAGTGTGCACCTATACTCAAAACACAGCTCAAAATGTCCCTTCTTAACAGTACCCAGAATCTTGCAATAGATTTGAAAATATTTCATCATTTTTATAATAGATTGATACATACACTCCCCCACTAAGATACCTGCATGAGAAATCACAATGCTGCCTGAAGAATTTGTTCTTTGGTCTAGTCAACATCTAATAATAGGCTCCTAACTTCCTTTTCTTAGAGCATTTATGAAAATGGGCTTAGGATCGTAAATACATATCTCTTACAACTTAGAAACATCTCTCTCAGGATCCAAGAGCCATTCCTTGGAAATGCAATCATCAGGAAGGACATTGGTCACCCAGTCTCTGTGAAAGAATGGAATCCTAACTTAACAACTGTGGTTGTTAACATTTAACAACAGCTGGTTCAATGGCATTTCCACAGACCAACTCTCTAGTTTTCACTACTGTGATTCTGCTAAGCCCTGGTACCACCCCTCCCCCAATCTTCTTTCAAAAAGCCCACCCACCCTCTGCACAAATCAGAAGATTCAGCTCCTTCCCCCATGTCAACAGTCACTGAGGGAAATCTGTTTTCACCACTTAAGCTAATGTCCCACTAAGTTCATTTCTGACTCCTACATGGGATTAAATGAAAAAATTAGATAATTCCTTATCCTCATGAAATGTATTGTCCTGTAGTAAAAATGGAACACACTAAATTGAAAAGGCAGAATAAGATGAATACAGTAAGTACACAGTGGGAAGAGAGATTGTTCTCACTCCTCAGACTCCTGGAGGGATTCTTGGCTTGGCAGAGAGGTTAGATCAGACATTTTCTAAGTTACCTTCCAGAGTTTAGAGTCAATATAGCTTGAATTCCTGTCAATGTAGTTGCCCTTCCTAGACCTTCCAACCTTCCCTTTCTTCCTTCTCCTGGAAGGTCAGCCATGGAAAATCACTTAACACCATCATGGGTACAGTCACTGAAGATCATGAACGCTGCCCAAACCCTCAAGTTCCAACAGAGAAATGGGTGGAAGGAGTGGAAATATTTCAGTTGTGTTTCTCCACACTTTCCTCTCTGCTATAACTTTTAATAAAATGGTAATATACAAATAATATGATAGATACTAAAATCAAGATGGAATCCAGGCTTTGTCATTTAACAAAAATGAAAACTGTTCCATTTTAGGTTTGTGCCTGTAAAACTGTCACATAAAAAAAGTCCCCACCAAAAGCTAGTGGCATCACTTTGGGCTCTTCTCCTTACAGAACTTCTAGGCAATGCTCTCCACCTTCTAGAAGATTCTCTGGGATTCAGCTTTACATGTAAATGCTGAACCACCCAATTCCATAGGAAAATCAAGCAGCCCTGTTGCACAGTTATACAATGGCCCTTAAAAATTCCTTGAAAAAAATATTTCCTTTTGAAGTAATAGATCTGGGCAATGATCATCAATGTCTGCTAAAATTATTATTATTAGGTGAAAAGCTGATTATGAACTTTGTAATGGAAAGACTGGACTAAATCAGGTGCCTACAAATAACTAAACAGTTTTAACATCACAGAAAGGGAGATGAAGAACCTAATATTCTCCTGATAGAAATATACATAACTACGAAGTAGTCTTGTCAAAAACAAAAACAAAACCCTGAATTTTATCAAGTCTTAAAACTAACTGTATTCACAGCACATAGAGGAAACAACAGTTATGTCATATGACTCCCAGAGATGCAATGTGGGAATCCAGAAAGTAGGAAACATCACAAGACAAGTGACCTGGTTTCTTAAGTAAATGTTTTATAATGGGCATCTATAAATTAAAAGTGACTTGAGACCCTAAAGAAAGTGCAAATTTTATTTAGATGCTAATTCAAGCAAATCACTATTAAAACTAATCATTTATAGAAATTAGATAAAAACTGAAACATTGACTGGCAACAATTGCATATAGAGAAGCATCATCAATTTTCAAAAAGTGTAATAATGGTATTGTGGTTATATTACCAGTCCTTGTCTTTTGGAAAAACAATATATACACATATGAAAAAAGTTGATTTCATCAAAATCAAGATTTGGGATTTGCTTTGAAATAGTTATTAGAGAGGGAAAAGATGAGAGCATGGGATATGGATGAAACAAGATAGCCATGGTTATGATTGCTATGAATCAGGAGAATGTGGAAGTTCTTTATGCCACTTTCTTTACTTTTGTGTGCATTTGGTATGTTTTCATAATAGCAACCTTAGTAGGAGCTGGGCATGGTGGCACACGCCTGTAATCCCAGCACTTTGGGAGGCTGAGAAAGGAGAATCTCAAGTTCAAAGCCAGCCTCAGCATCGGTGAGGTGCTAAGCAACTCAGCAAGACCCTGTCTCTACATAAAACACAAACTAGGGCTGTGGATATGGCTCAGTGGTTGACTATCCCTGAGTTCAATTCCTAGTACCAAAAAAAAGGTAGGGGAAAAAAGGCAAAAGAATTGCAAGAATACTTTTTTTTTTTTTAAATTTTTTTTAGTTGTTGATGAACATAATGTCTTTATTTTATTGCTTTATATGTGGTGCTGAGGATCGAACCCAGGGCCTCACGCATGCGAGGCAAGCGCTCTACCGCTGAGCTACAATCCCAGCCCCTGCAAGAATACTTTTTTATTTCTAGGTTGCAGCTTGACAATGGAGTATCATTCAGTCAATGTTATATAGAATTTCTTATTTTAATTTTAAATTGACATTTTGGCTTTGCCCTGAAAGTTGTCCTCAGTTTCTTATGTTTTCTACATTTGCAGTGCTGTATTGGCAAAAAGCAAAAATAAAGAATATTTTTTAAAATGCACAATGTGAATGTAGTTATATGACTTTTTACACAGTCTGTAACTCAAATAGGTTTAAAAAGTGAAGTAAACCAGAGAACTAAAAGCAATTTCCCTTTGCTATAACACTAGGATGGTCAAGACTATTAACTTACCCCAAGGTTGCCTCTTAAAAAAAAAAAGTGTTACATCTACAAACTCAGAGAACTCTATCTTCTACTGCATACAGATTCAGATCATGTTGCTAATAAACTCTTTAAGTACCATCTGAAATATTGACATAGCACTGGAAAATTTTGCAAGTTTAAGCACAAAGAAGCCATTTGGAATCACTCCAAAAGCTAATTACATTTTAGGGAGGGCTAGTGGAGCTAACTGTAATCAACAATTAGAATATTTCTTTTTAACTCCTTGACTATGCATTACATTCAAGCTAATCATCTTGTTTATTTCTGCTAAAATTTCAGAAACCAAATAATCTGTGGAATATCTTTGCCCTACTGGGCTCTTTTTTCAAAGCCAGAGCAAAGCCAAAATGAATTATTTACCAATTTTCTACTATAAATTCTGCTAACAGGAGGAAAACTGTTAGAACATCTTGCCAACAAAATGAAATATACAGCACAGAGAGGCAGGAATTCAACTTAAACAATTTAGTCATGCATTTTCATTGATAAGCCAGGAAAAACTAAAGAGGTTTCATGACATAATACACATGAAAGGGAAAAGGGAAGCTAAGGTTGTGGGTACATGGCATCCATTGAGTGGTACCTGATGAAACTGACTGTAAATCAAAATCTGCATTTTTAATCAAGAAAATCAAGGGTATTTTAAGTGAAAAAATAGACACAGATTCTGTTCTTTGCCTTTGCAAAAACCTTTTTGGCTAAGAAATTACATTACCCTAACATATTTCCTTATCCTATGCAGATGCCTCCAGAAGATACATATGAAAAAAATCATGCACTACATGCAGAAATGCACAGCCCTTGCTTATTTTTCATAAAATTATACTGCTCAAAGAAGCATTCTTTTTCTTTCACCTATAGAATCTTTTATTGTTTCATGAAGACAGGGACTTGGGCTCACTGAACACACTTGCCCCCTTTTGGCAGGGCACTACCAGTACTACTGAAATATTAACCTCAGAGTAAGATGCTTTTACTACCTGGATGGAACACCCTGCCCTGCCCCAATTCTGCATACACCCACTAGGCTTGGTGATGTGTGCTGTTCCTTCCCAAGTGGTTGCCTGTTTTCACCCTCACAATTCCTGAATTATCCCTCATGTTTCAAAGGCTCTCCACAGCCTTGCTATGCCCCAGCAATGATAGAACCATGCAGGCATCACTTGCTTATCAGGATGTAGCACCTTCTTCCCTTGCCTATAACCTTTTCCAGGGTATTGCCATTCCCCGCATTACCTTTCTTAAAAGACAAAATCATCACTTAAATTCAGTAAATATTGATTACTTATCTGCTTTTTCTCTAAGTGCTAAAGGGTACCAAGATCTAGCCTCTGCTCCTTATAAGGGCATATTCACTGAATTGGTGGTGAGAACAGATTCTTTCATTACATGGTTGGGTATGGTATAATATAAATATCAAGTTTCAATGACATTCTAAGAAATCACAGACGAGTGAAAAGTGGCAAAGTAAGGGAAGAGGTCCTCAAATCTCCACAGAATGTAAATAGGTGGAAAGATAGAAGACAGTGCAGGCAGGGCCATCAAATAAAGATGGCTTTGAACTATAAATGGACATGGCACTTT
Source organism: Xerus rutilus (assembly GCA_028644305.1). NCBI lineage: Eukaryota > Metazoa > Chordata > Mammalia > Rodentia > Sciuridae > Xerus > Xerus rutilus. Next base: position 72,741,340 of record CM053403.1, on the reverse strand, counting down.
CTAAGAACTTAAAATTACAGGATTAAAAGTATATAACATTAAAACTATAAAATGGCCAGGTATTGTGGCACAAACCTATCTATAATCCTAGCTACCTGAGAGACTAAGGCAAGAGGAACTCAAGTTTGAGGCCAGTCTGGAAATGTAGCAAGATTCTGTCCCAAAATAAAAAATAAAAAGGGCTGGGGATACAGCTGTGGTAAAGCAACACCAGGGTTCAAGCCCCATTACCACAAAAATAAATAAATAAAATGATTCCCATAACAACGTCTACAGTGAAAAATATAGAGTGTTGGTGAAGATGTAGAGCACTTGGAACTCTGAACCACCGCTATAAATTGATTAAACCACTCTGGAGAACTGTTGGCAGTTTCAAGAAAGCAAAATGAATACATATTTTATGACGGAGCAATTCTACTCTTAAGTTTCTGCTAGCCAGCACTGCACACATATGTTTACCAAAAGACGTAAGGTTGTTCAAGACAATACTATTCTTAACGGCCCAAATCTGTAGACATCCCTGACGCCCATCTACAATAAAATGAATACATCCATCAAAAAAAAATCTATTCAGCAATGAGAGTGAATACAACAAAATGGATGAACCTCTTAATGACAGTGGGGAACAAAAACAGAATACTCAAAAGAAAAAAAAAAACTCAAGGGAAACTATAGACAAGGACAGGATGACTAGAAACTGGATCTGATCCCCGAAAACCATGACTGGTTGCAGAAAGCCACAGGCAATGCCCATCAAATGGATGATGCAGAAGGTAGTCGTCGCCTTCATCATCTTGCTCCTCCGTGACAGGAGAAGTGCCAGGTACATGCTATGATCCACCCTGGGGACATTCTAGGACCATGAACCATCAGCAGCACTGAATGTTTGCTGTGTCAGCACCTGAGAATTGTGATGGCAAGACCATTTCCAAACACTTAATGAACCAGGAAAAGAGATCCAAATGACTCTCTGACCAGCTTTTCACTGTGTCATATTAAAGTTCTTCTGGCTTATAAGTACTAGTGGTCCACCTGAACCAACTCAATTAATGGCAGGGCTATTTTTAATTTCCAAAAGTAATACACAGACAGGAAACTCACACCAAGCCCATTCTTCTAGGGAACCAGAATCACAACCAAACAAGCCCCAGGCTTTCTTCAGAGCTGCCCTGCTTGTCTTGGTATTTGCTCATCTCCTCTCTGTGTTCTGGGCTTCTCATGCTTGTTCACAGCTGAGTCTGGAGCACTGTCAACTGGGGCCATCCCAGCCTCTACTTTTCTGTCTTCGCATACTGGTCCCTTTGCCACTAGGAGGCTCATCTTCCGATTTCACATTCCTGGGAGCAGGATTGGCTCACTCATTTTCTGGATTCAATTCTCACAGATGACAGAACTTCAAGTCTCCCGATCTTTCAGGTCCCAGCATGGATGTCATTTCCTCCTACAAGCTTCCCCTGTCGTAGTCCCTCTAAATGCCAAGCTCGTGTCTTCTAGCTTCAGAGTTTATCACACTGGGTTGTACCTGTCCATTAATGTGCCTCTTTCTTACTAAAATTTTGGCTCCTTAAATAAATGAAAATCAACCTGATATTAAAATAAGCCCTAAAAATCTGGAAATATTTGATTTTTATACTTTTATTTTAGCCTGAGGCAATCATATACTTTTCTGAACTCCAACAAAAAATACCTGCTATATTTCCAATTATCCAGAAATGTGGCTGATGGGCACAGACTGAAGATTTCTGGATTTTTGTAGCTCTCTCCACACCTAATGCCATGGAATACTGAGGACCATACCAGTAATGGCACTCCTCATTCATAAAGGCATCTTCATAAATCTATGCCAGGCTTAGGTTTTCTTCTTTTGCTTTAAACTGCAATGGATACAGTTTAAATAAAAACTTATTACTGTAAAGTGGGAAAACTCTAAAGTGAATCTGAAATATCATTAAGTTTTTCTGAACTTTTATATGTGTCACTAATAAGGAATCTTGTTAACAGAGACAGTATGATCACAACAGAAAAAAAATGAAGTTTACCATCAAAGACTGCTAGTAACTTCTTACCTATATATCTGCAAAAGAGCAAATAGAGCTTCTGCAAAGTAAATGCATGGTTCACTTCTTACCTGTGATCTCTTCCTTTCTCTACAGCACATAACAGCATCTTTATTTCAAACCAATATACTTTCTCTCATTGAGCACAGCTTCAACATCCATTGAGCAGACATGGTCTGACTGCTTACTATGCAGCAGGCTCAGGTTTCCACAGAAAAGTCCTATCGGCCTGTTAATGAACCCTAGCCAAATGCATTAAAAATCCCGCTAACATGTACCACATTTTCTATTTTATAAGGCATTGCATAATGAGGTTATCTGATAACAACAAAACCTCTACGAAGTGGGCATGACTCTGATTCATTCCTGCAGCAAAGGACACAGCCTTAAAGAGACTGTGATTTGTTCCATGTCCCACAGCAAGCACATGGCAGAGCCTGGCACACACAATAGGGTTTTCTGACTCCAAATGTTAACTCCCTGCTGTGTCAAATGGCCTTCCATCAGCATTTGTTTATTAATATGGATAACTGAAAGGAAATGTGGTGGATGAGAAACTGGAGTTCGGCAGAGCCACACCTGCTGAAGACCCAGACTTACTCTTACTAGTGCAGCTCAGGTGAACTTGAGCTTTTACTCTGTTAAAGTAGTAGGGTTGACAGACACTCAAACTCAGGGCACCATCTCCTCCACCATTAATCCAACAGATGACTGCACTGCTGAAATGTTTGTAAGAACATCCCATAACAAGAAATAGAAGCTTTAAATCAAAGTTTGGGCTTAGTGTTTTGTTCATTTGAAAAGCAATTTTGGCTTTCGTGTTTTATTGTTAGCAGAAAATAAAAGAACTGCTCCTTTAACTTTCCTCAGCCTCTAAGAGATTTAAGACTGCAATGAAAATACAATATGTAGATTTAAAGGATTAGACAGGCTTCTTCAAGAAGTAAAAACTAGCCAGGCATGGTGGCACAAGCCTGTAATCCCAGCACTTAGGGAGGCTGAGATAGGAGAATTGCAAGTTCAAAGCCAGCCTCAGCAATGGCTCCGTGAGACCCTGTCTCTAAATAAAACACAAAAAATAGGGCTGGGGATGTGGCTCTGTGGTCGAGTACCCCTGAGTTCAATCCCTGGTACCAAAAAAAAAAAAAAGAAGTAAAAACTAGTAAGTGATCCAGATCAGCATTTTCTAACAACTGGTCCCTAGTTCATAGGTAAAACTTGCTACCTCTGCAAGCTCCCTATTCTGACTCCTCCTCCCTCTGCCTTGTATTTCTCCCCTTCACTCCTAGTATCCAAAACAAATCAGATCAGTTACTACTACAGAGTGTCATTTCAGTTTGGAAAACTACACTTAATGATCTTGATAATCTCTTTTATCCCCCAAAAGCTATTTTTCTCTGAACATAATGTAAAATACATAATGGGGGCAGCACCCTCTGTAGAGATCTCTCCCACCACAGGGGACACTGTCTGTACCCATGGGTCTCAGAAGGTGTGACACTCAGAAACGTGGAAGCTGCTGATTAAAGACAGATTGTGCCATCTGATCTGGTGACCTATTAATCAGAATCTCTGTGCCATGAAGCAGAGTCTTTGTTTTAAGCAATGCCTCCTGGGTGATTCTGTTATTCCCTCTGGTTTGGTAATCATTGCTTTAAAATAACAGAAGAGCCTGGCGCAGCGGCATATATCTGTAATCTCAGCAATTCAAGAGGCAGAGGTGAGAGGATCTCAAGTTCAAGGCCAGCCTCAGCAATTTAGCAAGAACTTGTCTTAAAATAAACAATAAAAAGGGCTAGGGATATAGATCAGTGGTAAAATGCTCCTGGGTCAATCCTAAATACTACAAATTAATTAACTGGTTAATCAATTAATTAATTTTAAAAAGAAAACACCATAGAAGAATAACTTTAGTTTCATTTTTTTAGAAAAGAGTTTTGAGGGCTTCCTAAATATGCTTTGAAGGTCCTAATAGTTGATAGAGCAAGAACAAAGCAGTGAATTTTGCATAGCTTTCCTTAAACACACAAGTATTATTTTTTAAAAAAATTCAATTACTATTAGTTAAGAGTTTATTATGACATAGCCACTATACTAGGGGCTTCACCAATGTCCTAAAGCTGTAATAATCCAAACCCAAGGTGTTGTGCAAATTGGGAACAGTCAACTGAAAATGGAAAGACAGAGAAAGAAATGTCTTTAGAAAGAAGTTGAAAAACTAAAAGTAAAAAAGTGCAAGTTGAGTCTTACCTTAACATTATTTCCTATCTTGATATTTTCCTACAGTGAATAACACAAGCCTTTGCATTTCTGAATAGCAGCAACTGACCTACTCACTTAAGCAAATCTATTCTAGCTGCCTATCCAGGACTCTATCTCATGAAAAACCATGATGCTGAAAGCAGGACTTCATATCCTTTCCCTGAAAATCCCATTTTATCTGTTTCCTGGATCTGAAAGATAAATGTTTTCAGTATTATAAAGGCAATACTTCTTCCATTAGGTATATACCACTTTGTGTCCTATCCCCTTCAAATCTGGAAAGATGAAACCAATGACCAGGCAGCAGGGCCCTGATAGTGCAAAAGTGTTATTTCCATTGCAGGCTCCAAACATATGCAGAGGCCATGCTTAACTGAGGCTGCTTCTGCTTTTGCCTTTAATGTCAGACATAAGACTGAAGGTTGAAGTAACACATTTCTAAAGATACTTTAGAAACAAGTCTAAATTCTGGACTGACACTTTTCTGACAGGACAAGTTACACATAAATGTATTCCATCTGTTCTCAAATGCATGAACACCAAATCTGTAAATGCAGAATATCTGGACATTGGACCCTAGAAGTGGTACTTGAACATGATGCAAGTGTGTTTGAGGCATGTCTGGGTTTGACAACATGGATGGAATAAAATCACAAATCTCCGCATGGTGTAGCCAGGGCACAATTTGAATGGTAATTTACAAAAGCAACCATGGTCTTGGGTCTTGAAGGGCACTGTTTTTAGATGTGAATCAAATTCTACATTAGTTTTCATATCAAAAAGCAAGGATTCTCCCACTACTCAGAATCAGGTGAGTAAAATATGAGTTGGCAGCTTGGAAGAAAGCATGTGAACCAGAGGCCCACAAAGCTTCAGGGAGCCAATCGCCTTCCTTCCACCTGTCTAAGAGTTAAGTCAAGAGTGCCAAGCTTGATCTAGGCCAGTGTTGTCCATCAGATACATAATGCAGTTACAGCTAACTTTCAGTTTTCTGTAACCTATGTTAAAAGAAATAAAATGAGGGCTGGGGCTGTAGCTCAGTGGTTGAGTGCTTATCTCATATGTGTGAGGCACTGGATTCAATCCTCAGCACCACATAAAAATAAATAAGTAAATAAAGATATTGTGTTCACCTGCAACTAAAAACAATATTTTAAAAAAGGAAAACTTTTTAAAAAGAGTAAAATGAAACAATAAATTTTAATAACATTTTATTTTAATTACTATATCCAAAAATCATTTAATGTATAATAATATAAAAATTGTTAATGGCATATTTTACTTTTTTTTTCTTACCAAGTCTTTAAAATCCAGTGTGTCCTTTACACTTATAGCACATCTGAATTTGGACTGGACACATCTGAAGTGCTCAGTAGCCACATGGAACTCAGGGGCTCCTGTAGTGGATCTAGACAGTCACTCCACTGCTGCCCCACCCATCCTCTCCTACACTCACGTGTCCTTAGTTTTATCTTTGTGATTCAGTATTTCTACTCCAAACTCATTCCGCTATGCTTGGATGTCGTCCCCTTCCACTTGAGCTAGTGTCCCAAATTGCTGTTCTTTTGTTGCTATCAGGTTTTTTTTTTTTTTTTTTTTTTTTTAAACATGCTATCTGTCTCCTACTCATTCCCTTTAATCTCTGGTGAAAATTTCTGTTCTCACTGTTATTCTTAGAGAAATTTCACAGGGATAAGAGTTACGGGGTAATTAAAAAAAACTGATGGCAAAATTTCTTTAGTTGTTAAAAAAATGATTTAAGGATATCTAAGAGCAACTAAAAAATAAAGGTGACAGAGAAGTCTTCATGATTAATATAAATGTAGCTACAGCTGCAGCCATTCAGACATTTAAGGTCTGAGAACCATGAAGGATGAAGGAGGTCAAAAGGGAGCCACACTGGCACAGAACGGAAGACAGGCTGGTCCAGGCAGTTTCCCTTAGGTGCCCCTGCTTAGGGGCTCCATCACCCTTCTAGAGGAGGAATCCGAAATTAAGACCAAGAGCCATGCTATGTTGTATTTGTATTTTGTAGTAATCATGTAATCATGTAAGTTAACCAGACATTCCAAAGTATGAATTCCACGATTCACAAGGGAATATTTGATTGCCTATATGAAGTTACAAGTAAATAGACCTTTTCAGATATTTTTTCAAGACAAAGAACTGGAAAAGGCATCATGGATGGGGAATGGTGGACGACTGATGATTACAATCAAATTTCTGTTACTCAGAATAGAAGAATAGAATATCAGGTGTGTTACACCTCTCAGAAGGGTGGCTGGACAGGGCTCAATGATATCTAAGGGTGCTCAGGGTAACTAGGATTACCATTCATCCATCCAACAATGTTTCCATGGTTCATTTTGTTACAGGCTCTGAGTCAAAGCGTAGTAAGACCAAGACATAAATTTTAAGTGCCAGCCGAGCAGGTCTCTCCCACAGAGCTATAAGCAAAACTATGTAATACTTCAAGTCTGAGCCCAGAGCATCCTCACCCTCAATGTCTAATGAACAGATGGGGATTTGAGAGGCCCCAGGATTCTGAGGAGTTCTATTCTGGTGGTTCATGACATCAGCTGAGGATATTTACTACTAATAATCATATGGGGAGAAATTTTTATTATGAAAAAAGCTAGACCTGATCAGACATGGTGGTGCACACTTGTAACCCAGTGACTAGGGAGGCTAAGGCAGGAGGATCTCAAGTTTGAAGAGATCAGCAACATAGCAATTTAGCAAGGCCCAAAGCAACTTATGAAGACCATGCCTCAAAATAAAAGTAAAATGGGCTAGGGATATGGCTCAGTGGGTTAATAAGCACCCTTTGGTTTCATCCCTAGTCCCTCCAAAAAAACAAAACAAAACAAAAAACTCAGGAATTTCTCTCAGGAAGGAAACAGTCGTTTTAATTGTTTTGTTGTAGTCGTATTTGCATTAAGGACAACTCAGCGTACACCTGTAATCTCAGCACTTTGGGAGGCTGAGACAGGAGAACTGCAAGTTCAAAGCCAGCCTCAGCAACGGCCAGGCACTAAGCAACTCAGTGAGACTCTGTCTCTAAATAAAACACAAAATAGAGCTGGGGATGTAAGATGTGGCTCAGTGGTCAAGTACCCCTGAGTTCAATCTGTGGTACCACACACAAAAAAAAGACAACTCATAGGTTATGTCAGACACAAAGCACAAAGCTAAGCATTAAGTCTATTCAATTTTCCTTTGAGGCACAAAGAAAGCCCCAGCCTCTGCAGTTGGGTGGGGCAGACAACTTCTGGCCAGTAGGTCTGGGCAGAGATGATGTGGGTCTTTCAAAGCTGAAACACAAGCAATGTGGTGAAATACTTGATGATAGTAAGGAATTACTGATACTTTTTTCTTATTTTTTAGGTATCACGAAGATATTGTAGTTATAGTTTTAGAAAGAGAAATAATGATAAATGAATTCATACCATATTTGCAACTGGTTTCCAAATGGTTCACTGGTAGGTAAAACAAGAGATTGGAAGTGGGTGGGGCTGTCCATGAAACAAGACTGAGCATAATGGATAAATGCTAAAACTAGGAGTTCATTATTGTATTCTCTCCACATTCATAATATGTATTTGAAAGTTTCAATAGAGAAGGGTGGGCCTCTCTAGCTTTCACTTCCTGTGCTACTTAGCCACTCTGGATTGAACGACCATGAAGCTACTCCAAGCTCATGGCCACCACCTCGAAGATAGCAGGATCCACAGCCATTTTTCTGTGAGCAAAAATTAAACCTCTTCATGTTAATAAATTATGCCCTATCATCATAAATGCATATATCACCTATTTAAAAAACTATAAAATTTTGTAGGGTTCCTATAAAATGGCTCAATTTAAGTTTTTATAGGTGTCCTAAATATAAGATGATGGCACTTAATGGGTTAAGCACTTTGGAATTCAGAGTCTACCATCACCACAGCATAAGCTGAGTAACACCTAAATAGGATGCAATACATGTGGTTTTGCAGATAATTTAGCCTTGGATGGATCAGATCACTCAGGGCTGTGTAAAAAAAAAATAGTAGAAATTTGTCAGGAGGAGGAATAGAAAAGGAAGAAGAGTAGAAGAATAAGGTAAGACTAAGCAAATAACCGAGGCAAGAGACTTGCCCAAAATAGGTCAGTCCATGAAAAATCCCTAGGGGAAGAGCTGCTAAAGGACTTCATGGATGGTGATTAATGTAAGTTAATTGTGGCATGGGTCTACAATACAGCTCTTCTTCTGTCCTAAGAGTCTAGTTGCTTATACACAAACACCTTAATTGAGTGATATTTTAGGGGTTTTTAATGTGAAAGGTCTGTGCCCCGAATCTTCAGTGGCACCAAAGAGGAAATGGCAATAGCTATGGACATATAAGTGAGATGAAGAGTTCAGCGGGAAATGGAAATGAAGTGGCAGATGCCCTTGAGAATGTAAGGCCCCAGTGAGACAAAAATCCTGGAATGGCAGGTCACTGCAGCATGTGGGAAAGGACTGAGTCAATTTTATTTAAATCTCAAAAGGAAGATCTAAAATGGTATCCGGTATCCACAACTGCATGTATTCTGCAGGCTATCCTCATGACAGAGCAGTAGTATTCTCGCCTGGCTCATCACAGGATGAATAACACTACTTTCTCCATATGAGACTATACAAACTCCTGCCCAGTTGAACATGTCATAATATCAAAAAGCAAAACAAGGATAGATGTAATCTAGAGAGGGCAGAGAAATGGCTTCAAAAATAGAAAAGTAAACATAGGTGTTATGTCCATAGAAACATCAGATATATGGGAGTGGAGTCCATTATCCATTCATCCATCAAACAATAAACAAATATTATACTCCATCCTGTTTAAGACTATACAACCTGTATAACCTGCCAGCCATGCAAAGGAATGGCCTCTACCCTTGAGAAAGCCACACCTTCATGGAAAGAAAAATTGGCAAAGAGTTCACAACAATAGCATGTAATGGATAGAAAAAAAAGATAGCCTCAAAATTGAGTAAGAAATCTCAAGCAAGATTTCAATCAAGAAACAACAATACCCAAAGGGAAGAAAAGGGCATTATAGGATTGGAAGCAGCATGACAACAGGCTTTGGGGTAAAAAAGACAGAGATGAATTTAAGGAACTGAAGAATTTTACTCTGGCAAATGTCTAAGGTTAGGGAGAAAGGGAAGAGAGGAGTCAAGAAATTAATGCTACCAGGCTGGTGGCACATGCCTACAATTCTGGCAACTTGGGAGGCTGAGACAGGAGGATCAGTAACTTAGAAAGGCCCTAAGCTACTTAGTGAGACCCTGTCTTAAAATAAAAAAGAGAAAGAGTTGGGGATGTGGCTTAGTGGTTAAGCTCCCCTGGCTTCAACTCCCAGTACCCAGAAGGAAGAGGGGAGAGGGAAGAGAGAAAGGGAAAGGGAGAGGAGAGAAGGTGAGAGGGAGAGGGGATAGAGAGAATGGAGAGGGGGGAAGGGAGAGGGAGAGGGGAGAGAGAGAGAGAGAGAGAGAGAGAGAGAGGAAAGAGGGAAAGGAGAGAAGGAGAGGAGAGAGGGAGAGGAGAAAGGGAGAGGGGAGAGAGAGGGAGAGAGAGAAGGTGAGAGGGAGAATGGAGAAGGGAAAGGGAGAGGAGAGAAGGAGAGGAGAGAGGGGAGAGCAGAAAGGGAGAGAAGAGAGGGAGAAAGGAGAGAGGGAGAGAGAAGAGGAGGAGGAAGAAGAGGAGGAAGAGGAGGAGTAGAGGGAAGGGGAGGAAGAGGAGGAGAGAAAAAAGCAGCAATGGCTAGATCCCTTGGTCTTTATCCTAAAGAAAACAAGAAACTATCAACCTTTAAAATATTAACAGTTAGAAATACCAACTGGGAAGGATGTGGAGGATGCACCTGAGGAGAGCAAACTGTGGCAAGAGAGACAAAGAAGGCGGCAGCAGTAGGGAGGGCCACAAGGAACACAGTCTAGACATTAAAAGGATCAGCGTCACAAGACTGCGTGGATATGAATGGAGAACGAAGGGGACGTAGTTGTCAGTCATGACTGTCAGGTTATTTGGCTTCCACAACTGGGGGACAACTGGGCCTGGGAGAACTAGCTTGTCAAGAGAAAGCTGTGCAATCAAAATGCAACATCTTCTTTGTTCTTTGGCTTCTAGTTACACTACTCTTCTCAAATGGAAAGTAGATGCATTTATAATTCAGTGTCATGTCATCAATTGATCCACAGATCTGAATTACTTACAGGCTGGGAACTTTATCAATATATTACAAAGGATCAACTGGCAGCTGATACTATCTCAATGTGTGGGTAAAAGATGAAGTACCCCATCACCAGAGCATCTTCAATAAATGAGGCTTGACATGCCCAAAGATCAAGAATAAGAGGTCAAATTCTAAATTACCTATAAACTCATGATAACATAAACCGTTCAAAGCACAACTTTAAAAATATCAAAAGGCTGGCACGGTGGCACACATCTATGATCCTAGCCCCTTGGGAGGCTGAGGCAGGAAGAACCCAAGTTCAAACCCAGCATGGGCATCTCAGAACCTGTACCAAAATAAAAAATAAAAAGAGGGTTGGGATGTAGCTCAGCAGTGAAGCATTTGCCTAGTATGTGTGAGTCCAATCCATGGTACCAGAAAAAGTAAATAAATAAAATAATTAAAACATAATCTTCATAGAAATACACAGTAGAAACTGAAGGTTTGTATCACTCATTAATAAGAGAGGCAGACACTTGACAAAGATAGTTCAAAACAGACTTTCAGATAGACAAAGTCTTCATAGATACAACACCAAAAGTGCAAGCAACAATGACAAACAAAAGTAAATAGACAAATTGGACTTCATCAAAATCAAAACCTTCCATTCTTCAAAGGACATCATCAAGGAAGTGAAATAACAACACACAGGAGAAAGCGTTTATAAATCCCTAATCTGATAAGGGACTCGCATCTAGAATATATAAAGAGAACTGTTACAACTTGATAATTAAAAGATAAATAACCCAATCAAAAATGGAGACAAAGGATCTGAAAACATTTCTCCAAGGAAGACAGGGAAATGACCAATATACCCAAGAAAAGATGTTCACCATTAAGAGCCATCAGGGAAAATATAAATCACAACTGCAACTGCAATGAGGTAGCACTTTACACCGACTGGTATGGCCCTAAGAGAAATAGATTGTCAAAAAGACAAGTGTTGGCAAGAATGGCAGAGTAGCTGGAAACCTGTGCTGCTGCTACAGCAACCTGTGCTGCTGCTACAGCAGCCTCGGCAAACATTCTGGCAGTTTCTCAGAGTTCACATCTCTGACCCAATAGCCTCACTCCTACATACAGACTAACAAGAGAAAAAAATTTTCTGTACCCCAAAAACTTGCACATGGAAGCTCACAGCAGCAGTATCAAAGATAGCCAAAAGGGGAAACAAACCCAAAATGTCCATTTTGATGGAAAAATAAATTGTATTATGATATATCTACACAATGGAATACAATCAGAAAGTAAAAAGGAATGAAATCTTGATACCTGCTACAATATGGATGAAGTCTGAAAACATGGAGCTAATCACAAAATATGACATATTATACGATTCTACTTAGATGACATACACAGAATCAGTAAATCTAGAAATACAGAAATTAGAGCCAAGGCTGCCTGGGGCCAGGGAACTAGGATAAAATACGAAGTGCCTGCTAATGGGCTTTCTTTTGGAGGAGATGAAAATATTTTAAATCGATAATGGTGATGGCTGCACAGCCCTGTAAGTATACTAAAAATTGCTATTGCATCATCATCCAGGTTAATAATATATGATATGCAATTCATATCTCAATAAATCTATTACTTAAAAATTAAATTAGTTGAATATGTATAAAAAATATATACATATATAAATAAATTGAATTTTTAAAACTAATTTTCATAGTGAAAAAATAAAAAGCAATAAGATGAGCAAATCAACTACAAAAGCACTCGATATCTTGCAAAGTAATAGAACTGTAACATTTGAAATTTTATTTTTCTTTTTTTTTCTGGAGTGACATTTTACTATCAAGAAAGTAATTTTCAAAGTCTAGAGTTTTAAAGGATTTTTAATTCTCCATAATTAATCATTTATGTTACGCTATTATTTGAAGTATTATTTTTCTACTAGAAATAATCACAACTATCAGGTTTCTATATGTTAAATTCTAAGAGGACAGAGTTGTAAAATACAGAAAACGGTAACGATAGGGACATAGCAATTCAATGCTCACATTACAGTGAAGGTCAAGCAGGCCTCTTTTGTCTTATTCCCATGCCTTAGTTAATTTCTCTTAAAAAATTTTTCCCATGAGGATACCATACTAATTTTTCATCTCAGTTTAGTTAGGCAGAAAATGACAAGGACGATATTTCCTTTGAGCTAAACACATGGAAATAAGATAATCTAAAAGAGAGGGAATCTAGGAATTAAAGCTATAAGAAGTCATGAAACAAAGGAAAACTTGATCAAGCTTCTCTTAAAAGATACTAGGGTTTTCAGTACATGCAACTAGTAACTACAGCAACTACTAAATGATGAGAACTTAACTTTCTCATCTGACAGTAATTTACTATATTTACTTTAAAAGAAGAAATAATACTTGCAAGAAGGAAGCAAAGATGCAATGAAAGTTTCACAAACTTTGTAAATCCAGTAAAGGAACTGGTTATGGACTGAACCCTGCCTGTCAAAAACCCCTGCTCGGGCTGGGATTGTAGCTCAGCAGTAGAACGCTTGCCTCACATGCGTGGGGCCCTGGGTTCGATCCTCAGCACCACATACAAAGCAATAAAAAAAAAAAAGACATTGTGTCCATCTACAACTAAAAAAATACTAACAACAAAAAAAAAGAAACCTGGCAATCTATTAAAAAAAAAAAAAAAGAAAACCCTGCTCTATAATGTGCCCATTTGAAGATATGCCTGTAGGCAAGTAATACAGGTTAAGCAAGATCTTAAGGGTAGAGCCTGATCTAGGTAAATTTTCTTGGTGTCCTTACAAGAAAAAGAGACATCAGAAATCTTTCTTCAAGGACATAGGAGAATCTAAAAAGAACAAATATATATGTTTTTTAATTTATAAATGATTTTTTAAAAAAGGCCAAAGGAGAAAGGCCAGGTGAGGAGACAGTGAGAAAGTGGCTGTGGAAGGAAGGCCTCACCACATGCCAAATTTTATAGCACCTTTATCTTGAACTTCCAGCCTCTAGAACTGGGAAAGAATCAATTTCTGTTGGTTAAGCCACACAATCTGTGGTATTTTGTTGTGGCAGCCCTAGTCGATGAATGTAGAAGAAAATGTTCAGTGAGGCAGACGGACACAGTCAAATGACAAACTTGGACTCAGAGTCAGCCTCATCATACAGAGGAAGAAAGAAAACTCAGCAGAAGGAGAAAACAGACCAAGATAATCCAGAGGCAAAGTATGCAAGCAGAACAGAAACCCTTCTCAGGAAAGGCATTAAAGATACCTCCCCATCCTTTTTTTTTTCCTGAAAAAAAAGTCTATTCTAATGGAGCTATCCAACAGGAATGTGAAAAATCATTCACAACAACTGTCACTTAAATATCTCTGGGTGGCTACATATTTTAAGTTTGAACCTGAAGAACAGGTTCTTAAGGAAAAGAAATTATAAAGGTTATAGTGACTATGATATTTAATCACTTTCTATTGACTGAATTTGCTGCACATTATCACAAGGATGCATGGATTCATAGACAGTTCTGGCTGAAATGTGAGTCTGGCAATTCTGAAAATGATCATGTACCTTGGAAGTAGAAAAAAAAATCTGTATTTCACCAGGAGTTCCACCAAGGTTTTCCTTCCTCCCTCCCTCCCTCCCTCCCTTCCTTCCTTCTCCTCCTCTCCTCTCCTTTCCTTTCCTTTTTTGTCACCAACCAGAAGAAAAATACAACTTAACTCTGTGTGTAGCTGAGAAGGTGTAGCAGGAGGGCAGTGAGTCAGAGATCAAAGTCAATTTGCCCTGACACCAAGGACTGACACTAGTTTACGGATGGTGTAAGATATGAATGAAATAACTGGTTGGTGAGTTGACAGCAGCATGTTCTTGTCCCTCTGCTTTTGCCTCTTTTAACTATGCATTTTGGTTTTTAGATGCGAGGAAGCTCAGGGAGCAGGCTGCATCTAACCAAAAAGAACGAATCCTCAAATTCAGAACACAGGAATGTTGGAGGGAAACCAATCCAAAGCTAAAGGAAAATGGGGCCGTTGTGATCCTTTTTTTTTTTTGGTACCGGGGATTGAACTCAGGGGTATTGAACCATAAACCACATCCCCAGTCCTATTTTGTGTTTTATGTAGAGACAGGATCTCACTGAGTTGCTCAGCGCCTTGCTGTTGCTGAGGCTGGCTTTGAACTCGCGATTCTCCTGTCTCAGCCTCCCTAAGTGCTGGGATTACAGGCTTGCGCCACTGCACCCAGCTCCATTGTGATCCTAGAGAAGGGGATCTGGCAATGTTCATTTTTATCTTAAAGGCAAAAAGTAACTATTTAAGGAGCTATAGAACTGAAGCAATTTATCAATGAGTTGCCTCAGTTAAAAATACAGAGACAAGGAGGCTGTGACAAGGGCCCTGTGAAGGACGGTTCTCATGTGCTCAGACTGTTCCGCTCCTTGTTCTGCATGGTAGACACAAGTGCATGATCACTTTGTGACTTGTGTATGTATGACATATTTCAATAAAATTCTACTTTAAAAACAGAATTATATATATAGATAGATAGATAAATAGACAGACAAGGAACCTAAGAGATTTTGAAAGCCAGTAAACAGATCTCAAAAAAAAAAAAAAAAAAGACAAGTGGATTGCAACATTAACAAAAACCTGAACTGGAGATATTAAATGTAGAGAATATTTCAACATTTTGAAAAACCTAAGACACTAACAAAAATTTATAAGGGTTTTAGACTGCCTAAGAGGTAAGCCAATACTAGAGCATATCAAATGATTTCTGGATGCATACTCAAGTTTTAACTAATATGAATATGCTGAAATAATGAGAACAATTGTGATGTAATATTTATTATAAAAATGTGTTAATCAAATCAGCATATTTTTGAATGGAAAACAGAGTCTAAATGAAGGGAAGAGAAGCTGGTGGTGTAGCTACCCTAGAGTACTGCCTAGCATGCATGAGGCCCAAGTTCCATCCTTAGCACAAAAAGTGAAAATTAAACTAAAGAATAAATAAATATGTTAGGCACAGTGGTGCACACCTGTAATCCCAGCTAATAAGGAGGCTGGGGAACCTCAAGTTCAAGGCCAGCCTAGACAACTTAGTGAGACCTTGTCTCAAAAGAAAAATTAAAAAAGGGCTGAGAATGTAGCTCAGTGGTTAAGTGCCCCTGGGTTCAATCCCCAGTACCACAAAATAAATAAAAACATAAACATGTAAATAGATAAATAAATATAAAAATTAAAAACTATAAAGAAAAACATGCAAGGCATACATAGTCATAGAAATTTATCAATTAAAATATATAAAGTAAATGAATGATATAAAAAAATTGCTAATTGCCATAAAAAGAAAAGACAAAAATCTATTGTCTCTGAGCAATACAAAGAAACCAAAATATAAATGGATTACAGATCAAAGTTTCAGATTTTTTCATGTCTTGCAAACATAAAAAATGAAGCCTACTATCATAAAATGGTATTAGATAATATTAAAGGTATATATAGCAAGGAACATTTAAGAACAGTGTATCTTAATGTTTTAAAACATTATAGCAACAATACATTGTGAAGAAGTTATTAAAATTGTTAAATTATATCTGAAAATCTCAACTGTGTATCACAGCAGATGAACAGATGAGGAATTGAACATCTTCTCAATGAAGCAGAAACATTGATCAATTCTTGACTATCTCTAGAACTATCTCTAGAACTTTTAATGATAAAATGTAACTATCCATATCTTAGCAAAAACTGGTGTTCATTTCTGTTTGTCACTTAGAATATCCCCACTGATTTTATCTTACCAAACGTTATAGTATCCAAAAACTTCTGTACACTTAGAATATCCCCACTGATTTTATCTTACCAAACGTTATAGTATCCAAAAACTTCTGTACACCTCTCTGAGCTTTGTTCTGTAACATTTGTCAAATGAGCCACTCCACACACATCTATTATCGATAATAGTGTCCAGTAAAATATTTGTTGAATAAATATATATCAAAGTGAACAACAGTAATAACAAAATAAGCCAAAACAGCCAGATTTGTTGAAAAGAATTCCAAATGTGTGAACAGTAATTTCCTTTATACCCACATGCTGAATAGAACACAATCTTTCTTTCATTAAATGCAAAGCCCACCTATAATTTAATACTATATAAAACTACCTAATATATAGCAAATAAAGTTTTTTAAAAACTTTATTTCTACTAACCTTGTAAGAATATAAGGCGAAAATGAAGCTGGATTATCTTGCTCTGAAAAGAGGGGCATGGATCCTCCCATTATCCACAGACGGAAGTACAAAATGACAATCACCTTCAGAGAACAAGAAGATTTGGTAAGATGGCTATCAATAATCTCCTCCCTCTTTGTACATGTGTTCTGCCCCTCCTGTCAAGAAATGGTATCAGCTGCCCCTTTCCTTAAATCTGGTTTGGTTTCATGACTTGTACTAATCAACAGAATGTGGTAGAAGACACACTGTGTCCATTCTAGGTCTAACCTTCACTGGAGAGGTCCTGTAATTTTTGGTTGGTTCTTTCAGAACCCAGCTGCCATGTTGTAAGGAAGTTCTAACTATCCTTCTAGGAAAGGCTCCAGAAGATGAGATATTATGGAAAGAGGCCATTGGGAAGAGAATGAAAGTGACCTAGCCCTTATGATAGCGGAATGAACAGGCCTGAGACCCCAACCAAAAATTAAGATGATCAGGAGAATCATCCACCCAAATGCTGCCCAAACTAAAGCATTTAGGGCAGATATATGGTTGTGGTATTTAGGTCACTAAATTTTGGGGCCATTTGTTATGCATAGATAACTGACAGAAGCCAGATTTCTGTCGTCACCTCTAGAGACAAATCAGCATCAGCACCTTGAAAGGGACTTGAAAAATATTGTGTGTTTCACATATACCTAGAACAGAACATATACTTTCCAATGCTCTGCAACATTTATGGCATTTAAACAGATACCAAGATCGCACTGCTGGAATCTACTACTGATTCTATTAAATAATCTAGATTGTGTCTCTGAGTTAAGTTAAAATGAAAACATTCTTGATTAGATATATACTTACATAACTTATGACCAAAACAGCCCTTTTTAAAAATGGTCTCATGGTAAGCAGGAAATTTCTATTGCTGCTTGTTGTCAGATACCTGAAACAGGAAAGAAAATAAATCTTAAATAAGTGTTTAAGAGTCGCCTGCATAACATTCAGTGAATATGCTGTAGCTCTGAGAAAGGCTGTGAAGGGTCCAAGCTGAGTGTGGCCTGTGAACTAGCACACCTGGGCTCCAATCCCACGGCTTTGCTGCCTGCAACCCAGGAGACTGAGAAAGTTTCTTCCCTTCCCTGCAAAGAGCTTCTTCTCACTTAGGAGGATGCTAACATCTGCCTCACAGGAAAGTTGTTAATGAGGCAATATGGAAGGGAACCAAGCACTGTTAATTACAAATACTACTATCCCATCTAACTTCAAAGAACTCAGTCATTCTGACAACTATGTGGTTACACAGTCACAGGGATGATTTTAAACAAAATAAGAGTTCATTAACCTACTTAGTGTAATGTCTTTCACCCACAAAATACCTCACCAACATTTTACCCCTAAAGACAGTGTTAAGGTTGCAGGAAGTCAAGAAGTTTTTGCAAGGTTGCAAAATTAGTGAGCATCAGTGGTGGGATCAGTCATCCATATATGAAGAACCATTTTCTCACCCTCCTATGGTCCTTGGAATCACACTAGGTTACAAGAACATCATCTTCTGAAGGGGCAGGAACATGTGTAGACCCTGTATCTGCCACAGCCCAATCAATCTAACAAAGTGGGTGATCAGATAGCTTTAATAAAGACGATGAAAGGAAAGAAGAAGAGCTATCAAAAGCCCCAGCTGAAAACACACAGCAAGTCTTGTCCACTCACATACATATTTCCACATATTTCTATGTAAGTACTCAGTGGAGAAAAAAGGTTGAATCAAATCACATAATCCAACAAGCATTTCCCACTTCATCCTTATTTCCCCTACTTATTTTCATTTTTTTCTTCTACTCCTTTTAGTTTAATTTTTCCTCAAAGGATTTCTCTCCAGCATAGCTTAAAATGTGCATTTGAATGAGGTCTCTTCACATAAGAATATTCTTTAAGATGAGAAATCATTTTGTAATCATTTTGCAAGACCCAAGAGGGTTAGTATCTCACAAAGAAACGTCCACCTTGAGGATTTCTTACAAAATATATGTGCATCCTTGGTTGTGTAATAAATGTTTTGAAACTATAGAATGATGACAGCCTTACTTAAAGGCAAGTCTCTTCCTTTACACTTTTTTTTTCCTCTTCCTGGTTCATAAAGGACTTTGGAAGTAATATATGCTCAGATTTGACTTATCAAGTATTTAATGAATGTAGAAAGTGAGGTGCCCAAAACACAGAATAGAATCAGCTACTAACAAGCTCTGCACTGGATCCATCCTCAAGTATTGCATTTAAATCCCTTTCTTCTCCCTAAGACACCAACAGAGTGCTTGGCAAGGAGGAAGGCCAGGTACCATCAGCAGCTACCTCAAATGTGCCAAAAGGTGTCCTGACATTGTACACAAGGTTTATGTGTGTATCTGCATCTGTGTGTTTTTCTAATCAAAGTCCTTGGCTTTGATGTTCCATGTCTCCAGAGTCTGTAATCCAAAAAAGAGAAAGCGCTGCTAAGCATCCTTCCCTCAGCTTTGCCACTAGTGTGGGTATCAATTCCAGGCCAAGTCAACTGACGCTGGAATTTTGGCTATTTCTTTACAGGGGATAAAATGAATGGCAGCAAAGAGAATGAATGACAGATGGCTGAAGAAGGTGCTGAGGGCATCTTCTGCTCACCTCCTGCTGAGGGCAGGAGTTATAACACCTGGGAAGGAAAAAAAAGTACTTCCTGGGGTGATCTGCTTTTGGAAGTGTTATTTCTCAAAGATCCCTTGTTGCTTGTTTATTTTTAACACAGTGGAAAAACGAGAAGTGGTTTTCCTTTCTATAGAACAACAAATCACAGAGTTTAGGATTTTTTTCAATGTTAAATTTAGATGAATTCCCCATATATTGTTTCACTATCCTCTGGTTTAGAAATTCTTGGAGAAATTCAACTTCCTTAAGAAGTCAAGCTGAAGTCACCAAATGATTTATTCTTAAAATGTACCATCCCAAAGCAATCAATAAAAGTCCAAAGTGGCACAGAGATCAGTGGTCGAAAATAAGACTTCTTTTCAAGATTTCTATTTCTAGCTGCTGAACCAATAGTAAGTGAGAAAATAAGTGAAAATGACATTGGCATCCTTTTTTGATAAATACTAGGTCAAGGTATAAGATTCCTAATCTCTCAAAAGGGGCTCAATTCTCTGCATCCTTTATTCCTTTCCACTCCCACGACAAAATTGGACAGAGGAATGTCCCCCACATGCCCAATAATATGGTTTATAAGGTAGAAATAAGTAATAATGAATAGTAACAATATTATTATTAGCAATAATAATAAAATAGCTAACAATTAATATGTGCCAGACACTGAGTGGTTCAAATGTAATAATATGGGCTGGGGATGTAGCTCAGTGGTAGAGCACTTGCCTAGCAAGAAGTGATAATTAAATATTAGATGTAATTTTCTCAGCTACACATTTCAACTGTAAGATTAAAAAATGTTATCCTTAATGCTTTCTAATTTCATTCAAATTCTCCAGTTTTCCTTACAAAGCCAGAGAGCATGTCAACCCAAACATCAAACCACTGGGGAAACCACTAGGAAGAGAACCAAGGTCCAGGGTTCTTTTCCTTTGTTCCATCCCGTTTGATGCATGACGTGGAACAAACCTATGAAAGTTTCATTTTCTTCCTTTATCAAGGAGAATTGGGGCAAATGGTTTCAGGGTCCCTTTCAGGTCAAAAGATTGTGGTCATTGGATGTTCTCACCAACTGATGACATTATAAATGAATGAAGATAAACAGACACCTGCCAAATTTCAAGAAAAGGGAATGTCAAAAGATCAGAAGGGAAGCAAGGATTAATTGACCCTCCACTTTGAGTAGACCTCTATAATTTGCAGTTGCACATAAAAATAGTTTAGTATGGCTTACTGGCATTGTCAAACTATGCATTTTTTAACTGATTTTTGTCAAATAAAAAGACCAAGATTATTCAAAGTAAATTCTCTAATATATGCTTCTACACATGCCACATTTTCTGATTACTAATATCCACTTTCCTGGTTGATTATGTGCAAATATTCAGAGTTAAAATGTGACTGACTGCTTCCTGAGTTCATTCCTCATAGTTACTCAGTCCTCAATGCCTATTAAAGATCTTAGCAGAGATCAGATCAACTGCCACCCAAAAATCATACAACCATAATCTTGAGAGCTCAATGAATGCTTGGGGAAAATTAGTTTTTCTTTTGTGGCATTGAGGACTGCATCCAGGGACACTCTACCACTAAGCTACCCCTCTAGCTGTTTTTTATTTTCTATAGTGAGACAGGGTCTCACTAAATTGCCCAGGATAGCCTTGAACTTGGGATCCTCCTGCCTCAGTCTCCAGAGTAGCTAGGACTACAGGTATGTGCCACTGTGCCTGCCCAGAAAAATGAATGTCTATTATTATAAGTTGCTGTCCTTTATTAACACATAATTATCATGCCAACAGATACTCCATACATGTGACAAAAATTCTTTATTTGATCACACTTTATTCAGGCTCCTGAACCTTTTTCTAAGTCCATCTGTGCATTTTCTTATAAAATCCAGTTTCAACAAGTACCCTGCTAAATCACTTTAGCAAACCAAACCCAAACAAACAAACAAACAAAAAACAACCATCCACCTTTGATATCTGACCATCCTAGATATCCTAGATGTCTGATCATAACCCTTACTTTCCATCATCCCCAGGGGTGATATCTGATCATCCTTGTCTTTACAAGAATCCTGTTAGGTCAGGTTAGCCAGAATCCCCTCCTATACATGATAAGGGGGAATTTCTTTTAGTAATCTGTCATCCACTGACCCCTCCATCCTGCTCCTTGGCTATAAATTTCCACTTGTCCATGCTATAATCAGGGTTGGGCACAAATTCTCTTTTGTTGCAAAATTCCACAACAGTGACCCCTGTACCTATTGCCACAGGCAATAAAGTCTTTATAAACATGTCTTAACAAGTGTGGTTTGAATATTTTTCACACATACTACAAGACGATCAAAGTTCAATAAGTGCTTAGTGACTTGAACAGTTTAAAAATCTTTGTCCTGCCTCCTCTCAATCTCTTTTCCTGTTCTGTGTTATCCCTACCCCTTCAGTACTAGACTAGACAAAATTATACCAATAAATAATAAATAGTTACATATGGAATTCCTTCTAGAACACCAATCATAACTAATTAAATTCTCTTCACTCTTTCAAGATAATGAAGGATATTGATAAAGATTCACATACTCTGAAAAGAATTTGAACTCAGCTTTTAGAACAGGAATTAAAAAATACTGCTTTTGTTTGAAACATAAAAGATTTCTCAGGAACAAAATAAAAAAGAGACAGTTTACATTAGAAAAGATTATAAGCTTAGCAAAAACAACAGAAGAAACTTAAGTGTCTCTGGGTCCCACTTTAACATACTCTCTGGAACCTAGAAGGGCCTTCTCTAAATCTTAATAAGAAAGGCGTTCTACAGAGGAGCCACCAACCTTTGATGTCTCCTTTGATATTCAAATGAAGATTCTGAAGGAGCAACTATCCTAAGACTAATGCATTTTTCAGTTCTGTCTACTCAGAAGACCAAATTGACCTTCCATACCCCACTAGACAGCTCTAGTAAACTGTTACTAGAGATACAGAGATTTTAAAGTCTTAATGCATCATGTTATTTACAAATAAATATGCACTTAGATTGTCATACATAAAATACAGAAATTAGGGCTGGGGCTGTAGCTCAGTGGTTGAGTGCTTGCCTCACTTGTGTGAGGCACTGGGTTCGATCCTCAGCACCACATAAAAATAAATAAAGATACTGTGTACATCTACAATTTAAAAAAAAATACAGAAATTAAGCCTGGGAAGGAACAGGGAATGTGGTTTCAGTTCTCTTAACCATCCTGAAAATTGAAGCTAATATTGGAAGTGAGCAGAACAGTTACAGGAGAGGAAAAATGATGAAGCTGAGAAAATGCTAACTGAATTGGAAAAGGTCATGGCCCTTTACTGTCAAAGGTCAAAAAGGTCAAGCCTCATTAATTAAGTCAGAAGATCCAATTTATAGTACCAATATAATTAATTTAGTCAACAGTTCTAATTTTAATTCTTTCTACAAGTAATAGCAAAAATTCAGTTTTGGTAGTATCAGCCTTGTCTCTCATTAATAGTTCCAGGGACATTTCAATTCATTAGTAATAGGGAGTACTTAATGCATTTAATATGTGCTAGTAACTGAGCTCAGCACCTTGCCCTCGTTATATTAGTCCTTTGAGTTCACACTTGTCCCCATCTTAAGAATGAAGCTGCTACTTATTCAGAATCTCATAGCTGGCAAGAGGCAGTGAGGTAAGACCCAAACCCAGATCCAAAACCAAAGCATTCACTACTCTATATTACTGGAGTCCTAGGCCACAGGCCTGACTCTGGGGGTGCCAACAAATCAGATCTGGTCACTTGCCCCAAAAACCGAATGGAAAAATGGTGCTCCAGGCGCGGTGGTGCACGTCTATAATCCCAGCGGCTTGGGAGGCTGGGACAGGAAGATTGCAAGTTCAAAGCCAGCCTCAGCAACAGTGAAGTGCTAAGCAACTCACTGAGTCCCTGTCTCTAAATAAAATACAAAATAGGGCTGGGGATGTGGCTCAGTAGCCAAGTGCCCCTGAGTTCAACCTGTTACAAAAAAAAAAAAATGAAAAGCAGAAAAGGAACTTTACCCAACATGGACATATTGGGAAGATAAAGGGGAGCAGTGTTTCCAGCCCTGTCTTTGAGGAGCTGACAATGACTTTGAAGCTTTATAGAAAAAGGATTGAGGGGAACGGCATAGTTAGAGACGTTGCACAGTTGCCAAAGCAGGTGATAATCAGGCCTGGTCTGATCCGTTATTTATCAAGATTCGTCAGCCAGGGATCACATTATCACAAGAGGAAACAACCAATACCCTACTATGTTGCTAAAGTATGATGCTCTAAATGTTAGGTGCACTGGATGCATTTTCAACTAAAGATATTTTCAATTTCTAATGGGTTTATCAGGATACAACCCCACTATAAGCTAAGGAGCATCTACAGTATTAAAAGGCATCTCTGTGTAGTAACAGCACAATAACTTCTTAGTGCATCTGTGAACAATACCAAAAACTGGAGAACTTTTAAAAAACAGGAATTTATTTTTTTACAGTTCTGGAGACAAGGGGGTCCAAGATCAAGGCACTGACCTATGCTGTCTGGTAAGAACCTTCTTATATATCCTCACATGGCAGAAGAGTAGGAGAGCAAGAGAAGCAAACTTTGGAGCTCTTTTGTTGCTGTTGCTGTTATTGTTGAGGTACTGGAAATTGAATCCAGGAGCGCTCTACACTGAGCTACATTCCAAGCCCTTCTTATTTTTTATTATGAGATAGGGTTTTGCTAAGTTGCCCAGGCTAGCCTTGAACTTGCAATCTTCCTGCCTCAGCCTCCTGAATGTAAAAGAAATGGAGAGTGGACAGATAAGAATGCCCCAAGTGACAAGGAAGCTGACAGCTGGGAAGATGACAAGTGAGGAAAGCAGAAATATGATACACATATAAGGGCTGAAGATTGAGACAGGGCAAGCCCAGAGGCCAAAGATCAAATATTCCATAATGCCTGGGGGATCTAACATCAGCAAAGTTGTGAGCAGTGAGGCTGAAGAGGTAGGCTGGGGCCACTTTACAATAGGTCTTCACATCCCATTGTGGAGTCTGGATATACTTGGGTGGCAGTGAACAGTCAGCAAAGGGCCTTTAGCAGAGACACAAACTGAGTTAATTTCCAATGGCAGAGTCAACACTGTCTGACATTCGTATAGTGACCACTCTGAGGTCAACAGCAAAGAATGGCCCAACAGTCCCAATGGGGAAATGGTAGACATCAAGAAGGAGATAATGGTTATTTTGGAAATTTCTGAGACAACAGATTCAGAAATAGATGAAAGGTTGTAGCCCAAGTACTTGAAGAGATGTTATGAGAATGAGAGAAGCATTGTTACATTTCTTTAGCAGAATGATTTCAGTGTTAAATAACTTTTTTATTTGTTTGTTTGTTTGTTTGTTTGGTACTGGAGATTGAACTCAGGGGTACTCGACCACTGAGCCACATCCCCAGCCCTATTTTGTGTTTTATGTAGAGACAGGGTCTCACTGAGTTGCTTAGCACCTCGCCATTGCTGAGGCTGGCTTTGAACTCAAGATTCTCCTGTCTCAGCCTCCCAAAGTGCTGGGATTACAGGTGTGCACCAAGGCACCCAGCTAAATAACCTCTTATGTACTTTAATCTTTTGTTAATTGGTCATTAATTCTGAATGTATAAAAGTTTTCTTCTGACCAGAATAGTTAATTTGCCAAAATAAGAAACTTCTGCAAAAGGATACATATTATCTTGTATTTTTGTGGCATTTACATGTCCAAAAGCCTTCAATCCATTCTAACATTTAACCCTTGAAAGATCCTTAGAGGTGGCAGAACAGAGAGTACTGTCACTGTTACAAGATCTAACCTTTGTGATCAGTGGGTCTGAAATCAAAGTTGAGTCTCCTAATGGACAATTCAGTGCCTTTTAGCTGCACCAGTCTCCTCTCTGACATGTATTCACGTGTTTTCTCCTATTTTTATCCATCCAAACTTTTTGTGCTATGGCTCTATGGAATCCATGCAATAAAATCACTGCTATTTCCAACATATATTTGTACAGATATACAGGTAAACCTTAGCACTAAGAAAAAGGACAAAAATAGCCAATAATGCTGTAAAAATATTTTCTGTGCCTCACTGGAATATATGAGCTCATAAATTCAAGTATAATTAAGCTAGTGAAAAAGAGTATTCAATATTGGGATTGTCTGAGTAAAACTTCAAAAAACACTTCAGGTCAGCAACACCAATAATAGCAGCTACCATTTAGTGACTGCCTTCCATGTGTGCCAGGCATGGTTTTAATGTATATGTTCCCTTAGCACATCCCTATAAGATGAGAAATGTCAATATTTTCTATTTTCAGGGCGAAAACAGAGGCATTAATGGCCCAGTAACTTGTCCCAAGGTCTCTCGGCTAGTAAGAGAAGGGAGTCAGAGTATAAGTACAGCCTGTGCCCTTACCCACAAAGTTCTGCTGGCTCTCACATCATTCACAATATGCACCTTCCCATGGGGAATGTTCAAAGTGCAAATACTACTTTTAGGAGTATATGCATCAATGATGTGTCTAAAGAGGAATTCAGGATACCAAGAAATAGCTAATCAATTTGTTAATTTCTAATTAACAAGAAGCCTGCTGTGACTTTGGTCAGTATGAAAAGTGATAAGCTATTCAGGCAATTTTTAATTTGACAAGAACAATATTGGGAACTGAGTGAGGTCCTAGAAGCAATATATGCAAGAAATAAAGGCATGCATTTGACCTTTAAATGATAGCTAACATTTACTGATTGTACACTGTGGGCTGGAAACTTTGCCAAATACATGTTAACCCTTTAAATACACACCTACAACAACAGTGAAGCAGGTATTATTACTTTCTTTATTTCATAGATGGGAAAACTGAGGCATTAAAAAGTGAACAGCAGGCAGGCACGGCGGCATATGCCTATAATTCCAGTGGCTCAGGAGGCTAAGGTAGGAGGATCTCAAGTGCAAAGGCAGCTTCAGCAAAAGTGAGGTGCTAAGCAACTTAGTGAGACTCTGTCTCTAAATGAAATATAATGGGGATGTGGCTCAGTGGTGGAGTGCCCCTAAGTTCAATTCCCTGTACCAAAAAAAAAAAAAAAAAAAAGTGAACAGCTTCCCTAGGATCACAAAGCCAGTAATTAGAAGAACTGGAGCTTGAACCGATGCACTCTATCCCAGCTCACACTCTCAACACCATCCCAGAGGGCCTTTCTGTACTGTCTGCCCTGCCCCAGGACTAATGGCATTCAGAGAAGGAGGAAGTCATCATGAGCTGGCAAAGGAAAAGGTGCTGAAGGGAAGAGATGAGACTTGGCCTGGGGGAAAGAGAAGATGAAGAGGCTGGGGAAGTGCCTGAGCAGCTGCATGGAGACAAGTGAGAAAGGAGGACAACAGCGCTCCCTATGAACATAGCCTAGGCAGGCTCTACTCCTGCACCTGTGCACTCTTGAAAATGTCTCGAAGTTGAGGGTCTAAATTGTGAATAAATGTATGTTAAAATGAGGGTTCAAACCCTGAAAGTTTGAACAGTAGCATAATATTCCAACATGACTGATGATTCCATCTTCCCTTTGCTCAGTGATCAAAGTGATTTCACCTTGACAGCTCTGTCCCTGAAGCCAGTCCTGGTGTCACTGTCCCAGAGTTATTAAGTCCTTGCAGGGGGAAACAGAGAAGGAAATGCTTCTACTACCTCTTCCCACATTCTGGACATAGACCCACTCCTGAAGAGTTTTAAACCTTGTTGTTAGTCTCTACAACACTACTGGCCACCACTGCTGACAGGAGAGGTGGCTCTGTGTTACCAGCCACCACTGGGCTCTCTTCCACTTGCTGTTACCTGTGTGAAATGCAGGCCAATCCAGCCTCTGGGTCCCTCTCTCTACCTGGTTTTTATACTTGAACTTAGACTTGAGTCTATGTTATAGATCTAGGCAGCTTAGATTTAGGGTAGAGAGGAGAGACTGCCTCACTTCAACCTTTTACCAAGCCACTTTCTCCAATCCAGCTTCCTATTAGAGCCCTCCCATTATCTCACCATCCCCAAAATCCTCATCCACAGGCTCTGAAGCAACTTCATGGTAGCTGACAGCAAACAGAAGCTCTCACATACTCCTGCTTCACGCACTGAGTTCACTCAGGGGCCAGGCAGGACATTTGGCAGCCTGGGCTTGCTGCAGACCACGGCTCCTCCAGAAATAGATGACCTCACTGCACTGTGCTCAGAGCCCACAGTGCTGCCTTATAACCCAGCACTACTCACAGGAAGTAATCAATGTGGGAGAAAAGAAATCTTTTCTTAGTCTAAAGAAACTCACTCAGAAACCAGCAGATTTCCATGGCCACTGCTAACACCTCCTGATGTTAGGAGGATTGACTGTCAGAGCTGCAGGGACTAAACAGGGGGAGAATCGAATTATTCCTTGCACAAGCCTGACAAACACCTATAAAATTCACTTTCTTACAAGAACCAAGTGTTTAAAATTTATTATTATTATTCTAGGGATTGAACCCAGGGGTGTTTTACTACTGCACTATATCTTCACTGCCTTTCTCTTATTTTAAGAAAGGATCTTACTAAATTGCTCAGGCAGGTCTTGAACTTGTGATCCGCCTGCCTCAGCTTCTCAAGTCACTGAAATCACAAGGTGCACCTCCTACCTTGAAGAGAATCAAGTTTTATTTCACTCAGAACTCTATTTTTTCCATCAAAGGCAAATACATTGGAGGGGGGGAGTGAAAATTGTGAGACTTCAACTCTAGTCAGGTTTTATTTTTAAATTCCAATTCTCACTCACATTGAAAGCTCCTGAGGAGAAATCTATAACTAAGATTTCAGAGTGAAAATAAGAATCATAGTGACTCTTAACACAGAGAATACACATCATACAATCACCACTCATACCGTCAGGGTTTTATTGCTTACGTAAAATATCTATTAGTATTGTGAAAGTTAGAACTTCATAATCTGCATGATTTTTTTAAAAGGTAAGCTTCCTTTCTAATTTCCTGCTAGACTCGAGAATCCAATTTTAAAACATAATATAAAAAACATAAGTAACCATAATATAAAAACTCTAAGTAGGAAAGTTGTCCAGGAAACTAGAAATTCTAGCCTCAGACATATTAGTAAGTATTTACATGTTTAATTATATTCATTTATATTTTACTTATATTTGCTGAATAAAACATTTGGAATACAATTTTAGTTTCTGTATCTCTGTATCTGATGCCTTGGTTGTCAGAGGGTTTTCTAAGGGTCCCCCATGCTATGCTCTCTTGATACTATAAGGACGACCAAGTGTGGGGAAAACACCACAGGCCATGGAGTCACAGAGACCTGGGTAGGAATCCTGACTTGCTCAGCTGCACACTCGGACAGTAGGCAAGAGGAGGTCTCATGAGCCTTCTCTGGAAAATGGTCATAATTTGCACCTAATAAGGTTGTTGCAAGGATCTCAATGAGATGATGTATACAAATTGCTCAAGACAGCACCCAGCACAAAACAGCAGCCAAAGTGGCCATGATTAGAAGAATGACCATAATTCAGCAGAAAATGCTCAAATGCTATGGCCTGTTCTTCATGATCGCAAAAAATAAGGAACCCAAGGAAGGGAACTGGATAAGTACAGAAAAGGCTCCCATTTCTCTCAAGGTCTGTCAGCTCCCTCCTTCCTGAAAGGAAAAGGGAAAAGAACAAAATATTTCCCCAGAAGACAAAGTCTCCATTTGGCTTTCCACATTCTTATTCACCACACTCCTTTAATTCTCTTTGGATACGGAAATCACACACTCAAAGATGCTGTGCGGCTTGTGAATGTACAAGGTGAAGGCTGAGGAGGGGCCCCTGAGGTGGCCTGTCAGGGCTGAAAACCAACCTGGGCTCTGTTCAACCATATGCATGAGCAGGCACAGGCTGAGCCTGCCTGAGGAAGGAGGGCCTTTCCCTATTCACCCCAAAGAGCAAAAAGTGTCCTCAATTCAAACTTCATGCTCCACCATGCCTCATGCCTGCAGCTTGTCCTTTTTCTCATAAAGATCCCCTGTTGGCCAGCAGTGGCCCTGATCTATTATGATTTCTCACCAGACAATTTCATTGCCCTAATGACTTTCACAGACTTATTTAATCTAATCTTTCCATTTTACTTGCAGCCAATTTCATTTGCTTACTGACATATTATCTGTATTTCCAGATACCAGACCATGTTCAAAGTATCTTAATGTTCAAATGAAGAACAGCGTTGGTTTGTGTCTTAACTCAGCTGAGTTTCCCTTACACCATCAGCACAGTGCTCTGTTCAGAAGGCTTTTAACTCATCAAACTGAATTTTAAAAAACCTTATGCATGCGAGTCTTAACCCTGCCTTTACAAACCCGCCTGATATCAGGACCCAATTTCAGCTCTTATTTTAACAAGTTTTAAACAAACATTTTTCTTGTTCTTAATTTGGCAAAAAGCATTCTGAACATTTTCCAGTACATAGTTTAGATCCAAGAGATTTTCATGCATGTGGTTACATTGTCCTCAAGGGTGACCAACTAGTATAATATGGCTAATACCAGGATTGTGAGTGCTAAAACTGAGAAGATCCTGAGAAAGCTAGGATGAATATGAGACAGTGATCTTGGGTGCCATTTTCTAACAGGTGATACTATACAGTGGAATAAACTGCTAAGGACTAAGCTCTAAATTCTGCAAATTCCAATAAAAAATTAATTTCTTCTTCTTCTTGCCCTGGACACATGCTCTCTCTTGATCCGTAACACTCTGTTCCTGGTAGAAGGGTTTAATCCAAAACAAATGTTTCTCTGGTAGAACACATCTATTAATTGGTTCAGCTTATTAGTTCTGAACATATGAAAACTGGAATTTTCTTATCCATGCTTTTCAGATCTCACAAAAATTTTTTCACCTAACTTGGATGAACTTATATAAGGTGCCCTTTATAACATCATTTTATTAAAGTAGCAAAAGGGAAAGGAGAGAAGGGAAGGACCAGGGTTCAATAAACATTTGAGACTACACAGAGATCTCTCAATGTACAATCAGTGCAACAATAATGCGTTGGTCCAGTGGACTACAAATCTGCATGATTTGTAGTAGAGATTGATATTGCAAAGGCTAAATTTGAATCAAGCTTATACCATTAATTACAAGGAACTTGATGGGTCTTGATTTTAAAACATACCGTATCTATAAATGATGGGCACAACTATACCAAAATAATTAATCTTAGGCATAAATAACCAAAAACCAAATATTCAAACAAAACTAAAATTCCAAAACCTCATATCTGAAATTCTGATACACTTGCCTATTTAGGATAGGCCACACATGTCAAATATTCATGTTTATTTTAAAATATTGGTAATATTTAAAGGTTTACGAAAGGTGTTCCTCTAGATCACTTCCTTTTATAGTCTTTCTGTTGTATGCAGTTTCGTGAGTAGAGGGTTGCCTAAAATTATTCCCACCCTCTTCAAACAGAAGACTTATTTCCCATTATTTTTCATTTAAGTTGATGATCTCTTATTCAAACAAAAGAACCGCACTGAAAATATAGTGAATACTACAGACTGGCAAAAGTAATGTCCATCACAAGGAAAATAAACTCCAAAAGATATTGTAATATGTCGTTTGCCCAAACAGGAAACCTGATCCCTGCTGTAATTGGTCAGAGATCAATTTCTAGGGTGTCTCATCTACATTTTGCCTTCAAACCAAACTATGTCCAGTAGTGATGCACAGGGCAGAACCTTTCTTCAAGATGCAAGGACTTGGCAACTGGTGCTAATTTCACTTGGCAGGTGCTTCAGACTTGTGCTTGAGCACCAATTCCCTATATCCTGCACTTCAGGAGAAACTGATAGAAGATGGATACTCACAGGAGCTAAATGAAGCACTTCACAGACCTGCTGGAAGGATGTCCAAAGCCAGACCACATCAGCCCTTGACAGAGCTGGCTATTATGCCACAGTGTGAGGAGAAGAAAAACATCTTGCCTGCTATAACATGATTTGGTTGAGGACCAGAATAACACAATTCACTTCAGGGCCTCAAGCTGTGATGTAGACAAGAACCAACCCTGGTCCTTTTGTGGAAACGGAAGAGCTGAGAGGAACACGTACATCCCTCCGCCCAAAAATGTTTACCATTCTCAGACCTTAGGATTTTCAGTTCTGCCTTCAAGAAAAGAGCACTAATTACTCAAGCCTCTAATTTTTCCATGTTTTCCTTTCTTAGCCAATCAGTCTAATGGATTTCAGAACTGAGGTTATTACAAATAAGAATAAAGTCAAATTTGTAGCATGAATAACCTTATTTCTAAACAGCTATTAAGTACACTGTGATTTTGTTATTGTTTATTTTTGTTTTTATCATATCCAAACAGGTCCAGTGAGCCTACTCACTGACAGAAAGTTACTCTATAGTTCTTCCCATATTTAACATGGGCCATAAAATATTCATAGAACCACTACCAGCCCAAATATGGTATGTGAATTAATCCTACTTGTGTGAGCCATGCTCACTAAACTAGATGATTTAATTTCTTTATTTATTACAAGACAACTACTTCTATCCTTGTACTATTCTAGAAATTTAATAACCCATTATTTCTGCAGTGCTTTGAATCTCATTGACTAAACATTCTCATCTATTAGTTATAAATACAAGAATCACAGATGAACAAAAATTGCTTTTGAGTAACTAAACTAATGTTTATAACCCAAAATGATCTGGTTTTCATCCCTAAAGCAAAATTAAATTCTGCAGAAATGACACAGTCCTAGCCAAGGAAGTGACAGGCACCACATCCAGCCTGGTCCATTCAATCTTCCCATAACATTTGAACGCCCAAAGCATTTCTCTCTTCCTATTTGATGAAGACAAGCATGGTGACCTGGAGCTACTGCTAAAAGATGCAGGGCCACAGGATGCAGGGAAAATAGACTTCTGAAACACAGGGAGAATGATGGGCCGCTCACCAATCAGGAACATTCATTTCAGACATGATGTCACTATGACATCTCTGTTCATGAGTATGGTTGTCTCCACTAACAGAGATGGTGATGGCAATGAGAAGTGGCATCTAAAAGCAAGGGGAGATCTACCAGTTCAACCCCTGGGAGTAAATCTGATATGCCCTAAAGAATTTAGATAAGCAACATCAGTGTCATTGTTTTAGTCAGCTTTTTCACTGCTATGACTAAAGGATCTAACCAGAACAACTGTTAAGGAGGAAAAGTTTATTTGAGGGCTCACGGTTTCAGAGGTCTTAGTCCATAGAAGGCCAGCTCCATCCCTCAGGGCTTGAGGTGAGGCTGAACATCACGGCGGGAGAGGGTGGCAGAGGAAAGCAGCTCGTATCACAGTGATCAGAAAGCCAAGAGAGAGAAATTCTACTTGCCAGACAAATATGTATATACAAAACCATGCCCAAAATCCTACCTCCTCCAGTCACACCTTACCACTTCAATTACCCCTAAATTAATCCCTATCAGGGGATTAACTCACCGATTGGGTTAAGACTCTTACAACCCAATCATTTCTCCTCTGAACCTTCTTGCATTGTCTCACACATGAGCTTTTGGGGGACACCACATTTAAACCACAACAATCTTGTTATTTAAAAACACTACATTTAAAAAAGATCACTGTAATAGAAAACAATGTTCAATATCATAGACTGTTCATAGGAGTGAAATTTGTGTAACTTTAATTTTTTCAATAGAAATTGGGTAGCATGCATCAAAACATACAGCAATTCCTGAGTCTTGAACAATCGTACTCACCTGTACACAAGTACTGCACTATTGTCTATGTCCTGGTTTTTAAGTTGTCCTGTAGTTACATAAAATTTAAGCACTGAGGGCAACTAGGTAAAAGGTGCACAGAACCCCTCTGCACTCTTTTTATATTTTCCTGTGAATTTTAAAATAAATAAGTCATCTCTTTTTGTTAAATCAAGTAAATTTAATTCTAAAGTGTCACCGGGCATGGTGGTGCATGCCTGTAATCTCAGCACTTTGGGAGGCTAAGACAAGAGAATCACGAGTTCAAAGCCAGCCTCAGCAGTGGTGAGGCACTAAACAACTCATTGAGATCCTGTCTCTAAATAAAACACAAAACTGGGCTGGGGATGTGGCTTAGTGGTCGAGTACCCCTGAGTTCAATCCCCAGTACCCAAAAGAAAATAATAATAATTCTAAAGTGTCATTACAAAAGAACATTGAACTTAAAGCATGAACAGATGTTAAAACTCATGGATTCAACACCTGAAATTATCTTATTCTGAAAGACAATACAGGCAAGATTTGGTGTCTCTTATTAGCAGAAGTAAAGTCAAACTCATTTGTATCACTTTCCCCCGCAAAGCATCCAGAGACTTAACATAGAACACCCAAAATTAGAAGAAAGAAGATGTGTAAAATCAGGACAAACATTATTATTCTAACGCAGAGAGAACTAATTTAGAGAAAGCCCTCAATCATCCAAACCTAAATCATACTCATCAAAACTCCACATAAACCTCAAGAGCTAAATATGCTTTTATATGCATGTGTGTGTATATACAAGTCAACTGTGTGCAACACAAATAAAACTTAAACTCTTGTTCTCTCTTTCCAGGGTATTTCTGAAAAATGCTGCTAAATGTAACTCTACAATTTTCTCTTTTAGACAATTTGAGGGTTTACAGAAGACAGAAAATCTAAAAGGAGAAATCAAAAGGCTAACGTACTGAAAAAAACAAAGTTTGCGAAGGACTGCTGCCAATCACTACAGAGCTGAGATGTCTGTGCAGCAGGGCAGCGAAACAATATCCTAAAAACAGTCATTTCTCATCACTTTGAATAGGAAAAAAAAATAGTGGGACACAGGGGTTAAAAAAAATAACTAATTAATTTTTCACTTACTCTTTCTCTGAGTTAAACATGGGATTTCCAGAGTAGTTTTGATCTTGACTAGAGAAAAAGGAGGCTAAAAAGAATATTTGGGCCTCAAATGTTTGTGAGTTCCTAATAGCTTGTATAAAACTAAGAGTACGTAAATTCAGAGATGTTTGCATTTCAAAGGATATATATTTAATGTATTTCACTGGACTATTTTGACAAATTGCAAAAAGAAAACTAAATTAGGATCACTGCAGAATGTTTCTTTTTATTTTCATTGTTTGTTTCTTGCTTTTGTTTTAAGGTTTGCGTTTATCCTCTTTCTTATTCTTTTGAAGATATACTGATCAAATCTTACTGTGGAATGACATATTAGATCTCTAGGTCTAGGGCTGGGGGTGTAGCTCCGGGGCTGAGCACTTGCCTAGCATATACAACACCCTGGGTTCAATCCCCAAAACCACCACCAAAAAAAAACAACCAACCAACCAACCAAACAACAAAAGAAAACAGGATTCAAATATTGACTATGATACTACCTAGCTATGAACTCTAAGCTATATTGAGGATTAAATAAACAGTGAGAACACTGTACAAGACAGGGATAAATGTATGCACACACACAGTAGATTATCATTGTCTAACACTATTTTTGCAAATGACTGGTTATGGTGAACAGAAAATTTTTTCCAATTCAGTAGTTATACAGAAAATGTGGTAAAAAGCCTCTTGCTGTTCAGATGTACTATGCTATTTTTAACAAAATTTCTAGAACACTTTGCTTTCTATTACAAACACATTTTTCAACCGCCAATCTTAAAAAATAAAAAACTATCTTTTTAAAGGAGTAATTGGGTATAGGATGTAAGGTTGCATTTTATTTTACTTTATTTTTTAAATTTTTTAATTTGTCCTAATTAGTTACACATGGCAGTAGAATGCATTTTAATACACTGTACACATATGGAGCACAACTACTAATTCCTCTGGCTGTACATGGTGCAGAGTCAGACTTGTAGTGTAATCATACATATATATAGGGTAATAATATCTGTCTCATTTTACCATCTCGGGGCCGCCTCAGTCTGAGGACTCCAGCCAGGGCCTGAAGATATATTGTTGGGGTAATGTTGTATTTTTATGTATATAAGTAAAATATATTCACAATCATTTTGAATGATACATATTTCAACTCTGGGAAAAATTTCCCTAACCAGATATCAAGAACAATCACTCAATCCCAAGCTATAAACCAGCAAAACAAAGAATTAGACAAACTGTGGAGCTGCCATATTTACCCTGCCATATGTGCCTCCAGAACTCACTTAAATGACAGAAAAGTCAACGACTATCTTGTTTAATCCATTACTTCAGCTAAACCTAAACCCTACCAAAGACATTCTTTTTCCAGTAAAATATCTACTATGTAGCTGGCTCTAGACTCTGAATTTATCTCACTTCTTTCTTTTACAACTTTCATAAAGAACACAGATACGGAGATGGAGGCACAGAGACTTTTAATACTTTCCTAAACATTCAGAACTTCAGTGTATGATGTAAGGAAGGATGTTTTAAAATTAAAAGTAATCACCTTCCAGGACTGTTAAGATAAATTAATGAATAAATTTCTTCCTTCTGGGTTTCAGTAATTTGTCCTCTTATCCTCTGGAGTGAATTCCGTTCCTCTAAAAGCCAGTCATTAATCGATCGTCAAAATATGTGGGATTAAACTACTTGATTATTCACAACTCTATTGCATTTTAGCAACTATCGTTCCTGAAAATGTCAATTATTATGGGGTATACTCAGCCCTTTTGGTTGAACAAGACTGCAATCCCCAACAGCCATATGCACACTTTTGTATTTCTTAGTTGATTCTGTTTGGTATTCCAGTCAGAATATGAAATGAATGGAACTCAAAATACCTTTTTAAACTAATCCCTCCCATAACATCATTTACACAAGTAACTATCATCATAAAGAAAGCTGATTCATCACACAGCCTCTGAGAGAATTTTTCATAATCTATGGCAAAAAGAGAGAGTACTTAGTAGTAAATTCAGTGAAACCGAGTAATGGACTCGAGAGGAAGGAACTGCTGTAATCAGTGCATTCTTTGTTTTAAACATATTGCTTTTCTTATGAGATGACAGGAAAGGAAAACACGCTATTCCTATATCAAACCAGGCTAAACTAAGCACTAGGCAA
Source organism: Xerus rutilus (assembly GCA_028644305.1). Taxonomy (NCBI): domain Eukaryota; kingdom Metazoa; phylum Chordata; class Mammalia; order Rodentia; family Sciuridae; genus Xerus; species Xerus rutilus. The sequence continues at coordinate 72,704,779 of CM053403.1, read as the reverse complement.
TATATGAGATAGGAATCTCAATTTATTTATAACCTCAATTACTAAGGCATATTGCCTTAGCATCTTATATATGAAGTGTGACAATAAAGTAATGAGATCAGTTCTTTTGTTTGGTTCATAAACTGGCACTGACGGGTATTTCAAAATAAGAGTTTCTAAACAATATTGAGAACTGAAAAATGGATAGAGTAAGTTTATGGTCAAGATCATTTCAAATGGTTGCTTTATTAAAATGATAGCCAGGTACTCAATCTTCACAACCCATACATATAAATGTTAATTTTGTGACAACAGAATTAAATACTGAGAAATATGTGTTCTCCTTTTTGCATTTTACAAGAAAATCCTCCAAATGTGAACATACATTTTATTTTATTGCCTTTGTGGGAAAATCTGCATGTCATCCTTTGAGATCAGGATTAAATAGTTTAACATGAAAACTTCAACTTTTGGATTCTTTACAGTGACTGTCAGACTGCTCATCATCTAAAACTAAAAGAGAAGAAACAGTTCTCAATTGCTCAGATATTAGTATACATAGGGAAAACAGCTTATGGTGTTTCATAACATGCTATAATGAAAATAATGTACTCAGAAGGAAGAAGAAAGGAAAAAAAGAACCATCCCCCAAGATGGTATACAGGGACCTGAGATGAAGAGGATAGAGGTGAAGAAAGGGTAACCGTGAGTAGGTTGCACACATAAAAGTGTGCCAGAAAGAAGAAAGAATCTATGCATGGATGACAGTGTTCTTTTTCTGTAGAGATGAGGCAAGTATAATAACTCCAAAATATTCTCGGTCCATGAGCACATTCTCGTGTACATCAATGACCTCAGTGCACACCTTCTTTACTCTCCACAGAGAATGTTCAAATTGTTATCAATTGTTGTGCTCATGTCCTTTTCATTCCCACTGATATATTTACAAGGATATGACCTGGCTTTCAAAGTAAGACAGTTTATCCTTTTTAAGAATTCTCCTTTCTCCTTCCTTTCCTATAATCATGTGTCTACTTTATTCTTATTTCTTTCCCTCAACATCCTCTTTATTTCACTTTTTTTCTCAACTCCTCAAAATCTTTTCCATCTCCTATCATGTGTTCTATGCCATTCTTAGGGAAAATACACACTCATAAACACTCCACATATGCTCCAGTCTTGAGGACCAATAAAATGAGTTATTAGCCAAAGTCCACCTAAACAGATTCCAAGGACATAATCAACATCATCAATCATTTATCAAGATGAAATAACCACTCCACATCCACTAGCCCAGTCAAAATCAAAAAGATAGACAATAAGGTAATGAGGTTTACTGGTGAAGATGTAGAGTAACTGGAACATTCCTATGTTACTGGTAGGATATATCAACTGGTACAGCCAGTAGGGAAAAGAGTTCAGCAAAAGAGAAATTTATGCTCAGCATATAATCTAGCATCCCTCCTCCCAAATTAAAGCACTTTTATGGGAATGTATATAGCAGAGTTATTCATAAAAACTCAAATGAAAACCATCCAAATGTCCATAAGAAAAATATTTATAAACAAAAGACAAGAGAATACTACATAGCATCAAAAACAAAGTACTTATAATAATGAGAACAAACCTCAAAAACATTATGCTAAATTAATTCTGACATGAAAGAACATGCATTTTATTATTACATTTATGTATAATGTCTAAATGAGGCAAATATACAAAGACAGAGCGGATGGGTGGTTGCCTGGGGCTGAGACTGGAAGTAGGAATTGACTACAAATGCCCATGAGGATTTTCAGGGAATGGTGAGGATGTTGTGAGACTTGACTGTAGTAAAATTTGCACAACTTTATAAATCTATTTTTAAAAAACGGTATTGTACATTTTAAATGCATGGATTATATAGCATACAAATTAGATCTCAATAAAGTTTTAAAAAGATATTCTATTAGTATCATTTTTTATATGGTAGTGATAAATATTAGCATGACAAGTATCTATTCAACAGAAAACACTGTAAAATTAGAGAAATCTTTTCATGAATGAAAAATCCGACAGCCTGGGCAGAAAAAGGTTATTAAAATGTCCAGGCAGATTCATAGCATGTTAAATGTTATACTTTAGTTCTCTTAGTATTCATACAGCAGACTGAAATATGCCCTTCATGTAATATGCTCCAGGTTAAAAATTCATCAAATTTAAAGCTCTAGGTTATTAATTATATTCTTTTTATGTATTAATGGGTATATCAAAAATAGCTTACTTTACATAAATGCTTTAAATTACAAATCAAGACATTGGTAATTGCTAAGAAAAAGTAGTATTTTCCCCACATTCCCATTGTTTATCTCTCTGTATACCTTTAACAGACCTTTTCATACTGTACCATAAGGGGCCCTTTCCATGTCTGACTCACTACATTTGTGTAAGCTTCTTGTAGGGAGAAGAAATATTCTCACTGACTTGTTCACAGCTATCATATAATTATTATTCAATGAATCTTTATTGAACCATATACACATTAGTTTCCCATGGCTGCTATAATAAATTACCACTAACATTCTGAACTAAAACACGGCAATTTATTTTCTCAAGTTTATGGAAGCCGGAAATTCCAAGTTATCAACAGGGCTACACTCCCACTGAAAGCCCTAGAGAACACTCCTTCCTTGCCTCTTCCAGCTTCTGGTGACTTTGGGCACTTCTTGACTTTCTTGGCTTAATTACATCTGCAAAATCCTTAACTTCATTACATCTGCAAAAACCCTTTTTCTAAATGAGATTACATTCACAAATCTCAGGGATTTGGATGTGGCCCTTTCAGGGCGCCACCATTTAATCCACTACACTATATAATCTGAAAATTAAATTGAAGTCATTTTAAAGGGCTTGACAATAACCATTTCAAAATTAAACAGTTAGGCTGGAATCTAAGTCAGTGGTAGAGCTCCAGCTTAGCATGCATGAGGCCTTGGATTGAAACTCCAGCACCAAGAAATAAAAACTTAAAAAATTAAGGAGCTTCAGCTTCACCACTATGCTGATGTACTTTTAACTGGAGAAAATTGTTTGTTTTTTTTGAACTTGTCTTCAACTTAAATTACAGAAGCAGATTTTATGATGTATTTGACTATGGTCTATTGAGAAAATAGGAAGCAACCTTTTCCATCACTAAAATAAATCTAATTCACTACAGCATGAGCCAGCTTCACATTATGCTCCCATGGTTTCAGATTTTTCCAAATTTCTCCTCTTGAAAGACAGAAGTAATTTTCCATAACTACTATTACTTTCCAATACTATTTTTCCAAAGGAGGAATGTTTTAATACATCCTGGACTAGAATAATGTATTTTAATGGATTGTAAAAAAATATAAAAAGACATTTTGCTCCTTTTCTCAACATCTCATCATGGCCTTCAGTATCAGAAGCACTATTACCTACTTCATCATGTACACAGGCATTAGTTTGTGTCTGGGGAAAGGATGTAAGCAGCCACGCACATCTGACTCTGAGTCACTGCAGGCTAACCTAAAGACAGAATCCAATTCTACTGCTTTGACAGGGAATAAGGGGACAGAAAATAATATGCTGGTAAGTATTTCAAAAATGAGAATAAATAGAAAGACCAGGTGATTTTGAAACCTAACTTCTAGATGTGACTAGAACTCAAAAGTCATCAACTCCAGCTACCCTACCTATGACCTTGGGACATCGCCATATTGTCATACATATGCTACCTAATTTTCAGGCTGATTTTCAATGATACACTAAGAAATTCACAGAAAATGAAAATGAATATTCTGATCTACAAAGATTTGAGGCTACCTCATTAATGCCAGCATTATTCCTTTCCCCAATTACACCATACTGTGTCTATTTCCACTTGATTTTGAACCTTCCTGTAATAACGAAAACAAAAGGGAAGGGCAGTAGGTATTAAATTTCTCTTATAGGTTCTTTTTCAAAGATAAGCATGTGATTTTATCCCAATTTACATGATCCAAATACTGTATTGTACTTTGAAATGGAAGGTGTAAATAAACCTAAGAATGAATAAGCATCAGTTTTAAAATCAAGTTTTTGCTTGTTTTCTTACTAAACAGGATTTAAATTCTGAAGGCTTATAAGTGTTTCATCAAACTATGGGGCTTTAATTTTTAAAGTTTAAGAAATATATATGCTGATGTTTTCCTAGCACTATTAAAATGTTACATTAGATTCTCAACAAGTTTTAGTGGGGTGGGATAAAGCAATAAAAAGAAAATAAAATTGTAATTTATGAAGGCAGTATTTTGTAGAAATTAACATTACTTACTTTTAAATGTATAATTTTTTTCATTTCCTCATTTATAATTTATATTAGAATAAAATATAAAGAACTTATTAATAACTGACATGGAAGACAGATTATTCTTATTTAAGGAAAAATGAAATAAATGATAGGATGGAAAAGGGTTTTTTGAAACTATGAAAGTCTACAGAAATGTACTCTATCTGATAAATCATCCTCATTCACTGTAAAAAGTAGATTTGTAAGCCTCACGAGAGCAACAGACTTTACTAGCTTTGTTTACCAACTTATTCTTAGAACTTCGAGCTATTCCAGGCATAGAGCAGGTTCTCAATACCTATTTGCCAAATGAATGAATAAAGAAATAAAAGAGACCAACACTGCAGCTGCACAGACTTAATTTTGAATACAGGTCCGACTGCATACATGCTAACCTCCCCGTCCATCCCAGCCATTTGGCACATGGCACAGCATTTCCCACAGTGCACCCCACTTCCCTCAGTTACTCTATAAGCCTCTTTCTGCATCCCCAGTGTCTGTCCCCATGAGACTCATATTCTGAAAGTGTTTGAGGATGATGATAATAGATAGGGGTAGAAGGTCTTCTCTAATATCTATAATGTCTGAAGTAACTACCTTTTACAAGTGACCTATTGTATTCACCAATGCTTTCCAGAGAAACAAAAGAGAACATATGGGTACATACACAGGGGACTTATTATAAGGAATTCATTCATGTGGTTACGGAGGCTAATAAGCCCAAAATTTGCAGGTGCACCAGCAAGCTACAGACAGGAGAGTCAATGTTCCAATTTGAGTCTGAAGGTAGGAAGAGCTGATGTTGCAGATGAAGTCCAAGGGCTATCTGCTAGGTAATTCTTGCTCAAGGGAAGCCAGTCTTTTTCTTCTATGCAGGCCTTCAACTGATCAGATGAGGCCCACACACATATAGACAACAATCTGCTTTATTCAAATTCAAAAATTTAAAAATTAATATCATCCAAAAACACCCTTTCATAAACATCCAGAATAAGGTTTGACCAGATATTATAGAGTACTTTTGGCCCAGTCAAATTAACAAACAAATTAACTATCACACCTACTGTATGGGTCCTATCATGTCTGCTCTGGAACTGTATATAACCAAACTATATCCATCGTTTCCATGTTTCTAAGTGACAGAATAACTTCATAAAATAGCAAGAACAGATTTTTGTTCTTTGGTTGTGCTGGTATAGTATTTGATTGACTCCCCCAAACACAGGCACATTTCAGTACCTAATACTCTTGCCTGAAACAGAGACCTCTGGAATTACTCATTTCTATATCATCAAATCCAAGTCAATGTCTCACTAGTCTTTTTGCCTGAATTCTAGGATAGGAGTTGGGGGCTAGCTTTAGGGAGTCCCAACAAACTAGGTCTGGCCACTTGCCCCAAACATCAAATGTAAAAACAATGATGAAGTAGGAAAAGAATTTACTTAATATATCTATATTGGGAAGACTATGGACTACTGTCATCAGCCCTGTCTGTGGATACTAACATAAGCTTCAAGTTTAAATAGGGAAGAAGCAGGAGGGGACAAGATCTGCATAATTAAGCAGTCTTGGTCAAACTGTGGTCTGGTTGATCATTACCTCAGTTCTGGTTGAGACCATCCTTATCACTTGAAGGAGCCACTCTGTTCCCATTGTGAGATGACTACCACTGCTTAGCAGGGGCAGCTTCACCATGGGTTGATGTGTCTACAAGGCTCACTGTCTCTGGAAGGTTTATGGCAATGGCTGAGGACTTCTAGATGCTGTTCCAGGGGCCTGGAACAGGATATTTATTGTAAAAGCTGGCAGTTGACAATCTGTTGATTATTATGACCCTACAAATCTTGAAAATAACTTAGTTTTTCTTATCTTGGTGGCTTCAGCCTTGAAGGGAGAAGAGATAGGTTAGGTAAATATAGGAATAAGCAACTTTTTCTTGTAGATGGACACTTCCTAAATGATTAAGTTGTTCCCTGTGCAGAGCCAAGCAGGAATCTGACCAAAAGTTTAAGGTAATAAAGGAGATGCCAAGCTTTTATCCTGCTTTTAGTCACCTATCAGGCATCAAGAGCCCAAGTGAAAGAGTCAATGCTTTCAGCAAAAGCAAGCTCTAAGTCTCTGATTTGGTCTTGCCAGAGTATGAACAGATCTTCATGATGCTACAAATCTGAGTATCTGTGTGGATCCCTGGAGCCCAATACCTATCTTTAAAGTGAAGAGAGAAATAGGGAAGGAGAGGGTTAACATCTCATTGCTGAAACCAACCCTCCACTCTCCAGCTGTGAACAATTAGGCTTGTCAGCATTCCCTCCAGGAAACTCCTGCTGCTTTATTAGGATGAATGGGAAACAGGATTTTGACTTTTTGATAGGTGAGGTTATAAATCTACCATCAAGACTGGGAAAAAACCAGCTGGGTTTATGTGCACAAGCTGAATCTTTAATTATGGACCCCACAAGATGTTCAACTTTGGATTGCTTATTATGTTCCAAGGCAGAAGTGGAAAGAGATGGAGGAACCAGGTTTGTGTCTGAGGACTTACTTTATTTTCATGGAATTATATAGAAGAGCAGGTAACAGCTGTGCAGAACAAGGTCTCTGAATATCCCTGCTGTGTCAACTTGGAAATATTTGCTACACACAATTCTTCCCATGGCCAGTCACAATTTTATGACTTTCTCTGAATTTCAAGTTTCATTTTAAAATAACCTTTGATATAAAAATGGATAATCCAGTTCTGAGACAATAGTACCAGGGGGAAGGCAACTTAAAATTGAGTTTTGGTGCCTATTATTTAAAACACACACACATACACACACACAATATAATAAGAAGTTCCACTAGGAGGAAACAAAAAAGATCTCTATGACTAATTTGAATGCTACTTTGTAAGGATTCCGAATTTAATTGAAAAATAGTAGAAAAACTTAACTGATAGAGCAGTAAACTTACAAAATAATACTCAAGCGGTTGTTTTTGAAGTCAGTCCTTTTACCAGCCTACAAGACCTCCCTGCTCAATATAATTCATTTTAGGAATGTGTGATGAAAAAGTTTTAAATCAGTGAAATATCTGGTCAAAACCACTTCCAGTTGCTCATCTGGTAGCTTAGATACCTCTTATTTAAGACATGCACATTTCTATTTTGCAAAATTCACTCTACATCTGACAGTGTTGTATCTGGTCTCTTTAAATTCAGCTTGCCCCTGACCCTTCTAGTCAAATAAGAAATGCAACGATGACTGAACATGCAATTTTTTGTACATTTTGGATAAGAGCATGGTTTATTAATATTGTATTCCTGACCGTACCCTGTCCACAGAAGTCCTCAGAAAGTGTTCACTGCATTAAATTCAAAGCCTCTCTTTAAACAGAATCCAGTGCCCACTGAGATGCTTAAGACAATCACATAACCTTTCTGTACCTTCTCCTTCACTTGTGTACAATGGGAATAAAAGTATTAGACCAAGATAGGTGACACATTAAACTTGATGCCAGGCACAAAATCAGCACTCAGTAAAGGTTTGTTTATTTATTTATTTACTTATATATTCATTTATTTAGGTACTGGGAATCAAACTCAGGGCCTTGCACATGCCAGGCAAACACTCTACCCCTCACCTATATTCCCAGCCCTTCTCATTGTATGCTTTTAATGGATAGGATCTTGCTAAGTTCCCCAAGCTGGTCTGGAACTTGAAATCCTCTTGCCTCAGCCTCCAAGTAGCTGACCTTATAGGCAAGTGCCACCATGCCTAGTCTCAGTAAAGGTTATTTTTAGACAAAACTTTCATTATTCATTGCATAAGGAAAAAGTGATAAAACATACAAACACATTACATAAGGCTCAGGCACTTTACAAGTTTGGGGGTTTAAAAAATTATTTTAAGCAAACTTCTCAATTCACAGCCACATTTTAAGATTAAAGTAATTCTTGTTTAAAACGTTCAGCTATTTTAAATACCATACAGGAGGGCTAGGGCTGCGGCTCAGTGGTAGAGTGCTTGCCCGGCATGTGTGAGGCACTGGGTTTGATTTTTCAGCACCACATATAAATAAATACATAAATAAATGAATGAATAAATAAATAAACGAATGAATGTCCAGTGACAACCAAAAATTTTTAAATAAATAAATAAAACAAAATACTATACAGGGCCAAAGGTGTGGCTCCATGATAGAGTTGCTTGCCTAGCATGTGGAGGCCCTGGGCTTGACCTTTAGCATGGGAGGGAGAGGTGCAAATAAAATACCAGCTCATTCAAATAATCTCATGCATAAGATTTCATCTTGATTTGTGTGTGTGTGTGTGTGTGTGTGTGTGTGTGTGTGTGTGTGTGCGTGTGTGTGTTTTGTTTGTTTTTATTTAAAGGGTTGAGTGTGGCCCAGTGGAAGGACAACACTTGCTTGCCTAGCATAAGGCCCTGGGTTTGATCCCCAGCATTACAAAAATAAATAAATAAAGCTATGCTCAAAAAGAACTGGGAGGCCATGAAAATGTGCCACTGAGACCTCCTGCTTCCTCCGAGTGCACAACCAGGTTTTCCTTAATTAGGTTACATTTCCCATGGAGCTGTTCCCAGTCAATGACTAAGCAAGGCTTCAAAATTACAATGGATCCATTCCTCTAAGAGGTGGGGCTTCCCTAAAAGGCAATTTGGCTCCAGGAATCCCCATTAGCCTGGGCATAAAACTGCTAGAACTGTATGCCCCTAGAGCCTGAGACTCTTCCTACGTTACCCCATCCTCCTCTCTCTCCTTCACAGGGATCAGACTGATACATAGTCTTAAGGTTCTATCCACATCCTCTTTTCTCCTCTCAAAAACTTTCCCCTAATAAATAAATCTCTTTTATGTTTAATTCCATCTTGACAACCCAAAGCAACACTATAATTTTTGAAAGAAATACCTTATTAAATGCTTGCACTCCTTGTCAACTGACTACAGGCTGTGGTAACCCCAGTAGTCAATGTGGAAATCCTTCTACACATGATATGAGAGAGGCCTCAGTAGGGCCACAGTGCAATTAAATCCATCACATCAATAACTTCAGGACAAGAAAATAAATTCTCAAGGCATTTAAATAAAAATAAAGTAACAAAGGCTTAGGAATTTTTTTTTTTTTTTTTTTTTTTGGTACTGGGGATTGAGCTCAGGGGCACTCGACCACTGAGCCACATCCCCAGCCCTATTTTGTGTTTTATGTAGAGGCAGGGTCTCGCTGAGTTGCTTAGCACCTCGCCATTGCTGAGGCTGGCTTTGAACTCGCGATTCTCCTGTCTCAGCCTCCCTCAGTGCTGGGATTACAGGCTTGAGCCACCGCGCCCGGCTGGCTTAGGAAAATTTTAACAGACCTAATGCCAGTTCTCTAACTTGGTTAAACTATGTGCTATATTTAAGATGTTTTTCCCCTAATATAACCACAGGTTTTGTTTAGGATAATAATGTTAACTATTTTCATCATCTCCATTTTTAAAACAATATATTACAAATGATAAGAAATATACATTATCTTTCACTTTCAAAGGAGGCAGATGTGCCAGAAACCTAGATCATACTATAGACTGATTATAAATATTTTCTAATTTCTTTCTTCATTAAGATAGTCATGTTCCTTTTCTAGCATGAACATTGTCTGTGTGATTTTTCAGATATGAGTATTACCTAACCACCTTCTTTGGGCTTTTTAAAATTTGATCACTTGATAACAGCAATATCCAGAAAATAGGAACATGTTATCCACTGAAAAATTTTATTAGTTATCTGTTTGTGTATAACAAATTACTCTAAAACTTGCCTGGTTCAGAAGGGGAAGGATGGGTTTTCAGGTCATTCATGTGGACCCCAGCTGAATTTAGTCCCTTGAGACTGTTGGACTTGGGCCTTAGCTCCCAGCCAGCTATTCACTAGAGGCCTCCCTCATTCCTTGTCACATGGGCCTCTCTTTAAGGCAGCTGGCATTTGGCAGAACAAGTGAGCAAGCAAGAGAGAGGATTCCTAAGAAAAAAAGTTGCAGCCTTTATAACCTAATCTCAGAAATAACCTCCATCACCTCTTTTCCACAAAAGTAACTAACTAATCCAGCCCACACTAAAGATGGCACAAGTGCCTGAATACTAAGAAACAAGGACCATGGGGCAATCTTCAAGTGTGCCTGCCACACTGTGACTGTGAAAACTCATTTAGGAAAAGTTTCCTCAAAAGCTTACAGACCAGCTCATTGAAATAAGAAAAAAAAAATTATAACAAACAATTGAGGATTATAGCCTTTTTTCAGTTAAAAATAATAATAATGAACTGGAAAAAAAACGGCCAGTGCTCTGGGATATACAGAATGAACAGGTGGGAGAGCACAAAGTAAGGAAATCTGGTTTTTGAAAGCATGACAGAGCCATGTGGGGAAGCTCAGAAAAACGGTGCTTTGTTCATAGTATCAACCTAGAACATCCTCCTTCAAAAGGGAAGAATTTTAAATGATGAAGCTCAAAAAAAGTTTGAACTATGTTAGTATCAAGACAAGGATTTAAAAACAATAATTTATTTCAGCACTGGTTTCCATGATTGACTCAAAGATTTTCACAGCAATTTATTTCTGGCAGAATCTAATTTAGCCTGCAAAATACTATAAATTTTACTTGTTATTGATTTAGAATAATTTTAAGGGAAATCTAATTGGTTTTTTAAAGATATTACCATCTTGCTTAGAGTATTCCCGATGCCAAGCTGAATTTTATTTTATATTTGGTCAAAGACAACCACAATCTAACAATCAGAACTATAAAATTATAGAAACTTATTCTGCTGAGAAGAATTTTAGAACACATTTAGTTCAATCCCCTTGTTGCTTTCACTCCTGGCTATCAATCTTTTTTGGGGGGAAGTGGGTGTACCGAAGATTGAACTCAGGAACACTGGACCACTGAGCCACATCCATAGCCCTATTTTGTATTTTATTTAGAGACAGCGTCTCACTGAGTTGTTCAGCCTCTTGCTCTTTGCTGAGGCTGGCTTTGAACTTGAGATCCTCCTGCCTCTGCCTCCGTAGCCACTGGGATTTCAGGCGTGGGCCACTGACACTGTGCCTGGCTCTGGCTATCAATCTTAAAGGTTACCTTGGTCTTAGCTTTGGTCCAACTACCCTTCCAAGTTTCACAGTTCAAACATTTATAAATTTATACAAACTAGTGATATGCTTATTAAAATCTAACAACATTGTGCCAAGTCTGGCTTTGTAGCATAAAAAATAACATGGCTCAGTTTTAAGCCATGCACTTAGAAGTTGTAATAAATAAATGAATACATGAAGTAATAATAGAAAATCATTTACTCTAGAGACACCTTCAGGATGTGCCTGTTGATTCTCCAAATCATGTGTTTTACTTCTTACATTACTGAAGTTTTGAATCCCCAATGAACTTTTGCTTTGGGCTGGAGAAAAAAAAAAAAAGCATCATTATATAAAGTGAAACAAGCTCTTTAAAAATAGCTCATGCCAGGTGCAGTGGTGCACACATATAATCCCAGCAACCCAGGGGGCTGAGACAGGAGGAGTGCAAGTTCAAGGTCAGCCTGGGCAACTTTTGGAACTTAAGAAAATCGGTATGGAAAGGAATGAATATCTGGGGCATGATGTCATTTCACAAGTATAGCATACCTGGCTATGTCAACATCTGCAGCTGTTAGGGGTGTTACAACTTTAGGGATAGGAGGGTGGTGACAGTAGTTCCTAGGATGAGGAGCACAATCAAAACCCAAAGAAATCTCAGACAAAAACTAGAGACCAAATCTGATACACTGAAATGAATTAGAGAAATTTTTTTGACATCAAAATTTAAGACTTTCCATCTTCATAGGTGGTGAAAGAAAATGAAGTAAAACCGGAATATTAGATCTTGGGGAGTGTGCTGACATTACAATGACTGCAATACAAGAGTCAATCTGCTTCACAAGATTTGACAATACTGCATGAACAGAACCCAGTCCATAAGAAGAAAAGTGCTGTTTCTACTCCACTTCAAGCAGGATTCAGCTTCTTAGAGACACTGATTAATCACTTCATATATAAGGAAGAGAAACCAGATTAACAAGAAAACCCACAACTGTCATACAAAGAAAAGCTAAAGAATGTGAAGGTGTTCATCGTGAGAAAGCAATGTTTTAGGAGGACAAATGCTGCCTGAAAGTATCTGTAGAACTACAGCTAGTAGAAGGGTAGGAAGGTATTCCTAATCCAAGAGGAATTGGGTCCCCAGGAAGCAGTGAGCTCCAGTCTCTCACAGTTCAGAGTAGAGGCAAACAAAGGTATCAGCACTGTGTTAGACAGAGTGTAGCCAGGACAGTTAACAAAGACCACCAGGGCCTCTTCAAATCCCAAGTCTAAGTTGGTCCATTGCTCAAGTTCAGACAGCTTTTGGACCACCATCAGTTGCTAGCTCAGGAGACCAAGATGTGCCAACCCAAACTATGCCTCCTTGGCATAAAGATTATTTTGAGCTGATTATTTTTAGAAACTGTAGTCACTGGGGAAAACTCTAAAAATAGAATAGAAATAACCCTTTTATAAAGGAAATCTGGTTATAAGGGTGTCTCCCTCTCTGTACCAGAAAAAGGAGGATGACTAAATCACGAGAGACTGATCAAAGGAGAAAGCACCCACTTAGATCTGCATAACAACCCTTAACCCTTTTTGACTGGCTTTTCCTGATCCTGTGTTCCTTATCTGGCTTTCCCAAATACTTCTTTTTCTTATCTTTTCTTTTTTTTGGTACCGGGGATTGAACTCAGGGGCACTTGACTACTGAGCCACATCCTCAGCCCCTCTAAATAAATGTGTTTTATTTAGAGACACATTTGAGTTGCTTAGCACCTTGCCATTGCTGAGGCTGGCTTTGAATTCACGATTCTCCTGTCTCAGCCTCCCAAAGTGCTGGGATTACAGGCGTGTGCCACCGCACCCGACTGTCCTACACACTTCTTGATTCAATAGACTGTGAGATTTAAGCCTGAATTCAAATCCACCTTTTTGAGATTCGCTCATTTTCTCAGGGTATTTCCTATACAGACATATTATCCAACTTCTGTTTGTTTGTTTTCTTGTTAATTTGTCTTTTGTTACAGGAGTTTGCCCCACTAAGAATTATGAAGAATAGAAAATCATTTTTCCTCCCCTACACTAGAGACAGAGTATAAGGATAAGCATGTTGACACCTCCAAATTATGTGTTCTACTTCTTACATTACTGAAGCTTTCTAAACCCCAAGAAACCTTTGCTTTGGGAGGGAAAGAAAAAAGCACCATTATATAAACTCAAGTAGCTTGTGCCAGAAAGCTGTGCCAGGTGCAGTGGTGCACACATAAAATCCCAGCAACTCAAGGAGCTGAGAAAGAAAGATTGCAAGTTCAAGGTCAGCCTGGGCAACTTAACAAAACCAGGTGTCAAAATAAAATTAAAGAAGTTAGGGATGTAACTCAGCAATAGAGCTTTTGCTTAGCCTTTCCAAGGCCCTGTTTCAAACCCCAATGCAATCAGTCAATACTATAATTCTAATTTATTTCTTACCCCATCAGCATAGATTCCTCCCAAAAATGCTTACTGAAAATAAATGTACTAAAGGTGGTGGTATGTATGGCACATTGGTTCAAAGGGAAACACATACTTTTATCATGACACATTACATTAGTCTATGGTCTCTAAACAACAATGCCACAATGGTTCAGAGAAAGATGCACAAATGTACTTCAGGTAAAGCATTAAGAAGAGGCTAAATTCTGACCAGGGTCATCAAAAAAGAGAAAAATTTAGAGGAGGTGTACATTCCCAAAGGGCAAATGTTTTAGCAGCAAAGAACATCAAAGACAAAGACAAGCAAAAGCAATGGGATCCCCGTCACTATCTCTGTGTGTTGAGACACAAAGGAATTGCATTTTCCTTCTGTCCAACCTCTATACTCTCATTTTATCTCTGATCTAAACTAATTAAAAGTAGATCTCGGCTTTTGAATGAGCCACAATGCTAATGAGGTAGCACCATTAGCATCAGGACTGGGAGGTAATTACTTCTATCTACATTTTGTCTGTTTTTGCTGAAATGTGGGAATGGGAAGAGGTGATTATGGAAGTACTCTAACAGGGCTTGGTGCAGATGCTTTCATCTGGAACACAGACTCCAAAAATCTTCAGCTGGTTAGGAACAGACATTTGTAGATACAATTATTTTAATACTGAAAAGCTAGAATAGGCTCCCTGTTTACTGTGAATTTTGTCAATGGCATTTCATGTGAGTATTTTTTAGTAAAACTTGGTTTCTGTGCTGTAATTTCTATGGCAACACTTCACTGTCGATGGTGATGGATTTGCGTGTGTTTAGGGGAACAGGGTAAGGTCAAATCAGACTTAGAAAACAGCTGGCAAAGGGAGAAGAGCAGGCAATGGAAAGACAGGATGGACAGCACCAGTGGGAAAATGTGCTTCAGTACAGGTGAGAAACATGGGGTTTTGGTGATGGCAGAAAGTGACAGTTTCAAACCTTCAAGAAGAGAATTAGTTCAGCCTGGAAACCTTGAGTCCTATGGGACTCTCAGACTTCATGGCCCACAATGACTGAGTAGACGATTGACGCCCCACAGATTCATTGCTTTTGACTTGGTGGATACTGACCAATGGCTTGGGAGTGTGTTGAGATCTTCTCAGTTTTACAACCATGCTACCGGACCCTCTATATCAGCAGCCCACCTAAACCCTCACGGTAGGCATCATCATGCCCCTTCTGTGGACTAGCTCCTCTCACAGCCATCGTCACTGTGGTCTTCATTCAGTCCCAAAGTCATGGAACTAGCCTGGCTAAACTGCATTCTACATTTCCTTCTAGAAAAGGGCTTGCTTGGCTCTGTACAATTTATTTCCAAATCTTACCTCGTCCCACCTTAGTAACTGCAAACTTCCACCCCATCCTCTTACCTTCCACTGCTCTCCAGCTACAGACAGCCTTGCTAAAAGGCCACAATGTTCAGAGGGCTCCAATGACCCCCAGCATTTCTCTTTCTCCTTTCTGAAAACTCCTTCCAGTTGGCTCTGAAATTCTCTCTTCCATTCTCCTTCCCTCAAGTCCTTCTCCCATCTCTTCTCTATGAGGCTTCCCTGGCTGCTGCACACTCCTTCTCTCTGTTTTTGACCTTCCACAGCACTTAAAATCAAGGTATCCAATTTAGTCCACTCAACCCTGCTGTGCCATCAAGGCCATCGAGTTTGGGGATCACATAGTACCTTCTGATTCCATCCCTTAGCATTCAAAACCAAGTTGAACAATCAAACTCCTCCAGTGACTACTTGTTGACAGGTGTGAACCGAGCCCCTCTGAGACACTAGGCCCTCTAGCGCGACATTTGGTCATTCAACAAATACTGCCCAAGATCCTTTCACATGCCAGGAAGTGTGCCCAGCACTGTGGGATCCATTAGGCAGGAAAACACATGCAAGCCCTGACCTTCTCCTGAGGGTGACAATACACAATACATAATTAAAAAACGTGATGACAGTTAAATGGGAAGGCACCGGATCGCATAATGAGTGTATAATGAGGTGATCTGATTTACTCTAAGGGTACACAGCCTGCTTTAGGACTATATCCAGTGCAGTACAGATTTAATAAGTAAATGAGTAGATGAATGAATACAGCTAAGGAGAAGAAATTAAAATTATGAAAGCTACCAAAAGCTTAACATACTTTATTAAATAAATGCACATGAACAGCACAGAGAAAAATGCAGTTATAATAGGTACTAAAAATCATAGGAACAATTTGATTGAAAACGACTATAGAGATGACCTAAAAACTGAATCCCCGGGGCTGGGATTGTAGCTCAGTGGTAGAGCGCTTGCCTCGCATGTGTGAGGCCCTGGGTTCGATCCTCAGCACCACATACAAAAAGCAATAAAATAAAGACATTATGTCCATCTACAACTAAAAAAATATTTAAAAAAAAAAACTGAATCCCCTCTGAACATAAAAAAAAGTAAAAACAAAACAAATATTCCACACAGTTGTGAGGGGACTCTCTAAAGCCTATGGACCTCAGGTTAAAGTCTCCTAATTTAGAGGCATCTTACCCATGAAGCTCACTTCTGGAAAGCACCACGTTAAACACTTCCAAGCAGGTCTCTAATAGACCCACACTGGCAGGCCCTTTGGAAAACTTGGGTTTGTTCAGAATATTCTAGGGACAAGGTAGTTTCCATGTCAAAAACACACAAACAAGCCTAAATATAAATCTGGAATGTGCTCTTTTGAGCCCTTAGACTAATACCTATTCTCAGGAGGCACATAAGAGAAGACAGAGCCTCTGCAACAACAGAGATATCAAACTCTGGACCTCTGCAAGGAAAGTCTGCATCTTATACCAAAAGCCAAGTCCCAACAAAATTTTACCTCCATTTTTCCCCAAGAAAGTGAAGAGATTTTTCTTGTAAACACAGGAACATAAGAGAGTATTGCTTTGTCTTTCGGACTAGTTTTACAACTAGGGAAAAGGCATCAAGAAAAATATTGAAAAAGTGTCAAAAGGCAATATGAAAAAAATGCATTTTTAAATGCTGTTTCTGTTTATCTTTGCACTATCAGATAATAACAATTTCTATTCCATCTATAACACACATAAAATGCAAATGTGAAGGAAGCGATCTAGTTTCAGTATTTGAATAAAAGTTTCAGAGATTAGGAAAATTTTATATAGTACTTTTAAGAACATGGGTGATGTAGTCAGACTGACTGATTCAAATACTGGTGTTAACAGGTGTGACCTTGAGTTAATGGTATTCATCCTCAGAGCCTCAATTTATATTACGTAAAATGAAAAAAGTAAAAATAATAACAGCAACCTTGCAGGGTTGTATATATATTAAATGAAGTAATCCTCATAAAAGAGTTTTAGTGCAATACCCAGAGTTTTCAAAACACAAAAACAATTTAGGCAGGAGAATATAAAGGGAATAAAAGAGAAATATTTCCTCATTAAACACAAAAACAGAATGATATATTTTCATGTTTCACTTTTCAATATATATTTAGATGAAAAATTTTGAATGACAAATTTCATAGATTTTCAAAAGAACTAGAATTCAAAGAAAATCCCCTCTTTCCTGAGCCTCTAATTCCTTCTCTGCCTTTCTTTTCTCTAAAGGAACTAGATGTTACACAGTAATAAAGCCAATCACAAATGGAAAACACTTTTTCAGATAAACATCTGCTCTTCAAAATGTGCTTAGAATTTTTGAGGGGTGGGTAGGTAGTTACAGGGATTGAATTCAGAGGTGCTCTACCACTGAACTACATCCCCAGCCCTTTTTATTTTTTATTTTAGGACAAGGTCTCATTAAATTGCCCAACCTGGTCTCGAACTTGCAATCCTCCTGCCTCGGCCTCCAGAGCTGAGATTACAGGTATGTGCCACCACAACTGGAATAATTTAACTCTTTTTTTTTTTCTGCACTGGGAATTGAACTCAGGGGTGCTTTGCCACTAAGTCACATCCCCAGTCTTTTTGCTGTTGTTGTTTTGTTACATTGAGGCAGGGTCTCACCAAGTTGCTGTGCTGGCCTCAAACTTGTGATCTTCCCACCGCAGCCTTCGAAGTTGCTAGGATTATAGATATGTGTCACTGTAGCCAGCAGAATTTTTTTATGATATCTTTATGTTTAATTTTAAAAGGTTTTTAATCTTTTCAGTCATATGCTTTCCACTAACCTGTGAGACAGTTTCCTTGAGGTTGTTATAGGGGTTTAATGCTAGAATGCAGAAAAAATACACTGACAAGCTTAGAGTTCTTTCCTATGGCAGAACACAAGTCTTATCAGCATTGCAGACAAAAAGAAAATAATGCTGAGAGACAACCCACAGCATGAGGGCAAAATACCTTGAAACAAAGGGGAATGATGAGCCACTGATGCTGTTAAACTCTGTAACACTTGCTGGTATAACAGGTCTCTATCTCAGAATTTAGTATCTATTTCTATTCTCTCATTCATTTTCCTAATTTGCACTGAACAATGTTCTTCAGTCAGCAGCTGCCACTGCACTCACTGGTTTCTGACTGAGCTCCTCCAACATGACCTGCACCACCTTGCCGGGGTCTGCAGAAAATCTTCAGGCGAGTAAGGACACAGCAGATCCCTTGTAGTCACTGTGGCTGTTCCTCTCCCTGCTGCCTGCCAATTAGTCTGCTGGCTGCTTTCTCTACAGTCATTGGAACTGTGTTCCTACTTCATGGATCTCAGGAACCACGTGGCAGAGGAACCAAATGGTACAAATGCCCAGTATTTGTCATCAACCTGGACCTCAAATGTCCTTGGCACAATCTACCTGAACTCTTAGAACATTTTTAAGGGAGGAAATATGAAAGTATTTTTAACAAGTGAAAAGGGAAAGGATTTATTCAGGAACAGTTTTATATGATGACTTGGAGAGTAGAAGGACTTATTAAATTAAAATGATCTCTACAGGTTCAAACTGTGCATTAGTGCTGTGCTCTCCTTTCCTCTCAAAACATAAAGATACTGTGTACGTCAACCTCCAAGTTTCAAAACCAAAAATTAAAAGACATTGAACCAGGATATCAGTGTCATTGGTTGAACTCAAACTGCAAATAGCACTGCATTGCTAACTCTGCCATTATGAAGGAAGAGGATTGAACAGCTAGAGCAGATGTGAGAGATGTTCAGAAACGTGGAGCCCTGAGGCAGGATGTTAAAGAGCTACTGAAATTCCTCAAGCATTGGGCAAAATGCTCAGTCACTACACAAAACAGCTCTACATCAGCAGCTCATGTCTGGAAGACACTGTTCTCCAACATATCATGAACTTCGCCTCCAACAAATCTCATATAGAAAATCCCCCAAATTAACCAGCTCCTTCATTTCATACCATTCATCTTAGATCAGGTGGAACCACTACCAAAACTATTCTGGTGCAGGAGTAAATACTTCATGGTGGTTTAGATTAA
This sequence comes from Xerus rutilus, assembly GCA_028644305.1. Taxonomy (NCBI): domain Eukaryota; kingdom Metazoa; phylum Chordata; class Mammalia; order Rodentia; family Sciuridae; genus Xerus; species Xerus rutilus. The sequence continues at coordinate 72,685,474 of CM053403.1, read as the reverse complement.
TACTTCAAGAAAACTCTTAACCTCAACATGTTCTGTCTCAGGAAGAATTGATTATGTTCCTAGCCTATCACCTCCTGTTTACTAAGGCAGCAATAATCAATCAACTGTATTCATGAAAGCAATCCATTCACAATAGCTATAATAAGTTAATAAATAACCCAAGAATGAGCTTAACTAAGGATGTGAAAGGTACAAAACACTAAAAGAAATTGAACACAAAAATATGGAAAGACCTCCCATGTTTGTGGATTGGAACAATCAATACTGTTACATGTTTATAGTAACCAAAGCCATCTACAGATTCAATGCAATCTCCACTAAAATATCAATTGCATTCTTCACAGAAAGTCCAAAAAATCCTGAAGAGCCAAAGCAACCTTGAGCAAAAAGAGAAAAGCTAGCTGTATAACAATACCTAATTTCACAATATGCTACATAACCATGGTAACCAAAACAGCATGACATAAAACAGACACACAGACAAATGTAACAGAATGGAAAACCCAGAAATACACCCACACCTTCAGCCAACAGATACTCAACAAAGGTGCCAAAAACTTACACTGGAAAAAATAATAAATGGTGCTGGGAAAACTAGGTATCCGTGGGCAGAAGACTAGAACTTGACCCCTATCTCCATGCTGTACAAAAATCAACTGAAGATGGATCCAAGAGCTATGACCTGTGACTCTGAAACCACCAAGAGAAAACTTCAAGACATTGGTACAGGCCAAGATTTTCTGGATTGGACCCCAAAGCACAGGCAACAAAAGCAAAACTTAGACTGGATTCCATCAAACAAAACTCTTCTGCACAGCTAAGGAAACGATTAAAACAAACTACCCACAAAATGGGAGAAAATATCTGCCAACTACTCATGTCACTAAATATACAAGAAAAACAATATCTCCCCCCAAAATAAAAGAGCAAAAAAGTAATCCAATTAAAAAATGGGCAAAAGATCTTAATACAAACTTCTCAAAAGAAGAAATGGCCAACAAATATATGAAAAAAAATGCTCAAAATCATCAGCGATTAAGGAACTGCAATTCAAGACTACAAGATACAATCTCACCCCAGTTAGAATGGCTATTTTCAAAATGCAAAACCAAAACAAACAAATAAAAAGAAACCAGTGTTGACAAGCATGTGGATACAAGTTGATGGGAATGTAAAGTAATACAGTCAAAATTGTAGGGAGGTTCTCTGAAAAACTACAAATGGAATTATCACGTGATCCATAATCCCACTGAAAAATGAAATGAAATAGGCCTATCAGAAGAAATACTTGCATGTCCATGTTTATTGCAATACCAGTCACAACAGCTAGGATAGGAAATCAGCCTAGGTGCCCAACATCAGAAGAATGGATAAAGAAAAGGTGGTAAGTATACACAATGGAGTAGTACTCAGCCATAAAGAATAGAATCCTGTCATTTTCAGCAAAATGGATGGAACCGAAGAACATTATGTTAAGTGAAGGTACACAGACACAAGAAGACAAGTATTCTCTGTTCTCTCTCATATGTGGAAACTAAAAACAGTCAACCTGAAACAGAACAGTGATACCAGGGATTGAGAAGGATGCAGGAATGATGAGTGTCAAAACAGGTGGTTGGATCTGATTAGTGCACATTGCTTGCATATACAGAAACACCACACTGAACCCCAATAGTATGCACATTAAATAATTAATAAATGTCAATAATATGAATAAATAAAATTCATTAACCTAGAAAAACTCAGAAAACAATTGCGCTAAAGGTCTCTTTACATTTAAAAATCATACTGAAGAAAATAATTTTTAAGTGTGCTATAACTAAAAGAGGAGAAAAGATTTTTAATTTATTAATTCATTAAAATAACAAGTCAAGTGCCTATTAATAAACATTGCATTTAAAAATCTAGAGTTCCTAAACCAAAATAATTTAGTGAATAGAGTTTTTAACAATTTTTTTTGCAAATCTCTTTGAATATGTGGCTTAATAGAATAGAAATCAAATTCCCCTAATTCCTTCCATATTCAATCTGTTTCTACGCGTTGTTTTAGTTGAAGTATATGAAGAAAATTTACCTTTGCTTAGATGTAGTTGGAAGGACTATGTTAATAACTTTCCAGATAACTGACATGTTATATTCTCCTGAAGAACATAACCAATAGTATGTATGGACATACATATACGTATGTGTGTATATATACACACATACACTTATATACATACATTTACAGACTATACATTAACTGTATTATATTAACTATATTACTATAAGATGAGAATTATTACATTGACTTACACAATCAGAGGCTGAATAGTCCCAAAATGTTTCAAAGGCTGGAGACCTTGGGAAACCAGTAACTACTCAGTCCAAAAAGTTGGAAGCCTTAGAACAAGAGGGACCAATGATGCAGCCCCCATCCCAGGCTGAAGGTCTGGAAACTCCCAAGAGGGTTGCTGGTATACATAGTAGTTTCTTAAAAGCTTAGCTGCAATGTAGAATCCACTGATATACATTCAACACTAAATACATCTTTTACCCATTGTGATGGTTAATTTTGTTTCACCTTAGCTAGGTTATGGTGTTAAATTGTTTATTTAAACACCAATCTATGTGATGCTTTGAAGGTATTCTTTAGGTGTGACTGATATTTATATCAGTTGGCTTTGGGTCAAACAGATCACCCTTAATAATGTGGGTGGACCTCATCTAACCAATTGAAGGCCTTAAGAGAAAAAGACTCTCAAGGAAGAAAGAAAAAATTTTCTTTTCTCCCCCCACGGAAGAAAGAAGAAATCTCAAAAAGGAATTCTGCCTCCTGACTACAACACAGAAATTTTGCCTGTCTTATCAGCATTTAAACTCAGAACCACAACATCAACTGTTGCTTGAATTTCTAGCCTGACTGCCTGCCCTGCAGATTTAAGGCTTGCTAGCCTCCACAATTATATGAGCCAATTCCTTTAAATAAATCTCTCTACATAGGAGGCAGAGATGCAGATATATCTCAGTTCAGTTTTCTGGAGAAGCTGTTAGAGTTTGAATCTGAAATGTCCTCCAAGGGCTCATGTGTCACAGGCTTGGTCCCCAGCTGGTGGCACTACTGGAAACTTTAGAAGGTGTGGCCTAGTTGGAAGAAGTAAGTCACAGGGTGCATGTCCTTGAGGGGTATATCTTGTCCCTGGTTCCTTGCTCATTCTCTATTTCCCAGCCACCATGAGATGAGTAGCTTCGCTCTGCTATGTCCTTCCTGCCATGTGGTTCTGCCTCACCACAGATCAAAATCAACAGACAAGTGACCAGGGACTGAAAAATCTAAAACTGAACCAAAACGAATCCTTCCTCCTCTAAGTTGATTTTCTCGAGTATTCTGTCACAGTTACAAAAAGCTAATACAGAATCTGAGTCAATACATTCATGCATGATTTTTTAACATCATGTATTGGTCATTTGAAAAATATTAGGTCACTAAATTATACAAATTCTCAAAATGTTTATATTCATTATTACATAATATTTTGAAAAACTTATTTGTTAGTATCATCACTGATCTCACCAAAAGTCTTTTGGTATTGAGAGGCTGTCAGACTCACAATGGTAGTTCCAAAATTCTAATTTTTGCTGGAAAACTTAAATTTTAACATTGGCAATAAATACTTCCAGTTGTTTTCCCTGAGGTAACAAGTGCATTTGCTCATTTCGAGGTTAATGTTTATTATAAATACACAAGTTTGAATAACCATAGTTGCTATGATTGAATGTATCCCCCAAAATTCATGTGCTGGGGAGTTTAATCCCCAATGCCAAACTGTTGAGAAGTGCAGCTAATGAGAGGGGCTTAGGTCACGAGGGCAGAGCCCTGATGAATGAATTAATGCCACTACAAGAAGGGTTCTCGCTCTCTTGCTCTTCTGCCACGTAAGGACACAGCATTCCTCTCTCTCCAGCACACAATGTTCAAGGCACTATCTTGGAAGCGGAGAGACTAGGCCTGTTATAATTTAGATGCGAGTGTTCCCTAAAAGCTCATGTGTGAGATCATTAAGAAAGTGTGGAGGTGAAATGATCAGTTATGAGAGTGCTAACCTAATCAGTGATTTAATCCCCTGATAGGGATTAACTGGGTGTTAAGCATAGGCAGGTAGGGTGTGGGGACATGCCTTTGGGGTTTATATTTTGTGCTTGTTGAGCAGAGCTCTCTGCGCCTCCTGATCATCATCATTGAGCAGAGCTCTCTGCGCCTCCTGAGCACATTTCCTCCACCACACCCTTCCGTCATGATGTTGTGCCTCATTTCAGGTCCCAGGGAATAGAGCCGGCTGTCTATGGACTGAGACCTCTGCAACTGGGAGCTCCAAAATAAACTTTCCCTCATCTAATTGTTCTCATCAGGTCTTTTGGTCACAGCAGCGAACAAACTGACTAAAAGGAGTCCCTAACCTACTGACAACTTGATTGTGAACTTTCCAATGTCCAGCCCACTGATAACATTTCTATTTTTATAAATTACCAAGATTGGTATTTATATTCTCTTATAGCCACACAAAACTAGAAAAATAGTTTGAGTAAATCTTTGAACCAAAAGTGATGTTTAAGTTTTTTAAAGTACAGAAAAATACAGTTAGTTCAGCTTGCAACTCAGTCACCTGAGTGCTCTTCCTCAAGACAAGGCCTTTGTGCATAGTGCTTATTTCATCACACAGAATGTTGAAAACACATCTACTTAAGTGTTGGTATTTAATAAAAAATAATTCTTACTGATTCATTACAGATATTCTCATGAGGTGCAGTGGCTTATAATCTCAACTACTAAGGAGGCCAAGACAGGAGGATTGCAAGTTCAAGGCTAGCCTCAGCAACTTAGAAAGATCCTCAGCAACTTAGCAACTCCCTGTCTCAAAAAACCCAAATTAAATTAGAAATCATCTCCACTGGAAAATGATTTTTCTCCATTCTTTACAGTCATTTTCTTTTGTGAAAACAATATAAGCATTTCTAATCATGGGGTTGCAGCTCCAAAAGCACCCTTGGGTTCATTCCCAGTACCAAAGAAAGGAAAAAGGAGTTTGGTTTTTTGTGTTTTTTTTTAACCCCAAAGTGAGTACCAGTATATACAACAACTACTAGTATAATTAGTGCTGCCACAATGATTCACAATGAGCGCCAGTTTTACCCACCACTGCTATAGCACTTTGTGCAAATTATCAAAACAGTGAAAACAGAAAATGTCCTTGTAGTACTATAAAAACAAGTTTCCACAGACTACCCTCAAAAAGGATTTGGGACACCCCATGGACCTGTAACCTAGTTTAAGAACCACAACTGATTGGCTCTCTCCCAAGCCCACATGCCAGCAAGGATCAGAACACAAATCTATTTTATAGATAAGAGCTCTGCCAGTTCAGATGGCAAAGGGAAAATGAATGGCCCCACAGCCATGACCTTTAATTCAGGGCCCTCCCTTTTCCCTTTGCCTTCTGAACTGGCAGACCCCTTATCTATAAAATAGATTTGTGTTCTGATCCCTGCTGTCATGTGGGCTTGGGAGAGATGTGCACTGGGGGCACACAAAGACTTTTCATACCATTTCTTGATTCTCTGTCTCTACCTTTTCTTTCATATTAGCTCTTACTCCTCTTTTTAAAAGTGAATTTATCTTGTTTCACAACAGCCTACTGTCATGCATGGTAAGACCTCTCAGAGGACCCAAAAAGTGATAATTAGAAATGCTCATATTGTTTTCACGAAAGAAAATGACTGTAAAGAATGGAAAAAAAATCATTTTCCAATGGAGATGATTTCTAATTTAATACTTTCAACAAAATTGAAGCAGAATCTAATGAAGCCATTCACTGAAAGAACATTAAAAATGATACCTATAAAATATCATCAAGGTTTTTTTTTGGCACATAGTCCTAAAAGAGTTCAAAGAATTGGTTTTTACATTGTCATCTACTTGTCTCTATAAAAAGGTTTTTCATCATATAAATATAGATGAAAAATTGAGATAATCACGATGGAACCTAGAGTCATTCTAGCAGTAAATAATATTCAGCATTTAATACATGAACTAATTTTTTAAAATTATATATCCATCTCATTAAGAGATACATTTCAATGACATTTTTCATTTTTAATAATTGTTTAATAAGACAATAAAGCAAACACTTTTATGGTATTATTATGGCCTAGCAACCATTCTAAGAGCTTTACATATATTAACTCATTTATTCCTCATAACATTCCTTTCAGGTTAATATCATTTCTAATCTCCATTTTATAGATAAGGTACCTAAAAGCTCTAGAACAACTACAGTTAGAATTGGGATTCAAACCCATTTATTCAGGCTCCAGAGTCTTGGATTTTAACAATTACATTATGCTATCTCAATACATTTTAAAAATATTAAAACTGAGCTGGGGTTGTGGGTCAGTGATACAGCACTCACCTAGCACAGGTGAGGCACAGGGTTTGATCCTCAGCACTACATTAAAATAAATAAATAAAATAAAGGGTTTTTTTTAAGTTAAAAAAATAAAGGTATAAAAATACAATAATGTAAAAATATATTAATACTGTTTTGAAAAATGTGTTAATATTAACAACTAATGCAGATGAAATTTTAGTATTTAGAGTATAAGAACAGGAGAAATTTAAAAATAATACAATTTATCTGCAGATTTTTATTGTGAATAAATATGATATATACAGTAGCTAATAAAACATATAAAACTGTATAAAATTAGAGTAACATTCTATGAGCCAAATGGAATAGAAATATTAGTTCAAAGTGGAAAAAGAATAATGTAAAATTCCAAGTGGTAAAGGAGAAGCTGATTTATTTTTTTAAATGTGTGATGATGTTGAATAATATATGACTTTTATGTTGATTGGACATATTTTAAAATGTTTTCTATTAAACAATTTTATATGAAACTGTCAACAGAGATAATATTTTTGAAATTAGTGTTTTTAAGTACTGAAAATTTACAATGAAAATTTTTAGATACCAACATAGATGTGAGAGGGAGTTCATAGTTTTTCCAAATAAATGTAGGAGATATTGAACCAAAATGTGTGAAGAGTACTATACATTAGGAGACACAGCCATCTCCACAGCCTAAAACAGTTTTCTAGAATGGCTTGAAATCCACCAGGACTGATTTGAGTGGTGCCTGCAGAATTCACCTATAATGGCTCAGCCTTACTTGCCAACCTTCTCAATAGTCTGCTTACTAGTGAGCATCTCACCAAAAATAACCTTTTCTCCTAACCTAATAAAAGGAATAGCTATTTATGTACAAAGTTTAAAAAACCTATGTTCCTAAATAAAATCTAAATAATTGTTTAACAATTACATTTAACAAACCAGCTTAGCAATTCTAAGGATTTAAAAATTTCCTGTTTTTTTAGGACTTTACATCTGAGAGGAGGGCACAGTGAGCTCTACTGTATAGTATAGTTTAACCTCCAATAGAAACTCCTAGTCTGACTAACTCAACCAACTCAAACAATCCAGAGCAACCTTGATAGCTATAAAGTCAGGCACAGTGGGAGTGGGGGTTATAAAGAAAAGAGACACAGAAGAGTGTTCCAGAATCTTCATAAAAACAAAAACACTGGCTGATTTCTGGTATATATATCCAAAGCAGAGCTCTAAAGCCCAGCTTAGGGGATAAGATCTGGTCAGAGGTTTCATCTGCCATGCCACTGCATGGTGAAACAAAACAAAACAAAATCAACACTATTCAGAGGAATATAACAGAATCAAGAAGCTCTACAATACATTTTTAACAATGTCCAAACTATCATCCCAAATCACTACACATAAAAATGATAGGAAAATGTGACTCAAACTCAAAAGAAAAGGTGATCTGTAGAGATCCAGGGGTTACTATTAGGAGATAAAGATTTTAAAGCAGTTATTATAATTACACTTTATATGTTATAGTATGGTAAAATAGAAAGGGCTGGGGTATAGCTCAGTGGCAGAGCATTTGCCTAGCATGTGAAAGGCCATGGGTTCAATCCTCAGCACCTCTAAAACAAAACAAAAAAATTCAACTATAGTCTAAGCAACTGAACATGACAAGAGGATTTCATAAAGATATGATCACTGCTATGGAGAGAAACAGGTAGAAGAGGGACAATAGGGGGACTCGCTTTTCACTGAATATCCTTTTGCAGGTTTCATAGTTGATGTCTGAATACCATTTAGCTAATCAAAAAGACTAAATATCTTAAAAGGCAAAATAATGATAAACATGCCTTCTGCTATAAAACTTATGTTCCTTATTCATTTACTTCTTCAAATGACTCAAAGTTAAAATTTAAAATAAATAATAAATCTGAAAGAAATAAAAATAAGCATCCAAGAAATAAGACACTGAAGTCAATAAAAATGAGTAGAGATTGCATGAATGGTGTGACTCTACTTCGTGTACAGAGAAGTGAAAAATTGTGCTCCATTTGTGTACAATGAATCGAAGAACATTCTGCTGTCATGTATATCTGATTAGAATAAATTAAAAAATATATTAAAAATAAGTAGAAAAAAGAATATGAGACAAAACAAGACTAAGCTTCAGGAAAAGCAGAGAAATGCTTCCTTCTATTATACAAACTATGCTCTTTTTAGTTTGCTTTTCCATTCCTAACAAAATGGTCCAAAATTAAAATGTCTTAATAAATCTATAAATAATGAAAATAAGCACCCTGCAGATAAGTAGAGTCAGCAAAATGAAAGGAAAAATATATGGAAAAAGCAAGGCTAAGCTTCATGATAGTAAAATACTGTCTGCATTTGGGGAGGAAAGGTAAATTCTGTTTCTTTCTTTCTTTTTTTTTTTTTTTTTGATACCAAAAATGCATTACCACTGAGCCACATCCCAGCCTTTATTTATATTTTATTTAGAGACAAGGTCTCGCTGAGTTGCTTAGGTCCTTACTAAGTTGCTGAGGCTTGCTTTGAACTGTGATCTTCCTGCCTTAGCCTCCCAAGCCACTGGAATTACAGGCATAATTTGTTCAAAAAAAGAAAACCTACAAACAGATGTTTACTTTCTGTGGCCCGAGTATCATCACATCACCGTGACTCATTATGTAACAACCTGAAGAAAAGGCAATACTAAAATATAGGGTGCTATGATTGCCAACAGGATATGTGGGATAGACATGACCCTGAAATTCCCTATGAGCAATCAGACTGTGATGTGGATTTTTAGACTACAAAGTCCCCAAGATGGGATATTCCCTTAAGACATGCAACCTTGGCTTAAAAGCCACTCAGCTCTCACATAAAAAAGCATGGGTGGTAATCCACATGATGTCTGCAGTTAGACACAGGAAAAGACAGGAGTGAATTTCTTGTTCAGGCAGTGTTGCAGCTGAATCTTCCCCAGGGAAAATAACTAAAACTGCTAGAAAAAACATTTCTAAAGTCCATTTTGTTAATATATTGATGAGAGCAGAATACTCAAAATTCAGTATTAAAAAAAAAAAGTTGGCTAAACAAGGTTATGATTGATCTTTCCTGTCCATGGTCCTGCATACGGTGAAGAATAAGATGGAAGTCTAGAGATCTCCCAAGATAGAGCCATCCTGTCTCCCGCATAAACCTAGTATTCTAAAGGGTTCCACCCTTACTGTAAGGACATATGCCAAGAAATTTCACTGCCCTAAACACTGACATGGACTAGGGGAGGGAAATAAATCTTCCTTGAGAACTTACAATCAGACTGTCCATAAAAGGATTTCAGCTTGAATTCACATCACTATTATGTTGGTCAGTTTTTGTTGCTATGACCCAAATACCTGACAAGAACAACTTACAGAAGAAAAGATTTATTTGGGGTCACCATTTCAGGGGGTTCAGTCCATGGTTAGCTGGCACCATTGCTTTGGGCTTAAGGCAAGGCAGCACATTGTGGTGAAAGAGTGTGAGAGAGAAAAGCTGCTCAGCTCATGGTAAATGGGAAGCAGAGTTGGTGGGTGCAGAGGTAGGGTCCAGGGAGAAGATACAATCCCTAAGATGTATTCCCAGCAGCCTGTTTCCTCCAGCCATGCCCTGCCTGCCTAAAGCCCCCACACTTCCCAGTAGTTCATTTAGCGACAAGTAGATTGATCTACGGTTGAGGTCAAAGCCCTCATGAGGGGCTGGGATTGTGGCTCAGTGGTAGAGCGCTTGCCTCGCATGCGTGGGGCACTGGGTTCGATCCTCAGCACCACATAAAAATAAATTAAGATATTGTGTCCATCCGCAACTAAAAAAATATTTAAAAAGAAAAAAGCCCTTTTGATACAATTGCTTTTCAAAAGCCCCACCTGTGAACATTGCAATGGGGACTTGAAGTATCCTCCAAAAGCCATGTGCAAGACAAGGCAGGAATGTTCAGAAGTGATATAATTAGATTATGAGAGCTATAACCTAATCAGTGGCTTAATTGATTTGATGGGTTAATAATTTGAAAGACTACTATACTGAGTGGTGATTACTGGCAGGTAGGGAGTGGCTGAAATAAGTAGGCCACTGAGAGCATGCCTGTGGGGTTTATATTCTGTTCCTGGCAAGTGAAACTCTTTGTCTCTTCTTCCTGGATGTCATAAATAAGGCAGCTTCCATTCGCTTCCACCATGATGTTCTGCCTCACCTTGGGCCCAGAGCTTCAGAGCTGACCAGTTGTGGACCAAATCTATGAAACAGTGGAACAACCTAAACTTTTCCTCCTCTCATCTTGTCGGGTATATTGATCACAGTGACACAAGGCTTACTAAAACAGGGACCATACCTTCAACACATGAGTCTTGGAGGGACATTCCAGATCCAAACTATAACAACTATGTTCTCCAAAACACTTCAAGTGGAAATTTAACATACTCCTGGGATTGGATTACCCCCAGGAAGTGCAACAAATGCAGATCATGCCACCCGGGCATCTAAGTACTCACAAAGTTCCAAGAAATATGAGTTCAGAGCTAATAATAAAAAAATACACAAGTAAACAAAGCACCACAAAAGAGGCAATAGCTAAAAATCAAAACAAAAACTAGATGCTAATATTAGACCCATGAAGATTTCATAAATAGGCATTATCTGAAACACAATTCCCAAATTTTGTTAATTCTACAATGCCATTGATTTTTAAATGCACCATTATTTTAACACAAGGAGGAAAAATGACAAATGCAATTTTAAAGTGCACTCCAATTTCAGAGAGGACAAAGTGGGGAAAAATAAACATTTATTTTAGGAAGAGTGATATTTGGCTAATATGTTAAAATGACTGAGCACTAAGAATTATCTTGTCTAGGACTGATTCTCTGAGGGCTGGTAATTTCCATGAAACTTCTAAGGCTGAGTGCTTTCTCCAAATAATTCTCACAATGTACCGAGGCAACAAATCCAAACTACTAATGTACTACATAATTGAGCTGTAACCATAAAGCTTGGACACCAGACTTCTTTGTCAATGGTGGGACTGTGTTCCCCTGACCATGAATAGTGAGGTGGTAGAGTAGAGACAAGGCCAGGTTTTGCAAAGATGTGTGAGCTCCATTCATTAACCCTGATGGCAGCAGAGTGGTGTTACCCCAGTTTTGCAGCTTAAACTTTCCACAGCCTAGATTCATACTCTTTCCCCAAGTATCTTACAATTCCCCACGCTAGAGCCCTGTGCATGATCAATGGACAAGGTAGGAAAGCACATCTGCATGAACTCCTGTTTCTGTGAGTTTCCCCCCAACAAATATAGTGCCAGAATAGCCAACCAGTATGCTCTTAGGTATTTCATATTTCATTGCTCTATAGTGCCTCAAGAATGTGTAAATAAACAGAAGAAGGAAAATCATACAAAAGGACTAAGAAGATTGGAATAAAAAGCAAAGAGTACTTCTAGAAATAAGGAGCATGACCAAAGAGTTAAACTCCATGGACCGGTTTATGAACACTACAAATAAAAAATGATAAAGGAACTGGTGGAGTTAGACCTAATTAATTATCCAGAATATAATAAAAACAGGACAGAAGGAACATGAAAGTGGATTAAAAGAGTGAGAAGGCTTAACACATTTCAGTAGAAGATCAAGAGGGAAAGTCAAGAAAAAATAAATTAGAGGTGATATTAAAACTGACAAAGGCTACAGATTTCCTAAATTAGTAAGAAGCCCAGTCTACAGGTTAGTAAGATTGGCACCCTACCTGCCAATAATCAGTCCACAGGTTCAGGACTCCTAATATATCCCAAGCAGAACAACTAGAAAGAAATCCACATCTCAACCATCAAGAGATAGTTTCTAAGATCTTTTCTCTGACCAAAGACAAAGACAAGATCTTAAAACCACTCAGAGAAAACACAGATTTTTAGACCAAGATGTGGCAGACTGGTATCCACTGAAATCAACCACAGAAGCTAAAGTCAGACAATGTCTATGATGAGCTGGGAAACAATAACTGTTAATTCAGAAATATACGCCTAAAAAACTTTCAAAGATTAAAGTGAACAAAATATCTTTCAAAAATGCAAAACCACCATCACACATGTACTACAGGAAATTTATTCTGAGAAAGTTTTTCCAGAAGGAAAAGTGATTACAGATAAGAGGACTGAGGTCCAAAAGAAAAGAAATAACGTCAAATGGGGGGGAGGGGGCTTGAAAAACACACAAAAAAAGATGAAAATAAAATGCAAGTTAACAGTGACTATATTTTTGACATGCTGAGTAACTTTCAACTTTGTTAATAAGAGTCATACATGAAATATGAGCTAAACCTTTAGAAAGATACATCAGGCTAACAACTTAAAGAAGTTGTAGCCTCAGTAGCTACAACAATTTTACACATAAGATACTTAAGAGAAAAACCACTGCTACATGGCAAGAAAGTCAAACCATCAACACATTATACTCATTATAAAACTACTTGCTCCCAATAGCAAGTCTTGAGTATAGAGAGAGCAAAATTAACAGAACTGCAAGGAGAAATAAACTAATCGACACTAACAGTGGAAATTCTAACATACTTCTTTCAGTAATTGATAATACACTGAAAAACTCACCAAAAGAGAAACAGTAACAACAAAACATGGGAATGGTGTCACAGAAAAGTTTAATCACATAGACCCAGGCTTCTCCTTTCTATTCCTGTATTCTCTTTATACCTCACACTGAATAATTACTGAATATCCTGAAACAGTTTTGTTTATATGGGTTATTTCTGCTGATATTTACTATATAAGAAATGAAAGGTAAGAATTTAAAATATTCATTTAATAATTTTTCAGAAGATGAAAAGGCCATTGCATATTAACTTACATGTAATATAACTTGCATGAAACATTCCTAAGACCAAAGCAAAACAAAACAAAATTCAGTGATGAAGGGGCTGTTTTCTATTTTTGTAAATCTGTTTTAACATCTGGTTTAACAGATGACTGTTGTATTCTTTTATCTGTTCCTGTATTCATTTTGTTGCAATATGTAGTCTGGGAAACTCTTTTGCACATTGAGATAATGAGATGAAAAGCAAACAATATTTTAGTATTATTATAATAAGAACAATGTGAACCTCGAGGAGCCTCTGAAAGGGTACTGGGGTAGCTCAGGGTCCCTACACAATAATGAGGCAATGGAAAACATCATATGCAATAATTTGCACCCACAATGCAAAATAAAATACATAAAGCTTTTACAAGTGTTTATTATATACAAAAGAGTGGGAAACTCTAAATATAAGTCCATTCAGAAACTTCTAAAATATTAAGACTAGATAGTAACATGGTGATCTATTGGCTTTTATGTCTCCATATTGGGTCATACATAAAACAAATCTAAGTAAATTTTAAAGGATTTGTATGTGAGAAGCCACATTGTATGATGTCAGTGCAACTGAGCTGGTAATAACACAAACTCTTGAAGACTGGGGAATTACAAAAGTGCCTGTTTCACCACTTCTTTTCAAAAGTGTACTATAGGACAGAAGTCTAAGGCAGAAAAAATACGCAAAACATACAAAGGTAAAAAGGAAGAAGTAGATGGATTGATATTATTATATATGTAGAAGACCTAAAAGATTCTACATAAAAACAATTACAACTACAAAGTTTAGCAATGTGACTAAATATGAAAAAAATACAAAAACTAATTTTATTTTTATACACTAGCATAAAAATGTTGAAAATGCAATTTTTAAATAATGTCTTTTGTAAGAGCATCAAACAATGAAGAGTCTAAGAAGATGTGACCTTTACATAGAAAACTGTAACACAGGCTAGGTGTGGTGTGTAACAGTTCTGTTGCAGTTTATTTCTCCTTGCAGGTCTATGGACCCAGCTAGCTGGGAAGCTCAGGCAGGAGTGTCAGAAGTTTCAGGCCAGCCTGGGCAATGCAGTGAGACTGTCTCAAAATAAAATCTAAAGAGGGCTGGGAGATATAGCTCAGTCAGAGTGCTTGCCTAGTACGTTACAAGGTCCTGAGTTTAATCCCCAGCACCACAAAAATAAATGAATAAATAAATCAATAAATCAACTATTATGTAAAGATATTAAAGAAAACCCCAATAGTTGGAAAAATACATACAATTTTTTATCTATAAGAAAACTCAATGTCAAGATGTCAATTCTCCCAACTTTGATCTAGACTCTCAATAGATTTCCACTCAGAAATTTCTAAAATATTAATAGAACAGTAAAGGTTCATAAAACAACCAAGACAACTACAAAGAATTACAGAACAGTTATTATGGCAGATATTAGAAATATTTTAAGACCATAACAATTAAGACTAGATAGTAGCCTAGGAGAAAAATGAACCTAATAGAGAAACCAGAGTTGACTCATATACATATAGATTTAATTTACGAGTCTGGGTGGCTCTGCAGATCAATGGTAAAGGACTTCACAATGAATCATAGACTGAGATACCTGGTTATTCATATGGAAAACAAGGGGCAAAAGTAAGAAAGGAAGACTAACGTAAGTGAAACTTAAATATAAAGGCGAATCTCTGTTTTAGAAAGGTTTAAAAAGCAATATGAAACATCTCATGACTTCATAAAAGAGAAGACACCAAAGGTGCAAATTAAAGGTGCAAACTGATAAATTCTACTACATTAAAATTAACAGTGCTATAGAAAAATCAGCAAATGAATGGAACAAGCATTTCACAGGAAAAAAAATCCCCAAATGGCTCATAATAATCATATGAATACATAACAAATAATGTTAGTACTTAGGGCAAAAACAAACTAAAACACAGTGAGAAAATATTTCATGCACACTAAATTTGCGAAACGTTGGCCTAACCATACCAAGTTTCAACAAGAACATTATGTATACTTTGGTGACTTTAGCGCATATTGTCACAACCAGTTCGAGGGAAAAAATTTTTTTCTCTAATTAATAATGATGAAGATATGTATGACCTATGACCTAAAAAAATGTCATTTGTAAGAATATAACCTAGGGCAATATTGCAAAGCAATACTTACGAAAGAATGATTTGTGATAGCAAAAATGATAAACACAATTTTCTTTCCATGTTATTCTGGATAGTAAATAATAGAACAACTATACAGCTGATACAGCATTAGGCAGAGTATCATACAGCTGAGATATGAACAGACATAGAAACCAGCCATAACATAGAAGTCTCTCAAAAACAGTGCTGAGTGAAAAACCAAATCACCAACTAATAAGTATGATTAATATATGCAAACTTATCATTTAGGGATACAAACGTGATAAACTTGTAAGAGAAAAACACAAAATTCACAATACTGTTACCTTTGAGGATACTGAGGGGAGGGTATGTTGGATGGACACTTAAACATAGGAATCCTTTAAACTTTATATAAATTTCAGTAATTTTTTTATTGACTCAAAATTACCTTTTAAGGTAAAACAAATACATTATATAAAAGTAAACCAATGAACATGAGCTAAATTTCCATAGGGTTCAAGCCTTTTATTACAAAAATCTAAAATTCATTATAAAACTTGGCTGTATCTCTGCCAAGTTCTTAATGTACCAATTTTTCATCCTGAATTATCAGACCATCGTGTTATAAAGGCAGACTATCCCAGTGAATAATTTTGTTTATGAAATACTGCTCCAGAAAAATGACAAAAATACTATAAAATATATTATTTATTTCTGGTTCATGATTAATTAGAAACACCATAGAGACAAGATGCTTCAGAAATAAATTACAAAAGTTTTTATAATTTGGGGAAAGTTATTTATTTGATCAGCTTTTTCAAAATAGCCTATCATCTGCTACAACATTCTATTTTCCATAAATAGTATTTCAAAGTCATCAATGGACTTCCAGAGTGAAAACAATGACATCGAAGACCTCCAATTGTTTAAACCTATTATTCAAATTCAAAACTTTATCTTTGCCCTCTGCCAATAATCCAATGACATTTCAAAGAAGTGTATCTGAATCTGAAGAACAGGCTGCCTACTGGAAGTAGGATTCCATTCTGGTTTCTCCTTTGTTTTTTTCTTCTTTCTTCAATGCTGGGTATTAAACCCAGGGCCTTGCACATGCTAGTAAGTACTTCAGCCATGATCCTTTCTTTTTTTTTTTTTTTTTTTTTTTTGGTACTGGAGATTGAACTCAGGAGCACTCGACCACTGAGCCACATCCCCAGCCCTATTTTGTGTTTTATGTAGAGACAGAGTCTCACTGAGTTGCTTAGCGCCTCGCTATTGCTGAGGCTGGCTTTGAACTCGTGATTCTCCTGTCTCAGCCTCCCTAAGTGCTGGAATTACAGGCTGCGCCATTACACCCGGCTCAGCCACGATCCTTTCTATATTTTATTTTGAGACAGGGTTTCTTCTCCCTAAGTTGCTGAGGTTGGCCTAGAACTTCAACCTCCCTTCCTCAGCCTCCCAAGTAGCTGAATATACAGGCATGTACCACCACATCCTCCTCATCTCTTAACTGTTTTAAGACCTAAGCCCTTCTATACAGACCCACCTAAGACCTAAGCCCAGGATTCCACAGTTCAATCGAGCTGGTTGCCAAGTAGTTGGTCTGAGCAGAATTAAAAAACAAACTGGAACTGGGTGTGGTGGCACACACCTGTAATTCTACAGGCTCAGAAGACCGAGGCAGGAGGATTGAAGGTTCTAAGCCAGCCTCAGCAATTTAGCAATGCTCTAAGCAACTTAGTGAGATTCTGTCTCAAAATTTAAAAAAAAATTTAAAAAGAGATAGGGATATGGCTTAGTGGTTAAGCTCTCTTGGGTTCAATTCCTGGTATTGAAAAAAATATTTTTTTTAGTAAAATAAAAAACACACCCAGTATTCTGGTTCATCTAACACTGCTCTGGGAAACAATAATGCAGGCTCAGGGGACACAGCCCAATCCCAAGAGCCTGAGAGACATACAGCCTGTGATGCTGGGCTTCCGAGCCAGAGATGCAGAGAATTAAGAAGGAGCAAAAAGGAAGCAGCCTGTCTCATGAAAACATTCCAGATTTCTGCTCACTAGCTGTACCTGATATCTTTACTAAGACAAAAGCAATTAGCATGAAAGTTTCCCTTCACAGACACTAGGGGCATTTAAACACAATATTTACTTTGTTAGTAACATATCCCAGGATATGTCCCAATCTTAATATAACTCCCAAGAAACTCCCTAAAGTCCTCTTCAATCTTAGGATTCCATGAGTTCAACAGGAAATAAGGGATGTGGCCAAGACAAGCACATAAATAGAGGTACAGACCAACTGTGCTTTTGCAGGAGAGCAATCAACCTAAGGCTCCCTTAAACTGTTTTTGTAATTCCTCCTATCTTCTCTCCAGACTCATGGCCAGCTTTATAATAATATCTGATACTACTGCAGCTCTTGTCCTTTAACAGTCTCAAAATGCCATCCTTGTTTAAATGCTAGTTATACCAATGCAGTTCTCACAAACCACAACAGATATAGATGGCATGTAAAGAAAACACTACTGAGAACATATCAGGAAAAATGAGACAAGGCAATACCTTCAACATAGAGACCATTCACTATGTTGCAAAGACTTGTTTAGATTGAGACATTAAATGTATACACAAAGATTTGTTTAGATTGAGACATTAAATGTTACAAAGACTTGTTTAGATTGAGACATTAAATGTACACACAGACTCCTCCAAATATTGTATTACATGATTTATGCATAGTACTAGATGTAGTTAGGAGATAATGAATTATGTAAATAAGGTAACAAGACAGCAAACAACCTTCTCCTCAACCTTCCAGGAGGCTCTGCTGAGCACAGCAGGGGTGTAACTCTGCTGCTCTGTCCTGATTAGGCCAAGACCATCCTCAAATGCAATTAAATCTCCCCAAATGTCAAAATACAGCAAAGAAAACATAATGCAGAATGGCACAGGAGCTCTGCATCTGGAAAGACTCACTGTGTGACTGATTGAGCCTGTGCTACAGCTCTGCATGATCAAAGCAAAAGGAAGAAAAAGAAAAAGAAAGGCTCGGTATTACACGGTCCCGACTGGTTTTCTGAAACATGAAGTCTGAGATTTTGCATATTGTTAAGGATAACAGTGAAACAGGAGTCCCCGGATCACAGGTGGAAAGCTTGGGAACCTGGAAGCCCAAAACAGAGAAATCTGTTTTGAATGTTAAATAATAAGAGGGTTTATCACTTTCCATTCATAGTTGCTCATGGCAGCAATAGCTTTTTCCAGTTATTGCAAATGGGAAAAGAATTTGAAAAATAATTTAAATTTGAACTTAAGCAGAGCAGTGACTACTCACATCATATTAAATATGTTCTGTCGGTCTAATAGTAGAAAACCCTTTAAAAGAAATTATTAAGATGCTACAGGCTTCTTCACAACAATATTAAAAATTTGGGCTGAAATTTCAAGACACCAAATAAATGACACGATGTGGCACTGTAAGTATTGGGCTCCATTTTTAGATCTAGCACTCTAATCAGCTGTGACAGGGAATGAGAATTCATGAGGCAACAGGGAGCAGCGCCAGATGCTGGGAGATGTCTGGGACCTGGAAGGAAAAAGCCGAAAGCAGGGCAGACCCTGTCAGTCCGGAGGATCCAGGGTTGGGCTCTGAGTCCAACACATGGGGAGGAAGGGGCTGTGCACCAGCTTCCCTCTCTGGGGCCTCCTGGAATGTCCTGCACAGGAAAACTCCAACATTGACCTCCCAAGGCAGCCTCCCACTCGTCTTCAGTCAGGGGAAAGCAGGGTTTTTGCAAGTGAGGATGGGTCTTAAAAATCATCCACTCAGGAGGCTGGGATATCACTCAGTTGGTTAGAGTGCTTGCCTCACATGCACAAGACCCTGGGTTCAATCCTCAGCACAAACAAACAAAAAATCATCCACTCTGCTTATGTCACACATCAGCGAAGAGAGGACAGAGAGACTGGGTGATTGGTTGCATTGAGCTACCCGGAGTCTTATCCTCAAGGCTTGGACTGCTCACTTAGAGAACTCCAAACTCTTTTCTTTGCTATATAAAGCAGAGTAGCAGCAGCTGGCAGCAACATAGACTCGCAAGACCCATCTTGAGACCCATCACCGGAGGACTGAACCAGGCACTACTTTTCAACCAGATACCCAGAAGATCCCTGTGCACATAAAGGTTTAAAAAGCTCTGCTCCACCCCACAAATGTCCCTCTTCTAATCAAGCAGAGCACAGACTCTATAGACAAACCTTCTGGGTTCAAACCTCTGCTCCTTTTCTTATTAACTGGGTGACCCTAGACAAATTCCCAAAGCTGTTTCTCCATTTTCATCTGTAAAATCATCATAAGATTTATCTCATAGGGTTTTTGTAAGGGTCTTTGGTAATTTTTAATTATTGTTCAAACTATGTCGGAATGTCTGCTCACTCCTCTGTCTCTGCTGGGCTGGAAGCTCCTTAGCAGCAGGGAATTTCACCTGTACTGTGCATCTCTTCCATTTGCCATCCAGATGTTGTCGGCACCCTCTTCTTTATCAGAAGCCTGGCCTGTGTGGTCTCCATCAATGAGCTGTCCCACTTTCTAGCTTCTGGTTTCATTCAAAATGGAGAGCCCTGGCCCAACTGCAGAGAATGGGTAGAACTAGAGATCAGGGAATATACTGCCAAGACTCCCTCCCTGATGGGTCAGTTCAAGCTGGCTGGTGCCTGGACCACAGGTTCTTCTCAAGATGACTTCTCTTGCTGGACCTCTTCTTTCTCTGCTGTCACTGAAGACAGTGCCCTGCTACCTGTGTCACAGTTCCTTTACACATAATCCACCCCCCACCAGATTATCCTAATGTGAATGTGCCATCTCTCCTTTTGTGATTTACTAGGTCTCCTTCCAAGCATCCACTACATATTTCCTGCAATGTGCATTGCTACTATACTAGGTGCTAAGGGCACAAAGGTAAAATAGAAATGGCAAAGTGCCTGCACCCACAGAATTCATATTCTGGACCTAACACCATGCCTGGCACAGATCAAAGATCCTTCCAATTGGTTAAATAGAATTTCTTCTTTTCATTAAAACTACTCTCCAATGCTGGATCAAAAGAAATTGTCATCATGTATACCAAGAGCCAGGTAGTTTATACACAGCAGATACATCAACAGAGAGTCAGGGAGCTTAGGGAACGAGCCACGCAAGTGACTCTGAGCCTTGTGGATGGGCACAGCTGAAACAAGTACTATGTGGATTTGAATCCCAATCTCCTCATTTTCATCCAATAAAATCAAAGACTTTGAAAATATTTTACTGAGAAAGTGAGACTTTGAAAATAAACATGGGAATGTGAGTTTTGTGGTATTTCCATGAGCTCCAACCACAGTGTGGCCTAATTATGCCCCCCACCCACCCCCAAACACACATCAACCAAAGCAATAGCCCACCCACAAAAATTATGGCTGGTTTTCTTTTTTAATTGTTATTTTTTATGTATTTTGTAGAAACGAGCCACATTTCTTAGGAAGCAGATGGATTAAGCTGAATATATTATTATTAATACGTGTCACTTAAAATTCTGAGCTGGAGGCTTTGCAAAATCATTTTCACATCTGCTTGAAAGTTTCATCAAAACATTACCCATGCCTAGAGACCAGAAAATGTTATTGATTCTTTGCTTTCACTCTTCCTTCCCAAAACACGAGATTTACTATAAGCAAGCAGAGATTCTTTCTACATTTAGAATCATTCCTAAGAAGGATCACCAAAGGACAAGAGTGTTGCCATATTAGCAATAAGGCAATTTAATTATTTCCTGATGCCAGCAAAGGTATTCACCTGCTCCTTCTTCAGCTGTTCCCAATTAGAAAGCAAGCCAGTAAACCCCATAATAACGGTCCTTAAATTCCAAAACCATAATGGTTAACTCAGTACTAATTTATCTGGAGTAGAAAAAGGGAGAGGAATCACAATGAGAAAGTACACTTAGTATGTGTTCAAAAGTGGAGAAAGGCCCTCAGAATGTTAGTATTTGTTAGCAGTAAGCAGAGTTGTTCTAATCCCTGTTGTATGCAAGATACAATGGGTACCTTAAGTCTTCCTGCAAGACCCATTCTATTAGCATCAAGTGAAGCAGGAGTGAACTACACACTGGAATTTAGGGGAGTGGTGACTAGTTAAGATTAAAGTCAAATCAACGACAATCTATTTTTTGCAATTTCCTCCCAGTGAACACTAATTCTTAGTAAAAGAGAATTTAATTCAGCAAAGAAATGGACAGAATTAAAAAAAAGAGTAAGGAATGGACAGAGTAAAATTCTAGCAAAATGATATTTTTGACAACATAAAAGCAAAGTAGTAGAAAGTAAACATTATGCTGTTGGAACAAAAAATTTAAAAAACAAACCACCTGCTACTTTTTAAGCAAGTATAAGAAAATGTAAAGTTTCTGACTTTAATATTAATCTCCTCTCATTTACTTGATAGAAGTCAGATAACCAAGTGAGATTGATATAAAGGTATTTTCATGTGTTTGGATCCATTTAAACTCTCAAAAAGAAAATGAAATGCTGTGTCTGGATACACTAATGCACATGGATTGTTCTAACTACCATAGTTACATTTGGGCATACACTTAAAAGATTTTTAGTACAAATTGACCTAATTCTTCTAAGCCAGAATATCAGCTCCCACGTGGTTTCAGAATACCCTTTCCATTACTATACAGTTTTTCTTGGCTACAGTTTTCTCATTATTGATTTTTTTATCTACTACATTTAAGCAAGTTTATTCTTATTCCCATAAATTAGGATATGTATGATGATGATTTCTTTTTATTAGAATATTATTTTCCTGGAGTTAGTCAATTGAAGAATATGTATGAACTTTAAATGATATAACATGCTGTATTAAGCACTGTCAGGATCAAAAAGAGAAGATACCATGAAGACTTTAGGATATTCTTGAAGTTTACATAATAAAAGTTACAAATGTGGTAGCAACTGATAATTGCAAATCACTAAAACAACAGTAAATGCAATGGGGTCTCAAATGAAAGGAACCAGACTAGCTGGGTGCCCAGGAAAGAGTATTTAGAGAACGGCTTTAGGCAGGAAGAAATGACTAAGTGGATAAGGTGAAGGTGTGGAGATGCATGACAAGGAAAAAAAACCATGGCAACCAGAAACACAAGGTACATTCCAGGGGAAATGCACAGAGCCATTTGGCCGAAGTACTCACAGTCATAGGAAGGCACCAGAAAGGTGGACAAAGAAAGGGCTCAAAATCAGTCAGTCTGTAAGTACCAAGAGAAAAGCCCTATGGGAAGCACAGTTCAGAGACTGTCTCTAAGGCCAGACAATGCCTGTTCTAAGCCTGGTCCTAGATTTGCCTACCTGGAACCTGCCTACTAGCCTGGGTTTGCAATAACACTAGCTATCTCAAAGATATTCTTTAAGCATTTAAGTATTTACCTATTAGCACAGTGCTTAGGATATACCAAATGATAAAAACTTTTTTTTTTTTTAGTTTGTTTTCTATATGAGCCACCCTGAGGGGTCTAGGTCTTGTTGGGTCACCATTAGAGGGGTACTGGTGTAGACTAAAATGACAAATTACTCACCTGGAAAACAACATCCTTCCCTGTATCCAGATAGAAGCCAACTCTTCCCATATTCCTTCATGCAGACATCTCAATGCAGCTTAAAGTCAGCCCGACAACACGGATTTGAACTGGCTTCTTCCCCAGCCATGTCATTCCATGACACCTGAGGCTCTCCAGAACCAAGCCCCTCACATCTGTACTCACCAGCAGACTCCCAATAATGCTCCAGTACCTCCTTTTATATGTGCTGAACTTCACACTACAGTGAACAGGAATTAGGTCAACACATTCCAATATTGATTCCATGTGGTCTCCTGACAAGTTATTTTCTCTGAGCTCAATTTTTTGACATGTAAAACATAAAAACAATAATACCAATCTGGATACGTTGGTCCGAGATTTAAAGATAAAGGTAAAGCAATCAGCAATTCAACACAGAATGCTAGGCACTGAGAATTATGTAATTAACCCTGCAAGCAACTCTGTGAGGTAGATGTTGTTATCACTCCCATTTTACTCACGAGGAAACTGAGGTTTAGAAAGATAAAGGAACTTGCAGTCACTCACGATGAGGCTGGCAGAGCTGCACCTGAACCAGCAGCCTGACTCCAGACTCTTCATCACCCTCTCCATCCCTGTGGACTCAGAACCCTAAGAGGGTAACAGTGTGGGCCTGGGCGCCAGCCCAGGGTGTCCCTGACCTCAGTACCTTACCCAGGAGAATGACTTTGGTTGACATACAAGCCATAATCAGTAGGAAATCCCTAACATCTTCTATAAAGTTGTTTGTTTACTATCAAGTTTTTAATCCCTAATGCCAAAGGACCGGCAGCCATTTCAGTGGTAGAGAGAGGCCCTAAGAGCCGGCTAAGGTCACAGCTGCCCACCACATCACATCTCCCAGAATTAACACATTTTAATAAAAATTTCTCCTGAACACCTTCTGCCTTCTCCCTCTCCTACATACAACTTGACAAAATTTGCAATCAGGTTGGCTTTATGCCTCACTGTGAGTTTGAATTTCTTATGAGCTACTTCTTTATTCATTCTTTGTCAGTCTTTCTGTCTCTATGCCATCAATAATTTTCCTGTACTCGACACATCATGCTCTCTTCTTCACCTGTTTCAATATTGTTCTGCTCACTCTATTGTTTTGCTTGGGAAGCTTCCCATTTCTTTATTTTGACAACTCAAGGCCATTTTTTTTTTCATGGCAGTTTCCACAGCACGTTAATGCACTTTAAGCTGTTTACTTACTGTTATTTAAAGACCAGTATCCAACACTTCACTGGGAAAAATAACTTGCTTCTGCTAGTACTGCTCGAGTGTTTGCTCCTTTCATAATACAATGATCTTCTGTTCTCCTTTCCTTTGCCCAGGTACAGAATGTGCCCTAAAATGTATGTTACCGCATTTGCTTTTTCACTGAGCAGACAAATGGTATCTATTGCAAGTACGACTCCCTCTTTCCTACTGAAATACTGCCTTTTTTCTTATGTTTCCATGTGTCTCTTCAACATCAGGAAAATACAAGCATGATAACTATAGGGAGGATTTATTTCTTCTGAGATACCTTTCTGAATTTGCCTCTTTTAGTGAGGTACTGCATGCCTTTACCAACCTGAGGAAGAACTGGCATGCTCTGATTTTTTTCAAGTGGGATATAAGAAATGCAATCATTTCTCATGTGGATGAACCTCTGACCCCTTCCCAGGATACCAGTCCAGCCTTCCTCCTGCATTTCCTAACATTTGACATACCCTTTATTTGGGTTGCTGTGGTAAGCAGATGGGTGACCTGTATAAATAAACTGGAGGATCATAAGTTATTTTGACAGTTCTACAAACCAAACAGATTATATATCTGAACAAAAGGCTTTCAGAATGTACCACATTTCCCATGCACTTAATACTGGTCTGCCACGAGCAATTGTTCACAAAACTAATTTTTTTTTCACATTATCACTTTATTTTACTTTAGTTTCAGTCACTAATTTTTTGGACTTTTTATTTTCTTCTTTTGTGTTTTAGAACAGAAGTCATCATGGTAGGTATTTCTAGGAGGCATGAATCCTTCTGCCTCAAGATATTTATTGCCACTTTAAACTGTACTGTGATTAAGGGGATTGCCTGGGACCTCTGGGGCTGTTCCAGCTCTGTGTAAACACAGAACATAATTTGGTGGATCTGTTTCTGTGAGCTATGCTTCATGGCAGTATTTGGCTTCTGTAATAAACATTAGCCTCATGCAGGTTAAAAAT
Source organism: Xerus rutilus (assembly GCA_028644305.1). Taxonomy (NCBI): domain Eukaryota; kingdom Metazoa; phylum Chordata; class Mammalia; order Rodentia; family Sciuridae; genus Xerus; species Xerus rutilus. The sequence continues at coordinate 72,660,187 of CM053403.1, read as the reverse complement.
ATCTAATAGTTTTAAACAACCAATCACATACCAACTGTGTTCTCACATTCAACTCAAGAACCAAACTGACCTGGGTTGGTTAAGCAGAGATAAAACTTAGGACAGAAGGAAATAGTAACACCTGCTCAGAAAGCTGAACTCTCTAAAGGCATCTAACCCTCAGCGTTCTTTGGGGAGGTGCTATCCTTAACTGACAACTTGGTCACTTACCAAAGTTATAAGACTTCCCATCAAAATCAGCCTTATCCTACAGTGAATTGATTTTAAAAGCAAAGACTCAGGATCCAGGCTACAGGGGTGTGATTTCCAATTCTCCATTATTAGCTGAATTATTGCAGGGCAAGTTACTATCCCCCTGTGTCTCCATTACTGAATCTGTAAAATTTGGATAATAATGGTGCCAAACACACGGAGTTGTTATGAGAATAAGTAAATTTGTGTACGTAATGTGCAAATATAGTAAATGGTCAGATTTTAGCTATTACAAATTATGCTCAATATATTCTGGGGGTTACTTAATGGGATTCATTATTATGCCTAATAAGAGAACTATTACCTCATCTTCTAGTAGGTGGTTAATAAATACTTGTGAAAATACACTCACTGAGGTAATGACATTTTATAAAACCAGCATAAGTCAGTGGACATGGACGAAAGTTGATGCACTTGTAACTCAGGGCAAAAAAAAAAAAACCCTCTGAAGGTGAGGTGAGCATAGCTAAGAGTCACTGCTGGCTCAGATGGGATTCAGCAACAGGAGGTCAGCAGAGCCATATCTACCTCTCCCTGGCTGAACATCAGCTGGGCAGCAGGTGACAAGAAAGCAGGAGAAAAAAAGACAAATCTCTGAGACTCGTATAACTTAGGGTTTTCCCAGACTAGAACTCTGTGTTATCCTAGATTCAAAGATATCCCTCAAGTCATTACAGCCTGTAGTGAGTTAAGGAGATCAAGACAAGAAGAAATCTCAAGATACCCTGGTACATTTTCTTCCTGCCACGTAGATATTCTAATCCATTTCCCACGTGGAAATCAATCATGTGACCAGATTAACCAGAGGGGAAAGCACAGTCTATGTGGGACAAATATGATATCAGAAAGCAGCCTCTCTCTAGGAAACCCAGGACAGGCCGACTCTCAGGAGACACCAAGGAAAAGAGACCAATAGCAACGTTTAGGAAGAAAGACCTCTAGCTGTACCAGTTCTGCTTCACTCCTCAGGGAAAGCAAAAAAGGGCTGGAAAACATATGACTAAATGGGAACATGGATTTATTTTTCATATTCTTCCTTGATATTTTTAATTTCTTAGACCAAAGAAAATAAAAAAAAAAAAAACAGAAAAGTAATCTTTTCCTCACTACAATTGTTTCTCTTAAAAAACAAAAATAAAAACTAATGACATGCTACCATACCAAAGAAAAAACTGCTTTGGCATGTCCATGGTGAATGCTTTTAGATATATGCATTAACTTTGAACCATAAAGTAACACACAGACACAAACACACACAACCACATGCACCATCACACAGAAATGTCACATACAGAAAGTTCCACAACACAGCAGCAAAACCTTCCAACATGAAACCCAGGAGGGAGCATTCAGGGGCCCAGGATTGTATCTATATTATTGAATAGCTACCTCACTGCTGCTTTACAGAGCTTTCTAAGAACTGTATTTAAAGACCACTTACAGATGAAACGTGACACATCCTCTTTCACCTTAGGTGAAGAATGTCTTACTGAAAAGTGCTGAGCCAGGTGCTCTGAACTGAGAGGCCCACTCACCTGCAGCAGGAGGACAACATGTCTGAAAACCAGGCAGAACATCAGCACCTGTTTTAGTCAGCTTTTTCACTGCTGTAACTAAAGGACCTGACCAGAGCAATTATTGAGGAGGAAAAGTTTATTTGAGGGCTCACAGTTTCTGAGGTCTTAGTCCATAGAAGGCTGGTCCATTCCTCAGGGATCGAGGTGAGGCTGAACATCACAGCAGGAGAGGGTGGCAGAGCAAAGCAGCTCATGTCACAGTGATCAGAAAGCAGAGCGAGACTCCACTCTCCAGATACAAAATGTATACCCTATAGCCACACCCTAATTCCCACCTCCTCCAGACACACCCTACCACTTCAATTAATCCCATCAGGGAGTAATTCACTGATTGGGTTAAGACTTTTTCAATCCAATCATTTCTCCTCTGAACCTTCCTGCGTTGTCTCACATGTGAGCTTTCGGGAGGCACCTCACATCCAAACCATAACAGCACCCAACATGGAAAGTGGGTAAAAGCCACTTGGACCCCAAAAGAATCAGCGACAAAACGAACAGATGAATGCACCTGGGATATTTCTGCTTTCCCCACAACAGGCCTTTCTGGAAGTTGCTCATAAATCCTTCCAGAGAAATATTGTAAAGGGCTTAACCTCCACATCCTGGGAGATCTATACAGTGGATCAGATGAATATGAGTTCAGATCTACACAAATTATGAAACCTTTCTAAGCTCTGCCTTTCATGTGTGTAAATGTGGTGGAAGACCTACTTCCCGAGGACATGATGACAGTTAAAGAGCTGAGTCATGCTCATCTCCTGACATTCCATATTGGCTCTCTTCTACCTCTCAATGGGAGCGAATGAATAACAAAGTCTAAACTTTCAAGACACTGAAAAGTGATAGAGATGTAATAAATGGGTGGCATATTTACCTCCTGAAGTTTTTCAACTGCAGAATGACTAGACATCTCCAGATCGGTGTGCAATAGTAAGTGCCAATTGTGTTCTTTACCCCATTCATTTCATTTATAATAATTGTTATTCTTATTTTATTAATCTGGAAATCAGTTAATTCACGTTTTCACTGCTACTAAGTGAGAAAACTCAAACCTAAAGCCCCTCTGTGTGACTCCCAGGATCCAAGTACCCAACCACTGAACATACCACCATTCCACTGTCATTAAAGGTAAATAGGGAGGGAAATTCTACAATCACTTTTGGAGAAAATCGCATCCTATGGCACTTTGAATCAATACACTATTTTCCTCATGTGATCATTAAACTGTTTATTACTATTTATGTTCTAGAACTCAGAATGTAAGAAACAGACTTGGTCAGAATTTATGTTGGCCAAAGTGAATTCCTGGCAGCTAGTAGCTGCGTCTGATGTTGAGCTGCACTTGCTACATTGCTTAGGAAAATGTAGTCAATATTAGGTTGCAGAGCTTCCAATCGATCAAGCCAGAAAAAGATATTTACTTTGCATCTGCTCATTTTCTTTGCCATGTAGAAAAGCAATCATCTGTTCCAGTACGGAACACAACAGCTGCTTGGACACAATACACATAAGAAGAAATGATTATTTTAATCAGAAACTGGAAATCAAAATTATAAACCTAGCATACTGAATAAGTAATAATAAGGTATTAACAGTCCTGTGAGGTTGCAATTATTTTCTTTCTTTTTTTTTTCTGGAAGATAATTGTAAATTGAGAAGGCTTAAACCAATTAGCAGGTGTGGATAAATGACATGGTTTCTCTCTGTAGAGAGCTGAAAAAAGGCACCCTTGAGGTTCCTGTTAACTTTTCTTAAATATGAAAACTACAAAATTACAAAACTACAAAACTGGATAAAAAAAACATCTATATAAGAGACTATCTTAACAGATAATATTGAGTTTTCACAAATATGCAAGATTCGATTATGGTAAAAATCTCAGAACTACTATTATGTCACTCTCCACAACAGTATCAAATGGTCTGAATTTCCTAATTATCACACTTAAATAATATGCTGCATCTGGCCTCATGAGCAGACCTTCCTACAGAGGAATCTAAATCAGATAAGCATGCCACTGCACTGTTGCCCTTCCGCTACAGGATCAAAGTCCCTTGGCATGGCTCCCCACCTCCTCTACCACAGGACTCCTGCTGGCCTCCCCAGTCTCATCTCCCACCACTCATGTTCTGAGCTGCTGTAGTTGCACACATTCACAAATATACACATACATGCACACATGTGTGCACACACACGCTCTGCTATCACATACCTCTGTGCCTTCGCTCATGCTCGGTTCTCTGCCTGCAGATGGTTCTACCTCTTTCAGCTCACTGTCGCATCTGTGAAGACTCAGTCCTAGCCAAAGTTGACAGGTTGGCTAAACTAACCTCTCCTGTATATCCCATAATTCTGTCATTGCATTTGCCAGAAAAATTATCCTTTTATTTGTATGATCTCCCCACCATTCAGATGTAAGGAAATCCATGTTGGGCCAATAAGAATCTCTTATTGAGAATTTGGAGTGTGGACACAGCAACTCTAGTTCACCTCTTACAGAGAATTGAACTGTGTGCCTGTATGAGGTTGGAGTTGAGGCAGTTCTGCATGCGTCAAATTAACCCCATCTTTTAAGAGAAAAGGAAAACGGTATGAATTTCAAATTAAAAACAAAAAAAGCAGAAGAGAGACTATGAAGCCCTGAATTAAAAAAAAAGAATAAATGTGTCAACTTAGCTAGTTCTGAGACCAGAAACCAGGCTCATTATACACCCTTGGATGATACAGATTTCAGTGTGTCTTACCAATAAATAACCCAATTTATCTAAAGTTTTTTTTAAGTTCTGTGGCTTAGGAATAAATGATCCTTAAAATATTTGTATAAACTGTTTAATAAATGTTAATTAAATGTATCAGTGAACTTCCTTTTAAGAATCAACAAGAGTCCGTTTGCAAATGTACAGTTTTGACTACTTCTGGAATGACTGAAGGCAACATACATTTAATCTTAATAAATATTGACATTTTCCATCAATATATTTGACCTCAGTTCCAAACACTCAGGCAGTCAAGAATACAGGATGGAAAAGGAAAAGGGAAAAATGACACACTAGCAAAATGTCCTCCACAGTCTGTTTAGTCTCTTGTGAGAACCTGTCATTATGATAGCTCATTTTAGAGTCAACCTCCAACTCCCACACAACTTCCAACTGCACGCAGGCCAATGGATTATGGTAATTAAATAAGAAGAAACATGACAGTGCAGTTTCACTAGAGTTTTGAAAAAAAAGACCGTAGACAGAGCATCAAGAGACATGAGACCAACCTACCCCATCTCCCCTGTGTCATTTCACAGATAAGAAAAACCAAGATGCAGGGAGATAAGTAACTAGTCCAAGAACTACAACTTAGAAGCCAAGTAAAACCCAGTTTTCTATCAGCTGGGCTCCTCTCCATGCTGTCTTCCCATTTCTTTATCTCCAGGGCAGGCCAGGAAATAACTATTCTCTTCCAAAATCAAGCAAACAAAAAAGAAAAAAAAAGTAAAACAAAAACTAATCAGCAATGCTGCATTATTTGATTTTTCATAAACAACAAGGGAGGAGCAATAATGGGACTTTAATGCTCAGGACATTCCGTTCTTTGGGTTGTTAACCATAATCACACTGCTATTGTCTCCTTATAAATGGCTGGAGATTGGCTGCCAATCTGTACCTGAAAGGTTTACCTGTCCTTTGCAGCTGTAAAGAAGGGAGAAAAAATTGCACTAGGGAAAAATACACCAGCTCTCCTCAATTTTGCATAACAACCCAAACTGCAGTTTTATAATTAAAGAGACTGTTTTTTTTAATCAAAGCTTTTTTCATCATAATTGAAGTATGAATCATTATTCCTTTTACAAAGTCACATTCCTTTCACAGTCACAAAGAAAAATCACTTAAAAGAGCCAAATGCAAAGTCTGAAAACAAAAGTCTATGATGAAAACTTAACTATCAGGAACAAAACAGTCCAGCACTCAAATACTGAAATACATCAGTTATTCATTACCTACCCAGGCCATGTCCAGCTCTTAACATAAAACACAAAGGCAACTCCTTCCCTCCATGCCATTCCACTGGTTGTCTAGGGTTGGTGGGTCTTATTTATTTTTTCCAATTATGATATGTTAATTGCCTTCATCCCCTAAAAATCCATACTTATGTTCCCTTTAAACATTTGACCAATATTGTATGGATTAAGTCATTAAGGGCAAATCTTGAATGTTAGGCCCCTCATGGGGACAGTAGCTTAGGGTGATTTCAAAATCAATAGCACTTCTAGCTTATGAAGTAATAAAGACCATGATTTGGATAATATGAATAGCGTTAAAAATTCATTAATCTGTAACATGAAATACATCTTCCTATATAGTATAAGGTTATCTGAAAAATTACTGAAGTAAGTCTTTATTACTTGATTTTCAAACTAATGACTTGTGTATTAAAGTGATGTTTTATTCGATAGTCATTCTAAATACATCAAAAACATTCATTAAAAAGAAGTCAACAGTCTCAGAAGCAAAGAACAGCTATGAATTTTGGGACAACTTATGAGGATGGCATTCATCAGTTCAGGATGACGATCACAGGCATTCCATTACCTTGCCAAACTTTGATGGATTTTCCATCATTGCTACAGGAATGCTTTCCCTTTATAATCTATTTTCCTCTAAAATATTATAAACTCATAAAAGGAAAGCAACCGAAAACTATAAACAAGTCTAACTAAGACTATACAACTCTCCATCATAAATACAGCAACAAAAAATAAGTGAAGATTATGAAAGGAAATGATTTCTAAATAATTCTTCCACAGTGGCTTATGCATAAAATAAACATGGAGGAGGGGAGTTAAATCTTAGCATTTATGAAAAGTCACAAATAAAAGCTATAATAAGCTCTTTTCACAGATTAACTCATTTATATTAACTCATTTGTTTGTCACCATAACCCCATGGGGTAGGTACTAGTATTACTGTTTTTACATAGGAGGAAGCTGGGATAGACGTTTAAGCAATTTGCAAACGCTCGTACACCTGGTAAGCAGTGGCACAAAATCGGAACCCTAGCACTGGTAGAAATCTATGTTTTTTACTGCCATGTATGCTACTTATCTCAAAGATTGTTGTAAGAATTATTATTGTAAGGTGTATGTAACACTTGTGACATGGTTTTAGCCACTGGTACATGCTACAGTGGTACTTGCAGTGCTGAACAGTTTGATGGAAATCATGATCAGAATGCTCGCTTCGGAACTAGAGAATTTTCAAATCATTGGCAATTCTACAATTCTGTTTTCCTTCTGCTGAACAAAATGTCCCTCCAAACTCTTCTTGAATTTTTTAAAATGTTTCTTTCAAATTGTGTATATTATTAAAATCTGCCACAATGAATCTACAATCCACAGTTCTAGATTAAAACGTGCTAATTTTCAGGACCACAAACTGGAAATCCCACCAAATTATCTGAAACCACAGTGATCTATTACCCAGCATAGAATAACATTCTTCTGAATTATTATCTGTTTATATATTCCCTGAATTATTATTATATTTATATATTCCCTGAATGTTTACAAGATGAACCGATGCTACTTTTATTTCAATCACTCAAAATTCTCAGCAGGTTACATTAAAAAAAGAGAATGAGAGAAAAAAATTAAACTGGGTGGCAGTAGAGTTAACCAAAGGAGCAAAGAAATGCAGTAAGCTCCCAACAACACTCGAAGAGCTCTGGCTGTTGTGCAAAAGAAAGGAGAGCTGATTGGTGGCCTTGAAGTCACAGCTTTCATCCTCCAAGCAGCATGAACCAGAAGTTGAGGATTCCAGATGGTGTCTGTTGAGCTGATGGAAAAACAGGAGACCAGAGATCCTGTTCCAAGAGCCTACTGTGACACTGAGGGAATCTCATGCCAACCAGAAATGCCTACATCCTAATAGCTTTCTCTTTCAACATATGTCCCTGTGCATCCTGTTGAAGGCAGATGCCTAAGCTTGATTGCTCTACACTAAGAAAAGAAAGCATGTTATCATCCACTGACTGAAATTCACAGGGGAGTCAAGATTGCCAAGAATCAGCACCCAATCAAGATTAAGCAGAATGAACCACGAACCAGTAACTGTCAGCAGTTAGAAATTCCACCGACTGCTATCCATAAATTAAAAGGAATTTTGCCTCCTTAGCATGTGATTTATTTGGAAGAAGCTTTTAGTGCTAACTTCTGAATGAAGCCAAGAAATACTTTATTGAAATGATCTGCTCTTCTGCTAAGCTCAGTTCAAGAATCAAAGCAGAATTCAATAAACTTTTGGATTAATTCAGCAAAGTAATTCTGGCCTTAGCACATACTCTGGGTCTGATTCAGAAGAAACAGTGAGAATAGAAAAACTAATAGTGAGAATAGAAAAAAAAAAACTTATCTTCAAATTCTTTCTCCACTGCAGAAAATGCTTTTCTGCTAAGTTTCATATTTGAGGGGGAAAAGAAAATGATGAAAGGAACTTGGGAAATCAGCTTGTATATGTCAATTGACCAAAGAACATAAAACACACACTAATGACTATCCCAAAAAACAGTTCCCAATTAAGAAGCTTTATAACACTAACTGATACACTCAGTTTATTTTTAAAACTAAGTGCTTTACTTAATTTATTTTTCAAAATAAACTTCTCAGCATTTCTATTAGTCCTATAGCAGACATCACCGTTTGCTTCATCCTCGCCAGTAAAATATTTCCTTCTCCATAAAAGGACAATTGTCTGCAATAACCACTCACTTCCCTCCTCCAGTGCCTTAACATTCCCCAAGCACACCTGCAGCCCAGAATCATCAAAAGATGCAAAGTCTTTGCAAAAACTATTGTCAACAAACTATGAAAAAGTTTGGGATCTGTGGAGGGCAAAGATCAGAACAGGATTTCATTTTGATTTTATGTCTATATGACAGCACCTCAGTCATAAACTGTTATAAAGTTGTTTGGCAATAAATAACTTTAATTACTCCAGTTGTTTTGGTCACCATCACTATAATGCAGTCTGAAAGTCATTGCTTTCTTGGGTCTGCCAACACCATACTCCTACCTCCCCCAAATCCGTCACGGTAATCTGGCTGTACCATCTAATGACTGAAGTGTTTATACCACTGAAGAACTTGATTCCATGGCAAAATGTGGCCCAGCTCTTTAAACAAAGTAGCAATTAAAGAATTTGCAAAACCTCTTTAAAGTGAATCTAGGTTAATATCTACATCTATGAAGTGGTTTGTGTTCTTAACATGCACTGATCACTGAGGTTTACACTTTCATAAAGAGATTTTAAAGCAAGAGATGGGAGAACTATTAAATAAATGTACACTTCATTTTTAATTGTTGGATGTATTTTGCGTGTAGACACACTAGTAAACTCCACATCTTTTTCATACAGTCAGTCCATTGATGAAAGCAGGAGCTGAATGAGATTGAAAATGACTCATCTGAGGTCAATCAATGGCCACAGTGTACATGGGGGGGAAGAGGAAGAGAATCTAGTAATTACTCCTCAATATTACAGGCTTTTAGCACAGATTTTTTTTCTATCCTGTCACATGCAAATCTCACTTCACTAGCTCCCTGAGCTACTCTCATAGCCGACATAAGGCTGTTAATGATGATCCAAAACACTTTTGCCTTCCTCACAAGATCGTGTGTGTGTGGCATAAAGTTCAGAATTCTACCTCAGGAGTTTAATTTGGATGGCATTTCTTACTTTGGGGGGAAAAGGGTGCAATGCAAGGTCCACAGAAATAAAACATTAAAATGACACTTAAAAGATCAGTTACCCATTTCATCAGTGAAGGTCACAATATTTATAGGCCTCTCTAAGTCCCCTGAATTTAATAACCTTACAATTTCGCTATAGTGCCACATTCTTCTCTAGTCTTAAATCTTTATTGGTTCTTTTGTTTGCATCCTTATATACATGGTTATTTATAAGAAAAAATTTTAAGATTCAATAAAGTGAAAATATAACTATAGTCTGACCCACAGAGGTAGGAAACAAGCCCATTTTAAAGTAAAAATGTCATGATCATCATTCAGCTAAGTTCTATGCTGGTAGGGTTTTGTTTATTTCACTGCTAATTACCTGGCGCTGAAAATAGTGCCTGGCACACATAGTAGGTGCTTAGTAAATATTGTTGAATGAATGGCCCGTAACAGACCTGCAGGGTCACAGAGAAAAGAGGAAACATTCAATAATTTGTCATCTTCAATGCCTATAGTGGTCACTGCTACTTACATGTGAAATCAATCAAGAATATATGTGAAAAATGAACATGAGCTTTTTTTTTTTTTTTTTCTGCAGTGCTGGAGCTGGAACCTAGGGCCTCATATGGGCTCTGCAAGAGCTCTTACTGAGCCACATCTCCAGCCCAGGATAACACTTAGAATTTGCTGAGCTTTCTAAAGGGAAAGAGAAAGTGTGCCTGTGTGTATGAATTTGATGTTTTGAAGAGGGTAGGGTGGGAAGGAATGTTTACATACAAAACATTTCTCTTTTAACAGAATAATTCAGTAAAAGGTAGTATCAACTGAAATGCCATCTGATTCCAGGGTGTATATCTTCAGTTAAAGATTTTTCATTATATTTTCTATTCATAAGACAATAACTAAATCACATGTAAAAACAGGGAACTAAATAGATGAGTTCCATTAGGATTTCCCTGAGTTTGAAATTTTCCTGTGGTAGGTAATTTCTAAGGTGCGAGGGGACTTTACCTGATAATGGTTAGTCCAATTTTTTATTAGCCCCATACCAATGCATGCAACCAAAGTTGTAGAAGTTCAACCAAAAAAGAAAACTCCCATACAAACTCATTCCCTGCACTTCACCACTTTCACAATACATCCTGGTGATCAGAAACCCACAGGAGAGTAATAATACAGTATTCACAATACTAAGTGAATAATATTGACATGCTGTCTGCTCAGTGGAGGGCCACAGTATGCCAGGAATGGATTTACGTGCTTATGACATACACTACTACTTTTGGTCCTGACAACCAATCTGAGAGTAGTGTGCTACATTTACACTCACAGAAATAAAATAAACTGGCTCAGGATCAAGTGATGGAGCCATGATTTAAATGCTCCAGCTACAGAATCAGAGATCTTGGAATGGAACTGCCTCTTTGAATTTATTTTTGCTTTACCTGATCACTTTCTGACAAAGCCATAAGCATAGTGTTCAAAAAAGAAATTAATACTAATCACACTTATACCTAAATATATGGCACTTTTCTTTTCCAAAGAGAAAATATATGCCAACTTTCATTCTCAAGGAGGGAATGGTCCTTGCTGAGAAACACATTAACTCGGTAAGAATATGGCCTACTTTTGGCTGTGCAGTCTACAGCTCTCTACTGCCCTTTGCAAAACAGCCTGGTGCTTAGAGTGGAAAAAATAAAAAGTAGCTAACAAAAGCATGTCACCTAACTCCATGTGTTAGCATGCAAACTCTCATCCAACTCAAAGGTACCAGCACCAATATTGAAGTAAATCAAGAGGCGTCTCATTTGTGGACACATGGATCACTCCAAGAATCTTTCTACCCAAGAGTGTTTAACAAGGAACAGCAACACACAGAATATCAAAGTCTGTTTCCACTTCAGAGCTAAGTCCTCAGCCAGGATTGTGAACTTCAGAGTTTGGCAAGAGGCAAAGCACAGGTATAGAAGTCAAGTAGCCTTGCTGCTAATCCCAACTCTACCACATTGCTAACTTGGTGAACTTGAGCAAGGTTTGTTAACCTCTAAGATTCTCAGTTTCCTCACAGTAGGGGCAATTATAATATCAACACTCATCAGATACAGTGACGCTGCGTGGGATAACACATGGAAAGATAGAGCATGCAGTAGATGGAGAACAGATAAAAATTTCCCACCTGCTGAAGGACCCTCTTTGTTGGTGTGCTGTTACATTTTCAGGAATTTTATAAGCTGATTATTAAAAACAACCATTATTGAAAATTAAATTATACAAACAAATAAATTGCACTCAAAGCAAAAGTAATAAGGAGTCAAAAGTCATTTCACTTTACTGTTACCTATACTCTTGAGACTACTTATATCTATTAAATCTGTCTGGTAGAAACACTGGTTAATGGCAGGCAAGTCCACCCCGTCAGTGATGTCACACTTGTGCTTGAAATTAGCCATATTAGAAATATTTATATGCAAATTGGCAAACATTACAAATCAGAATTCTTCTTTGGAAGGAAAGTTATTGAATAGTAAATAGCACCCCACTGGTATTTATATGTCATCATATCCCTTTCTGTTCCAGCATCTTTCATCTCTCCTCTCTACAGGTTATCTATACACACACACACATGAAATTTAAAACAAAAATGAAAACAAAAAACTAACATTCCTCAGTTAACATGTCTTTCCTTATTCCTTCATTTTCAAATTTATTAAAAACTTGTTTCATCTATGCTGAATTCCAATACTTTCTCATGATCTACTCTTAGTCAACTTTTTTGCCACTGTGAACAAAAGCCATGACAAGAACAATTTTAGAGGAGGAAAAGTTTATTTAGCACTCAGGGTTTCAGAGGTCTCAGTCCATAGACGGCTGACTCCACTGGCTCTGGGTCCCAAGGTGAGGCAGAACATCGTAGCAGAAGGGTGTGAATTAGGAAAGCAACTCAAGATATGGCAATCAGGGCAGAGAGAGTTCTGCTCAACAGGGACAAATATAAACCCCATACCCTCAATGACCTACTTCTTCCAGCCACACCCTACCTGCCTACAGTTACTGCCCAGTTAACATGTATCAGGGTATTAACACACTGATTAGGTTAAGGCTATCATAACCTAATCATTTCACTTCTTATATTGTCTTACGCATGAACTTTTGGGGGACATCTCATATCTAAACCATAACACACTCATTAATTTATTCATTTCAAAAATATATAAGCAACTACTATTAGACAAGCCTTGCAACTGAAAGCGTAAAGCAAATACAACATGGTCCCACCCTCATGAAGTTCATAGTCATGCTGTACTCTAACTTCTATCCCATATGGACAATCTCCAACCCTCTCCCAACTCCCTTTTCCTCCTCCTTTGCCTTTTGTTATAAAAACAAAATTACAGTTTTCCCAATTGCTTTGTATGCCTTTCCTCCATGGCTCTATAACACATCAAGATTTTCTCAATATTTTGACTGTTCATCCCTCTTCCCTCTTCTTCAGGAATTTCACACATTACTATGACTTTATATGCTCCCAATTCTTAGAAACCCCAATTCAGTTCTTTCCTAGCTTTCCTTTCTCAATAACCCAGACTACCATCCACCCAACTGTTTAAGCCAAAAACATGAAAATCCTTGTTTCCTTTCTTTCCATCTCTCCCCCATCCCAAACATCAGCACATCCCATATTCAAAATATCTCCTAAATTTATCACATTCTTTTATCTCATTCTCAGTCACCTTCAGTCAAGACCCTTTCTTTCCTCACCCAGGCTATAGAAAGCCTCCTAAGTCTTTTCCTTTCTTCACTCTTGCCTCCCAACACCTTGTACCGCAAAGATGCTGGAGTAAACCTTTTGAAAAGAAATGTAATCAAGTCTCTCCACACTTTTAAAATAAAACCTCCAATGTTTTCTGTTATGGTTTGGATTTAGAAATGTCCCTGGAAAAGCTCATGTTTTGAAAGGAAATGGTCCCCAGTACAGCAAGGTTCAGAGGTGAAGCTTTTAGACAATGGTTAAATCATAGAGGTTATAACCTCATCAGTGAATTAATCCATTTGATGGATTAATAATCTGAATGGACTACTAGGTGGTAACTGTCAGCAGGTGGGGGTAACTGGAGGAAGTTGGTCATAGGGGGCATGGCATGAACTATATTTTGTCCAGGTTCCTCTCTATCCCTCTCTCTCTCTCTATTTGCTTCCTGACTGCCATGAGCTGCCATGGCTTTCTTCCACCATGCCCTTCTGCCATTATATTCTATCTTACCTCAGGCATAGTACAATGGAGTTAGCCAACCAAGGACGGATCCTCTGAAACCATGAGCCATAATAAACTTTTCCTCCTCTAAGTTGTTCTCGTCAGGTATTTTGGTCACAAATAACAACTGACTAACACATTTCATTCAGAGTACAACCCACACTTGGTTTGATGACAGATATGGCCCTTCACTTCCTGTGCCCTGCCCATCTCCTGATAATACCCCTTACATTTCCCACTTTCTCATCACTTAAGCTGAAACCTCTCTACCCAGATCTTTGCAGGTCTGGCTTCTCACCTCATTCAGCATTCAGGGGGCCTTCCCTGACCAGCCAACCCAAATTCCCCCAGGCCCACCAGTCTTTTTTCATCACCTCCAGCTTTACTCTCTGCTTAGCATTTGCATTGTTCATTCATTGTTCAATGTTTACTGTATGTTTCTCCACAGAAGAAAGGCCACACAAAAGCCAGCACCTAGCTCTCTACATTTGGTGGGACATTTCTAGTGCCTAGAACTTGCCTGACTCATGTCAGACACTCAACAGATACTAATGAATCCAGCAAGCTAGCAAGCAAACACTCAAGCCATGGAGCAAGTATAATAAAGAGCAAAGCAGGCTGGGGGTACAGCTATGTGGTAAAGAACTTGCCTAGCATGGGTGAAGCCCTGGTTTCAGTCCCCAGTACTAGGGTGGAGGGCAGAATGCTCAAAATGGGATTTATTAACAACAAAGACCCTGAAAGGACAAAGTTTTAATGGACCACACAGAAGAATAAGAACAGCAATCTGAAGTAGTAAAGTGCTAACACTATGAATAGAATTTCCATATGTCAAAATAATTGGGAGGCCATTAGGCTGAGGCTGCTCTATCACCCTGGGCTCTACATAAGCAAACCAAAACTCAACTCAGAGGAAATGGCAAAATGAAACTCAAGCTTAACCAATCAAAAATAGTCAAATGATCTCTAACTAGGGACTTTCCCATGGAATGATCTAAATAAGGACGCTGCCCCCACTTTAACTAATCAAATATTTCTCTGCTCTGCTTCTGTATTTGCCCTGTCAAGGCCTCCCTTTCATGCCCCCTGCATTAGTGCCTCAAGTCAGCTGCAATTGGGAGCTGCCAGTTCACTAATCACTGCTCAAAGAAACGCTTTAAAACTGTGAAATGCCTGTATACCTTTCAACAAATGTGTACTAAATTCTGACTTGCCTATGGTTTGAGCTGTTTGTGAAGCAATGTAATTTAGTGAGCACACCTGTGCTGAAAAAAAAAACTGCTAATTTTCTTGGCTAAGTCAAAATATTCAAAAAAAGAAAGAAAAAGAGAAAACATTTCATACTCCAGATTTTCTTGCATCTTCAAAAACTCTAGAGGGGTAGAGTCCCCTGGACTTCCTCCCATACTTGGGCTGTAATAACTTCATAGCAAACACAAAGAGTAAGGAAGACAGGAGGTGGTGGGAGAGCACTCGCCACCCCTAGAAAAAGGGGGATGCCTGTCTTCTGATGCCTGAGGCATCACAGACCACAGGTAATCACCCTGCATGCTCTAGCTATTCCTTTCTCATCCAATTTAATATAGGCTAGGAAGGAAGAGAGGGAGGAGTGAGAGAGGGAAAGGAAGAGGAAGGAAACATGGAGAGAAGGGGGTCTCAAAGAGCCAACTCAATGCCTTAATTTTCCAGCATCACAGGTGGCACTAGAAGATGTTGGACACTGAAAACATGCACAGCCAAAAAACCCAGGCCAGTACCTCATTAGGGACCACACAGCTCGTGGCGACACCAGGAATCCACTGCTCTTGGGTTCTGGTGGCAGTGGGGAATGGCAGCCACCCCACGCTCCTTTGTGAGGGAACCGCTGCTTCCCGTTCTCCCGGTGGGGGTGGGCTGGCAGTGAGGAGGGCTGGGGGCTCCCAGGCTGCTGTAGGCTATGCTGATGGATGACCCCGTTGCTCCTAATTGTGCACAGAATGGAGGGGAAACAAAGTCAATCAGAATGACTAGGCTGGCAACCGAAACACCAGCACCTTGCCCCAACCCTCAGCTCCTGCTCCCTAAACACAACCATTGCCAAGTCTCTGAACCCTTTGTTTCTGGTAGTTACCACTATATATTTTTTTAAAACATAATTACATTATTATTTCTTTTTATCAGTTTCATAACTTACCATGCTGATTTCCTAATATGTAAGATTAGAACTTAGTCCCCGTTAGGTGGTCACCAAGGCATCCACAGACACCACACTTCTGTACCCTTCACATTCCAACCATGGTCTTCTCATAATATTTGATTTTGATTTTGGTAGTATTCAGGATTAGACATTATGATGATCTTGTCAAATTGTGTTCATAGCTGGGCCATCTGATGTACTCTTATTACATTTTCTATTATGAATCCTCTGAGATAAAATTCATAATCACCAGATGGACAAAAATTTAAAAGTATGATACTTGCAAATGATGCCAAGAACATGAAACAAAGGAGATTCTCCATGACTGCTATAGTCATTTCACGAGCAATGACTCAGGATGTGACCCAATGAACATGCTTTCAACCTAGCAGCTCCACTTCAATGATTATGCTAGAGAGAAACCCTCATGTATTTGCACAAGAACACATGCACAAGAAATCTCACTGCAGCACTTTATAATAGCATAAATGTGAAAATAGCCTAAATTCCAAACCTAGAATGATGGCTAAATTATGATAATTAAATATTATAGAGCAGTAAAAATGAAGAAATACAGCTATGTATATCAATACTGATGCATCTCAAAAGCCTGATACTAAATGAACAACAAAAAAAGTGATAACAATCATGAAGTTTCAAAATACATAAAATACTACTATTTGATATTCACTGGTGTATACCCAAGAAATAATGACCTTGAAATGAAAAGTGCCAAATTCAGGATTATGTTTATCTTTACAGGAAGAAAGTAGGGACTGAGGTCAGAGAATGGCATTGTTTACATGTTAGAAATTATATCATCATTAAATAAACAAATAAGAAAAGGAAAAGAAAAGCTAACTTTCAGGGGTTAAACTTTTCCTTTAAACGTTTCCTCCTAAAGGTGATGTCAAAAAAAGAAATCCTACTCCATTCATGTACCCAAACCAAGGTTTAGGAATAAGTTACTCTTCTGACAGGAAAGAGCTTCCAACATTTGTTTCTATGACTGCTTCTTTCCTGCTTCTAAATCACAGAAGGCAAGACCACCTAGCACCAAGATGCTTATTCTAAATGAGCATATAAAGAGCAAACAGGGGGGTAAACTCCTAAGAGTTTGTGCAACTTGGTGCATGTGGACCTCATTATGAGGTTACAACTTTGTGAAATTCTTGACCCCAAATACTTAGAACCTCCAAGCTGGTATTCAGTGTCTCATGGTGACGTCCTACCAAGCAAGGACATCCCGCAGTCTCCCAAGTCCCTATCTCATGCTCTTTCCATAGGGGCAGTGATGCTTAGAGGTCACAATGTAGCTCTAGGCCACACAACAGACCTGGGTCCAAATCCTGGTTGCACTTGGGCTGAGTGGCTGTGGAGAGGTACTTTCTCCTCTGTGAAATGAAGATCACAGTTGCTGTAAGGAAATGGTGTGGCATAGAGCCTAGCACCCAGCCAGCACTCAAGGCATGTGAACCACCCAGGGCCAATTCTCCCTGCCACCTGCTCCCAGTTCCTGCCTACCACCTTTCACAATTATTGTCAATCACCTGTGTAATTGCTTAAGTGGGTTCTGTCTCCCCAGCACCCTCTATGCTATTTGAGGGAAGGAACCCTGTCTGTCTTATTCTTGTTCAGGCACAGAACAAGCTCTGTGTTAAGTGGGTGGACAAAAAGATGAAGGAAAGAATAAACGCCTCCAATTATGTAGTGCTGCTGGGTTTGAGGGCTAAAAGTTCCTAAAAATGTGCTGTGTGACTTCTAAACGATGTATCATCAGTGTTAACTCCTTCCATGGAACCTCTAGCAAGTTAGTATGATGAAGGCAGATTATTAAAGAAAGAAAATAGACAATTAGCCCTTTAGAGAAAAGCTTGGCTCAACAATGAAAGGAGGGAGAGAGAAAGAAAGGCAGGTAACAGAGAGACCAGAGGAGATATGACTTCTGTGACAGTGTTCAAACAGCTCTGGACTGGCCCACAGGAGAAGGTGCATCTGTGATCAGTGTTACATCCCTGTGTTGTCAGTGAGGCAAAGCAGAAAGAAGTTAGGAGACCGAGATGAAGTGATGCAAGAAGTGAGAAGCAAGAAGAATCTGTAGGTTGTTCTTTGAACCATGGGGCAGGCAATGAGATTATTCCCATTAGCTGTGAAGGGAGAGGAAAGGCATCCTCACATAAGTCAAGCAGAGATCCTGTGGCTCCCAGTTTTCTTGGTGGGAGCTTGGAACAAAGCAATCACTGGGCTCCTTCCTATTATGTGTCTCTGAGTTTGCAGGAAAGCTAACAGAAAGCGAAACTCTATTTAAATTATCTCCAAGTTTCACACTCCCAGGCAGAACAGTGATGAGAATTAAATGACTCACCCCAGCCCATTGCCACTCAATAGCACTGCTCATATCTTTATGTCAAGAAGTATAAAGAGGTAGGGAATGGCAAAAAGAAACAGGATTTTTTAAAAGAAATTCTTTAGACAAGGCAGAAGAATAAATTAGCCATATTCGTAAAAGTTCAAAAGTAAGGGACTTGTAATTATGGAAAAATGGGGTCTATGTGTAAAATTGTTAGTAATTATAGATTTCATAGAGAAAGGAAATCATGGTATGTGCTTGAAGTTTTAATATGCCTTAGTGATTCTTATCATCTACAATCCACTGAATAAAATGAATGTGCCTTAAGGTTTTTAAATGAAAATGGGCTACTAGGTAAGCTTGTTCTTTAACTGGAAAATGACACATTCCTGTGTGGTTTCAACTCGCTCTTCATGGAATTCTAAGAGGCACTTCCTAAAACTCTTAGGTAATGTCACTACTAGAGGGAGAAAACAGGCTCCAAGCAAGCAGTGCTCTTAGGTGAATACTACTCATGTGAATTCAGAGATTCAAAGTAAGCTGTCAAAACTATTAGCATTTGCAGCTTCCCTGTGTGAATCAAGCTTTTTTCAATAGCATGCAAAAAAAACAACCCAGCAGTCTGAACTTGCAGTTAACAAAGACACTTTTTTGATTCCAAACTTGAGACTACCAAAAATTTTAGTCTTATTGAACTTTATAAAACTGTGAAGAATCTAAGCAGTATAATGCATTTATCTTAATGTAATAAGTCTTGTTTATTGTATTATAGTCTAAGGTGAGACAGCATTTAACAAAGTATCATACTTATGTTTTTCAAATGAAGTGGGAAACCATTGTTTTAAGTCATTCTCTCCCTAGGCAGTGCTTCATGTCAAAACTTTAAAATGACTTACATGTCTTGCTTGTGAGAGAGGGAGAAGAGGTCATAAACCAAGCATACTCCGAACACCGTGATTCCCGTCTCTTTCACCAGCATCGCGCAGGTCCCCAGAAACAAACTGAGCAGCAAGAAGAAGGGAGAAGCCGTGGGAGGGAAACATTCCCCAGCACAACAGTGATCCAGACTCCTGGAAAACAGGTTGAATGTTCTTTTAAATTAAGAAATGTGGGTCACTAAGAAATATTACCTTTAAAAGACAAAAGGTAGTCAATTTCTTTGCATCCTAAGCAATTAAGTAAGTGAATCTAGATTTCTTCCTAAGTGTTCATCATGGAATTAAAATTGCTAAGATGAAAAAAAAGGTTAAGGATACTCAACTTGGTACTTAAATTATGGCATATACAAATTATGATAAAATATGGCATGTAATGTATGCAAACATAAATGCAAATTATGATAAAATATGGTATGTCACAAATGAACATTCAAAAGTCATATAAATGCCAACATAGAGATATAGTTAGAGAGACAGGAAGACATTTAAGTGGAATATATTGTAAATGAATAATACAGGTTACTAAATAATCTGCATGAGCTCTGGAACCAGGGTCCCTGGTTCAAATCACTGCTCTGCAGTTAACAAAGAGGTGAGAGAGCAAGTTAGTTTGCCCTCTGTGCTTTGGTTCCCTTAGATGTGAAATGGGAGTCTAGAATTACGGGGGCATTGAAGAAATGCCTTATTACCTGTCGAGTGTTTATCATCACATTATTATGAGTGAAATGTTTTTATGTGCTTCTGTATACAAAGCAGTCAGTAGATAATTATACCAAAATATAGTAACGTTTTTCTCTGGAAAGGAAAAACAAATATTCCTCACATTTTAATTTTCTTTCTGCTAATCTGTATTTTTAAATTTATTTTCCATGAGCATGTGTTAAATGAAGTTATTTTTTCTCAGTTAATCTCCAATAGAAATTTTCAAAAACCCTGTAGTGTCGTGAAGTCTTTCTTTCTACCTTACAAAGTACAATTGACCCCAGGAAACAGCATTGTTCTCTTTGACAGTTGCCACCCCTGGGCTCCTATTCCTCTGAAGTAAAGGCCAATATTTCTTGTGATATCTTGTCCTTATTGTTGTATCTTAGAATAATTACATAAAATTTAAGCAAAATTTATAGTAATTGTGCATTTGTCTGTGGAGTTGATCTATATCTCAAATTTCTAAAGGTAAGCAGGGCATGCACATCCAACCTGTAATAAATAATAAGGCTCACTGTCGCACCAATATGGACAGGCTGCAGGGCTAATCATGTTCCCAAATGTATCCAACACACAAAAAATATCAAACACAAAAAATAAGCCCTAGAAACAAGCTTAAATTAAGGTAAGTAATTCTTGTCTAACATTAGAATAAACAGGAAACAATTGATCGTTAAATGTGGGCTTAAGTTTTAAGATTTCATTGTACTGTTCATACGATTGTGAATGCCGTGAGAGATCCCAAAGCCAGGACCTGAAGGTGGATACTGCACTAAGAAAATACTCCACCCTTTAAAACAAAGCTGATTCATTTCATTCTTAATTCATTTCATTCTTGATCCAACATCTAAATTGGTCTATAACAGGGTTCCTCTGAGTCAGCACCATTGGCATTTTTCAGTGAGATAACTCTTTGCTGCAGGGCCTGTCCTGTGCATTGTAGGATGTTTATTTAACAGCATTCTTGGCCTCTACCCCTAGGTGCCAGAAGCACTTCTTGGGTTGTGACAAGCAAAACTGTCTCCAGACATTGCTAAATGTTCCTGTGGGGAGCTGGGGAATGGAGAGAAATCACTCCTAATTGAGAACCACTTGTTTAGAACAGTGTTCCTCAGTCACTGGACTCTGCAAGATTATAGGTCATTGAACTGATCCAGAGTTTACAGTTCACAAATCCTCAACCAGGCCTCTCTCTACCAAGCAGGGTGATATGAGTAACCCGCCTGCTTTCCTGGGCCACGCTCTAAGCCTTCTACCCATTTCCACATTCTCTTTTCAAACTCCTGCCCTATGTAGATATATCACAACTCAAGTGAGAATCTTATGGCTTTGGAAATAAAGGCACAATAGAACAGAAAAGTATTTTATTGCTTTTTGTTTTCCCAAAGCAAAGAATATCTGTATTTCAAAGAAAAGATTATAAATTGTAAAACTATAGTTGAAAAAATACTACTTTCTGCTTGGTCTTGTTATTTTAAGCTTTGAGCTACTTTGGTGAGGATGATAAAGAGGAAAAACAATCAGGACTAAAATGAAAAGGAGAAATTAAGCAAATCATAGGCATAGAATAGAGCACTGTGCCCAGTATATTTTGGCTCAGGGTTAAGATTCCAAATTCCATTCTCAGCCAGAAACTACAAGTAAAAGGAATCAAGAAGCAAGAGCTTGGATTCCTAGAACTGGGGGGAAATTAGTGTTTTAAAAATGATAGGATTTGGTTCAGCATGGGGCTGGAAGAGACAACAGCCCAGTATTGGGTAAAAAGAGGGTTCTTATCCCTGGAGCTCACTGAGCATGGAACCACCCTGAAGCCTCCCTTCTCTCCAAGCAGACAATCTACACACAATATGACTGTAATCAGAGGAGGGCTTGCTGAGCCATACATACCTATTGTAGGAGAGAAAGGCCAGCAGGAACAGGAGACACGCTAACACGTCAGCTCTGCCAACAATCCCAGCCACCTAGAAAGTTTAACACAATGAAAAATTCAAAAACTCAGAAAATTCTGTCAGAAAATCTTACAGAAATGTCTTTGTTTTTAGATGCATGATATAATAAAATAGTATAGTATAATAAAATAGAATACATATTGTTCTTTAAATTCTGACATGACTAACCACCTCTGATTAGTAAGAATTAACAATAAGCTTACACAAAGAGAAAAAGAGAAAGGGGCAAGATTTTCATGCTTAACTTTATTTTTAACTTCTCCAGAGGATCAATTTATAGCATCAAAGCTTATTCATTTATTATTTTTTTAGAAATCTTTAAAAAGAAAGATGAGGTGTAGTTCAAGGGTAGAGCACCTGACTAGCACATACAAGGCCCTCGGTTCGATCCCTAGTATCACAAAAAATAAAGAAAATTCTTTTGAGCAGTTATGGAGTGTCTGATACCATGCTAATCTTTGGACACCACAGTGGTAAAGGAGCAGAGGATACTTACAGAAGGAAAAAGTAAGCTGAAGAACCAATACCTTTGGCAAGAAAGGGAATAAGTTTGAACTCACAATCATTCCACCAGAGCGTATGTTCATTAAATTGTGTGTATATGCATGTTTGTGTGTGTGCTTCTGTGAGTTTGTGTGTTTGTACATGTGTGCATGCATATTTCTAAGATCTGCCACTGAACTGGCTAAAAACCAAGACACACTAGTAGCAAAGTAGCATCCTGGCACAGACCACAAGCCAGTCCCCATTCAAGAGAACATTGAGCAATGGCGCATGCCTGTAATCCTAGCACTTTTAGAGGCTGAGACAGGAGAATTGCAAGTTCAAAGCCAGCCTCAGCAATGGCAAGGTGCTAAGCAACTCAGTGAGACCCTGTCTCTACATAAAACACAAAATTAGGGCTGGGGATGTGGCTTAGTGGTTGAGTGCCCCTGAGTTCAATCCCCGGTACCAAAAATAGAGAGAGAGAACATTGACTTCTTGGGAAAAAGGGCTGACTCCAGGGATAAGGATGGAGAGAGTCAAGAGAAGTTTATATTATCTTCTCATGTCAGTAAGAAAGGACTCAAAAACTTAAAGTCAAAAGGTCACAGAAGCCAGCAACAAGGGGCTCCCACTGACCAAACCTGAGACAATTTGAATATCAAAGTAAGTAAGGACCATGGTTTATTATAAACCACTGAAAACAGAAACCCATGAGTCTATATGTTTAATATATGAATGATGAAAGAATGGATACATATGCAGGTGCACACCTCCACAGAGCAAGCAAATGGATGGGAGAGAAGGAGAATTCTCATTTCATTGAAAAGCTAATGAATGTGGGGGGAATAAGGAAGGTGAAAGAAAATATTTTGCTCCCCAAAAAAGCAAAGGCTAGATAGAGCAAGAAATATCAGCAATTTCAATAGGGCGGGGGTGTAGTTCAGTGGTACAGTGCTTGCCAAGCATGTATGCTGCCCTGGGTTGGATCCCTAGCACCACAAAACAAAAACAAATTAAAAAACAAATGCAGTCAAATGCTCTACCACTGAGCTACTGAATTAGACAAAGAGGAATGAAGGAAAGGGAGGGGGAATGGGAATGGGAATAGGAAAGAGTAGAATGAATTGGCATAACTTTCCTATGTTCATATGTGAAAATGACCAGTGAAACTCCACATTTGTCTAAAAACAAATTTTAAAAATTAAAAAAAATAGATGCTAAATATAGAGCAGGAAAGTTTTCTGAAGTCCAAGGTATCTGCATTACTTCAAAGTGTTTCCACACTGAGTACTTCTCTAGAAAAATAAAAAGAACTACATTATGGAGATAATGTGTTACACTGCATTACACCTTCACTGGGGAATCAAAATCACCACCTGAGAAGGATGCCTCATTTATACATTATTCTAGCCAAGGATATTTAACATAAATATAATCATGAAAAAAAATCAAGCAAACTCACAGCAACATACTATAAAAACATAGATAGAAATATGCTATTAAATATAATAATATTATATATAATAATATATAAAATTCATATACAATTTTATAACATTAAACTTTTATTATCTCTTATTCTGGTTTATATTATATCATGACTCCTAATTATATTACAACTTTTTAAAATCTATTATAATACTGCATATATGTAAGTATAATATATATTATATAGGTGCATGCGTATATTATGTATTTGTTATATATTAAACTTCATACATTTTAAATATTTATACATTATGTATTCACATACAATGTGTTATGCATTTATAATACTTTTATTTACATAAACTAATTTTAATATATTATACCTCTAAATCATGTTACAAATTATAAAACATAATATGTATATTTGTAATTGTATAATGAATAACATTTATATATTATAATTTAATATATTTAAAACATTTTATAGTATATACACTTTAATCTAAATTCTGAATCATACTGAAATCTATAAATTATATTACAGAAAGACAATAAAGACTACTAATTGTTCCAAAATAAAGGAGACTGCAGAGAAATTATGACCAATACTCTGTTTTAGAAAATACACAGCTAAATTATTAATTTGTAAAGGGGTATAAATTATGCAACTCCTTCCAAATGTTTCAGAAAACAGTATTTTTATACAGAGGGAGAAAAAAAGAGGAAGAGTAATAAAACAAATGTGGAAAAATATTAAAAACTAGTGAGTCTGGATAAAAACATAGTCATCCTGTGTATTAAGTTTAAAATTATTTCAAAAACTGTGTTACTTCCAAAGAGGGACTGAAATGGAAGTGGAGTGGGAGACAGATAACTCTATAAATCTTTGCATTATTCTGCTACATAGGATGTTTATCTTTCTCTTCATATTTTAAAGTCCAAGAAATAAAACTGTAAAGGAAAAAATGGGGTACAGATTTTTAAATGCTTCTAAGAGCTGGATGAGCAGTTCATGAGGGAAATTAGGAAGGGTGACATTTCAGGCACCAAAAACAACATAGCCCAAATCAGAGAACACCTAAGGCCCACGGTGTGTTGGAGAATCCATCAAGAAGAACAGAACATAATTTCCTGGGACACAGACCCATGAACATCCTCATAACACAAGCACACTAGGTAGAAGGATGGCAAAGCAGGCAGGTGGGTCCATCCACCAGCAGCACAGACTTCTTTTGCCAACCGAGTGAGACTTGATTTTGTTATCTTCAATTTCTGAGATTTGGTTTTATCTTTACCTGAATGTAACGACCCCACCTCATGTGATTGTTGTCACGAAAACTGCCAGCCTGGTCAATACCAGTGCCCTTCCTCCTTTTCCTTTCAGAGAAAAGGAGTAGAACTCTTAACAAAGGTTTGCCTGTATGAATTGTGGAAATCGTCTTTTCACTCTAAGATGTACATATATGATATCTTAATCTATCTTAGTCTAATACATAGTTAAAAGATCTATAAATATACTAACTGTACAATTAGTCTATTGTACATACTGACATACTGTACATACTAATCGACAGCAAGTCACATATTAAGAGAAATTCTAGTCCAATCTACACCAAGAGAAACCTAAACATGGCCAAAGAATCACATTGGCAACAGAGAGCTGAAAGCTACTACCTAATGTGGCTGCTTGGACCACACACTGTTCATTGATTGCTTAATCTGTAAGGAACCTGAGTGACGAATCAGGTAGACTGCATGACTCAAGGGAGGCAGGCAGAGGCAGTGTGGTATCACGGTATCACCATGTGTCAAGGCTCAGCTCAGAATCAGTAAAACAACTGGATACAGGCCATGTGTGTGTGAAGCCTAGATCCACTCGGTCTGCACCTCTGCCTCCTTGAGTATTTAGCTGAGCAACACTGCAAGCCTTCCTGAAAGTTCAACAGAGAGCCCACCTAGCCTGCTACAGTCTTGGGAGAAAGCCTAGAGTCTGGGCGTGAGGCGACTGCAAGCTATGCAGGCATACCTAATGCACTAAAGGCGTCCTTAAGCCCTTAGGCCAGTTTGGAAGCAGCAGCAAACAACGTGCCAGCTCAAGGTACCTAGATGTATAGAACTTAGTAACCCTTTGAGCAGAAGCTCAGAAAGGACATTGAAATGTTGGTGCTGACACTGATAGGCAGGCTCCTTTGCCAGACCAAACCACTAAGCATTCATTAAACACTGGCGCTACACAACCTTGAGCTGAGGTCTTTGGGGCAAAGAGTTAGATATCTAAAAGCAAAGAGTTCATCATCAATTGCTAGAGCAGCCACTCTTGTGATTCAGTTAGTCAATATCATCATGTTCAATAACTGTGTGTTTTATTCCAGTTAACAAGAATTTTCCAAGTGCCAAGGACTGTGCCAACTGGTGGGATACACCCAGCCTCAAGGACTTCAACATCTGGTGGAGTTAGAAGAGGGTATTAAATATGATACAAGGAAACCACATGCAACACAAGAGGGAAAATCATTGCCAGGAAAAGATTGGAGGGTTTAATTTTAACTGTAGGATCTGGGAAGGTGTCACAGGGGACTACTTTTGCAATCTGACTCTCAAAGGATGGACAAGAAAGATTTCAGAAAGCTCAAGACTGGGGAATGTGAAGCCTCGGCCAGGAAGGGAATGGAAATGCATTCCAGTTAGAAGATGGGAGTGGGAAAAGAGGTCTGAGAATATGTGGAGTGCTTCTGGAAGGAGGGGCAGAAAGTGATGAAGAACATGAAGTACATGAAAAGAAGTGAGGAGGAAGGGACAGGGAGAGGGAATGTGAAGTCAGAGCCAGTTGGACTTGACGCTATGACAGTGTGGTTGGAGTTGTACAGTTTGTTAGAAAATAAAAAAGCAACCTGTCAATTTTTGGAAACTGAAAAACATAGGCAAAAGGACAGCACATTTCTGGCCCCAAGTTGCAGGTCTATACCACCAAGAGGGTGGCTGTAACCTGGAAAGTGTAGCCTTTAACAAAAACCACCAGTGAACCATGGGAAACCATCAGTGAACATAACTGCATAGAATTCAAAACAGGCTGAATATCCCTCATCTGAAATGCTTGGAACCACAAGTGTTTTAGAGGTCAAATTTTTTTCAGATTTTGGAATATCTGTGTAACATAATGAGATATCTTAGGTATGGAACTCCAGTCTAAACACAAAATTCATCTATGTTTCCATATACTTTTTAAACACGCAACCTAAAGGTAATTTTATGCAATATTTTTAGTGCACCTGTATTTTGACTGTGACCTGCCACAAAGGGTCTGGTGTGGAATTTTCCACTTGTGGCATCATGCTGGCACACAAAAAAGTGTCAGATTTGGAGCATTTTGCAATTGGGAATTTTGGATTAAGGATGCTCAATCTATAACGTAAAATACAGATCCCCTAGCAAGATTAACAGAATCATATGTGGGAATTGCTAACTAGGACTTAATTTGCTTTCAAAACTTGCTGGTTTTTTTTAATATCACTCGTGATTTGTACAAATCATTCTATTTTATAGAGTTATTAATATTTATTTTATTTGTAAGACTGAGTTCCATTAGCAATAGACAGGGCCAGGAACACATACTTAACATGTGGCAACAGCAACAAGCCAGCCTGATCTAATCAAAACACAAATAATTTTCTCTTATGTCCTCCTGGCCCATTCTGGAAATGGCCTTGACCTTCAAACTCCATGTTTCGGCTTTTCCTGTTCTTGCTTCCAACTAATTTAAGTGCATTCCTTCAAACCAGTAAAGTCTCTGTGATCATGGAGTTTTCTCAGAAGACAATGATAATTTTCCCAATTTCTCTGTTGAATTTTCTTATGATTCAGGATTCAGGATTCAGAAAAACAGCATTTCCCATGAAATACAACATTGGGAAATCTTTCCAAGAATCTCAAGGACTGAAGTGAAGTACATCTGCCTCTAATTTTTTTTTTTAATTCTCCAGCAGAGTGACTTCTATAATCAGTGTATTATAGGCACTCTGATATTTGCTGGAAGAGTGAATTTGTCCCAATCTATTTACATTGGAAATAAAGGTTCTTTTCTCTAAGGTTCCTGTGTTATTACAACATGTTGCTTTGTTTTATATCTATTTATTTGTCTATTTTTTTGCTTCCCCTGTGGAGGGGTCCCTGCTGTCCTTTCACATATTCCCCCAGCACACAGAAGGTGACCCTACACCAAGCACATATTCATTAACTATTTGATGATCTCACAATAAAGGAAGCCTTTAATCATATCAGCATGTTTATGATATAATCATATTGATGTGTTTAAACTAAATCCTACCCCAAAGTTTTAAATTCTCCATCCTTTCCAAGATAACTTATGGTCTCACTTTTGTTTTTTTTTTGACAAAAGGGAGAAACTTCCCAGTAACTACCTCCCTGACCACAACAAGGTCTTCTGTTGTTTTAAATAATTTGTCACTATATCTTCTATCAAGTACATTTTTCTATTTCTCTGACCTTCCCCTTAGAAACTTGAACAGAAATCTATAATGAAACAGCAGTCTCTATGTTACTCTGTAGTATAAATTGTTTTGTACATCAAATTTCTTCCTCTTCTTCTCTACACCTCCCCCATCTTCTGGCAAATGTAAATGTCTTCCCTAACATGCCCAGCTCTTGATTCCTTTGCACCTTTAATTGTGTTACTATGGATTTTGTTTTTATCAGCACAAAACCTGTTGAAACCCTTCTTTAAAGGTCATTTTGCTAACAGGATTTTCCTTTTTGCTTCAAATCCAGCCTAAACACTATCAGCTCATGATCACACTTCCCAAAGTTGCCCGTGCTTTCTGCTTTCCCTTTAAAACCACTGAATTATACCTGCTGTTACCCTTTTTATTTGATCTTTCCTGTGATAACTGACTCCAAGACACTCTTAAGTATAGATTTTCAGCTGTACTTGAAGAATTATTTGTCAGAAACAAAATACTGTCCGTGGTCTTAGATTAAAACACAACACTGACCCAGCATCGTATATTCTATGTGGCTATGAGTAGCAGCAGTCTTTGATAATTTTTCTTCATGTTAGGACCAAAAAACAGCAACAACAACAACAACAAACATTAAAATGTAGGTGTCTCTCTCATTTCATTAAGTTTGTATCTAAAGTTTGTCGTCATAATTTTCAATACTTGAAAGAATCTAAGTTCCCAGGCATCATAAATGCTGGCATTCTTAAATAAGGTTGTGCTACTATTCTAAATGTTCCCAGTGGAATCTGGACATAAAAGCAACTCAAAGTGCCTCCTCTGCCTTTTACAGGAGCTCCAGCAGGCTCTTCTTTGAATGGTAGACACTTGACATCTTGTCTCTTTAAACTTATACTTCCATTTTATTTCTCCTTCAACATTTTTTAATGTATTACATAGTTATACTTAAAAATATTTTATTATCTTATCTCTCTGTAATAAAAATACATATATAATTTTAAAAAAACACATTTTTTGCAGTGCTACGGATTGAACCCTGGCCCAGGAGGACCTTCTGCACTCTAGGCCAGCATTTCACCACTGAACTATATCTCCTAACCCTTAATTAAATTTATTTTTTTAAATTTCCTGTGGCCAAAAGCCTCTAAGTGTTAAATTTTTAAGTCTATATTACTGTACCCAACATTATTAATTCATAATTATTCAACTATATCATAAATAAAATAGAAAACATGATAATTATTAAATATAAAAATCCATATTTTAATAAGTGCAATGAGTTTCAGTTATCTGTGTTTAGCTATCTGTGGCTGAATCTTACCTTTTGTTTAGAACAATGAGACAACATGAAGCACCAATTCTACTCCTAGCTATCATCTTTATAGATTATCCACATAAATGAGAATGAAGTATCTGTGTTATACCAAGGCTTAATTCTGTGAACTCTGAAGTTATCAGCAATTATCACAAAGTGATCTATCATCTTATACAATGTTTTAATCATCTACCAGCTGACAAATCAACCAGGTCCTCCTCTAATTTGGTCAAAAGCAAAGAATTTAAACACTATCCATCATTAGGGTTAACTGGCATTAGAGCCATTTACTTTCACAGTTTTGTAGAAATACAGCAAAAATCCTCTACCAAGTGTTACCAAAGGACCATTACTTCTACCCCACATTCTCACTTACAGGCACCTTCTCCAGTCTGCTGTACTCAGAGTAGACAAAATTATCTTAATGATGTAATTTTTTAAAATATTTTTTTAGTTGTTGATAGATCTTTATTTTGTTCATGTATTATTTATATGTGGTGCTGAGGATCAAACCCAGTGCCTCACGCATGCTAGGCAAGCCCCAGCCCTTAATGATGTAATTTTTTATATGATATTTTTATCAGTCTCTGTGTATGTATGCACACATACAAGTTTATCAAAATCTTGGACTTAAAGATTTAGAATTCTGTTTGTGGAAAATAGCCATTATATAACTTGATTGCCAAAACCAGTTCTCACTATCAAATCAATTAGTCAAATCAGATTCCTGGGGTCAGTTCAAGTGAACATACTATTGTGCATCTCTACAACTGTTTCACTTCTGAACTCAGAACATCAACATGAGCCACCACTGATGTATGGCAGGTATTCCTTTTTTTTTTTGTACCAGGGACTGAACCCAGGGTGCTTAACCATTCAGCCACATCCCCAGCCCTTTTTAAAAATTTTTATTTTGAGACAGGGTCTCACTAAGTTGCTTCAGGCCTTGCTAAGTTGCCGAAGCTAGCTTTGAACTTGCAATCATCCTGCCTCAGTCTCCCAAGCCACTGGGATTATAGGCATGCTCCACCACACCCAGCCCTTATTCTTGTTCAAATGAGAGAAGGGCATCTGAAAGACTAAGTTAAGAAAAGAGAACCAATGTGCCTCTTTCCCGCTGGTATGTTTTTACACAGATCAACTTCTGCAAAGTGTCTGGATGCCAGCTAAGGCTCTGCAAAAGATTCTTTTAAAACGGGGGCCCATATACTGCTTGGAAAGATTTCCTCTACCTCTAGCAATACACATGAAATAAACTAGCTATGGTTACTAAGATGTGGAACAAGGTAGCTTAACAATGCCACCTCATTCAGTGCATAATTATGTAAATATTTTAAAAGGGTCATAGATCCAAACTATCAATAATTTCAAACCAGAATTTTTCATCACTCACTAAATAACTAAACCTCTCATTAAATAACTTGGAAAACAATTTGTAAGTCTCCTAAGTCTCTTTTTAACTGGAAGGATGTCAGTCTAACTGTTTCTGGTCCTCCTCCAGCACTTACAGTTCTGCTTCACAAATATTATAAAATATAAAGCACAGTGAGTAAAGGGAAAACAGAAACACAGAGCAGGAACAATGACTTAGCATGACTAGTACGTCAATATTCCCCTTGCTGTTTAAAGACACATTAAGATTTAAATTTTCTGCAAATAAAAAAATGGACCATTTACTATTACCTGGACTAATAATAGTGGCTATTATAAGAAGCAGTTAAATCCTCGAGATACAAAAAGCCAATTTGAACATTCAAAAAAGAAAAGCTGTCAAGCAGAATGACTTTTATATAAAGATAAACATTTCAGTAGAGCTTTGAATTCACTTGGTTTTGAAAGGAAGGGGGAAAAAAGATCAGTTTAGCTGATACATACAAATACATTTGTTTTGGCTGTTATTTCATTGAGTTCCAATTATACTCACCGCCTCTGTGTGAACAGGATGCACAGCAAAAAGTAATGCCGTAACAAAAGCAAGTCCACGATTCTTGAAGACGGTTTTATCACAGGTGTACATCAGCACGAGGGTCACTAAGCAATGTAAAATTATATTTACTGCATGAAAGTAGAATGGGTTCATGCCAGTCAAAAATATATTTAGCCTGTAAAAAAATAAAAATTAATAAATAAAAACCTGTACTAACTTCAAATGCAACATAAGCACAAAAAAAGCAGGACTTTACATGTGTATCATTTACACAGATAAGTCATTTGAGAAATTATTTTTAAATGACTCTCAACACTGCATTACTTTATAGATTTGAATATGAACCACTTTTTTGTTACTCTCTCAGAATTGCCCTATCTTCATAAATCAATGCATATATAATACAATGTCATTTCAGGAAACTTTGGCCTCACTGAGGCAGCAAGCAGGTGCTAAACTTATTTTTCCTTCACCCCATGGATGATATGAACCCCTCTCATAATATTCTTGCTCTCACTGCCAAGTACTCCAAAGCGGCCCAGTGTTCAAATGCAAGTTCACAGTGCTGTTGGTCAGAGCCACAGTCACTGGAGATGGACAGAACCCAAGAACCTGTGACTTGGCCACAGTTGGGACAACCACGCATGAAAGTGTTCTCCCACCTATGGTACACCAGGAGCCACATTTCCATATTATACATATGATGGCATCATCTAATTACTACCCCATGAGGGGATCTTTGGGGCATTACATGCTATTACCAGCTGCAACTGAAATAAAAAACGTGAGCAAAACCATAATGTTTCAGAAAGTTGTATTAGATGTTTTTAATGTAGATTCCCAGATCTCAGATTCTGATTATTAAGATTATGACAAAGAAACAAATATAGAACCACAAAAAGAAGGAAGTTAGTTGTTGAACATCATAAAAAAATACTTTCATGAGACAGAAATGCAGAGCACAGACATCTGAAGGTTGCTTTAAATTTAGTAATAGAACATAATGTCCCCGACAGAGTATGAGATTACAGAAAAAATGCACTGGTCAGGGTCTGGCTGTTTTAGAGGAACATATATACCCTTAGTCTCCAGTCCCTCTTACAAAAAAGAAGTAATTCTAGGTCATTCTTCACATGCCCTTGATCTTCTTCTCTTACAGAAACAACTCCTCTTTGCCAAAACCACCCAGACTGCACAAGTTAGCTCTAGAGATGACACATGCATATTTAAATACTTAGCTTGATTCATGCACAGCTTTCACCTACAGAATTTTAATCATCTCAAGCTTTATTTGGGCACATAATCCAAATGTCATAGTTACTAATCAACTCTTCTTTCACTCCCACTCCCAACAAAGTCATCATGATTCAAAACCAAACCTAGAAAAATGGATTACTGTACGGGATCCAACTCAGGGCATCGATGTAAGGTTTGACCCACCTGTGTGTAGGCAGATCCACTGAGCCTTTACATACCCAGCATCCTTTCTGCAGAAGCATCGTGGGAAATAACCCATACAAGGGGAACAGGAATGAACAGCAAACTAGGAAACAGGAAGGTTCAAATAAAGGAAGAACAGCACCACATTCCAGTGCAGGAAGACCCACATGTGTTGGCAAAGTTGCTGGACATCAGAAAGTTCCAGTCTGGAGATTTAAGAAGGTAAGACCAACGTGTAGTTCTCAAACAGCTGGATACAGCTTCCTATAAGTCCATCCTCCTGAGGTTGATTTCACACTGAACTTTCTAGAACAACTAAACCATCCATTTAAAATTCATTCACATCAATGATGATGATGAGAGAAAACAGTATCTCGCAGGCATCTGGTGGGTGTCCAGGTTGGAAGCTCTGATGGGCAATTTGTAATCAAGCCTTTAAAAAGTGCATGCCTTTTGACAAAAATTTTCACTTCTAGAAATTTGTCATGAGGAAATAACCAGAAAAATATTTAAAGATTGTGTGTGTGCAAAAATGCAGCTCACCATGCTAATTATACAAATGGCAAGAACTATTAAAAAGTCTAAAATGATAAAGAATGAATTGTCCAAATTTCAGTCAAGTTACCTTGAGATGAAATGCTAACAAAATTTTAAAACATATGCTGTTTGCAAGAATAGAAAAAAAGAATCTCTGATTCTGGGAGCCAACATACGTTCACAAAAAGAGAGGTTAGTTGATGAAACTCCTAATGCAATAGAAGCAGGAATGTGATAGATATGTCACATCTTTATTTTAACAAAGGCATTTATCAAAATCTCTTGCAATCTCCTTGCACACAAGATAGCCTAAGATGGATCTGCAGCAAACTCAAAGAGTGGTGAGTAATAGATCAATGTCGTCTTGGACTGAGACCTCCACTATATGTCACAGCATTCCAATATGATCTCTGCACTGTCCAATATTTTTACCAAAGATTTAAGTGAAAATGATATATTATAAAAATACCTGTATTTGGGAAGGGGAGTTAATGTGCTGGAAGAATGAGATTCACAGAGTTTAAATGGCTGAAATTGTGAATTTTAATAGTATTAAATGGAATAGTGTTAAGAGTAAAGAGAGGGGGCTGGGGCTGTAGCTCAGTGGTAGAGCGCTTGCCTAGCATGTGTGAAGCACTGGGTTCGATCCTCAGCACCACAAATAAATAATAAAATAAAGATCCATCAACAACTAAAAAAAATATTTAAAAAAAAAAGAGTAAAGAGGGGATGTAAAACAGAACAACATACTTCCAATCCAGATTAAACTGTGTACCCGGTACTGTCCAGGAGTTTTTAGTTCCCCTCAACTCAAAGTCTCAATGTGTCCTAAGTACCAAAACAGACCAAAACATCAACAAAAAGACAAGGTACTGCTGGGTTCAGTGGCACACACCTATAATCCCAGCGGCTCTGGAGGCTGAGGCAGGAGGATCAAGAGTTCAAAGCCAGCCTCAGCAACGGTGAGGCGCTAAGCAGCCAGTGAGATCGTCTCTAAATAAAATACAAAATAGGGCTGGGGATGTGGCTCAGTGGTTGAGTGCCCCTGAGTTTAATCCCTAGTACCCCTGCAAAA
This sequence comes from Xerus rutilus, assembly GCA_028644305.1. Taxonomy (NCBI): domain Eukaryota; kingdom Metazoa; phylum Chordata; class Mammalia; order Rodentia; family Sciuridae; genus Xerus; species Xerus rutilus. The sequence continues at coordinate 72,625,585 of CM053403.1, read as the reverse complement.
AGAAAAAGGCAAACTGCACAAGTCAAACTCTTTTTCATTTCAATGTACTCCAACAGGTTATCAAACACCTATTCCTAGACATCAGGAATGGTTCAAGGCCCAGAGATATAAAGAGAAGACAGGGCATTTGCTTTTAAATGGTTCACCACATACTAGAAGCAAGAGAGGCAGTTAGTCAGATAAATAAGTTAGTGACAGAATTCTAGCAATGGAGAAACTACCAGTTACAAAGATTTTGAAGAAGGTAATATTCTACTTGTGGGCAGGAGAGGCAAGGTGAGTGGAATCCAGCGTGGAACAGGAGACCCCCCAGAGTGCTTCTTAAACCCTAGACCACCTTCACAAGAGAGCTCTAGGAGGAAAGGAGGGAGAGGCTCTCTGAAATGAGGTCTCAGGAAGGTAGGTTTGTGGAAGAGGATGTTCAACCTGAGGATGATGACAGAGAGAAATGATACCAAGTTTTCTGGAGGAAAAGACCTTGGTCATATTTATGGCTGGATCTCCAGTGTCTAACACAATGCCTCCTTCATGGTTGTAGCCCAATAGATTTTTGTATAAATAAACATGAACAAATGAAATACCGAAGCAACTCACTTACTCTAAGTAGCTCCCCAAGGAGAAAGTAAGATCCAATAACAACACTGCAAACAGGCTGTCCAATAGCCAGGTTTAGCCTATAAATTGTTTTGTTTCACCTTTATAACTTTTTTTCTTTTTTAAATTTACCAATATTTTCAAAAACAGATGGTTTTATAGAAAAATTTCCAGTTCATCTTTAAACATTATTGGACCTGGCAACTCTGGGCCTATATGGCTACGCAGAAATATTTGAGTGCCCATTTCAATAGGACAAATGTTCACAATTTGCCATAGTCTCTGCCAATCTCTACTGTATTCCTAACCTGATGCCATTCATCTATCATCACACACACACACACACACACACACACACACACACACACACACATACACACATACATACACCATTTTTCCTTTAGCAAAAAGAGAGTGCAATGTTTCTTGGGCCTATATTACTATCACAAATGGGAAATCAAGACAGTCAAAATGACTGCCTGTTTAAAGAAAAATGGAAGAAAGTATATTTCTGGAAGAGGAGGCTATTCCCATATACTTACTATGCAAAGTTCTATATGTCAAAGAATATAACCTCCCATCCAGCTCAATTCACTTAATTACTGCATCGGCCAACCCTTTCAGGATTTGAGTTTTCAACCATTAGTATACAAAATACTAAGAGGACTTCAGCTCAAAGAAAGAATTAGCACCTAAACTAGTAAACATTTACGCATTTAAAATATATCAAGTGGGGCACAGCAGTACGCGCCCGTAATCCCAGTGACTCACAAGCCTAGGGCAGGAGGATCCAGCCTCAGCAACTTAGACCCTGTCTTCAGTGGTAAAGCACCCCTGGGTTCAATTCCCGATACCAACAAAAATATAAGGATAATGTAATAACAATTAAACTAGATCAACTGCTTCAATAACCAGAAACATCCACACAGAAGTTCCAGGCAGGATGATAGCCCACCTGGAACAAATTCTCAACAGAGTGGTATCTCAGGTTGCATTTCACCCTGAAGGCATCTCCATGATGGCATTTAACCACTTTCCTAAAATTCACTAGCTATATTATTCAAAAGTTATGAGCATTTTTTCATAGATTCTAAGAAGCTAATTCCTTTCCATTAACGTATCCAACCCACTCAGCACACACTAGATTCTAAATGAAAATTTACTGAATGAACAGATGAATTTACATAATGTTAGAAGCTGAACAGATCATCATTCCTTTTCAACTTTAAAAATCTCTCATTTTATTTGGTTTAGCTTTTTTTTTATTTTGTTTAGGTTTTTTTTTTATTTATTTAAAATTAGGCCAAAGAGTAAGAAATAAAAATATTTGATTCTGAAATAATCCTAATAACTATCTATGGCTGCAAACCCTCCAGAGTTTGGCAAATACGAGCACAAATCGACCTTTCTCCATTTGAACTCCCTCTGCCTTCTTGTAAAACTGCCCAGACAGGTGGGGCAGTAAACTCACAGAAATCAGATTAGTTGTTTTCCAGCATGGCTACATCTGTTCCCAGGAAAGGTCACAAAATCTGGAACCAAAGGGGAAGCGAAGGAAGGGCCCTGAGCTCTCTGCCTCCAGGATCTCATAGCCAGGAGCTTGAGATAAACTCCATCACTCTTTTTTAATTCTCTGCTTTGAAAATGGCTCTGGTTTAGACACACAGACAGACACACACACACACACACAGGCTGTATCCCAGAAAGAGAGACTTATACTGGGGGGGGGGGCACTCCAATTCTCAGGAGGACTCCAATTCCACTTTAATCAAACAGTTCCATCCTCACAAGCTGGCACAGGTCTGAAAACCGGCTAAGAAGTCAGAAATCTCCATTGTGGCAACTTGAGCCTGTTCCTGGTCCTGCACTAGTTTTCCACATAGATCAAGCAACATTTTAGAGGCCTATTTCATTCCTAGAAACAACATGATTCACTGCCCACCACCCTTGATGCCTTCAGGTCAAAATGCATCCCCACTGCTCATCATAGGAAATGCACTCAATTGTTCTCTGGTACTCCAGGATCTCATTGCTCCACTGATGCCAGAGAGCCCATCTGAGCAGCATCTCCCACACATATCACATTCAGCCTACAGAAGGCAACCATCAGAGAGCATCTCCCAAGCTGCAGGTGCTCCCAATAAGGTCATTCTCAATGCTTCCGTGAAGGCAAAGCCATCTGCCCTCTCCGGGAATATTGCAGAAGGGTAGAAGGGTGTGTGTGGGTTGTGTGCAATAAATACTTCCCAACATTGCTCTCTCAGTGACCCTTTGGATTCCTATCTGTATATTAAGCCAGGGAGACTGTAGCATCTCAACCTCACTAAATACAGGGCCCCATGGAGTGATTTGGTGATTCCCAAACTGCTTAATCACCTTATGTACTAATTACGCTGCTAATTTCCTGATTCCATCCCAAGACATTCTAAGCCAGTAGTAGATCTGAAATGGAACTCAGAGATCAGCCTCAAGTAATCCAAGTAATTTAAGGCAGGAGAGTCTCAGAGCAATAAAACATAGATCTCAAAGCTTTGGAGAGCTGGGTAGTGTTGACAAGCTTATCAGAAAAAATTGTTTTCTCAGCAGTAACACAACACACATTCTTTTCCAAGGAGAACTAAAAACCAGGGCAGCCGGGTACGGTGGCTCATGCTTGTAATCCCAGCACTTTGGAGGCTGAGACAGGAGAATCGTAAGTTCAAAGCCAGCCTCAGCAACGGCAAGGCACAAAGCAACTCAGTGAGACCCTGTCTCTAAATACAACACAAAATAGGGCTTGAGATTGGCTCAGTGGTTGAGTACCCCTGAGTTCAATCCCTGGTACCAAAAAAAAAAAAAAAAAAACAAGGAAAAGGAAAAATTAAATGTATCCCCTTTATCATGTTTCTTGGGTCTCAAATGATGGTTTTTCCAACACTTTCCCAGTGGATTTCCACAGCCCAACACTAATACACATCATATTCTCCTGTCGTCTTCTATTGCTGTGCATCTTTCTTCTTCCTCACCTCTTGTTATCATTATAATTCTCAAATGCATATAAGTAGTTTCCATATTCTTCTTAGATCATTCAACCAATAAATAACAACATCTGGTTCTGCTCTATTTTTCTCTAAGGCAAATCCCTTTGGCCCTCAATCATTTTGGTTGCTATCCTTCTGCATTCCCTCCAGTACCAGAACTAAATCAGCAAATCAGCAAATCATCATCACTTAATGTATCTAAAGTACCCAACGATGCAGTTCACAGGCACCAATGCAGACAACAGCACAGATGAAAAGCAAAATTCATGTTAATTTGAGTTCAGTGCATCACAGCCTCACCTGCCCAGGAAGGGCAGCAAGTGTCATTATGGTCTCATCCACATTTAGAATAATGACTGTACCAAAGAAGTGGGAGAAATTGAAGACAGAAAGATGAATAGTAATACCTGAAAGACAGCAAATCCCAGAAGAAAATCTTCAAAAGAAAATCAGCAAATAATTAGTACAGCAACATCTTAGTTATAACTACAACTGAGCTGCCAATTTTTAGAAAATTCGTTTTTTTTCCTTCTCTCTCAATGGTTTTTGGTAGAGTACCTGAATGTAGTGCAATTCTGACATCAACTATCAAGAGTCAATGGAGACATCCAAGATTGTGGGCAAGTAATCTATAAGACTCTTGAACTTCAGATATTAGCAACAAATTCAGGGGTCCCCCAAGCCAACCATACTTCTGATCAATTGGCTGCAAAGTGGGGGCTTCCCACAACTCTCTCAAATTCCATACTTCGCTAGAATGACTCCCAAGGAAATCACTGTACTTATTGTAATTAGGTTATAAAGCACAGAAATCAGGACCAAAGAAGAGATTATGGTACAAGGTCTGGAAGAATCCTACATACAAAAATTCTGGTTCTTCAGGATACATCTCTCTCCCAACACATCAGTATAAGATTACCTACTGGGGAGACTCAAGCAAAATTTGGGGTCCAGTATTCTTATTGAGGTTTCATTATATATACGATTGACTTCAAATCATGTAGTTAATGATGTAATCAATCTCCAGCCCCCTTTCCCTCCCAGGTTGGGAGATAGGAACTGATAACACATGACTTAAAGCCCCTACTCTCTAGTCTCATGATTGGTCTTTCCAGCATGGCTAGTCCTCATCCTGAAACTATCAATAAGAGTGAGTCACCACTCCTTCACATGAACTTAGGTATGTTGTTCCATTTCTATCTCTTGGGAAATTTCAAGGGTTTATAAGCTCTTTCCCAGGAACCTCAGACAAAGACCAAAAAAATTCTTTATTATACAACCATGGGAGAGAGGAAGTGACAGTCACATTAATTCCTTTGATAAAGTATTTTGAGGTCCTTGTTCTCTTTTGATCCAGCAGAAAATATTTCATGTTACATGTCATTGACTGGGAAGAAAAAAAAAAGGTCATTTCTTATAGAAAGCAGGGCACTGGAATAGATGAATTTTAGGGCCCTAAGAGCAGGGTGTAGGATAACCCATGCAATTCTGAGTTTTGTCTCAGAAGTACAACTGCTATCTAGAACTTTGTAGCAAGCATCCACCAACCATCTATGCTTCAATACCATCCAAGAGGAAGAAGATCCTAAAGTTCTAAGAGATTCATATCTCCAATGAGTTACAGTCCCAGCAGGTTTCAATAGAGAGCCATGATCTCCCCTTTCAGAATCCAGGCTGCCCTCAACCTCCTAGTAGGCAAGACCCAATGGAATCCTGTGTGTGTGTCAGAGGAAAGTCCTAGTCTACCTCCTCTTTTCTCTTAGAAAGAGGAAGCAAAAAGGTACATTAACTAAGAAATAAATCAGATTTTTCTGCATTTTAAAAGGAGCCTTACCTTAATATTTACCTAAAAAGGGCATTCATAAAAAATGGTTTATGCATTCATTTAAATTATCTTTTTATTATAGTTAATACATTTTAATTTACAAATTAATGGGTTCGACTGATACATTTCCATACATGCGTATATAATGCTTTAATCCTATCCACCCTACCAACTATTTTCCCTTTCTCTACCCTTTTTCTCCCCCTATTCCCTTCACCTTCCTTAATAGTCCTTTTTTTTTTTTTTTTTTGTTTCCCTATATGAGAGAAAACATGCAATAATTGGGCTTTTGATTAACATGGTGACTTCCAGTTACAATCAATTTCTTGCCAATGACATTATCTCACTCTTCTTTACAGCTGAATAACACTCTACTGTGTATATATACAGTATTTTCTTTTTTCATTCATCTGTTGATGGGCATCTAGGCCAATTCCATTTCTTAGCTATTGTGAATAGTACCACAGTAAATATGGACATGAGGGTATCTCTTTTGTGTGCTGACTTCATTTCCTTTGGATATACAGCCAGGAGTGGTAGAGCTGGATCCTATGACAGTTTTTTGAGAAACCTCCATACTATTTTCTATAGTGGCTGGGAATTCACATTCTCATCAACATTGTATAAGGGTTCTTTTTGCCCACATTCTTATTGATACTTATTTATTTATTTATTTATCTTTTGTTTCTTAACTAACTGAGGTGAGATGGAATTTCAGTGAAGTTTTGATTTGCAAGTCCCTAATGGCTAAAAATGTTGAGCATTTTTTCACATTAAATGAATTTATTTTTAATTGTCCATAAAATACTCATTTTTTTCTTTCAGCAATAATTCTTGAGCCCCTACTATTCATGGCCAGGGAAAGTCCTAGGTGCACACTGTAGTGATGGAGCATTAAAAGCAACAACAACAACAACAACAAAGGGCCAGGCAGCAATGAGGGACACATGAAGGCAAAGCAGGGTGGAAAGGTAAGGGAGAAACCTGAGGGAATGTTTGCTGCTTTAGATCAGGGAAAGGCTCTATGATGAACTGACATGAACAGAAACCCCCATGAGGCAGTGAGAGAGCAGGCCATCCACAGATGGATGGGGAAGAGCATTCAGGAAGAAGAAACCACAAGTGCAAAGGCTGCTGGCGGCAGCAGGTCTGGCCTGTAAAGGAACAAGGGCTCCAGAATGCCCAGCTGGGGACTGACAGCCCAGAGGGCAGAGAGGTAGCCAGGGGTCAGACTGAACAGGACTCTGTAGAACAGAATCTCGATCTTACCATCTGTAAAAGGAACATGGCCATCACTTTGCCATTATCAAGCATTCCTCATCCCTTTTTTCAAGTGGGATGACACTGGGCATGGTGGCACATGCCTATGATCCCAAAGGCTCTGGAAGCTGAGGCAAGAGGATGATGAGTTCAAAGCCAATCTCAGCAACTTAGCAAGGCCCTAAGCAACTCAATGAGACCCTGTCTCTAAATAAAAAATGTTAAAAAGGGCTAGAGATGTGGGTCAGTAGTTAAGCATCCCTGGATTCAATCCCTGGTACCAAAAAAAATTTTTTTTGATAAAATAAAGTGGGATGACTACACACTAAAGTCTGGAAAAATATGAATGTGTCTCCAAAGGAAGACAGAAAAGACATTAGTTGATAAGAATAGATTGCTTCAGAAGGTGACTTCCAAGCCTCCATTCAGGGACTCATAAAAACCCCCAGGATCCAAAAATATATTCCTCTCATTTTCCATCCCTCCTACACTACCAGACTGTAGGTTGAGCTTATCTTGCATCTACAGCACATCCTACCAGGCAGCAATCACAGCCTCCTCCCCTGGGGTTTCTAGGATAACCTCAGTTTGGTATTCAATTTTCAAAGCCACTTTTTCATTTTTCTCTATACAACATTACCTCCAAACCTATTTTTCCTTTGCTGTTCCTATCACTGAATATCCTAGATTGCCTAGGCAAACATCCTGGACCACCTTCACTTGTCTCCTATGACAGACTTAGAAAACCACCTTCTCAGCCTTGGAGCGACAGACTGTCTCAGAATGAAATTCCACAGAGGTCAATCAAAAGGAACAGAACCAAAAGGAACGCTTCACCGTTTCTTTAAGGTTTGGGGCATGGAGACTAGTGCTTATTTTCATGGTTGGCATAACGCTTGTGACTAAAAGATGCAAACTACTGCGAAAACACTCAAGATCAAACATTAAAATGCTGCAAATTCTTACAGCTGCACATATTAAGATATTCTATTTTTTAGCTCTGACATTTTAAACCACCCACTTCTCTCTTATGGTTTATATTACCATCAGAAGCCTTCAATAAAATAAAACTTTACAGCAAACTATGATCTAATAGCCTAAACATGGAAAGAGAATCGTGAGTTTAAGGTCCTTTAATTTGCCTTGAGTTCCCCATCTTAACACTGGGAAATCATTAGTTCTTTCTGGTTGAAGCCGACCTTCACTCTCTTGCTGAATAGAATAATACAGTTAACAATTCCACAGGAGCTTCTTCCCAAAAGGAAAAGGAAGGAGGGTAAAATTAAAAAGCTAAGCACCTTTTAAATCAATCAAGGCCATATTTCAGGAGAGAATTATGGGCATCGTGGGGTTTGGTTTTGTCAATTCGTGTCCACAGAGTAGCTTAATACATTCCTCCTGATTTCAAAGCTCCAAACAGGTCATGGCCAGTAAGGGATAAAGAAACAAAATAAAAACCAGTTACTGCTGCAGATTAAGTTTCACAGATGTTTTGATTCTGCTCTACTATGGTCTAAAAATATTCCTGCATGCCCTTGGACATGCTCTTATGAAAAGATTGAATATGAGATTTGATTAGAAATACAAATTCATCAGAATTCTAAATTCACCTGAAATAATACAAAGAGATGACCATTTATATCTGTTAGGGTTTTACGAGAAAAACAAAACCACCAGGAGGGATCCTCAAGAAGGGATTTACTATAGAGATCTGACCTTTCACAACAGTGGGAGCTGGTTAAATAACCCAAGGCAGTCTGATGCTTCTGTATCTAAAACCGAGGCTGCAAGCCAGCAAGGTGGCCACTTGTGAAGGGCGGATGGGTACACCAGAAGTAAGGAAAACAAGGATGAGCTGGAGCCCACAGGATAAACTGGGGTACACACCTGTGACCATTAAAACTCAACCTGAATGATGCAAATGGCTGGCAGAAAGGCTGGCTCTCTTCTTCAAAGTGAAACACAGCACAGACACCTGCTCCATGACTGCAAGTAGCTGAAGGAGGAGGTCTGGAGAGTGCTGGAGGTGCTGTGGGCATGGCTGCCGCTGAACACCACCAGCAGGGCAGCCAGCATTTCTTCCACAATCTGCAGAATGCCTCACAGTACAAAAACCTCATGCACATGACCTCCTCCATGTGATCATGACCACTTCTCTTCCACCTTCCAATTCGGGCAGAAATGTCTCCTATGAGGAGCCCTAATGCAGAATCATCCTGGGAAGGAAATTCTGGGAAACAGTGCTAACTTAGCTAAACTGATGTAGTACAAAACCACCACATCTTGGTAAACTGCCTTCATGTTACACTGCCCTATACCTCCCAAACTGGTAACGGCAGATGCTCTGATAACCCATTTCCTCATTCAGCTTTAGCTTATTTCTTATAAGAAAAATTGTGATTAGTATCTTTACTACATAAGTGCCTTAATTATCAATTAGTACATAAACACTTTCATAGCAAAAGCATTATGCATCTAAGGATTATATTTATTCTTTTTTTTTTTTTTTTTTAAATATGTATTTATTTTTTTAGTTGTAGGTGGACAGAATATCTTTATTTTATTTTTATGTGGTGCTGAGGATCGAACACAGTGCCTCACGCGTGCTAGGCGAGCACGCTACCACTACGCCATAACCCCAGCCCCGGATTATATTTATTCTTAAGTGAATTTCTAGCTCTCAGTATGTGTGACATACATTTGATGAGTCAAAGTTAATGAACTTACTTTTAATATAAAAAATACATTTAAATTCTACACTAGGAATGACTGTGAAGACAAAAATATAAGCTACATAGTGGGAAAGAAACATTAGCCAACAACATACTTAACAAAGGACTTTAAACTTTAAAACTCAGCATGAAAAAAAATTCACTTAGAAAATGGAGAGAAGACACAGGGCACTTTTTTTGCCAAAGAGGAAATACAAAGGGCAAACAAGCACAAGAAAATATATTTAATAGTACCAGCCACTAAGGAAATAAAAAGTAAATGTAGTCATATACTACTGTCACTACAATAAAAAAAAAAAAGGAGCAACAATAACAAGTGCTGGCAAAGAAGCAGAGCAACTGGCTTAGTCAAACACTGCTGGTAGAAATGTCTGGAAGACAGTTTGGCAATTTCATAAGGAACTAAACAAGTAACCACCATACGATGGTGTTGTACTCTTACACATTTCCCCCAGAGAAATAAAAATTTATGTTCACACCAAAACCTATAAATAAATGTTTAAAGCAACTTTATTTTTAATATCCAAAAACAATCTTAGATGGCAACATATGAATGGTTAAATACACTGTGGTATATCTTTTTTTATCATCTACTGGATGATAAAAAAAGGAACAAACTATGAACACATGCAACAATCTGAATGAAGCTCCAGAGACAGGTTGAGTGAAAGAAAGCCAATATCTATAAATTATATACTATATGATTCAATGGCAAAATAACTGAGGTGGGAAACTATTGGTTATTATGGATTAGAGTGGGAGGGGTTATGGATTTGGTGGTTGTTATAGATTAGGGGGTCATGGCTATAGTATGGGTCCTTGTAATGGAACTGTTCTATATCTTGGCTGTGATGATACTCTCAGAAATGTACAAGTCTGAAAAAACTTCATAGTACTTAACACTTAAAAACATTATAAAGAGTACCTGTAAAACTAGTGAAAGCTAAATAAAAGTAGATGGTATCAATGTCAATTTCCTGGTTGTGATATTACACAACAATTATGCAAGATGTTACCATTGGGAGAAAATCACCAGACAAGAAGTACATGGGATCTCTATATCACTACTTACAACTTCACAGGAATGTACAATTTCCTCAAAATAAAAAGGTTTTCTTAATGAGTTTGAAGTCTCAAAGGATTTTTGCTCAAACAAGCATAATTTAAGATATGGTCAAAATGGTTTGCACATATTTAAAGAACTACCTGAATTGTGTCTTCATCATCTAGCTAAAATAAAAATCGTGAAAACAACATTTTTGTTGCTGTTTTGAGGGGTACTGAGGATTGAGCCCAGGGGCACTCAACCATTCAGCCAAAGCCCTAGCCCTGTTTTGTGTTTTATTTAGAGACAGAGTCTCACTGAGTTGCTTAGCGCCTCGCTGTTGCTAAGGCTGGCTTTGAACTCACTCACAATCCAATGTAAAGTGTCAAGGTCAATGCTTGGTTTATATTGAATAGCTAATAAATGTGACTTTCTGTCCTTCCTTACAGCATTAAGAATTGTGTGAGTCTAAAGTCACTGATGCTCTCCAGCTTTATGCTGTTGCACTAGGAGATGCAGTTTCCCCTCAGGTGACTGTGTAAAGCTGTCTTGTTTTATTTAAATCAATGCATGTGAACAAAGAAAGACTAGTTAATTTTCTCTTTCTGAATAGACACCTATCTGTTTCCAACTAGTACTGTGTTGCTCTCTAGATTTGCAACTTAGTCTTTGCAAAAATAAAAATATATACATTACATAGCAAGTAACATTAAACAAAGAGCAATGAATCTTACATACCAAGCTGCTTTTTACAATTGATTACTACAAAGGAAAAGTTTCTTCAACTCTTCCCCTCCTTTGCCCCTATTCTGCCAATCCCACTACTTCTCTTTATCAATGGCTTTGCCCCCTTGTCTGTTCCCATCCTCTATCCCTCTCTCCTCTGTCCCTGCCATCTCCACTGTGAATTTAAAATTTTTAGAGAGACCTGAAAACACTCTCCCCCACCTCCAGGAAGCAGATACAGGGATTTAAACCTTTGGTTTTTTTAATGGAAAATGCTCAACCGAGGGACCAGGATGGTGGTTTTTATAAGTCTAGCATACCTCATACTTAAAATCAATCAACAATGCCCACATAATAACACTCAGGTCCATATAAAAGCAAAATATTTATACCTAAAGAATTTTTAAGAAATATTTGGAAAACCAGAGGGAGGAACTCACTTAGTGACTAAAGTTATCTTTCCACAGAAAACCAGTACAACTTTTCAAGAGGATGTTTATAAAATATTCTCTTGAGAGTCAAATGTATAATTTTCTCACCCTCTTTAAAACATTAAACTTTCAGTGGAAGGATTAAGTCAAAAGCCCATGAATTGTTGCCAATTGCCATGGTTTCCTTTTCTAAGTCATCAGAGCCACCTGTCAAGAGTCCTAGCCCAGCAGGTCAGAGCAGGCTTTTCAAACTGCCAACCCAGTCTCAAATGATCATTACCATAAACCCCAGTTCCTATTACACCGGTTGGAAAACACTTAAAATGCTGATCATACCGAAACAATATTATTTCAATAGTTTTTGTCTGGCGCATTAAAATAAGCTTAAATGCTGAGCCGAATTATGAGGGGTGAAGTCATAAGCTAGAGATGTATAAGATAGCACTTCTTTCAAATCAGTCCTTCCCTCCTTTCGTCTGTACTAGCCCTCTTTTTAAATTCAAGAAAATACTCTACCCTACAAAATCCTGGCGTACTCTCGGTTCCTTTTACACTTATTCACACTCGAAATGCTGAATCATGACACCAGGGTTGTAAAAGAAAAACTATTTCATCTGGGACCCCAAGATCCCTGGAGGATTCCACGCCTCTGCATTCCTTTGCTTTGCACCTTTCTCAAGTCGATATCCAGCGCGGTTTGGCAGACTGGAGAAGCTCTGGGAGCAGACAAGGGACAGAAGGTCGGGGTCGAGGTGGCGTGCAGGGAATTTCTCTCCCCTGTTTCTCCCCAAAACCTACTCTGTCCTAGCAGCTCAAGGCTCCTTCCTCCGGTTCATCTTAATGCGTTCCCAAAGGGGCTACTACACTCCTCATCTGCAAAGGTACCCAAGAGCCTCTGAGAAATTTCCAACTTAAAGCATTGCCACCACTGCCACCCCTCCAGAACCCACTGGACCCGCGTTGGTCCCATTTGGCTGCCACCGGGCAAGGTCTGGGGTGCAAAGAAGCCTCATCAGTTGGCTCCTAGGCCAGCCCCGAAAAGCCCGCCGACAGCGCATACACTTGAGAAACTCGATCCCAACTCCCCAGTTCTAGCCTCCCCCGAACCGCCCCAAGAACCCGGAGAAGCGAGAGCAGGACCCGGGAGCAGAGTGGTGTGGACAGGCTGGAGAAGACGGAGGCGTGGAGGGAAAGGGCGGCAAAAAAGAAACGCCCGCCTAGTCTTGTAACTTCTCCTGGCCGGGAGGAGCAGTGGAGGATTAGGGCAGGCGGCGGCAGCGAGCGCGAGGTGAGGGACTCACTTGAAGGTGAGGACGCAGAGCGGCCGGTAGGACTTGTGGCTGGTGTTCTCGGCCATGCCCTTGCCCCAGAAGTCGTTGGTGAATATGTCCCAGCGGAGCGGGGCGCCTGGCCGCACGTCGGGGTTGTTCACGATCGCCCACACGTCGTCGTGCACAAACTCGCCCTGCAGAGAGCGGCCGTAGCACAGGCAGCTGGCCCCCGCCAGCAGCGCCGCGGCCCCAGCCGGCGCAAGCCCGCAGTCCGGCCGCCGGGAGGGCGCGCGGTCCCCGCCGCCTCGGGCAGAGGTGGTCACCACCATCGCGCCGCCGCCGCCGCTGCCCCGGTCTCACTCGGGCGTCTGGCATCCTCCCCTGCGGGGGCCCGGCCAGCGTGCGGCGGCTGCCTGGAGGTGGGCTCCGGCATGGTGCGGCGGCAGCTGGAACCGCCGCGGGCGCCCCGCGCTCCGCCGCCGCCTGCGCGGCGGAGTTGGCCCAGCTGCAAATAAACAGCAGTCCCCCCGCCTCCCCGGGCCATCGCCACCTCCTCCGCCCCACTGCGCATGCCCGCTCGCTCTCGCCTCCGCCCCCCCAATCCCGGGACTGGAGCCGATTTCCCCCAACACCTGGCACCTTCGGCCCCCTCCCTGGCTCTCGGCCGCGCTCAGTTTGCTTGTGCGCGCGTCTCTGACCGCCAGAGTTCGCGAGTAGGTGAGCTGAGGTCGCGTCGCCGGGCCACGGGGAGAGGCAGGGAAGGGCACCCCCGGGGACCTCCTGGTGATCCCAGCTATGCATACAGTCCCCCTGCCCCATCCATCTCTCCCGAAGGGCCAGGCGAGCTTAGCAGGTGCTCAGCCTGCAACCCCACAACCACCCTCCACGAAAGAAAAGTGGCTGCCGCTTCCCGGGAACTTCCCGGCTTTTCAGCACCCAGGACAACAGCAGCTGCGCCGGAGAAACGCTCCTGGGCCCGCCCCGCGCTCAGATCCGGCTGTCCTCTCCGTCATCCCTCGCCCGGGCTTTCCCCTCCTGCCCAGCTCTCTGTCCTGCAGTCCCACCCTCCGGGAAACTAAGCTTCCAAAAACACCTTCCCAAAAGCCAGGAGAAAGGGTGTCCCTGGCCAAGGACTTCCTGCCCGCCCTGCCTGCATTTGTTCTGAGGCGCCAAGGGCTGTTTTTTTCTTTGCCGCCCATTCCTCTGCCCGTGTTTATAAAAAGCCTTAGGTTCGATTTTTGATTTGGGTCTGGAACATTTCTCCTAACTTTATATTTTACTTAAACTCAAGATAATTCGGGAGCTGCCGAGCAAATTACTTTTTCTTCCTTTCTAACTGGACCTCTTGGATCTGATTATTTCCTGGGCTGTGGTGTGTTTCAACTGCTCCAGCTCAGTCGATACGAATTTTTAAAAACTAGAAACAACACATACCCATAAAAACTGTGTATAAGGAGTTTGGCTTTAGCTTCTAAACTGCCTTTCTGAATAATTGTTCTCCGTTTAAAATACTAATTTTAATACATAAAGAAATTTGATATCCCAGAGTGATTATTACTAGAATTTCTACAAGGTTGAATTTTCTATTGATTCCTTCAGGCCCCTTGTAAATTTCAGCTATTTTACTGTTGAAGTCGCCAGGATTTGACACATCCAGACAGAAAACACTAAAATAAAATGTCACCATCTCATTCCGTTCCTTTTAAAATTCTTTAAAAATCTCATTGATTTGAAAATAATAATAGTAAAATACAAGGCAGAAATTGCTCTTCTACATGAGCATTTGGTGGTTCTTTAATACCCCAGCTTGTTTTTAAAAATTTTAAGATGTATCTGAACATTGAAAACTCAGTGAATTAAGACAGTCACATTCCAAGACAGAATATGGTTCATCCCTTTTCATTTTGTTTTTTGATTTTTTGTTTTGTTCTGTTTTGGGTTTGGTTACTTAAAATGAGTGACTGAGAAATACTGACCATTGATATTTGCATCCTTTCATCAAAACTTTTTATTTTATTTATTTATTTTTTTTTTTGGTACCAGGGATTGAACTCAGGGGCACTCGACCCCTGAGCCAGGTCCCCAGCCCTATTTTGTGTTTTATGTAGAGACAGGGTCTCACTGAGTTGCTTTAGCGCCTCGCCATTGCTGAGGTTGGCTTTGAACTCGCGATTCTCCTGTCTCAGCCTCCCTAAGTGCTGGCAAAACTTTTTGACCCTTGTTAGCTTAAACATCCAGACCACACACACCTGAGTCTTGTATTTCCGCACACCACACAAGACAGTCCTTCCTATCCATTTAATAAAAAAATATTAAGCGCGCACTCCTGTAACCCCAGCACTTTGGGAGGCTGAGACAGGAGTATCACGAGTTCGAAGCCAGCCTCAGCGATGACAAGGCACTAATCAACTCAGTGAGACCCTGACTCTAAATGAAACACAAAATAGGGCTGGGTATGTGGCTTAATGGTCCAGTACCACTGAGTTCAATCCCAGTACCAAAAAAAAAAAAAAATCTATTGAAAGTGTACTTTGTTCTGTAATGTGTTACTGTAGGGTTGGATGACCAAAGCTGCTCAAGTATGGGGTGGGGGCCGGTTAACACCATACAAGTGGAGCTTTCTAAGCAAAAAACTAAGCAAAATAGTGAAATTGTCCTTGCAGAAATGGTATTAGGTATAACAGTACTCTCATTGATAGGCCAAGGTGTCAATCTTACCTATAATAATCAAGGAACTTCTAGAGAAAGTATTTAGCCCTAAGGAGTGGCCCTAATAATAGATTTTTATAAACAGCAAACTTTTTCTCCTTCTTCAAATCATCTTAAAGTTACCTTTATAAAAGTCACATCCTTGGCTACTCCCTGAATCTGAGTTGTATTCTTTTTTAGTTGAAGCAGTATCAGAGGTGTCCATGACAATGGAGAGTAGTGAGAGCTGAGAAAGGGGAACACAGAGATGGATCCACCAAGTCATTTTCCAGGTTTCTGAGCAGAATTGCCTGAAGCTTTCCTCCAGGTTCAGTGGCATCTCTAGTCTATTCAGTTCAGATAAATTTTGGATTAACTCAAAATGTAGGTGGTCCCTGATTTATGATAGTTCTACTTAAAATTTTTCAACTTGAAGTTGGTGCCAAAGTGATATATATTCAGAAGAATTCATACTTTGAATTTTGATTTTTTGATCCCAGTCAGTCACATAGTCACATGGGTGAGCAACTGATATTCTAATGTGTATTTGCAGCTAAACCCTGATGTTTGGTAGTTTCAGTGTGTCAATTGTGTTTCAACTTATATCTTCAGTTTACTGTGCATTAATTGGGACATAGCTGATTGTCAGTCAAGGAGCATCCAGTGAGGTATCTCAAGTCTTCTCAAGGACAAACCAATAAATAAATACTTTTAAAAAACATCACACAGTTCTTTTGCAACCCTATCTTTCCTCATTCAGTGCTGCTCTGTGTTACAGAAAAAGATGTAAAAGTACTGATGTCAGAGACAGGTTTACATTGATATGCCAGCCCATGAAGACATCTACTTCTCTCTTAAGGTGTGAAGCACTCACCTTGGCTAATAAAGGAGCCCAAAAGGAAATTAGATTTAATTCTTGTTACTTAGTCTCTGATTATTTTTAAAGGACTGGTAATTAGAGGAATACTACCTTATAAGACACCTTTGTCCACTCAGAGCAATTTAAAACATAAATTATTACAGAAGTGCTTCTCTGAGGCTCATATAGATTAAGTCACTCATGCAAATTAAATGTACCAAATTCCTGAAAGAGATTAGCACACAACTAAAAATAAATCAAGGACAAGTAGGTATTTTAATAAAACAAATTTCAAATAACTGAAGCCAAAGATTTTTTTCTTCGCCAAACTTTAGTTGGGCTTCTTAATCTTCTCTTAGGTCCTTGGAGAAGGTAACCTTCCTGGGAAAATCCAGTTGTGGCAAAGAACCCTCCACCCTTGCTATCTGGTCAGTGTTCAGATAGGGTTCTTCATCCTCCACCATTCCCCAGGTGATGTCTCATCACACTGGCCTGTCCTAATGAAGAATCCTGTCAGGTCAGTTTAACCAGAATCTTCCTTATCCCTAATGTTTTCTTTTAATAACTGTCCATACACTGACTCCCACTTTGTTCCTTGGTTGCAACTTTCAATTTCCCCATGCCTAATTCAGAGTTGAGCCCACTCTCTCTCCTCCACTTAAATATCACAATAGTCCTATTAAGTAAAGTTTGCCTTACTGTGCTTTAACAAATACCATTGAATAATTTTTTTCTCTAACACTTTCACTGTACTTTTTCAGCCTAATGATACATGCACCCTGTTCAGGTTTGTAAATGATCGAGTGCAATGTAACAAAGGCAGAAATTCAGCAAAATGATTGGGAAAGATTTATATTAAAAATAATTGCTGCATTTAGGAAAGCTGAGATAGGAAAATCACGAATTCAAAGCCAGCCTCAGCAACGGCGAGGCGCTAAAGCAACTCAGTGAGACCCTGTCTCTACATAAAACATAAAATAGGACTGAGGATGTGGCTCAGTGGTCGAGTGCCCCTGAGTTCAATCTTTAGTACCAAAAAAAAAAAAATTTTGTTGTCTAATTATTTATTATTGCCTTCTTAAAGAAAATATTAAACAGAAAAAAGAGTAAGAACATTCAATTTACCACGTCACACTCTGGGCCCATAGTACCATAAGCAGCATGTGTTGAAAGAATCTGACCCAACATCTAGCAAGGCAGGTGTGGGGTAGTTTGGGTTACCACATGGTTGGAGGGGGTGGCTATGGCCATCCCTGGGCCCAGACTTGTGGCAGAAATCTGGCAGCAGAAGTTCCAATCCAGGAAGAGACAGGATTTAATGAAAGAAAACTGGATTCCCCTTCCATCTCTGGAGCCCATCTTTGGCAACTTCACCAAATAAAGAGTATCAAAAATATTTGTGATCTTGCATTTCCTGTCACCCAGACAATGAACTCTGTTAACCTATTAGTACAAGACAGAGGCATATATATGTGCGTTGCATGAAAACATACCGTGTGGGGGGGTGGGTTCCACCCTTTTTTGGTTCTCGGCTGGGTCTGTCACAAAAGGTAGAATAACAAGAAAAGTATATAAATGTGTTTAATCTATTCAATGTAAGTTTTACAAGATGCAGGAGACTTCATGAGGACATGAAGTTGAAAGGAAACAAACCTGGTTGCTTTTCTACTAGTTTTGGTGAAGAGTAAAGAGTCATGGAAAAGGGTGATAGCATGAAAAAGGGTGTGAGCTGAGAGGAGTGAACTGAGGAAACTTAGCAAGGCCTGTTCAGATTCCTTTAGGTCCCTGCCCTGCTTTGGAGATTAGGATGTTCCTTTCCTTCAGGTATACAGAGGTTGCCCTTCATAGTCTTCTTGAAATAGTTTGAATCTTGTCTCCCAAAGTTCTACGTGGCAGAGGCTTGTTCCCCAGGTTGGTGCTATTGGGAGGTGGTGGAGCCTTTAAAAGGTGGGGCCTAGTGGGAAGTTTTAGATCACATAGGTATGCCATTGAAGGGGATAATGGGACCCCACTTCCTTCCTCTTCCTGTCTTAGGCTTCCCAGTTATGAGGTAAGCAGTTGTGTTCCTTCAGGTGCTTCCCACCGTGATGTACTGCCTTGTCACAGGCCCAAAGCAGCAGGGTCTACTGATCATGGATCAGAACTTCCAAAACTAGGAACCAAAATAAGCCTTTTCTCTTTAAAAGTTGATTACCTTGGGTATTTGTTATAATAATAGAAATCTTACTAACACACTGGTCTTTCTGACCTGCTTTGGGGAAATATCAGAAAGTCCTTTTAGCACCTACTATTTCTTGAATTCCTTTAGCTTAAATTTTTCAATATCCCAAGTTGCCACATTTTGAGGTTGTATGTCCTAAATTCCATTCATTAATAAAAAGGACTTATTGGAATTCTCAAAGGAGCTTAGAATCTCTGGTTTTGAAAACTGCTGTAACATTACAAAGTAAATATACACAGTATTAGAAATTCAATTTTAGCATTATTATGCATAACAAAAAAGAACACTACTTTGCTATGATGAATTTTTAGTAACACACATCTTTATTTTTATTTTGTTTAATTACAAAATAAATCCAAAACTACTTTTAGTTTTTTTTGTACAACCTACACAACTTACGTGAAATGTCAGAGGAAGCACTAGAGTGTCATTGTATAAATTTACATTTAAAATTAAATTCAGACTTACACAAAACATATTTGTATGAAGAGTTAAAATTTTTTAGAAAAGTGTTTCCATCAGATTCATGAGTTCTAGATGTACTTTCTATTTTGAAATAATTTATCATACATTTAACCCAATGTTGCTATAACCTATAAAATACTATTAACAGCTCTAATAACAACTGAATCAGCAGAAAGATGATTCGCAAAATCAAAGACCATCAAAAATGTCCTGATTCATAGCATTTGCTGATTTCCATGGTATGACTATTCTTGCCATAATCAATTTAATGCTACCAAGATGATATCGCTGAACATAAAAATGGGGAGAGATACTGTTTTAGTCAGCTTTTTTACTTCTGTGACCAAAAGACATGACAAGAACAATTTTAGAAGTGGAAAAGTTTATTTGGGGTTTGCAGTTTCAGAGTCTCAGTCCATAAACGACTGGCTCCATTGCTCTGGGCTCAAGATGAGGCAAAAGATTGTGGTGGAAGATTATGGTAGAGGAAAGTGACTAAGGACATGGTGATCAGGAAGCAGAGAGAGAGCCCAGTATGCAACCCAATGACTGACCTCCACACTCTACCTGACTACAGTTACCACTCAGTTAATTCCTATTAGGGAATTAATTCACTGATTGGGTTAAAACTCTCATAACCCAATCATTTCACCTCTAAACTTTCTTGCATTATCTCACACATGAGCTTTTGTGGGACACCTCATATCTAAACCATTACAGATGTGTAGTAGCATGTTGTTCTACAGAATTTTCACTAGGCAGATAAAGTGGATGTAAATAAGATCAAGAACACACTAATAGTAAAATAATTATAAATTTATGGGTTTTGAGCATTAGTTATCATTTAGTCTAATAATTGATAATATAATTATTAGTTTCTATAACTTAATTTTAAAATAATGGTTGTGTTTAACAACTGGTTTACAAAATTCCTAAGAATTTAATAATCAGTTTTTGTGAACAATCAGTTTTTTTCCTATTGTTAGTTGTTCTTGTCCAGTCTTTTGGTCACAGAAACACAAAGATGATTAAAACAAAAATTGGTACCAAGAAGTGGGATTGTTGTTGTGACTAACCTGACCATGTGGTTCAGAAGCCTTTGGAAGTGGTTTGTGAAAGGAATTTTGAAAATTTTAGAGACACAAGTTGAGAAAGCTTTAGATGTTGTAACTGGAGCTTAATGGGTCCATTCTGGTGGGAGCTCAGAAAACCAGAATACTGATAGTACTGTAGACAGTAAATACTGGGCTCATAAGGCTTCAGAGGGGAAGGAGGACTCTTGGAAACTGGACTAGAGGCCATTTGCATTACATCTTAGCAAAGAAGTTGTCTTCATTTTGCCCATGTCCTGAGACTTTCTGTGAGGTTGAATTTAAAGGTTATGGACTAATTAATCTGGCAGAGGAAATTTCAAGGCAGCACAGCATTTAGGTGGTGGCATGGATATTGCTGGACACTTTTAGACAAGTTTATGTGATAATCAAGTACAGAAAGCATAGTGGAAAGATTTGAAAACTTGCAATTTTGCCAGAAAAGTACAAGTTAAACTGGGGAAAAGGTAAGTGTGGTTGTTAAAGAGATTGAATCAACTAAAGATATGCTAAGTACTTTACTCAGAAACAATTGGAAAAATCTTTTAGGGCATCTCGGTAATTGGCAAGACCATACTCATCCCAGGCTCAAGGATACAGAAGTCAAAATTCCTTTGAGAAGAGGCCATGGGAGCATCCTGCTTGCACAGGGGGCCTAGGAAGTTGTTTCACTATGCTCAGTGACTAAAGAACTCAGAGGGTCCTGCAGCCCTGGTCCCAGGAGGCTGGTGCTAGTTCTACAGGCATATACAATACTGGAGTTATGGGATCATGGAGGCTTCCCTGAGATTTCAGAGGAAGGCTTTTGAGGCTAGGCAAAGTGCAGCAGGGTTAGAATCCTAGCAGGCGGCCTCTGAGAGGGTAATGTGTGAAGATGTGAGAAGGAAACTGAAGCTGCAGTGGAGATCCCAGATATTAAGAGATACCAATAAGATAGAATGTCTGCCAAAGACAGCTGCAAAAATTGAGCAGAAAACAAGCCAAGAGAGAGGTCATGTGGGTGCCAACAAGCAAGGCCACAGGGGTAGAGCTACATAAGTCCTTGGGAGTGAACATCATGATGCAGTGTGATCCTGATGCTGGATGTGGAGCTACAGGCCTTGTTTGCCCAGCTGGATTTCATTTTTGTTTTGGTTCCTTCCCTTATTTCTGTGCTGCTCTTTCTCCTTTTAGAATGGAATGTTCGTTCTTTGCCATTATATATTGGATATATGTAACTTGCTTTTGATTTTCACAGGAGCCCACAGCTAAGAATTTGCCTTGAATCTCAGAAGACATTTTGATCTTAGACTTTTGGGCAATGCTGGAACTGTTTGAAACTATGAGAACTCTTTGAAATGGATTAAATTTATTTTTCATTGTGAGATGGGCACAAGATTTCAGGGGCCAAAGGTAGAAGCTATAGTTTGGATATGTGGTGTCCCCCAAAAGCTCGTGTGTGAAACAATGTAAGAGAGTTCAGAGGTATAAAGATTAGATTTTGAGAACTGTAACTTAATTTGTGAATTAATACACTTGAATGGATTAACTGGTTGTTAATTATATGGATGGAAGAGGTAGATCACAGGGGGCATACTTTGAGGCTAATATATTTTTCCCTGGTGAGTGAAGCAAGCACTTGAGCCTGCTCCTCTTCTCCTTCCTGACAATCATGTCCTGAGTTGTTTTCCTTCACCACTCCCTTCCACCATGATGTCCTGTCTCAGGCCCAGAGTGATGGATTTAGTCAACCATGGACTGAAACTTCTGAAAATGTGAGTCAAAATAAAGTTTTCCTTCTCTAAGCTGTTCTTGTCAGGTCTTTTAGTCACAGTGATGCAAAGCTAAATAAAACAGGTTTGTTAGTAAGCTATGTTACGCAGGTAAGAGTCATGTAAGATGTCAAGAGTTCTATCTGGAGTGGTTCCCTTCCTGGCTCTAGAGGAGATATCTTTATAAATGGAAATTTGTCTTAATTTTAGACAGATGAAGACAGAGAGCTGATTAATTTCAGCTCAAAATAATCCTGATGCCAAAGTGGCATATTTTCAGGTGATACACTCTGGTCCCCTTCACATCTTCAGTACCCAGTTTTTCCAGAGAGCACAAATAATATAATGGCCCCAAATCCTCATTCTAAATTATAGTGTTAGAATGTCCAGTGGTCCAAATGCCCAGCAAACAATGTAAGAATTTTTCACTACATATGTAATGACCCCCCACCCCAATATTTATTGCTCAAATTTAAAATTATAAAAGTAATATTGGACAATCTTATTTCATCTCATAGTGTGCTTGAAAGAGAGAGGGAGAGAGAGGGGCACACTGCACTCACCAGGGACAAAATATAAACCCCAAAGGTACACCTCTAGTGATCTACTTCCTTCAGCCATACCCTACCTGCTTACAGTTACCACTCAGTTAATACTTTCAAGGGGATTGACTCAGTGATTAGGTCACTACTCCCATAATCTAATTATTTCATCTCTGAACATTCTTCAGGGTCTCACAGATGAACTTTTGGGGGATACCACATATCCAAAGTATAACAATCCTTATTTATATATTTCCTTCCCTCATTCTCAAAACTTAAACTCCTGCCCCCAAAGCAAATAATTCCTTTTCTTTTTTTCTAGTTTAAGATGGTATATAAGTCCCAAATTTACCTTTCTCCTTGAGTCATAACTCTTCCAGAACTACCATACATTTATATGTAAATATTTTTTTCTCCTATTAATCTATCTTTCTTCAGTTTAATTCACTGGGTACCCAGCCTCCAAACCTAAGAGAGCAGAGGAAATGATTTTTTTCCCCTATAGGTATTATTAGCCTGACCATTCAAGGGTTCTGAAGACCAAAGATCATCTATATAGGCAGTATATAATGGGCACCCCATAATATCTCTGAGTACCAAAGCCTTGGGTGAGTTACCCTGGTTGGCATGGTCCCTGCATATTGTCACATACGAAGAGTGACATGTTGTTGGAGACTAATGTGCCCCAGCTCTGTGGGGGAGGACACGGAGAAGTCTGCCTAGTGCTTTTAGACTCTGCCACATGCATAATTTCCTTTGGCTGATTTTCATTTGTGCCCCTTCCCTGTAAATCCATAACTGTGAATATAAAATGTTTTAGTGAATTCTGTGAGCCCTTTTAGCAAATAATCAAAACTGAGGGTAGTTTCAGGAACACCCCAAACTTGCAATTATTGTCAGAAATGAAGAAAGTTTTGTGGGGACTCTGCCCAAACTTCTCCTTAATGCTACTTTCATACTTTAAAAATTTTCTGGAATACAAAGTTTTGGGTTTTTTTTTGATGGATAGCTGTCCCCACCCTCAAGAAGAATAGAAGAGGCAACAGTCACTCCCAGAGGCACAATGTTAAACCCTTTTCTTTTCTCCATTTAGAGTCTCCAGGAAAGGTTACCAAAACAAATGAACAAAACTAAAAACAAATAAATAAATATTAAAACCCCCAAATCTAGAACCACTGCATGAGAGCTGCTGGGGATTTAACATCAGGAACTCAGGTGTCATTGTGAGTTTGTAGATGATGAAACTTAACACTTAAGGCTGTTTTAGAAAAGAGAGAATGAATCATGGGGAAAATCTAAAAGTCTGATTGGTCTACATAAAATATTCATGACACTCATCAATATTAAGTGTTTTATGTCCTCTGCTATACAGAAACACTATGTTTTAATGTATTTGATTTAATATTGCACTTCTTTACATTCTGTTGAATTATGAAAATGATCTTGTTATGGAATTCACCATCTCACAGACGATCCAGAGGTCTACCCTGCCTCATCTGTGCACCCTTTTGGCTCAGCTATATCATTTGTGGGGCCCAATGTTAAAATTAAATGAAGGAACTCTTGTTCCAAACTTATGAAGAATTTCAAGACTGTGATGGCAAGGATGTGCTAATGTGTACTAAGAGCACAGTCCTTCCAAGTGTTGGGTTCATGTAAGTACAGTCCCATCTGTGACTGCACAGTTTGCACACCCACGAAGCCTGTCCTGCTTCTGAAGGACAACCCTATTGACATAACTCTCCCTAGCTAGTCTTGACAACTAAGAATCTTGAACTAGATATCTCAAATTTACTATCTTGGGACAGCCAAAATTAATGGGCACAGGGCACAAAAGCCCTAAGAAAATACCTGTCACCACCGTGACGTAGCTTTCCTCCAATGTTATTAAAGAAGTTGGAGGACATATCAGATTAGGTTTTCTTTGCCAAGAAATAAAGATTATAACTAGAGATAAACAATTTTCCTTGAGAAATAACAACAATCTCCCATCTTTTCTCACTATGCTGCTAAGTCTTATTTCTTAGACTCTTTCTCCATAGGCTACTTAATCCAAAGGGATACAAGTGAGTCTTTTGAGACCCCACTGTATGTAGCTTACAAAAATATGAAAAATGTCTTTTAGTTTTCATTTTTAGGGCCATGTTATTATGAATAAGGCAGCCAGGTTTTTGTGTTAGTGATGTTGTTTTTAAATAATTGTAAGTCTTTGCACATCTTGCATAATGGCAGAATGGTATCCCCTTGGCAGTTAGAAACAGTTTTGCTTCAAAGTCAGTTTCACATACTCTGTTCTTTCATTTCCTATTTGCTTAGTGATTTCCATCTTTGCCTGTGATGTAGTTTGACAAGCTTTCTTCAAAGAATGAGCGTGATACCCTCTAACAAACATCATTGTAATGCTGTTATTGCTGACCCACTTATATTTATGGAAACACCCAAATGTTAATTTTTTCTCACTTATGCTTTGCCCAAAATTCAGATACCTGTGTAGAGGTGGTACCAGAAATTACAATGGTGGCAAACCCTTGGAGTGTGCCATAAACCCTTGGATTTTTGTTCCCATAAAAAAAAGGACTAGCCAATTGTTACAGTCTTTCTCCTTAACTCCAGAGGAAACCTTTGAATCTACCCTGCCATCTGGACATCCCTCTGTGGTCAGAGGTTGGCCTGTGAGTCGAAACCCCTTTAGCTGAGCTGATAGAATATAGCTGCAAAGAGGCATGCACACTAAAACATAATAGCACACCTACTGTGTAAGTGAAAGTTGAGCACTTCACAAAGTGTTTGCACATGTTGAAGCCCTGGTTCCATCTCTGGCACCAAAAAGCAAAAACCAAAAGTGTTTTCATATCAAGCTGCCTATCCACTATGGACCATCTAACTTTTATTTTCTTAAGCTTTAGCTATTATTACTTTCATTTGAATAAATGTATTTTTGATAGTTTTTAAAGCAGAACTAAAAAGATTAGACCTTTTGTACTCTGGGGTAAATTTTAAAGGAAGTTTCCATAAGAATTTTTACTGTTCTGCAACTATACTATCAGATAAGTGAAAGTTACCAGACAAGGATTACATTGTCATATGAGTATCTCTATGAATAAAATGCCTAAGAAATGTGAAAAATTCATGAAGAAATACTATTAAGAGCCATTTTAAAAGAAATTTAGATACAAATAAATGCCTATATAGCTAACATAGTTTTAGCTATAATTTGTCATCACTAAATCTATTTCTGAATTTTTGTACCTACAAATTAAAAATTATTTATTTATCAATAAAGGATTCTATTCTGTTTCATGAGTAGTAGCAAAATTTCAATCCTCCACCTCCTCACACCTGTTCCTGAACTAATTGCTTTCTTTTGTTCCAAATGGTTTCTGAGCAGGATGTGCACAGAGAAACAGGCCTTTCACTACAAGATCAGCACCAGACTGTGCTCCAGTTTTTTAAACTGTTAAAAACTCAGAGGGCGATGGTGAAGATTAAATAAGCAAAGTCGAGAGCTTTGAAGAATGCCTGACATAACAGGGTTTGCTCAGTAAAAGCCAAGCTTTGATGAAAGATTGTGATGGCGATGCTGATGTTTCACTGTCTTTTCTCTCAGTTATTTTCCTACTACTTCTCTTTCTCTCCATTATAGTAAATTGGAAACCCTGCTACCAAGCAAGTATTAGGTATCTGCTCTCCAATTCCTGACCATTTTACTTTCTGTCATTATTTTATTTTATTTTGTTTATTTCTTTGTGATACTGGGAATC
Source organism: Xerus rutilus (assembly GCA_028644305.1). Classification (NCBI taxonomy): domain Eukaryota; kingdom Metazoa; phylum Chordata; class Mammalia; order Rodentia; family Sciuridae; genus Xerus; species Xerus rutilus. The sequence goes on along the minus strand of CM053403.1, from coordinate 72,599,303 downwards.
AAACCCAGGGCCTTGCTCATGCTGGATAAGCATTCTACCACTGAGCTACATCCCCAACCCTACATCCATTTCTTTTGAATGAGAACATTTCACCTGCATTTACTCTGAACAACCCTTGTCCTTGCCATTGCTTCATCATAATTGTGGAGTGGAGATTATAAAACTTCTCTGCTCTTGGTGCCAAAGAATGTCTTTCTTACCAATGAGCTTCCTAGCTTCTCTGTTTTTTCCAAATTGACTGCTGGCATCAAATCATTTCTTGACAAAATGTTAATAATTTTTATTTCCAAAATGTTAACCTGTATCATCATGCAGCTTACATTTCAAGTGATTACTTCAGAGACAAGTCTTCATAGTTCATTGTGGTTTCAAAGGAACCATATATTGTAATATACTTAAGAAGCAAAGGTATTTGGCTATTTTATCCCTTATGTTTATTCCCTTTCCTCAATCTGCTTAATTTAAAAACAAATTTCCTTGAGTGTATGCTGAATATGAACTAGCGAAAAAATAGGAAGATGTCATTAAAAAATGACATTTTCCAAAGATATTCTTTTCTTAGGATTTTCAAGAAAATCTTGGGACTTTTCTTTCCTTTAAAATTGCAAGCCTTGGGCTGAATCTACTTTGTTTTATCTGTAGTAACTCAAAGGTTGGAGATAGTGAGCTGATTCCCTTATAGAAACAGAAATGTCATGGGCTTAAGAAAAAGTGAGAAAGACTTTTGTTCCCTATAACAGAAGGGCTAGATAATTCCAGTCAACTCCCCATCTTAAGATATACATATATATATTAAAAACAGATTAAAAAACAATAATGACAACAACATTTGCCTCATAAAAGTAGATTTTTAACAATAGAGGAAAAAATGTCTGGCCAGGAGACAATAAAGCCCAAGCCCAACATTTGGGGACTTTTGCCCCAGAGACAAGTGAGAGGCTGAGTAGAGCACTGACAGTCTCTGAGGACCAGGAAGAACATAAGAGTGGAAGCCCTGGTCTATCGAAGATGCTACCCTGGTAACTGACGATGTGCATAGCAGTGTGTAGTAGGTTTCCATTTCTATTTTTTAAAAAATAGTACCTAAGTGAAATAATTGATTATAAAGATCAACTTATAAAGAGAAAAGGCTTATTTGGCTCAGTTTTAGAGGTTTCAGTTCATGATTAGTCGGCCCTGTTACTTTAGGTCTATGGTGGCACATCATGGTGGGAATGCATGGTAGAACCAAATCACTTACCTGTGACTGGAAAGCCAAGGAGAGAAAGAGGAAGAGGCCAGGGTCTCACAACCTTCTTTGAGGGCACACTTCCAGTTACCTCCCACCAGGCCCCACCTCTTAAAGTTTTCCTCAGCTCTCAGTAGCACCAAGGTGGGGATCAAGTCTTTAACACATGGGCCTTTGGGGGATATTCCAGACTCAAACTATAATAGGGCAGCACCCTAAAAATTGGGCCCCTGGACGTGAAGAGAAATTGGAAGCTGGTCACCACTTCTGCTAGCTCCAGCCCAGCTTCCAGGGATTTAGATAATCTTGGTAAATGAAAAAAAAAATTTACTAACAAAATCAGAAAGAGTTTTTCACTGGAAGACCAATACTAAGTGGACTTCCAACAGAATGAGAATGATTCCAGAGGAAATCATAGAGGAAGTAGTAAAATGCAAGTTAAGTGGTAGATATTATGATTTATGATGGACTGTAGTTAGAAATTACCTGCTTACAAATCAGTAGAAACAGAGAACAGGTTGTCAATTGCCAGGGGCTGGGAGGGAGAAAGGAAGTGACTGCTAATAAGCACAGGATTTCTTTCTACAATGATAAAAGTGTTCTAACATTAAAGTATGGAGATGGTTGCACAATTTTATGAGTATACAAAAGTCCATTGAATTGTACACTTCAAAAATACAAATTTTATAGTATGTAAATTAAATCTTGAAGCTTTTTAAGAAAGAAAGATAAATTTATGAAAATAGTAAAGAGAGCATACATGGAGTTAAAGTTGTTAAATAAAAATTATAGGAGGCCATTGTTCTTGGCTAAGCTCCTACACAAGGCTCCCGTAGATAAGACTAAAATTCAAAATGTAGTCACTCATGCTGTAGTCACCAAACCCCAACTATATTTATTTGGAAGAGAGAGGTAATAAACAAATTTTCCCAAACAGAACAGTTTTCAATTGGTATGATAATGATATTCTCATCTTTTAAATCCTTACCAAAAAGATAACCCAAATAAACCTGACCTTAACCAATCAATTATTTTTCAATGATTCTGTCTTCCATTCCTACCTTCCAAGGAGAGTAACTTTCAAATAACCAATCTGCTTTCTGATCTTTTATTTTTGCTATCATCAGCCTTTCCCTGTCCATAAAATCAATCTCTTCTGCTCAGCTCATTGGACAATGTATTCTATTTTATGGAATGAAGTGTTGCCCCATTCTAGAATTGCAAAATAAAGTCAGGATCTTTGAACTAAATATGTTGTTTGATTTTTGACAAAATGTTCTGGGATAATTGAATTATTTTGGAAGAGGACAAATTAAGAATTAGTTGGTAGGCTACACAGTTATATCTTATGCACATTGTATAGGTATGTCATCTCTCATACACACATACATTTTTTTAAATGTTGCCTCATTGAGGCAACCAAGTCCAAAGGGTTATTACCAACAAACACTCCATCTTCCTGGCCAGTTCCTTCTTAAAGGGTGCTAACAAAATAGTGATACAGTTTTCAAGTAGACAGAGAATGGAAAGATAAGACTCATGACTTTTTCTTCAGATGATATACATAAAGCAGTAATGAAATAAATCTGTATAAACTTCATAAGCATAATAAATAAAAATCACCTCAGGTGATGAAAATGTAAAGTTTTAAATAATACAACAGACAGAGTAGTAATGCTATAACTTTACAAATCCTTTTCTGCTTTATAAATGCTAATTGTTGCAAACATTTTCTGGCTTGAACTACTAGTACTGTTCGGTATGCCCCACACCTGAGCAGATTTCTAGTATACTATTTATTTCTAGTAATAAATAGTATAACTTTTAATCATGAATGAATAAATGTGTGAATGTATTCACAAATGGACAGAAGACAGGATTTCTGGAAGCTGAATGTTTAGGATCTCCCAGAGGCAGGACGAAAAATCTGCTTTTTTGTTCCTATTACAATGTATATTATAATTATATGCAAAGCTTTTTTTTTTAAAGATTTTTTTTTTTAGTTGTAGATGAACACAATGTCTTTATTTTATTGCTTTGTATGTGGTGCTGAGGATCGAACCCAGGGCCTCACGCATGCGAGGCAAGCGCTCTACCGCTGAGCTACAATCCCAGCCCCTGCAAAGCTTTAAAAATATATTTATAGACTATTTTAACTTTCTGAGTGAAATTGAATAAATTTATACCCAGGAGGAATGTACCAGTTATCACTAGGCATAGGATTCATTCCTAGGATTCATTGTTTTTCTGCTGAGCATTATCAACCCTGACTTCTGACAGAACCATTTCCACCTTCTTTCCTTTTGGGATGAATCTTGGGTCAGTACTCTTCTCCAAACAGCCTTGTCTAAAAGTGCTGAGAATCTTCTAAAAGCTCCAAAGAAAGAGGTTTCTTCACTCTAAAGTTTCTCTTCCCTAAATTTTTCTTTCTTTTTTTTTGGTATCGGGGATTGAACTCAGGGAGCAGTCGACCATTGAGCCACATCACCAGCCCTATTTTGTGTTTTATGTAGAGACAGGGTCTCACTGAGTTGCTTAGCACCTCGCCATTGCTGAAGCTGGCTTTGAACTCATGATTCTCCTGTCTCCGTCTCCCCAAGTGCTGGGATTACAGGTCTGCGCCACCGAGCCCAGCTTAAGTTTTTCTTTTAACACTAATCTATGATTGTTATGGTTTTGATGTAAGGTGTCCCCCAAAAGCTCTTGTGTGAGACAATACAAGGTTTAGAGGAGAAATCATTGGGTTTTGAGAGCCATAACCCAATCAGTGAATTGATCTCCTGATAGAATTAACTGAGTGGTAACTGTAGGCAGGTAGGGTGTGGTTGGGGTGGGTGAGTCCCTGGGGGCCTGCCTTTAGGGTATATATTTTGTAATGGTGAGCAGATTCTCTCTCTGCTTCTTCATCATCACATAAACTGCTTCCCTCTACCACACTCTTCTGCCATAATATTCAGCCTTACCTTGAGCCCCAAGGAATGGAGCTGGCTGCCTGTGGACTGAGAACTCTGAAACTGTGGGCCCCCAAATAAACTGTTTCTCCTCTACAGTTGTTCTGGTTGGGTCTTTTAATCACAGCATTGAAAAAACTGACTAACACAATAACTATAGTTTAAAATCAATGCTCTTTACTTATCCAGTGAATGGAGAACTAACAAATCATTTTCCCCCTGTTTTAACAGTTATCTTTTCCTATACTATCATCACTTTAATTTGAAAATGAACTTGGCCCTTTTAAAATTCAATCTACCCAGCTACCATTTGAGGGCTTAAACTGAACTGGGTGGCGGTTTCACAGTAAGTTGCATCTCAGAAGAAACTAGCATGGAAAATGTTGGTTCTGCCCCACAGGGTTTAGCAAAAATGGAGTACAGGTCTGACTGGGTCAGTGATGGGATCTTCCATTGGCCAAGGAGGGTCTGCAGCAGAGGGAGGAATAGGAATGAAGGCAGAGTTCACAGGAGAAAAATTCCGGTGGTCCTTCAAATACGAGAGCCAGAAAAACTGACTAACACAGTATAGTTTAAAATCAATTCTCTTTACTCATAGTCTTGGAATAAAAGGGTCTTAGAACAGAAGGGGAGTTGCATATCTGTACATACAGATGAGAGCAGAGGGGTTCCAAGATCACCACCAGGACAAAGCTCTCTTCCTGGGGCTGGGGTGAGGTTGGCAGCTCTGCACAGGAGCCTGTGCTTCCAGCACATTGCAGATGCCCAGCAGCTTCTGAAAAGCAGTGAGACACAAATCAGAGATAGATGGGGAAATTGTTCTAAACAGGCAAGTCTGCACCAGAAATAGGAGTCCCGAGAAGAGATTTCATTCCACTGAAGAACTGGAATCAGATGGTTGATCTTAAAAAAAAAATTAAACAAGTATGCCAAATTCCATCACTCTTGAGAAGTGAGTAGGAAAGCAACATCGGCATGATATCATCAATGGAAAATCAGTTTCAGCTAGTGATGAGAAAAAGGTTTAGAAAAACATAACAAGTATTCATTAGAAAGAGAGTAATGTTGTCCTATGTTTATTTTAGAAAAGTATTTTTCTATATTTTGATATAATTTTATTTATTATAATATGAAATGTGAATTAATGTTATTTTAAAATACTATTTTATATAAAATACTATTTTATATAAACAATAAACCCTATTTTATATAAACAAAAAACCCTATTTTGTATAAACTGATATTGTATAAACCTATAGCCAAGATCTAAAAGGGCGAATTCTTGGAGTGATATTGAAAATTCTATATCCAGCTACTTACATGGCATGGACATTGACCAAAGTGGACCAGTCAGGAAAGAACTTGGCCTTGTTTCTCTAGCTAGCTTCTGGAAGCTCCTAGCTATGTTGGGCATTAACCCTTTATTGCTAGAGAATTTGGAGGGAGGAGGCAGGCTGAGGTGGTGGAGAGGCACTTTCTGTCAGGACTTTACAGACGTATTTCATTATGTTAACAACCTGTTTTACAGCACACACTGATGATTATCAGCTCTGGTTACGACTTGTGCTAACTCTGATGGGAGGTCTGAAAGCACAGTGGTGAAATGCATGGCTCTGTAGCCAGAATACTGGGGACTAAATCCCAGACTTTAGATTTACTAGCAGTGTGACCTTGGGAGAGTTTTTGTCATATATAAAAAGCATTGATGTGAGGATTACATGAGTTTGCTTCTGTGAAGTGCTTAGAAGAGAGTCCAACACAGTAAATGCTCAATTTTTAGCCATTATTATCTATTCATAGTAATTCTTTGTAACACTGGGGCTAGGGAACTTGTAGAGGTAGTAACAAATGCTATAGATTTACCAATTCTAGTCCAACCCTAGAATTTATTAGCAGCATCATGACATCAATGATAAACAAAATGGAGAACTCTTACAAGCCCCTTCTGTTTAGTTTAGACCTAAAATCAAAAATCTGAACACCAGTCACTATTTTTTATTCCAAGTCCTAATGATACACAAGTTTAAGATCTTAGGTCACTGTGTCTCAGAAAATAAACTTTGCCTTGAGTGATCCTAAAAGTATTACAAGTTCTGTTTTTTACCCCTCTGTCTTTGTGTTCCTGAGAATTGGTACTAGAAGCAAAACTCCCAGAAACCTCATCTACTGGAGATTGACAATTGTTGAGTCTGTTGTTAGTGATGACTGAATTCTTGTTGGGGTCTTGGGACAAGAGGTGAAAAACAATGTATGTAACTGTGGTTTTATGCCATAGTAATGCCTACCAGGTCAGACATCTTCCTCTGATATGTATTCTCACTCTAACCTAAATCCTTATGCTTGCCGTTACAAAATGGCACAGTTTCACTGAATATGAAATGTAAGTGACCACTTTGCTGAACTTTCAATATGATTGACATCATTTATCTTAGAAATAACTTGGAGTGAAGAGACAAGACAATTTCTAATATTAAATAGTTTGCTTTTAGTAAGAAGATATTTTTTAAAATATTTTTTAGGTTGCAGATGGACACAATATCTTTATTTTATTTATTTTTGTGTGGTGCTGAGGATCGAACCCAGTGCCTCCCACATGCAAGGCAAGCGCTCTACCACTGAGCCACAATCTCAGCCCAAGAAGAGATTTTTAACCAAAATTCTGACATCAAAATAGTTTCATTAAAGTATATTTTTCCAAAGCTAGTGAAAAATGTGGAAAAACTTAAGGTCTTTTCATTCCACTAAGAACTTAGTATTTCCTCTACCCCACCTTAATTCTTCTCTTTTAAATATATCCCTTTTCACTAGCTGCCAGTTTTCTCCCGTTTCTCATTCTCTTCAAGATCCTCTTTCCTTTCCCTCAAATCCCCCCATCCTGACACATTCTCCTGCTTTGCTTCCATCCTCAAAGTGGAAGTTCTTCTACAAAAGAGTCCACCAAGACAGAAAAGTATAGATCGTAAGCAGCAAAAAATCTACCCAAACCCTGAGAGAAAAGACAGACACTTACCAGGAATTTGGAATACCACCAAGAATCTGGAATCATAGATTCTAAATCAACTTGACCATGTTAGTAGGTTCTTCAGATGTTAAAGTCTGACTCTAAAATGTTGAGTAGAAGGATCAGAAAATAATCTAGCCATTTCTGATTCCTTTGAACAGAATGTACAACAAAACAAGATGCGGGACAGGCTAGTGTACTGAGGTCATATTTGCTGCATTTACATTAAAGAATGACTTGACATCAATTGTTAAGCAGAGAAAGGGGAAAACCATAGGAGATTTTGAAAATCATCTTTTCAATCCCTTCTGACAACATTCTGGGTAACCCACAGGTGGTGATTTTCGCTGTATTATCCTCATATTTGTGTATGACTTTAAGATAAAAATGGGAGATTTGATTTATAAGCCAGGGCTAGAAATGGAAATAGCTTCCCTTGTATACCTACCAGATTTGGAAATATTTGGAGTTATTTTTAGAGCAGAAGCAAAACAGGTAATAGTTTCATACATTAAGTAAGGTAGCATATAACTATTATATTTTTTCTCTTGTAAGAATTATCACTATTAAGGGAAATTTTACAGTTTTCTGATAGATGTGAATGCTACTCTGTTAATAATAAACCTTACTAAAATATTCATTCATTTCCACAAAAGTAAATCAAAGATTCAAATAGTAGGCATCTCTAACTACCCTTAAAAACCTTTGTCACTCATATCATTAACCCTATCCTCCACTTGTGTAAATTCTGGACCCTGATATAAAACAGTAAAATACTTTTGCAAAAATAATTATAGTAATGATGGTTGATTGAGATGGTCATCACTACCCTTGGTGCATGTACGAAGACACAAATGGTGTGACTCTACCTGGTTTGCAACAAGAGAAATGGAAAAACTGAGCTCTGTATATGTACTATGACTTGAAACGCATTCAAATAAAATAATTAAAAATAAAAAAATAATTATAGTACTATCGCTGAGGCTTAGGGATACCACATGAGTAGGAAGAAATACTAGAACTATACTTTTTGCACTTATTCTCCTCAGAGAATTTTCCAACATCAGCAAGAACTCTGCCCTCCTCAAGGGACAGACAACTGGCAAGCTTCTGTTAAGTATCTTCCAGCAGTATCTATACCCTCTAGAGTACTCTCTGCCATGTGGACATCAGGTCTTTACTTGTTGATTATACACAAACACAATTTATTACTATGGGATAATATTGGAAATTTTCATATATTCCAGATTCCTACATTCCCTGTGAACTATACATCACTGAAGTATGTGTCTAGGAAGTATAAAATGAAAAATAAATTAGACTGTGAAGATGTACCTTTTTTTATGGTCACCATTCTATAATGGAAATTCTATAACTGAAAAAGCTATCAGAAATAGATAACTTGGCCAAAGTTATAAAGATATTTCCACAGCAAAACAAGTGACATTAGACAAATAGCTTTAGACTTCCCATTAGCCAGCCAAAGCAGTGCCAATGCTATTGCCAACTATTTTGGAGGCACTGGTCAGATACAAAAATCCATGTCAAAATCGAAGGAGGTGGCATCTGGATCTCTGAAGTGAGGCCCAAACGGACGTGGAGAAATGTTCTGCTGATTTGGAATTATGTCTTGGAAGGATTCTACATAGGCTGCTCATCTTCCTGATCTTATTCTTGGTGTGTACTGCAGCTGTCAAGTACAGAACCCCCAGGGTTTTAAGTGCTGCTGTGCAGTCACTGTCATTTGACAAAAGGAGCAACAGGGTCAGATGTTGGTCTGTGTTCAAACACTTATTTTGAGATGACAAAATCATCTACACCGCATGAAAGTGATCTGGAGCAATATTGCTTTTGTAGCCAACCTCTACATTACTCAAAGGATGGCCAGCAAGAGGGCTCCAGAACTACAGTATTGTCTCCATCCATCATTCAGTTGCAACTTTTGGATGTCCTGAACTCACATAACACTTCCCCTTCACTTAGAGCCTTGTTTTGCTTACATTGACCTTTGTCTTATGATGCTACACAAGCTGAAGACTTGTGTTGTTTCCGTCATCTTTTTGTAATTATTTTTTTTTGTGTGTATGTGTGGTACTAGGGATTAAACCTAGGGCCTTGCACGTGCTAATCAAGTGCTCTACCACTGGACCATATTCCAGTCCTTTTTATTTTGAGACAGGTTTTCTCTAAGTTGTCCTGGCTGACCTTGAACTTGTGATTCTCCTGCCTCAGTCTCTCTCTAGTCACTAAGACTACTTGCATGCACCTTAGTGCCCAGCTGTTTCTTCAGCTTTCCTTAAGAATTTTTTGCCAAACCCAAAACAAATTAAGTCCTTGGTTTGTAGATAGAAATGAAGAGCAGAAATCAATTAAGTAGATTGAAATGAATTGAATAGATTAACTTCAATCTATAATTTAAAACATTCTTACAAAGAAAACTCCAGGCCCAAAGGATTTCACTAGTGAATTCTATCAAATATTTATGGAAGACATAATAGCAACATTAAAAAAAATCTGTCAGAAAGCAGAAGAGGAAGGTACACTTCTCAACACTTCTCTAAGCCTAGAATTATATTATTACCAAAATCAAAGACATTGCATATGAAAAACAAAATAAAACAGAAGCAAAAAGCTAGAGACCCAAACCTCACTTACACACAGATGCAAACATTCCAAATGAAATATTTTAAAATCAGTTTCATATATGTATGTAAATATATATACACACATAAAAGTCAAATATGATCATTTAAATATTTATTCCAGAATTCAAGGTTAGTTTAGCATTAGAAATCCATCATTCAGTTAACATAGTACACTCAATTACTATAAAAGAAAAAAAAAGACTCATCATTCAGGATGCAGAAAAAGTATTTGAAAAATTTAACACCCATTCAAGATATTAAAAATTCTCAATAAATTTGGACTAGAGGGGAACTTCCTTGAACCTAATGAAGGGTGCCTATGCAAAAATCACTATTAGCATAGTGTTCAATGGTTAATGATTATTTCCTTTCTAAGTCTGGGTACAAATCATGGACACACTCTCTCCTTCTCATTTTCTTTTCCACATTGTCATAGTCACTTCAACAAGGCAAAAAAAAAAAAGAAACAACATGTATATTCATCAGAAAAGATGAAGTAAAAGTGTCTTCAAGCATATTACCAGGTCTTATACATAGAAAATTCTTACACATCTTCAAAAAGCTATTAGAAAAGTAAGTGAATTTGGCAAAATAACATTAAACAGGCTAATTTTTAAAAAGATTATTTCTAAATACTAGTAGCAAAAAAAAACTGGAAAAGTAAGAGAAAAGATAACAGTTCCAATGACATCAAAGAGTGATGAATTTAACACAATACATTCTAGATCCATACAAAAACAAACAAACCCAAAACACCCAGAAAACATTGCAGAGAAAAACTAAAGACATAAATAAAGAATGGAGATATATATTATGTTCATGAATTGGTACATTCAATAATGGTAAGATAGTCATTCTTCACAAATTAACCATTAGTTTTTTTTTCTTTTTTCTTTTTTCCTTTTTTCCCCCTTCAAACTACTAAAAGACTTTCCTTTTGAGATGAAAGGATATAATTTGACAAATTGATTTTAAAATTTATGCAGACATATAAAAACCAAGAAAAATCAAACAATTTGGAAAATGATGAACAAAGTTGCCAGAATTCTACTACTTGAATTCAAGCCTTACCATAAAGCGATAGTTACTAACATACAATGTGGTATTGGCTTAAAGATAAATCTGTGGATAAATGAAGCAAAATAAAGAGTCCAGAAATAAATTCACACAGATGCGCAATTGATCTTTGAAAAAGGTGCCAAAATAATTTAACAGGAAAAGGTAGTCTTTTCAACAAATAGTGCTGAAATAACTTGATACACATATAGAATAAAAATGATACCATAACAAAAATAAATCCAAATTGATCATAGACTTAACCATAAAACTGAAACTAAAAGTCTAGAAGAAAACAAGGGAGAACAATTTTATGACTTTGGCTGTGCAAAAATTTCTTGTAACATGAAAAGCATAAATTGTAAAATAAAAAGTTTGGGATATGGACATTATCAAAATTAAGAACTCCTATTCTTTGGAAGACATCACTTACAAAATGAAAAGACCAGTTGCAAACTCGAAGAAAATATTTTAAAATATATGTTGACCAAGTGCTCCTTTATAAAATATATAATACTAATGCTACTATTAATAATAATACAACTGATGCAATTAAAATTTGGAAAAATATTTGAATGTATACTTCACCAAAGCTTTGAGTGGCCAATAAGATCATGGAAAAGTACTAAGTATCATTAATTCATCAGAAAATGTAAATCAAAACTATAATGAGATACTACAATGTATACTCATTAGAAAACCTAAAATTAAAAAGCTTTTATCAAGTGTGCAAGGGTAGAGCATGTGGGACTCTTCATACATTGCTGATTTGAATGTGAATAGTACAAAGACCTTGTAAAATAGTTTGTTAGTTAAATATAATCCAGCAATTCCACTCCTAGGTATCTGTTCAAATGAAATGAAATCACATATTCATACAAAGATTTGTGCACAAATATTCATCTTTGTAATACACCCCAAGTGGAAGCAATCCAAATATCTAATACTAGGTAAACAAAATGTTATATATTCATAACACTCAGCAATAAAGAGAAAGGAAACACTGATGAATGCAATAATGTGGGTGAAGACTGGACATACTATTCTGAGTAAAACAAGCGAGACCCCAAAATATACATGTTGTTACTTAATTTACATAAAATTTTAGAGAAGACAAAGCTAGTGTATAGTGATTGAAAAGTCAATCAGTGGATGGTTGCTTAGGGCAAGGGAATGGAAAGCAGAGATTGGAAAGAGACACAAAGAAAGGTTTTAGAACTTGGAACAGAACCCAGCTATCCCAGTGCTCACTATATACCCAAAGGACTTAAAATCAGCATAATTCTTGTGATGTGGCACATCAATGTTTATAGCAGCTCAATTCACAATAGCTAAACTATGCAACCAACCTAGGCGCCCTTCTTGTTTTTTAGAGGGGACAGCATGAGACAGTTTTAAAAACACTTAGGAAGGCCAAGCTGCAGGGCTCTGACTGGACATAGGGTGGGACAGGAGAAGTCAGAGAATTCCTTAGGTGTTTGTTTATTCAACACCTACTGTAGGGGAACACTGGATCTGAAGCATCACCACGACTATGTGCTGATTCATGCAGCTGGTGGTCTCGCACATCATCTACCCACCGAATTTTTTAAAAAATTTATTCTAATTAGGTATACATGACAGCAGAATGCATTTTGATTCATTGTACACAAATGGAGCACAACTTTTTATTTCTCTGGTTGCACACAATATAGAGTTACACCAATATATGCAGTCATACATGAACCTAGGGCATTATTGCCCATCTGATTCCACAATCTTTCCTGCCCCTATCCCTTTTCCTCCCCTCCCTCCCCTTAGACCAAAGTTTCTCCATTCTTCCCATGCCCCCTCCCCCATTACGGATCATCATCCACTTATCAGAGAACATTCCACCTTTGTATTTTGGGATTGGCTTACTTCGCTTAGTGTGATGTCCTCCAACTCCATCCATTTACCTGCAAATGCCATAATTTTATTCTCTTTTATTGCTGAGTAATATTTCATTGTGTATATATATCACAGTTTCTTTATCTATTCATCTATTAGATAGATGAAGAGTATCTAGGGTGGTTCCACAGTTTAGCTTTTGTGAATTGAGCTGCTATAAACATTGAAGTGGTTGCATTACTGTAGTATGCTGATTTTAAGTTCTTTAAGTATAGACCAAGGAGTGGGATGGCTGGGTCCATGGGGGTCCATGGGTGGTTCCATGTCAGGTTTTCTAAGGAATCTCCATACTGCTTTCCAGATTGGTTGCACCAATTTGCAGTCCCACCAGGAATGTATGAGTGTGCCTTTTCCTCCACATCCTCGCCAACACTTGTTGTTGTTTGTATTCTTGATAACTGCCATTCTGATTGGTGTGAGATGAAATCTTAGTTTTGATTTGCATTTCTCTAATGGCTAGAGATGCTGAACATTTTTTCATATATTTGTTGATCGATTGTATATCTTCTGAGAAGTGTCTGTTCATCTCCCTAGCCCATTTATTGATTGGGTTATTTGTTTGTTTGGTGTTAAGCTTTTTGAGTTCTTTAGATATCCTGGAGATCAGTGCTGTATCTGATATGCATGTGGCAAAAATTTGCTCCCAGAATGTAGGCTCTCTGTTGACCTCACTGATTGTTTCTTTTGCTGAGAAGTAGGTTTTTAGTTTGAATCCATCCTATTTATTGATTCTTACTTTTACTTTTGTGCTTTAGGAGTCTTGTTAAGGAAGTTGAGGCCTAATCCAACATGTTGAAGATTTGGGCCTACTTTTTCCTTAATTAGGCGCAGGGTCTCTGGTCTAATTCCTAGGTCCTTGATCCACTTTGAGTTGAATTTTGTGCATGGTGAGAGATAGGAGTTTAGTTTTATTTTGCTGCATATGGATTTCCAGTTTTCCCAGCACCATTTGTTGAAGAGGCTATCTTTTCTCCAATGTATGTTTTTAGCACCTTTGTCTAGTATGAGATAACTGTATTTATGTGGGGCTGTCTCTGTATCTTCTATACCATTGGTCTACATACCTATTTTGGTGCCAATACAATGCTGTTTTTGTTACTATAGCTTTGTAATATAGTTTAAGGTCTGGTATGGGGTGCCTCCTGCTTCATTCTTCTTGCTAAGGATTATTTTGGCTATTCTGGGTCTCTTATTTTTTCAAATGAATTTCATGATTGCTTTTTCTATATCTACAAAGAATGATGTTGGTATTTTAATTGGAATTGCATTGAATCTGTATAGTGCTTTGGGTAGTATGGCCATTTGGACAATGTTTTTCTGCCTATCCAAGAGCATGGGAGGTCTTTCCATCTTCTAAGGTCTTCTTCAATTTCTTTCTTTAGTGTTCTATAGTTTTCATCGTAAAGATCTTTCACCTCTTTTGTTAAATTGATTCCCACGTATTTTTTTTTTAGGCTACTGTGAATGGGGTAGTTTTCCTAATTTCTCTTTCAGAGGATTCATCACTAATGTATAGAAATGCATTTGATTTGTGGGTATTGATTATATATCCTGCTACTTTGAATTTATTTATTAATTCTAGAAGTTTTCTGGTGGAATTTTTTGGATCCTCTAAGTAAAGAATCATGTTGTCTGCAAATAATGATAAAATCTTGTTTTCCTTTTTGTATCCCTTTAATTTCTTTCATTTGTCTAGTTGCTCTGGTTAGAGTTTCAAGGACTATGTTGAATAGAAGTGGTGAAAGAGGACATCCCTATCTTGTTCCCATTTTTATAGGGAATGTTTCCAATTTTTCTCCATTTAAGATGATATTGGCCTTTGGTTTTGCACAGATAGCTTTTATAATGTTGAGGTCTGTTCCTACTCTACCTAGTTTTCCTGGTGTTTTGAACATGAAGAAGTGCTGTATTTTGTCAAATGCTTTCTCAGCATCTATAGAGGTAATCATATGGTTCTTGTCGTTAAGTCTATTGATGTGTTAAATTACATTTATTGATTGCCCTTCAACAGGTGAATGGATAAAGAAAATGTAGCATGTTTACACAATGTAATATTACTCACCCATAAAGAAAAATGAAGTTATGGCATTTGCTGATAAGTGGATGGAACTGGAAACTATCTTGCTAAGTGAAATAAGCCAATCCCCAAAAACCAAAGTCTGAACTTTTCTCTGATATGCAGATGCTTACACACAATAAGGGGGGGGGTGTATGGAAGAATTGAAGTACTTTGGATTAGACAAAGGGGAATGAAGGGAAGGAAGGGGTGGGTGGGAATAGAAAAGATAGTAGAATGAATCAGACATAACTTTCCCATGTTCATATATGAATACATGACCAATGTAACTAAAAAATCATGTACAACCAACCACGAGATAGGAAGTTATACTCCATGTATGTATAATATGTCAAAATACATTCTATTGTCATGTATCACTAAAAAGAATAAAAATATTTTTAAAAAGAAATGTTTTAGGAGATGCAAATGCTTTCTGTCTTCATCACATGGTAGTTACAGGAAGTGTAGACTGGTCTTTGTACTCTTGAAATGAGTGCATTTTATAGTATGTAACTGATAGCTCAATAAAGTTAGTTTAAAAAATAATTACTTAACTGAACCAGGTAAAATTGCAGATATTCAGTCAATTTTGATATATGAAAACATGTTTTACATATAATTTATTATTTTATAAAAGAACAAAGCTATTACCTGTAATGAATTCAAGTTGAATTTTGAAAGATGCTTTCACCATGAATTATATTTGATTTATAATAGATGCACCTTAAAAAATGAAAAATATATATATCCATTTCCCTTTATAAATCACTGATAGAGGCCACTATTTTTTGTTGTTGTTTTTTTGGTACTGGGGATTGAACTCAGGGGCACTGGACCTGAGCCACACCCCTAGCCCTATTTTGTGTTTTATGTAGAGACAGAGTCTCACTGAGTTGCTTAGTGCCTCACCGTTGCTGAGGCTGGCTTTGAACTCGCGATTCTCCTGTCTCAGCCTCACTAAGTGCTGGGAGTACAGGCTTGCGCCACCGCACCTGGCTAGAGGCCACTATTGTTGATGCATAATTGGAACTGACTAGAAAAAGGAGATCATTGAGTGCTACTTTTATTGTAAATTATAGGATCTCTTATATCAAGTTGATTAACCCTAATTATGGTGCTATTGCCTATCTACCTCAGATTTCATTCTGTGAAGCATAATACTCTCAGTAAGATTTTGGACGTTGATTTTTAAAAATGATAAAATTTTTACAAGTCAAAAATACATTTTTCTTTCCTTCTTAATGGGAAGCTAGAAATACTAATTTCTTAGAATGAAAGCACTCTTTAGAAATCTTAACAAGACTGAAAAAAATTTAAAAATCAAATTCAAGGTGCTCACCTTAATATTAAGTGCAACAATGCCTCTTGCCTAATTCAGAATGCTTATTTTTTTAAAAGCAACAAATTTCCAGACAAAATTAGAATAAAATAATCAATTAGATTTTCATTTTCCTTCTCTGAGAATTTTATTTTGTATATTTTAATTTTAAATTGACACATAGCAATTATACGTATTTATGGGATACACAGTAACTTTTCAATGTATGTACACAATGTGTAATGCTCAAGATTCTATCCACCTCTTCAGACATTTTTCATTTCTTTGTGTTGGGGTCATTCAAAATCCTTTCCAGCTATTTTGAAATATTCAATTAATTGTTGACAGCCATAGCTATGCTACTGTGCTATAGAAGATCAGAAGTCATACCTCTAATCCAACTGTACCCCTGTGCCCATCTCCCTCTCCCTCCCCAGGCTCTAATAACCACTGAGATTCTTTTTTTTTTTCCCCAATGTGGTTTTTTTCAGGTGCATTCATGTTTCTACTTCTGAATGATTAAAAAATTGGCTGTGGTAAAGGAGACTTGGAAAAATCCTATTAAGGCATGATATTGCAAAAAGACAATAAAGAATAATGAGTGGCAAATTGTGACAATCAGGACAGCAGACGCAGCACAGCCAGCCTTCACTCTGTCTCAGTTTTTTCTTAATCCAAATGGTTACAACAACTGTCTAGTAATAGTTGGTCTTCAAAGGGCAAGCCAGCTTGTTTTATAAGTACTGATGTACCACATACATTGGGAATGGTTCTTTTTCTGTATTTGGGATGGTGTCTCCCTGTGATGCCCAGGCTGGCCCCAAACTCCAAGGCTCAAGCTGTCCTCCTACCTCAGCCTGCTAAGTGGTTGGATTACAGGTGCATGCCAGTGCACCCAGCGTGAAGCTGGTCTTGTGGTTAGATTGCTAGAGTAAGGTATGGCTAGTTAAATTCAAATTTCAGATGATTTTTTTTACTTAAGTATATTCTAGGTAATATTTGTTTTTTATCTGAAAATCAAAATTAACTGGGTGTCTGGTGTTTGTATTTGCTAAATATGTCAACCCTTTCTTGATCATTCTAGATATATACAAAAACAAACAAACAAAAAACACCCAGAAAACATTGCAGAGAAAAACTGAAGACATAAATTTAAAAATGCCATAATTTCATAACTGGGTGTCTGGTGTTTGTATTTTATAAATATGTCAACCCTTTCTTGATATAATTCAGTGAAATAATAGTCCATAATCCATTATGTTTTATAAAATATGCTTGGAATATTCCAAAATTAAAAAGAGATAGGACTAACTGGAGGATTCCTTTCTTATCTTTCAATTAAACTGCCAATGCTGTTTTTTTTAATAATTAATGCTACTCAAATGTATGGATAAAATAAGTAATAAAACCACATGTATATAAAGAAATAGTCAATACCCAATTACTTCAGCAGACTGTAATACTTCTAGATTGTGTATAGTCCAACTTCCAGAGAAAAAAATGGCTTCTCTGAGAAAGGTTGACAGGAACTACATTTTAATTTCTTCTGAAAAATTCCCCGTGCACTTGGCTCTGATACCATCTTGTGTGTAATGTACACACACACGCGTACACACAAGTTCCGTTGATTTCTGTTGCAATCAAGTTCCGTGCTATTTTTATCTGAAAGAAGAAATTGGAAGGTAATATCCAGGCATGAAGATTTGGTGTTTATTTGGACTGTGTCATTAATGTTTCCAGTTTGCTGAGTGGTTTCCATGTTTCCCAGAGGTTTTCACCCTGTAAAGCTGATGGATGGGCTGACAGAGCTTCTAGGCCTGGGCTGGGGTAATGTGAGCTCAGTGCCTGGAAACAATAAAACAGCAATTTTCTGAGAGATTTACCTGCAGAAGAGCCAGGAACATAAAAGCCTTTTTCAGTTTCCCACCCCAAGCTTGTTCTTTTCTCCTATTCCCGGGAGGGTTTGGGGAGGACTGTATGCTGTCAGGTTAATTGAGGGTGACATTGAATGTAATCTCAACAGCGGCCTCTGTAATGGCTCCAAGGGAAAGACCAGTGGAGCAGGTGGAGGCTTCATGTCAGGAACAGCAGAGGCGAAGGCCACGAGGGTTAGGAGATGTCAGATCTTTTTTCTTGAATTCTGGAGGCATCCAGTTGACATTCGACAAGCCATGATTCAGGCTCCAGCAGTGGGTGTGGACCAAAGGAAAGGCTTCTCCTCAGTGGAGTCCATCAGGGCTGAGCCAGGTGGTCCAATATTCCCGTTGGACACAGCCCACCTCACTGCATTCTCAGGCTGTGCCTTGAAACTGAGTCTTCATGTCACACATGCGGATGGGATATGTGTCCTAGAACTGGTGGCTGCAAGACAACTTTGGAGTAAGGAGGTCTGGACTAAAGGATGTGAGAGGCCGCCAATTGGATCCTGGCTTTCCAAGTCAGCTGTGGATCAGCAATCAACTAGCCTCCACCTGAAGTACTCATCCCAGAACATAGCCTGCAGAACTCATTGTTATTTAAAATAATACAGAAATGTGTCACTTCTGGCTACCATTGCCATTTCTTCTCTGGTAACCTAAGAATCATGTAGCAATTCACTCCCAGGTTCACCCAGTAATCCATAACTCTTACAAATGTTAGATCCCTGAAAACTTAAAATAAGTTCTCTGGATGACTTAAGAAAAAAATATTGCAAAAATTTCATTTATTGGACTTTTGGGTTCTCAAGAAAATAATTATTTTTTACCCTCTGAATTTAAAAATCTAATGTGGCACTACCTTATATGATATGATGTGATAGAGAAATTGGCTGTGTCTTACTTCCTTATACAGGATAGGAGCATCATTAAAGATGGAAAGATTATTTGTCCAGGAGGACCCAAGCTCCCTTTCTCTTGGAGGGAGCTTAGGAGGCATGGTTAAGCTCACAGTCAAGATGGTAGCAGAGATTAGGGATAAGAGGGAGGAGTTTAGTCAGAACTTGAGAGGAGATTTGGGTTTCCCTGAGACTGGGGGAAACAAATATTTGAAAACAGTTCTTTCTAAAACACAAGTTTTCATTGGTGGGCACTTACATTCTTCAGTCCAACTCAGGTGGCTCAAAAGGACATGGGACATTGAAAGGGTGGCACATGGATGCTAGGAAAGGAACTCAAAGTGCTGCTGCCCTGATAGCCTCAGCAGGCCCAGTATCCAAGCCATGTGGTGACAGGAGCAGTGGATACCATGGTCAGCACAACTGTGAGAGAACACACCTGGGGTAGAATGGAGGTGTGGGCCAAAGATGAAGACAACAGCTCCTGACCCAAGCTGGACCACTATCCAATCCTCCATATGGATGCTGGAGCCATACTTCTGTCCTTGGCCTACTTACTGGCCTCAAAGGAGCAGAGTGTTGAACACCATCAACTTTACCTTGTTGAAACGCTAATGGGAAGGCCATCTGGAGCCTTCTTCCCCCGCCAGAGCTAGAAGTGAGAGGACATGCTGGCCACTAGGCAGAAGCAGAATGGATTTCAGGGACTCTGGCTGGGTGTCAGGAGCTGGGGGAAGCACATGAACACCAGCCAAATGTCAAGAGATCTTTCCAGAGAGCAGCTCCAATTGCTCTGGCTCAGCTTCCCATCTCTATCTAATCTTCTCCCCAGCACCACCTCCAGGTCTCTCTCTGCTGGCACTGGTACTTTCTGGACTGATTGGTCCCATTAAATGACTTTCAGATGGTGATTTTCTGTTTCAAGGATGAGCGAGCATTTCTACAAGTTGCATCTCATTTTACTAATATCACTAATTTCTTTGCCTTCTTGCATCCAATCAATCATTCCGCTTCATCTGTGGGTTTCATTAATGGGCCATTGATGCCCTCTTCCAGATCGTTAGTGAAGATGTCAAATTCTGACCAGACAAAATACCAGTTCCCATGGCTTGATGCTGGCTGCCCTGACATCTCCTGGAGGAGGCATTCATCATTCTCTCACGTGTGCCTTCATTATTCCAAACCAATTTTAACCTATTTTGCCAGAAACACTTCCTAGGAAGTTATAAAAATTAATGCTTTCCCCAGGAACTCCTGATTTTCACAGGACCAGAACAGATGGCCACATGATACAGCACACTATAAGTAGCCGTGAAATCTCACCCTCTGCTAACCAGATAGTGCAGGCTCATTCATTCCTTTTTGTCAGTGGAAGAACCAAAAAAGGATTATATCCTTAGCTACAATCCTCTCTATTTATATTTATGCCTTTCCAGAATCTCACTTTTATATTGATTTGCCCCTTCGATATGACAGAAGATTTGTTTTCAGTCCATCTTCTGGCTACTTTTTGGGTGCTTATGCAAATCAGTAGGTTACTGGATGGCTGGGAAGCTCACACAGGTGGCTAAAGTTTTTACCCATTTCCAGTACAAACCAGGTTCTAATAATGTGAACTGAATCAAAGAAAATGACTACTTGATCAAGAAAATTTGTTTTTATTTTTATCCTTAGGTGCCTGGTAACACAGAAAATTCAAATTTGAGGCATACCTCAAAGCCAACTTTATTTCCCCTTTGTCCTGGAATTTCTCCCTGAAATTCAAGAAAGGAGAAGCATTTTTTTCCTCTGTATTAAAATGCTTTTTTTTAATGAAGAGAAAAATGTAAAATTGTATATCTACTATAATTATAACTGCAAATAACATACTGAGGCATACTGAAAAGAAAACTAAAAAGTGAAGCCTTTGGATTGTTGGAATGGCAAAATTGAAGATACATTTTTCTGCAGTTTATTACAATTTTGTTTCATATGATTAATAATGTAATCTGTATTAATTATGTAATCTCTTTTGTAAGTCTGGTTATAAGTGTTGATTCAAAGCTGTGAAGAAGAGAAATGTTAAAAACCTTGAGGAAAGCAGTTTCTCTCTGTTTGGAGTCCAAGATGAAAGTGGATCTCCCGGGGCTGGGATTATGGCGCAGTGGTAGCGTGCTCGCCTAGCATGCATAAGGCACTGGGTTCGATCCTCAGCACCACATAAAAAAAATAAAATAAAGATATTCTGTCACCTACAACTAAAAAATAAACATTAAAAAAAAAAAGAAAGTGGATCTCCCGTTAACCAAGTGATGTGGCATTTCGTGAGCAACAACTTTTATACATTTCCCAGGCAAAGGGATCTTTGGTATTACTTTTACACGATTTCATGCCAAATGTCATGTGAATGATAACATAACTCAAAAACTATTCTGAAAGGTACAGTGCCACTGGGTGTTTGCATGCTCTTCCAAGTTTTATCTGATTTTTATGGTAATATGGCACAGCACAACGCTGTAGGCAAACATAGCATAGTAGTGAGAACACTATGGAAACTGTACAGGTTCAAATCCTGATCCTGTCACATATTAACTGTATGATTGTGGGACTATTATTTAATCTCCACGAACTCTGGTTTCACCATCTTAAAAAATGTGATAATAATAACTATCAATTGTGAGGATTAAGTATGTATGTTAGTCAGGATTCTCCAGAGGAGGGTTGTAGTTCTAGTCCATAGTCAGTTTGCTGTCAGAATTCCTTCTTTCTTGGAGGAGGTCAATCTTTATTCTGCAAAGCCTCTCACATTACAGACAGTAACCTACTTTACTCAGAATCCACTCATTTAAATATTAGTCTCATCCAAAGATACCACCATAGAAAAATCTAGAACACAATTTGACACAATTATCTGGGGATGCTGTGGCTCAGTCAAGTTGACATGTAAAATTAACCAGCACAGTGAGGAGGAGTATATAAGGAGGAAGAAGCTAAGAGCAGGAAGCATTCAATAAAAACTTCTCATTCCATTATGCATTCTAGAGTTATTGGGGATAAGGATGAAGTTGCCGGTTTTAAGTTGTTCTTGCTGAAAGTTTCTGACAAGGATTAACTGGAATGAAATTAAGGAGTGGTGGATAATTATCAATTCTAGTTCAAGACTGGAGTTATAGTGACCCTGCAAATTGGCTACTCTACTTCCCAAAGAAAGAAAACCCTGGAAAAATGTGGAGCTACAAAATCACACCACTGATGTGAACCAGAAGATATTTTTAGAGTGATTAATAAATGATAAATAGCTGCACTCTCCTTGCTCTTGGGTAATGCAAGACTAACACTGTAGTAAGAAATAAGCACAAACCCTTCATTTTTATTTTTTCTCTTCCAAACCATACCAACTTGAAGAAATAGATGTTCTAAAAGATATGCCACCTTTTAAGTTTGTTCAGGCTGTTGTAACAAAATACCATGGACTGGTGTTTTAGTCAGATTTTCACCACTATGACCAAAAGACCTGACACGAAAAATCTTAGAGGAAGAAAATTTATTTGGCACTCATGGTTTAGAGGCCTCAGTCCATAGATGGGTGGCTCTATTGCTCTGAACCTAAGGTGAGGCAGAACATCATGGCAGAAAGGCATAGCAGAGGAAAGCAGCTCAGGATGTAGCACCAGGAATGGTGGGGAGAAAGTGTTTCACTCATCAGAAACAAAATATATACCCCAAAGCCAGGTCCCCAGTGACCCACCTCCTCTAGCCATACCATACCTGCCTATAGTTGCCACTTAGGTAATCCATATCAGTGAATTAATGCTCTGATTAAGTTAAGGTTTTCTTATCCAATCATTTCACTTCTAAACTTCCTGGTATTGTCTCACATGTGAGCTTCTGGGGACACCTCATATCCAAACTATAACATCTGGGTAATTTATGAAAACTTGAGACTTGTTGCTCACAGTTCTGGAAGCTGAAAAGTTCAAGATTAAGATGCCAGCAGATCTGATATCTGGGGCTTGCTTTCTGTTTCAAAGACTGTGACTTCTAGATATGTTCTCTCATGAAGAAGGGTAAAATGCCTTCTTCCAGTCTCTTCTACAAGGACACTGGTGTGATTGATTCATGAGGCTGGAGTCCTTATATCAAAGGTCTAATTCAACAAATGAATTTTGAGGGACACAAATACACAGACCATAGCACTCCCCAAATAAAGCACAGAGAGAATTAGAATAAAATATAAATGTACTGCTAAATACCATGGGGAACAATTTTTTTAAGACATTTAAGTTTCCTACACGCATATTCAACACAAATTTTATTCTGACTTGATTACTAATCATAACCTTGCCTGGATCTGACTTACAGATCTGTTTCAGACTTACAAGTTCTCAGCAAAGATAGCTGATCCTTACACTGTCCTCCTGGAAAATAAAACCATCTATAAAAATACAAATAGTGCTTCATAGTCCACAGGGTGTAGCTGGAGGAGGTAGGTCACTGGGGGTATGCCTTTGGGGTTTTTATTTTGTTCCTGGTAAGCAGAACACACTCTCTCTCTCTCTCTGCTTCTGGGTACCATATCCTGATCTGGTTTCCTCTGCCACACCCTTCCACCAAGATGTTCTGTCTCACCTTGGGCCTATAACAATGGAGTTTGTTATCTTTGGATTGAAGCCTCTGAAACTGATCACCAAGTAAATTTTTCCTGCTATAATTGCTCTTGTCAGGTCTTTTGGTCACAGCGATGGAACAGCAGACTAGAATACCATTTAACACAGAAGATGCTAGGAAGAAAGTTTTCATTTCCCAGGAACAAGAATAAAATACTTTTTTAAAAAAATATTTTTTAGTTATACATGGACACAGTGTCTTTAGTTTGTTTATTTATTTTTATGTGGTGCTGAGGGCTGAACCCAGTGCCTCACACATGCAAGGCAAACGCTCTGCCACTGAGCCACAGTCTCAGCCCAAGAATAAAATACTTTTGTGAAGGAAAGTTACAATGAATCAGAGAAGTGGAAGAAAGAATAAAAGAAAATCTGGAATGGGCTGAGTTTGGATAAAAGTGAAACTGGAAAGAAATTTCAAGAAGCCAACTTGGATCCCTAAAGTTGGGGTCCCAACATCTCAGCTGGAGGCAGATCTCAGAGCAGGTAGTCTTTGCCAAACAAATTTCCAAATTAAGAAAACAAAACAAAACAAAACAAAATAAAGTTCTAATTACTTCTAGAATTCCCTCCAGCATTCAAGCAAAGATACACCTAAGACTAATAGGTCCATAAAGTATGGTTCTGGAGTGTCTGTTATTTATTTATTTATTTTAATATTTATTTTTTTGTTGTAGGAGGACACAATAGCTTTATTTTATTTTTATGTGGTGCTGAGGATCGAACCCGTGCCTCCCGCGTGCTAGGGAGAGCACGCTACCACTGCGCCATAACCCCAGCCCTGGAGTGTCTGTTATTAAGTTGCTATCTCTTGGTTCCAAACCACCCTTCTATACTCAACCTTGTTATGCTGGGTATGGGATTCTACAAACTGCATTTCTATTTTGCCAACTGATTCTATAGTATACTCTGTTTGCCAACGGAGGACACTAGACAGAAACTGGAAGATTGAAGAGGAAGAAAAGACGACTCCTTCCTGTTTGCTTCCGATGGACTTCCTATGTGTTGTCTTATATCTTTGCTTCTCACCCTAGCAATGCTTCTTCACCTTTGCTGTGACACTTCTTTCTTACAGCATCAGTTAAATGAAATGTGGGTTGAGATTTCTCTAAGACTTGCAGATCCAAGTTTAGGAGACACCTGTACCAGCTAGCCAATACCCCATCCTCTTTAGAGTCAGCCAGCCCAAGGACCCAGAACCAGCTGAGTGGTGTGCCCTCCTTAGAGGATGCTCTCTTCAACACTGTACTGCAGTGTACTCCATCACTTCTCTTCAACACTGTACTGCAGCTTTTGGCCATTGTGATAATGCAAAAATAAAAAAAGAAATTTAAAAACATCAGGTAGGAAGAAGTAAAATGTCTTCTCTTTGCAGATAATATCATTATTTACATAGAAATTTCTGAGGATTTTATAAAGAAACTGCTAGAACTAATAAATAAAATTATCAATGTCATAGGATCAAGGTTAGCACAGGTTGAGTGTCCCTAATCCAAAAATCTTAAATCTGAAATGCCCCAAATTCAGGCCTTTGTAAGAGTCAACACATCACAAGTGGAAAATTCCACACCTGACCTCATGTGATGAATTTCAGTCAAAATGCAAATGTGCTGATAATGCTACATAAACTAATACTCAGGCTATGTGTACAAGGTTTAAATGAAACAATTGAATTTTCTGTTTAAACTCAGATCCCCATCCCCAAGATATCTCATTATGTATGTGCAAATATTCCAAAATAATTTTTTAAAAACTCTGAAACACTCTGGTCCTGAGCATTTTCAATAAGGAATACAGGAAATAAGGAAATCAGCTGTACATTATATTCCACAGCAGACAACATGAAAATGAAAAATTTGAACTTCCATATATAAAAGCTTCAAAAATATTAAACCCTGAGAAGATATGGTTCTGTCCTCCAGGATTTAGTATATAGTTTCAATCAGAGAACAATATATGGCATTTTCTCTTCTGCAGCCAGAATACATGGGTCTGAGGAAGTACAGGTTGCAGTGGGTGCACCTCTTCTCATAATCATACCCAGTAATCCACCCACAGAGGTTTTGGATCTTTCTCTGACACATAAAGTTCTAATAGGACTTTTGTTGTAGGACTTTTGTTCACAAGAGAAAAGTCTTTACAATAATTGTTCCATGGGACTGGTGTTTGAGACTGCTATCAAGTCATTTTGGGTTCTTCATACCACTAAAACAGAGATGAAGGAGGGGTAGTCTGCTGACCGAGTAGTTGATTCTGTTACCTACAGGAAATGAGATTGATGCCAGAAAATGTAGGCAAGGAGGACAATTTCTGGGATCCAAGGGATTCTCTGAGATGACTCTTGCTACCTCCTTTTCCAATAGTAAAAATAACTAAAAATGGCAGAAACTTATAAAGGAAAGAGACACTAAACATTTAGACTTTTCACATAAAGAACTGGCTGGCTAAAAGTTTGGCTGATAGAAAAGGACACATGGAATGTGTAGTGGAAGGAGGAAGTTATAAATACCAGCCACTGTCCTGTGACAGGTTGCAGAAGTATGGACTGCCACAGCTCCACGTAGTTTCTTGTTGGCAGCTGCTGTTGTCCATCTGCATGTATATGGGTGTATGTGTATAAATGATCTATTTTATTATTTTTAACTCTCTTTCCCTTATTATTTAACCTGTTTTATTGAAGGGTAATTCTATATTTTAGTACTTAGGAAATATAATATTCAGATGGGACTGGATTTGAAAGTGAGGTATAATTAACAGTCCAGAGATATCTAGAAATATTTTATGGTGTCAGTTTTCTCAACCTCATTTTGTGAATGAAGAAACCATCAGATATCTATTTATATTTGTTTTTATCTTATCTTTTAAATGTCTATTTTGCAAGCACTTATATATTGGTAGAACACACACATAATTTATAGATAAACAGACAAGAGAACATGCAAAAATGCATGATGGAGATATATGACCAAAACCAATCAAAACCAAGCAGTTAGAGCATAAAGGTCTAGAGATCAGAGATACAGTTTTGCTACATATATGGGCTACTTAGTTTTGCAAAGAGGGTGCTCTATTCCAAAGTCACAGGCTTTACCTCCTTATGCATTCAGTACCATCTTGCATATGGCACCGGGGCAGAAGTTGAGCTGCCTTAGTAGACTACATCTTCTACTTAAAAGATTGGTGTCATATCTGGAAGCCAGGGCTTACATGTCTATTCAGTTCACTCAGCTTAGTCAGTAGACTCCTAGGGCAGTGATCTAGTAAGCACATAGCTCACTTTAATTCCCACATTCTATCTAGTGGAAATATTCACAAATGACTCTTCAGAGATCCCTAGAATAGCAACAACTGATGTTCACACAAGTCCTGAAGGGTTATACAAGTATAGTATATTTCCCTAATTAACCTAGAGGACTAAAATTTGTGCTCAGTTTTATGTATTCTTGGAACAATGTAGTATTCCATTAGAAAAACAATATTTTGGGCTGGGATTGTGGCTCAGCGGTAGAGCGCTTGCCTCGCATGCGTGAGGCCCTGGGTTCGATCCTCAGCACCACATACCAAGCAATAAAAGACATTGTGTCCATCTACAATTAAAAAAATATTAAAAAAAAAAAGAAAAACAATATTTTATTGATTTCAATACTTCCTTTAGCTAGGCCTGACAACAAATATTTACTGTATTTCTTTTGTCTAATCGACCATCTGATTCCTCCATCTGTGTCCTAGTTTACTGCTCACGTATTTACTGAACACCTACCTATAAAGCGAACAGACTCAGCAAAGAGATAGGTGAAGAAAATGTCAAAGTCCTCACTTTTCTTTGTCTTTCTAACATTGATCCTAATCTCTCAAATATAAAAATATAAAGCCTACTTCCTCTCCGTTCATTCCTTTATTACTGTTCAAGTTTCCTTTTGAAAAATGTTACTGGGGCTGGGGTTGTGGCTCAGTGGCAGAGCGCTTGCCTCGCAGGTGTGAGGCACTGGGTTCGATCCTCAGCACCACATAAAATAAATAAATAAATGTATTCTGTTCATGTATGACTAAAAAAATATTTTTAAAAAAATTGTTACTGGCTCCAGATCCTGAAGAGTTCAATTGATCATTACCTATTGTGTTAGCTAGCTTTCTCTTTAATAAATACCTGAGATACCCAACTTATAAATAGAAAAGGTTTATTTCAGCTCACCCAGTTTTGGAAGTTTCAGTTCATGGTCATTTGGCCCAGTTTCTTTGGGGCCTAAGGTGAGGAAGTCTATCATGGTGGAGAATGTGTGACAGAGTAAAGCCACTCACTTTCATGGACACAACATGAAAGAAAAAAGAGAGAAAGAGACCTGCGTACCAATAGCACATCCCCAATGACTGGAAGACCTCCCACTAGGCCTGCCTCCTAAGATTCTAATACCAACTTCTGGTAAGGCCACTCTGGGGAACAAACCTTTAATATACAAACCTTTGGGGACACTCCAAGTCCAAACAATAGCACCTATGAACATCCAAGAAACCCAAGCAATGTGACAGAGAACCTGTTTTGTCCCCAGAGCTGACCACCAGCTGCAGCACAGTGTGTCTGAAATGAGAGGAGACCCTTTATTTCTATGGACAATGTTTTTCTCTCTTAAAAATAATTGCTAGCTATTGTTGACAGACTTCAACTTGTAAAGTTTCTGCTTAGTGAGAAAGCAATTAGGGACAAACAGCACTTCATTTCTAGATCATTTGGATACTAGCAACCAGAAAATTTTCAGGAAATCAAAGAATATTATGAGTGAGTTGAATGAGAGGGGAGCTTTTCCTTGTTAATAAGAAGAGGTACTTTCACGGAACTGGCTGCCAGCACACAAATACATCCACACAGTTATATGTCCTAAAATTTATTTTACAGTTAGCAACCTCTCATCCAAAATATCACTCAGAGCTGGGCATTTTCCAAGTCTTTTAAATACATTGAATGTGTAAAACCTCTGTTTTCACATTTCTGAAATAAAGTTACTTGTCATATATTGATTATTTTAGTTAATTTCCAGTCTTCTAGTTCATCAGTTCTTGTAGGTTTTGTGGTCTCTAAGTCAGACATAGAACCTCTTAAACCTATTGATGATGTACTATTAGCACTGGAACCGGCAGGTCACTGCTTCAGTGTGTTCATGGGTAAACCAGTGCTTCCCTAGTTCTCTACTCTCTGAAATTCTATCACCTCTAAGTTTCTCCTGTATGACAGTATCTGTGTAAAGGAGTTAGTTTCTTCGCCTGACCCATGAACCATAAAATAAAGATTAAGAGAAAAGGGCCATGGGGTATCAATCATAGCCATTCAACTGTTACACTTGTAATAGAATAAATTTCATAGTTACTTAAAAGAGGAGAGTTGTTTTCTTTTACATTTGAAAAGACAAGGAGAATATGGGTGAGATAAGATTTCAGTGGACATTTATGGTTTCCAATTAAAATGGACTATGTCCTGCTAAGACCCCTTATGACTTCTAAACTTGCATTCTGAGGACATAATTTGCAGAAGGATGAAAAGTAAACAATATGGGAGAAGGGCCATTGGCATAGGCTTGGGTAGCAACTTCCAAACTGCCCTTTGCCTCCTCTGAAAGAGAGTTTCAATGCATTCAGAGAGTTCTGAGTAAGTGCTGTGGGAGTTCCAAGGATTTCAGCAACTCATCCTTTCAGTCAGCAGGAAATTTCTGCTAAAGGTCTCCATTACTTTAGCACTTAGCAAACAGTGGTGGATGAAGCACATCAGCACTGCCCACAAGAATCCTGCTTGCAGAAAACCTCCCCAGCCAGCACCAGGCTCCTTCCTCAGTAGAGTATGGTCTTAATGGGTCAGTGATGGCCCAAGGGTGGTTTCTGGAGGGTGAGCAGGGGAAATGGGACTAGAGTGGTTTTGGCTTCAGTTCATGACACAGAATTCAGAGGTCAGTTACAGAGATGTCACTTGAAGTAGGAAGCAGTCAAATGGCTTAAGAGAGAGTCTTGGCTACTAGAAACCTCTAAAAGCAACCATAAACCTTAATCTGTTCCCAGAATGAAGCACTAAAATCCTGAGGGTATGCCCTAAGGGATTCAAAATATCAAAAAATTAATTGTGCATATCATTTGATTAAACAATTTTTTCTTTTGGGAATTTGTCTTAAGAGTATAAACAAAAAGTGTGCAGACACCTATGTACAGAAGTATTTGTTGTAGTACTGTCACTAGAAAGAAATTGAATGTTAATTTTAGGTACTTTACTAAATAAATTATGGCACATAATTAAAAGGGACTATTTAGTCATTACAAATGGATGAGGTGCTCATATGAATATAAGATGTTTATAATATATTTTAGGAGATAAAGGCAGATTATGTAATTTTATATGTAGTGTAAGTCCATTTGAGTTGGTTGAATGGATACATAATTGAATTCACTCTTCTTGGCTTCCCCACTTCTGGTACCAAACTTTGTGTGGTTCAACATGAGAAGTAGGAACTAGTAAGAGATTTTACACACACACACACATGTACATGAAGGTAATTGTTATTGGGGATTGGTTTATGCAGCTAAGAGGATGGGGTAGGCAAATCTCTGT
This sequence comes from Xerus rutilus, assembly GCA_028644305.1. Lineage (NCBI taxonomy): Eukaryota > Metazoa > Chordata > Mammalia > Rodentia > Sciuridae > Xerus > Xerus rutilus. The sequence continues at coordinate 72,569,072 of CM053403.1, read as the reverse complement.
AGGCTATGTATCAGTGTCTGATGCTGGATCTTGACATTCACAGGGTAGACGGGCAGGAAGGAAAACTCATGCAAACAGGCTGTAACTTCACTAGAAAGGACCGCAACCTGTGACTATTCTTGGTGAGGAGAGTATCCTGCAGAAGTTGGGTCCTTTGTCACAGAGATGAATGCATGTGTCTTTAGAGCTGCTGCCTCAAGATAACAAGGTGAGCCAGCAACACTGTGTGTCAACTGCCAAAAGGCTGCCAACTCCCTCTGCCTTCCCAATCTTGCAAGAATCCCCGTTGTGACCCACCCTAACCAAACGTATACAAGAATTCTTGGAAATGAAGTTCAGACTAGCAAAGGTGACACATTGCAAGGCTGTCACAGAGTCGATGCTGGAATCTAGCACAGAGTGAGACCCCAATGGGCTGCCTGCTCACGGAAACTCTTATTTAAGCAGTCTTGCTCACCCAGCCCTGGATGGAAATAATTGCTTGCTCACATGGTTAAAATTATTTAATTTTGTCTTTCTCCATGGCAAGCAGTGTTCAGAAATTAAAGCATTTATGATGTGTGATAAAATACTGCTTTTGAAAATGACAATATAAATCACAATAAAATAGTATATAATTGCTCCAAATGCTTTACATGTATTTATTCATTTAATTCTCACATCACACTTATATTAAACATGAAGAAACTCTAATATGAAGAGGTTAAGTAACTAGTCCTAGAGCACACAGCTGACAGAGAGCAGAGCCAGGATTTTAACCCAACCATCTGATTCTAAACTCCTATGTTTAACCCTTATGCTACTGCTTTTCCTAGAAAGTTATTAGCTATAAATTACATCATAAGGGGCTGGGATTGTAGCTCAGCGGTAGAGCACTTGCCTTGCATGCGTGAGGTCCTGGGTTCGATCCTCAGCACCACATACAAAGCAATAAAATAAAGACAATGTGTCCATCTACAACTAAAACAAAAAAAAAAACTTAAAAAAAATAAAAAATAAAAATAAAAAAAATAAAAAATAAATTGCATCATAAAAACCCTGAAACACTGAAAAGTCCTTTGAAATCTGATAAAGTATACTGAATTCTATTTAATAAAGGTAAAATAGCAATTAATAATATTTAAACAGATTTTCCAGAACAAAGTTGTATTAAAGCATATTTTTCAAAATGGCAAAATGGTAATTCCCACACAAATACAAAATAAATATCTGTCAAAAATTTTAATTCATTGATGAATAAGGCCATCAATAAGATATTAATACTGATGCAAATGAGAAATGGACTTAACAGACATTTACATTTTCTACTGGACAAATTCATTTGCAGTCATCATGAACAGGAATCATTTGCTTTGCTGTGGACAAGAAACAGTTGCATTATTATCAGATAATAATGCAAGAGTAAAACTCTATCACTACAGACTTATAAAATGGCCTTCTCAATGATAATCAGAGTGTATATTCCATAGAATCAGATGATCCCCCAAGATTCTGCTAGAAAATTCCAGCATTGATTTAATGAACAAGCATTCATGATCTTTCTCGTTAATTTCTAAGACTTTGACAACTTTTTCCAACAAACAAAATAAAATTTCTTATTGAATTAAAATAAGCTATTCATAAAACATCTTAGTTACTTAAAACTATACAGTGTCAGACTCTCTAAGGATAATTCCTATTCTGAATTTTTATGATCCTAAAAAACTAGGGTATCATTTAAGTAAGATTTCATAAGAATAAGATGACAGTAACTTTATTTTCCTATTTTAGTTGGTATTATAATTTTGGGATTCAAGGGGGCCTTTTTTAACAAAACAATTATATTAGGAGAGACCCAGCACAGTGGTACACACCTATATTCCCAGATATTGAGAGTGTGAGGCAAGGGAATTGCAAGTTAGAGCTCAGCTTGGGAGAATTGCAGAGACCCTATCTCAAAATAAAAAGCAAAAAGGGCCAGGATGTAGCTCAGTGTTAAAGCACTTGCTGAGAATTGCCTAGAATGTGCAAAGCCCTGGGTTCAACCCCTAGGACTGCAGGAAAATAAATAAATAAGCATTTTATCAGGGAAATTTGTTTAAAACAGTGAGAAAAAGAAATAAAGAATTAAATTAAAAATGGAGAATATATAAAGGAGAAAAACATATGTCAAGGGTCTAAGAACAGATATATGGGTAATACTTTTTAAAAAAATCACGTACTGTGCTGTGGTTTCAAGTGTTCCAAGTAGACATCATGAATATGTTTACTTCCTTACTGAAAATCTCAAAACTATCATGGGTTGCAGGGTCCTAAGTTATAGCCAGCTAAGTTTCACTTTTGGGGTCAATAGGAAACTAAATATTTCAAGATGCCAACTGGGTCACTTGAGAAGAATGCTTACTTCTTAAAATTTTTAAATGTTTTTCAAAATTTCCCAGCCTTATTAAGGTATGACTAACAAACAAAATTGTATAAATTCAAGGAGTCCAATGTGATGATTGGATATATGTATATAATGTGCAATGATTGCTACAATCAAGTAAGCTAGCACACCTCCTTTTGGAGCATTGTCTCACATGCCTTTGTTTGTAAGGACATTTGTGATGTACTCCCTGAGCATATCTCCAGTATACACTGCAGCACTAGTAACAATAGTCACCATGCTGTACATTAGATCCCATAGCTCACTCATCCTACAACTGAAACTTTACCCTGCAACCACTGTTCTTAACTCACTCCACCTCCCAGCCCCTGGCAACCTTCATCCTACTCTGTTTCTATTTCAACATTTTTAGATTCCACATGTTAGATCTTATAGTATTTGTCTTTCTCTAATTTATTTCAGTAGGCACAGTATTCTAGAGGTCATACATGTTGTTGCAAAGAACAGGATTTCCTTCTTTTCGATTCTGGGAATATCCCATTGTGTATATATACAATATATATACTCCCTTTTAACCATTCATCTGTTGTTGGATATTTAGTTTGATTCTATATCTCTGCAATTGTGCATAATGCTGCAATGAACATGGGAATGCAGAGTACCTTCAAGATACTGATGTTGTTCTCTTCCAATATAGAGGGATGCTTCGTTTATGTGATCAGCAAAAAAAAGGCAATGAAGTAAAGATTATGTAAGACTGCAAAAGTAAAAAAGAGTTCCGGAAGGAAGAGTAAATAGAGCTGAGGGCATAAAAACATTGTTCAGAATTGTGGATAAATTAGGAAAGACTTGGTCATAGAATCTGCAGTAGCAGCAGTGTAATGATGAACATTTATTGTGCCCTAACTGGGACAAAGCATTGCACTTAAATGGTTAAAGCATCTCTCAGTTAAACCTTAAAACAATCCTATTAAGCAAATCATATCAGTAGGCTCACTTCACAGGAAAAAACTGAGTCTGGGATGATTAAGTCCTGCCCACACATTATAGAGCTGGAGTAGTGGGTTCTATATCTAGCAGAGGTATATTCTAATCACTTACAGGTAAATATTTTAGAAGTCTGGAAAAGGTTGGAATGGAGGATGCACACACACACCCTTGGATTGCAAGACCATTTATTTCCCTCGATCTCCACTACCAACATCCTGTTTCAGGCCATTATCTCCTGCCCGGGTTCCTGCCCTAGCACTAAAAGAACTTGGGAGGTGGGGGGTCTCTTACCACATCCACCAGATACACTGATCAGACTGTGGCCTTCCAGATGGTCTTTCAAAAAGTCATGCGATTTTTACCAATTCTTTGATAAACATTGATAAATGAAAATAGGAAAGATACAATGGAATCCACTTAAGTTGGAGGATTGCTTGTTGGTAGAGGTGGGAGGGGGATAAGAGAGATTGCAGGAGAGAGAGGGAGAAGGGGGTCGAAGTGAGAGAATGAGAACGGTGGAGAAAATGGCATTATAAAAACCTCTGAGTCTCAGAAGCTATGCACATGGAGCATGGACAGCAGAAGCGGGGAGCTCACCTGTAGGTGGGGCTGATGAGAGACCTGGCCAGGACCCCTAGCCAGGTAGCAGGCTATAGCAGGGAAACACTCCTGGGGAAAAGATCCAGGGATTGGGGAAGGGCTAAATGGAGGGAAGGAAGTAGAAAGATTAAACCGCTAGTTCATGGATCTTAGGAACCATCATAAATGGGAGAAGAAAGCAAATGGGTCTTGGTGTGACATTCCTTCAACAGTGTAACTCTTAGGAACTGCAAAGGAAATCTATTTGGGGCAGGCAAGCTCTTCTACATTTATGATTTTTCCAAACATAATCCAAATATTCAACTAAAAGTTCTTTCTAGAAAACAAACTTTAAAGATAAAACTTCTAGAGCTGATTAGTGGTGAAAATCTTGAAAAATCCATCTATCACGCTTTATCATTCCAATAACCTCATATTATATCCATCATTGTATTTTATATTCTACATATCCTCAGGGTATAAATCATTGCCTTTAATCCTCAAAATATAGTATTTAACTATGCCTATATGAACAATCACTTCACTTTAAATTCCTGAATTATGTAAGAATTTTTGGAAAAGTGCTTCTAATACATGAAGCATGTTTTTTAAATTTCCAATTTATTTGTCCCAGAAAGGAGACATATAATATTTTGTTCAATACTAATATCTATTTTAGGTCAAGAAACAGCTCAGAAAAACAAATATCACTTCAATCTCACATCTGACTAGGCAAATTTACACTTTCCAATATGGATTATTTTTGGTCCACTGAGGTTTGTTTCAATTCTTTTTCTGCTGTGTCTAGTTCCACAATATGATTAATGACTGAACTTTCTTTGTCTTCCCCACAGTTGCCTTGAGAACTTAAAAGATTAGATTTATTCATTTACAATCAAGGAAAAACAAAGATTCAATCTTGAATGTGAATATTGCTCTTTATTTAAAATGCACAGATATTCATTATTAATTATGTTTTAATCTTTTTTGATGATAATGCATAGAACAAATATACATGGTACATATGCTTTGCTCCTATACTTTTGTGGTAAAAAATACTGTTTGTGAAAAATATCAGATTAATATTACAAATTAATAACAAATTAAAATTATACTTGTTTTTATAGAGAAGGGAGCTTTAGGAATTTATTTCAGAGGAGTGTAATCTAGTGGGCAGAGAATGTCTCTCTGAAGTAAGTGACCATTAGATTCTTTAATCTCTGAAGATGCCAGAATGGCTAAATATGATCTTTTTTACTTACATGCACTCACAGTTCTTATGCTACTTCTGAAAATGAGAAAAATTTTCACAGAGACATAAAAATACAAACTAGAACTTTAATCTTCAATTGTTTATGTGGCAAACATTGACAGCAAGTTATTTTGAATAATCAACCTGAGAAACCACTGGACAATTTCCCTCCTCATTCCCTTATAACCCACTGGAATTCGCTTCTCTGAATCTTAGTGCATAGTGCTGATAGAAAGTCTTAACTTTTCAGAATAGCAATATGCAAAAACTCATTCTTACTCTTTAGAACTACACCTCTGAGGAGTGGGACTACACTTTCATCCTGAAATGAGAAACTCAGTCTTTCTGGCTTTTGAAACACCTAAAAACCAGTCTGGATTTTTTTTTTTTTTAACGAGCTTCAACAGGCTTTGGAGAGAGGCGTCAAGAGCAGGCTTTGGCATCCCACAGGCCTAAATTCTAATCCTGGCTCAGTAACTTGTTAGTTTAGCTGGCTCACTCTTTCCTCCAATACCATGATCCAAATTCACAGAACTCATCCCATTTTCCTGCTCCCTTCCAGGCTTGCAGGCCTGTGTCTTGCTTACTTGTCTAGAAAACTCTGTCCCCTTTGAGCTGAGCTAGTACTGCTTGTCCTTCCAGTCTTAAAGGTCATATGCTTCTTTGGCGGGGCTCCTATTCCCACTAGATTAGATTCCTCTGATATGTATTCCCATAATTCCCTGTCCTAAAAGAACAAGCATAATATTGTATTGTAATTAATATTTTTAAGGTCTTTCCCTATCAGGTAGTAAGCTTTGTGTGGGCCTTGGACCTTAGATCACAAAAGCATAGTACAGTGCCTTGGAATGGAGTATCTGCTGAATGAATGGATGAATGAAAGGCTCTCTGTCATTTAAGCCTAGTGGCGTATCACTTTGAGACTTACTTCATGCAGGATGTTCTATGAGTTAAGAGATAATGTGCATAGAATTTTTAATTCCAAAACTTATGATCTTCATGAATGGAAGCTATCTTTATCGGAGAAATACATACACTTTGGGTCATGATATGAAAAATAATAGCAAATAAAAGAAGTTGTTGGCCACTTCAGAGGCCACTTCTAAATGCCAAGCTCACAGAGTCTTGAGTACACATTTCTCTAGGATATGCCAAGCTCAGTTGGCATGGTAACCAAAGAACACAAATGTTGCTACCCCAGAGTTTTTGTTTGTTTGGTCCTGGGGACTGAACCCATGGATGCTTACCACTGAGCTACATCCCCAGTCCTTTTTATTTTTTATTTTGAGACAGGGTCTTGCTAAGTTTTTGAGATTCTTGTTAAATTGCTGTGGCTGGCCTCAAACTTGTGATCCTCCTGCCTCAGCTTCATGAATTACTGGGATTACAAACATGTGCCATCACTCCTAGCTACCCCATAATTTTAAAGAACACTTTCTAATGTCATCTTTGTGTAAAATACCATTTTCAGCTTGAAAATGTTAAAGAGATGCAAGTTGTATACTGATTGGTATTACATTCATATCTTTTCTTATCGCATCCCCCAACTAAAGGGAAATAGCTAAAAGGCAGGGATTATATCCTTTGTATTGACAAATCCAGACTTTTCCACTTAGCAAAGACTCAATACATTTTTTTAAAAATAAAAGAATCAACGTGATTGAGATTTTTACCTAAAATTTAGAGTGGTGCTTCTAGCTGTCTTCTTATCTCCACTTAGATATCCTGCCATCTCCAAGAAAACATGCCAAAATGAAATTTTTTTTTTCTCTTTCACAAGCCCAAATCAATCTGGCTGCATTCTCTACCATCCAATATATTCCAGTTGTATCACCATTATTATAAAAACCTCAATGCTACTTTAAAAGTTCTGTTTGCTGAAATAATAGTGTTTTCTATATCTAATCCATCATAAAACCAGTAATTTCTGTCTAAACTACTCTTTCAGGGCCTCATTTTGGGTCCCCATTGCTAACTTCCTAAAGTTCCCACAATTTGTTCTTTCACCTCTGCCATTGATTTTTTTTTTTTTTTTTTTTTTGGTACCAGGGATTGAACTCAGGGGTACTCAACCACTAAGACACATCCCCAGCTCTATTTTGTGTTTTATTTAGAGACAGGGTCTCACTGAGTTGCTTAGTGCCTCACTGTTGCTGAGGCTGGCTTTGAACTTGAGATTCTCTGTCTCAGCCTCTCAAAGTTCTGGGATTAGAGATGTGTGCCACGGTGCCTGGCTACCACTGATAATCTTAAATTCACTTCTCTGTCCTTCCTCAGCTCAAGAACCTGTGATGCTTCTCTGCTCACCATTGAACTAAGAACAGGCCCCTCTCTCCGTTTTGTAGGGTTTTCATAGCCTGCCTCCAACAATTCCCTCTAATTCTTTATCCATAATTTTCTGATTGGTCCACTAAGGCCCATTTTCACCAGTTGTTCTCTCACCATCTCACACAAGTACACAAGTTGTGCTGTGTTTCTGAAATGCTTTCTCTCCTCTTCTACACTTAATCAGATCTTACTTAAATCAATTTTGGAAGCTCAATTAAAATCCTTTTTCCTCTATTTCCTCCATAAGTCTCACACTATCCTTCTTTGTTCTGCACTTGTATGGAGTTATAGCTGTTTTTTTTTTTGGGATTGCTAGGCAATATTTAATATCTATTAGGGATTTCTTTTTTTTTTTTTTTTTTTTTTTTTTCATATTCATCTCTTGCTTTTATTTATTTATTTTTTTTTATTATTTTATTTTTTTCCCAAAAGTTGCATTTTAATACATGTTGGCAAACATAACAGAAAAAAACAAATTATCAGAAGCTGTACACACTATTCACTGAAAACATTTGTTGAGGCAAATAGAAAAAAATTGTTACAATCATAATTTTTCTAACTTTGCACAAAATTATAAGCAGATT
>CM053403.1:72332234-72560474 GCA_028644305.1 Xerus rutilus | reverse complement strand
GCCACGCCTCCCGGCTACCGCTGCCTTCTGTTGATCCTGTACTCACACACACGAGCAAAATTCCTGCGTGGGATGTTGAGCTGAAGAATGATGCCAGGAAGTTGGCTGGAAAACGGCGCCTCCACCACTTCCAGCCTTGGTCCCTAAGAGCCTAGCGCAGAGTGGACTGTCTACGCCGCCATCTTGGAACCGCCCCCTATTAGGGATTTCTCGAGTTATAGCTGTTAAAAGAAAAATTATAGACAAATTTAGCAGTTTATCTGAGGAAAGAACAATTTATTTATTTTTAAAAATTTATTTATTCTAATTAGGTATACATGACAACAGAATGCATTTTGATTCATTGTACACAAATGGAGCACAACTTTTCATTTCTCTTGTACACAATATGGAGTTACACCAATATATGCAGTCATACATGAACCTAGGGCATTATTGTTCATCTGATTCCACCATCTTTCCTGCCCCCATGTCACATCTCCTTCCCTCCCTCCCCTTTGACCAAAGTTTCTCCATTCTTCCATGCCTCCTCCCCCATTATGGATCAGCATCCACTTATCAGAGAGAACATTCCACCTTTGTATTTTGGGATTGGCTTACTTCGCTTAGCATGATGTTCTCCAACTCCATCCATTTACCTGCAAATGCCATAATTTTATTCTCTTTTATTGCTGAATAATATTCCATTGTGTATATGATATATACCACAGTTTATTTCTCTATTCATCTATTGAAGGGCATCTAGGTTAGTTCCACAATTTAGCTATTGTGAATTGAGCTGCTATAAACATTGAAGTGACTGTGTCACTGTAGTATGCTATTTTTAAGTCCTTTGGGTATAGACCAAGGAGTGGGATAGCTGGGTCAAGTGGTGGTTCCATTCCAAGTTTCCTAAGGAATCTCCATACTGCTTTCCAGATTGGTTGTACCAGTTTGTAGTCCTACCAGCAATGTATGAGTGTGTCTTTTCCCCCACATCCTTGCCAACACTTACTGTTGTTTGTACTCTTGATAACTGGCATTCTTATTAGTGTGAGATTAAATCTTAGTTTTAATTTGCATTTCTCTAATGGCTAGAGATGTTGAACATTTCTTCATATATTTATTGATCGATTGTATATCTTCTTCTGACAAGTGTCTGTTCAGCTCCTTAGCCCATTTATTGATTGGGTTGTTTTTTTGGTGTTAAGCTTTTTGAGTTCTTTGTATATCCTGGAAATCAGTGCTCTATCTGATATGTGCGTGACAAAAATTTCCTTCCAAAATGTAAGCTCTCTCTTCACCTCACTGACTGTTTCTTTTGCTGAGAAGAAACTTTTTAGTTTGAATCTATCCCATTTATTGATTCTTGCTTTTATTTCTTGCACTTTAGGAGCCTTATTAAGGAAGTTGGGGCCTAATCCAACATGTTGAAGGTTTGGGCCTACTTTTTTGAGGAAAGAACAATTTATAAATTGGGCAGCACTTAGAACCAGAAGAGGTTCAAAGAGGTCCATTCTGTACTGGCTTTTGTAGGCTGGACATGGAAGCAAATAAAGGAATTACGAGATTGGCTATAGTTAGGTGTTTGCCTTATTTGGGTATAATCTGGAGGAATGTAACTAGAAATTCATTGGTAGTTTCAAGTGGCGAAGCTTCTTTCATTTTATTGTTTACATTGGGAGTCATTTTGCTAATGAAGAAATGCAAGACAGTAAGGCCAACTCATTTTTTTGAAAAACAATTTCTTCATTTTGGTCATCATTTTATTTATCAGAAATTGACCAAAATTTAGGTATGTACAAAATTCCTGGTCACTATTGTGGATGGTTTCTCTTTGTCTCGGCATGGAATTCATAATTCAGGAAGCAGAGCTCATTGAAGAACTACTCTTCTTATCTTTCGCCTTGTTTTTGTCACCTAATCCTAGTGAGACTGTCTGGCACACCAGCGATGGCTGTGAACATGCATTCAAAACCATGGAGATAAACAGAGCATGCGGGAAGGTTATAATTATGACTGCCAGGAGACTAATGCAGAAACACTGGAGAATGCTCCTTAGCCAAGGCCTTATAAACCAAGCCAACTAGGATAAACAAAAGGAAAATAAAGGTCAATGGCTTGAACAAACTAGAAGCTCCATTTCCAAGTCCAAAGGACAGTTAGTGAAGATTTCTCAATTTGGGGTTGGAGCATATTTTCCTGACCTGCAGCTTGATGGTCTCTGGCATAGGGATTTTGGTGAACTCCCTGAGTGACCCACAGGCATCAAGTGTTGTCCTCTGAGGCTCATATCAAGTTATCCAGCTCTAGTTTTAGATCCTCAAGTAAGAGTAGTTTGTAGATAACAAAATCTCAAAGACAACGGTGTTACTAGAATCTGATAATGGCTATACTATAGTTTTCCATTGAAACACAATTTTTCTCTCTATAGATTATCACCAAAGATAATCACATTAAGACCATTTTTTTGTTTGTTTTGGTAAAATAGATCTAGTTTCCTTAACCTTTTTCTGATTATTTAATAAATGTAGTGAGAATATTGATTAACTGTATATGCTCTTTTAAAGTCTGCTTTGTTGGAACTTTTAATGAGGAGTCCCAGAATGGAGTTTTTTAAAGCATTTTAAGTCTAGAAAGTCAAATTAAAAAAAACAACAACAACTTGATAACAGACTCCCCCTTCCATACCTATAGATTTGGGCAAATTTCTCTCTTTTTGAGGTCATCAAATATTATTAGAGTTCCCCAGCTTTCCTTTTTCTATCTGAAAGGTCAAGAAACCCTTAAAGCCAGATATTAGGCCAGAGTTTTTCAAGAGACTTTATTTGTTCTATACAATCAACCTTAGTTTTTGAAAAATGTTTAGTTATATCTGAACATATGGCATTCTTGCCAAGGCTTTGGTGGTATAACCAATGTGTCTGATTGTTTCCTGTAATATAAGCTCTGACAGGTCCTGGGGTATAGCCCAGATTCAAGTTGGGACAATCACAGTAAGAGAACTTAAATCCTACAGTTAATTGTAACAGGGTGTACACTTCCCTCAAGTTTGATCAGTCGAGGTCCTTCTTGGATGTTTGGAGTCTCACCTTAGAGAACAAATTTCAGTTAATTTGATGGAAACATTGTGTAATGTAAGACCCTGTGTCAAGAGCCTTCAGCAGCCACATATCTTAGTGATGGAGAATGCAGACTGACCAAGATGGCTGTTTTCATGAGTGCATCCCCAGGATCAATTGTAGTTCCTGGCAGATTGTAGTCAAAAATATTTGTTGATTAGAAGATGCCTGATATTTACCTAATGTCCATGCATGCCATAATGGCAGGCCTTATGAGAAAGCAACAGAAGGCATGGGGATGAGAATTACATATAGTACCACGTTTGATAACTGGGTAGGAGCTACTTTCTCTATTTTCTGATGAAGAAGAAAAGGTTCAGACGGTTCGGTAAGAGTTTACATGGGTGGTCTATGGATGAGCGTGGAGCATGTCTCACACTCAGGTCTAATCTGGCTTCTAAGTCCATGCTGCTTCCACCAATCCATGGCTCTGTCTTCTCAAAGCTTACAAATTTGTTGGGAGGATGAAACATACAAACATTAATTAACTCAAGAATTGGGTATGCCTTCAGGATGTTCACTGATCAAAAGGATACCACTGGAGTTTAGGGCAAAGCTTGGATGGAAAGTCAGCATGTCCCAAGACCTACCACAATTGTAGACTGCAACTTGATCAGATTTGGGTTTAGATGATTGGTTTTGGCAGTACTAATTAATACAGTCTGCCAAAAAAATATAATTGTAAACAGAAACAATGTCCAACGTCAATACAAAAAGAAAGTAATGTAATATATCCAAGAATTTATTCTGAGTTTGACTGTTTTTGTGAAGGCCAGAAAAATGACAATGAAGAGGAGTTCATTGTAGCCAGGCTTTCTGGCAAATCTGTTACCACAGTTCTTTCTGGAACATATTATGTTGTTTTTTGATTCATGAGATCTAATCTTACTTTGTTGCCAAACTTTGTAGATAGCATGTGTATGTCTAATTTTGTCTCGTTATAAATTCAGTTCAATTTACATCCAAATAATTTTCATATTTTCCCTTTTCTGCTGTGGCATTGTCCTTGACATGTGAGAGAAGAGGGTGAGGAGGGTTTTCAGAGATTCAGCATTAGAGAAGCAATTGCTTTATTCCTGACACCACAGGAAAGAAGTGTAGCTGCTTAGGAGTTCCCCAGGCTTCCTTAAAAAATGTAGGATTGTTGTTGGGGTGATTGATAAGGAGCTTGTCCACTTCTTGGACAGATGTTTGCCATCAGGGTTATTTGGTTGCAAGCAACAGAACCAATTCTGACTAGCATACAGAAATCATGCACAAGTATATTGGTAGGACAGTGGGAAGCTCATGGAATAAACAAAGAACTAAAGAGGGAGCCCGAGGAAGGAACAGAAGCAAAGATGACCCTGAGTCCAGCAGCAATGATTGAACTTTAGCTGCTTTTTGTTTTTCTGTCTTTACAATAGTGGGGGGTCAAGATTTCAAATCCTAGGAAAACGTCATGTTGTCCATTTGAGTCACTTGCACTCTTAGCTAGGTGAGAACAGGGTACTTTTATTTAAAAGACAATTGTGGGCTGGGGTATGGCTCACAGAGCCCTTGCCTAGCATTCATGAGGCCCAGCACAGGGAGGACTGCAAACAAAAACAAAAATAAGCAAACAAAAACCATCATCACTATCATAAAATGAGAATAGATACTGCCAAATAGGAAAGTGATAAATACCGTCTACCTCCTGTCTCCTGCCTAGCTCTCCTGATGACTCAATCTGGAGTTGCTAGGCACCAGAGGCACCTTCCAGAGCCCAGAGCCCAGGAGGCTGGATGTTCAGGTAGGGGTTCCTACTCTGACTTTTCTTCTGTATGTAAATCTGAGGACCCTTTATATCTCTTGCAATCCCATGACTGCTCTAGTTCTGTGAAATAAGGAGTAAAAGTGATTTTTTTTTCCTCCTACAAGCAATGAAATCTACTGATTCTGTCAGTTGTTGGTAGCTAGCATAGATAATTATTTCTAACTTTCTAGTCCATTCTCTTGCTAGAAGAGGCATGCATCTGACACTCTGGGTTAGGTCAATGCAGCTGTATGACAAGGACAGACCCACTCAGCAAGATAAAGGTGGCAGCTTTAAATTGGTATTCAGGATGTGCAGCAGTTGTGCCCTAGTGGACTAAAAATAGGGATTAAAAGCTTCTCTCTGAAGTTATCAGAGACACTCTGCCAAGCATAGTAGTGTTTTCTTGGGACTCACATTCTTTGACAATGTTTGGCATTGTTGCCAGTTTTTCTATTTGAAAGTGTTTTTTCCCTTCTTGGTCTTAACATACCCTTCTTCTCCTACCTTTCTGATGGGGTCTTTTCTGCATTTCCATTTATTCACGTACTTAGCATGTTCTACATAAAAGAGAAAAATAGTGTATGATTATTGTTTTAAATGTGATTCTCAGTAGAAATTGTGAATATATCAATAGGAAGGCAGAATATCATCATGGAGCACTAAGGCTAACTAATGTTCAGAGGTCTTGACGAACAGGTGTTGGCAGCTCCTGGTTTACTACTGGGGACTAGGTTTCTTTCACTGGAGAAGAAGCAGTGAAAAGGCTCTCACAGTCTAGAAAGGTCAGTGCCAGACCCAGAAGCAGGGTAAGACTGGGACTCTAGGAGGATTCCTGGAATAGGAAATATGCTAAGGTAGAGAATCAAGTATCTTCTGGTGTCTGGAGCACACTGGGTTTTACATGAGGTGGGTACCAGAATAAGCAAGAGTGACTTGCCAGACACGTTCAGAACTGCTTAGGCACCTTCTGACTCAGAACCCCAGGTGGAAGACATTGGGCCATAAGAGAAGGACAGAAATATGTGAATAAAGATAACAGAAAATTTTTTTATCAAATCTGAAGCTGATATAAAGCTGTAAAAAACCAAGACAGGTATAAAGCTCAAGTACCTGAGTTTGGCAATTTTGGTCCAGGTATCAGTTGTCCCCTTTACATGATGCACTTTGATATAACAAGAGCCCTTATGATAAAGACTTTTGGGATTCCACCAATGATAGGCTCATCATAAATCAATACTATATTTTGACTTTCCAAAACTATTAATTCAACCATAGTTTACATCATTGAAAGTAGGATATCTTAAAGAGCAGAGGTGATAATTCTGCTCAAAGTCTATTCCAAGTATTGTATTCAGTTCTGATTTGGGAGAAATATGGAAAAAAATCACAGATATTTAAAGGAGGTTACCAAAAAAAGTGAGATTTCTTAAAACAGCATTGCATGAGAAATAAAAAAGTTTGGGAATTTTAAGAAAAAAGAAGATGCAGGGGAAATAACAGCTGCCTTCTAAATATTTGAGAAGTGGTCATGGTAGAATTAAATTTCTTCTGTGTTGCATAAACTAGAGCTAAGAAATATATGGAATTTTCAGGAGAGTAGAATATATGGAATTTTCTATTTGATATCACCAAGAATTTTCAAAGATGCATGAATATCCGAACACAAAATGAAGTATCCAGGAAGATAGAAGCTACTGTCACTAGTTCTATTCCACATAACTATTTGAACAAACTATTTGAGCAGTTTTGGGGACTTTTGTGGTTGTAACAGCAAGACAACTCATGCTAACTCAAGCAAAAAGGGAAAATTATAAATATATTAATTGTCACAAACATTTCTGGAGCTCTTATCATGTAGTATCCTAGATACTGAGGATACAACAGTTAACAAAATAGAAAAAAAAATCTGACCTCATAGAGTATACAGTCTGGTGGCATAAAAGAGTACTGCCGTATGCACAGATTACAGTCTGTGCAGAGCCCAATAGCAAGCATTCAGATGAGAGGGTCAGCAGGGGCTGAAATCAGATCTGAACTGCACAGCCAACCTCAAGTCCCAGTGGGTAGCACTGATAGCCTAGAGAAGAGGGCACTTTTTGTAACTTGTGGTAAGATACCAAATATGGTGATAGGCAGCTCAAAGACCATTGTTTTAGTCAGCTTTTTCACTGCTGGTACTGAAAGACCTGACCAGAACAACCGTAGAGAAGGAGAGGTTTATTTAGGGGCTCACGGTTTCAGAGGTCTCAGTCCATAAGTGGCTGGCTCCATTCCTCAGGGCTCAAGGTGAGTCAGGACATCATGGCGGAAGAGTGTGGCAAAGGGAAGCAGTTCACATGATGATCAGCAGCAGAGAGAGAAAGACTCCACTTGCCAGATACAAAATATATACCCAAAGCCAGGCCCCTAATGTCCCACCTCTTCCAGCCACACCCTAACAGCCTTCAGTTACCACTCATTTAATCCCTAATTTACTGATTGTGTTAAGGCTCTCACAACCCAATACTTTCTTCTCTGAACCTTCTTGCATTGTGTCACACGTGAGCTTCTGGGGGACACCTTGTTTCCAAACCATAACAACCATAAAACAAAATATAGAGCGTATTAGATCATGACAGGGCTGGGAGGAAAGACCCAGCAAGAGGCAGAATGAAACAACTAGGGAAGGTCTGCCTGAGCAGATGACAACCGAGTGAAGGTGTGGACGATGTGAAGTCCGGCTGGTAAGAGGCAGGGAGGGTCAATGACATGGGGCCCCATGGAACACTACAAAGAGTTTGGTTTTACTCTCAGTAAAATGGTGAGATCAAGGAGGGGTAATGTGATCAGAGATTCATTTGGAGAGTATCATCTGGCTGCTGGGCTGAGAGCAGAGTGAAGAGAGGCAATGGCTGAAGCAGAAGTCCAGGTAATAGGCTGCATCAGGCACCAGGGAGACCACACTGGACTCCACCAGGGAATGGTATTGTAGCTCCTCACCCTCATTCCACAGCCAGGCCAGTTACTGTTGTTGAACAGTTAGATCTGCCATTGCAACCAAACAAGTACAATTGAGATTTGGTTGTCTATGCATGCATGAAATTGCTCAGCTTTTTGGGGAAAAAATTCCTGCCACAAATACCCATTAGCTGAGATAGCCTAACTATGTCTCTCTTCTCAGCAGTCTCTCTTCTCAGAATCTATGCCTTACACAATGGTAAGGCATAGATGAGAGACACCTAGGTCTGCCCACAAATAGTATAGATTATTCCCCTGATTACTACCTCCCCAGTGGACTTCTCTCGGGGCAGCCTGACTCTAGGACTTCAAATAGAATTCTTACATGACCACAATGTAGCACCAAGGCTGCTTATGACTCCTGGACTTTTCAGGGTGAAAACTGCCACACTGCAAACAGAATTAGAATAGATGGGAAGCCAATGAAATAAAAGGAGATGGGGGCTTTTTGTATGTGAAGAAAAGATAGAGAAAGAAAGGAGCATTTAGGACTAAAGTAACTTATACTTTGTATTTGTACATGTGTCCTTATATAGATTTTTGTAGATTTTTTGTTGGTGCTGTTAGAATCTGAAGGCCCGTTGTCATCAGCAGAGGCCAGAGAAGTAAGACGATCAGTCTGGAGTGAGGCCAGTAGAATTTGTAACCCCACCCTCTCAAGCCGAAATAATACTGACAGACATAAAATTGCTATTTATGAGGTTCTAAGACCTAAAAGAGTATTTTATATATACAAAGAAAAATGCCACCCACTAAGCTAATTCTTTTCCATGTCTGAATTTAGGATGAGAAGCTCTAAGGTCAGAAAGACAATCTCATTGGCTTTCAAATTGTATTTAACATTTGGCCAGAGTTGGATAACCACCCTTTTTATGCCGTGGTTCTTAATCTTTTTAGAGTCATGGACCCTGTGGAATAGTTTACGAAAACTACTGACCTTCTCCTCTAAAAAATGAATGTAAACACAAAATTTTGCATAAAATTTCAAGGAGCTTATCAGGTCCCTGATCTGCCAGTGGACTCAAATTAACAAAACAAAACAAAAACTCTAGGGCCTGAGATGCAAAAGTAGATGCCCTGGGTTATTCAACAGACCAGCTAATTCCACTGATATCATTTTCCATGACCCATTAAATTTTTTTTTTTAATTTTCTAAAGCTGCTTCTAAGCATCTATAGATCTTTGCAAAATTTGTGCATTATAGAGAGGGTTTCTGGAGGTATACCACTGGAGGTGCCCTGGCCGTAAATGATTTAAAGAATGTTTCTTAACAGGAAGAGGGGAGAAATGTTCACTAGGAATTGAATCTGTTGTGCTTTCTGTTTTCCTCTTTTTCATCTCAGTGTGCAGGTTGCCTCAATCTAGTTTATCATCTTTAATTGATTTTAATAAAAAACTGAAGAGTAGATATTCAAGATCATTTATTACAATACTTCTCAAACTTTTGTGCAACTGAATCACTTGGAAGACTTGTTTACATGCGCATTGTTAAGGTCTATCCCCAGAATACCTGATTTGGTAGGTCTGGAATGAGGCCCAAGTATTTGCATTCTAACAAGCTCATAGGGGATCCTGATGCTGCAAATACCAGGATTCCATTTGAAAGGCACTGATTTCATCTGTTTTAAAGATGAGGGACTGGGACCTGCTCAGATTTCTGCTGCCTTTCCTCATTTCTACCCTGAACAAGTGCAGATTCACTTAACCTTTTGTGTCTACCGCAGAATACTGTTAGTAGCATTGAATGAGGCGAGGTTGGCAAATGCACCAAGCTCATTCTTGTCTCAAGGACCTTGTACTCCTTTACCCAAAAATGCTGGCTTTAGAGTCACACAATGTTCTCCCTTACTTCCTTCAGATCACTATTCAAATTCTCCCTACTTTGTCTTCCCTGTCCTCCCTGTATAAAACAGAGCCCATCACATTGGGCTTCCTACATCACATTGATTTTACTTTCAACATTTATCTTAACCTGAATTGTGTGTTCATTGGTTAATTGTCTGTGGATATAGTCCATGAGGACAGGGATTACTCTTGTTTACCATAGTGACTCCAGCTCTTAGAACTGGGCCTGGAACTTGATGGGTTCTCAGAAAATTCAAATAAATAAATAGGAAGAATGAATAGGAGTGCTTTTTAAACAGTATAAATCTCATTAGCTTTATGTCTTCATGGCCTTCCTTGAATTTTTAGCTGTTTATACAAACTCAGTTAAAATTTTCCAGCTATTTCAGTAGTTATTATTATAATGATAAAATTCAGTAACAATGTTTAGACACAGGCAAACAGAGAAAGTATTTATTTTAATGCAGTGCAAACTCAGTTTATTAGTCAATGTAATTTGGAGACTACTGTGGCTACACAGAGAGGGCCATAAATGAAAGGGGGTATCCTTTAAGAGAACTAGAGGAAATTGATATTTCACCAACTGATTGCTCTCATTCATTAGTGCAATAAATATATATTATGGAAGACCTGCTAGATGCCAAGCAGTGGTCTAGGTTAGAGATACATAAAATAATAAGTGTGGGGGGGGGAAGGCCAATGCTCTCAGAAAGCTTTCACAGTACTAGAGGGAAGGTAGAGAAAATAATATACAATATAAATATAGTATAGTACACTACAAGTGTAATAATGGCTTTGGGAGATGAGCATGGAAGGAAGGATAAAGACTTGGTGTGTGTGTACAATTTTAAATGGACTAGTCAAGAAATACCTCACTGAGAGGGTGAGGTTAACAGAAGACTTGAATGAGAGCAGGGAATGAGCCATCTAGCGAAGTTAGAGGAGAGTACTCCAGACAGAGTAGAACATGAAAGGACCTGAAGCAGAACCATGTCTAGCATGTTGAGGGAGTCTCAAGGAGACAGGAGTGACTGGGGAAGACCAACAAAGAGTGTGATGGTACAAGATGAGGTTGGAAGTTGGGGTCTGGATTGTGGAGGGTCTGTAGGCACAGTAAGATTGTGGAGCCACTGGTTGGTTCTCAGGTTAAAACTTAATCGTGATCTGAATTACATTTTATTTTTTAAAAATTTTTTTGGTACCAGGGATTGAACTCAGGGATATTCGACCACTGAGCCACATCCCCAGCCCTATTTTGCGTTTATTTAGAGACAGAGTCTCACTGAGTTGCTTAGCGCCTCACCATTGCTGAGGCTTGCTTTGAACTCGCGATTCTCCTATCTCAGCCTCCCAATTATAGGCATGTGCCACCGCACCCAGCCTGATTGACATTTTAACAGGTTCATACCACTGCTGTATTGGGAAGAGTATGTATTGGGAAGACTCTGGACTTCGGACTCTCCAAAACAAGCAAACAAACAAACCCAACTAAACAAACCATATCTATCTATCTATCTATCTATCTATCTATCTATCTATCTATCTATCTATCATCTATCTATCCATCCATGTATGTCTAGGAATGTTTCTTAACCAAATTGTTTCAAATATTTCTTGAATAATATCTGCCACAAAATATCTTTTATTTAAAAATATTTATTTACTATCTACTAAACACTAGATATTGCCAAACACGGTGGCACCTATCCGAAGTCCCAGTGACTTGGGAGACTAAGGTAGGAGGACTGCAAGTTTGAGGCCAACCTCAGCTATTTAGCAAGACCCTAAGCAATTTAGCAAGATCGTGTCTCAAAAATAAAATAGGTCTGGAGATGTAGCTCAGTGGTTTAATCCTTAGTACAAAAAACAAACAAACCAAAAATAAACAGATATTGTAGGCAACTGTCCCGCCCTGCTCCCCCTCCTCCCAGTACTGGGGATTGAACCCACAGGCAATTGCTTTTTGATGTAGAAAGAGGAAGAAGTGAAAATCACCACTCACTGAGAGCCTTTAATGTGCTGGCCAGGCAGGGGGCGCAGGCGCTTTCCCTCTTGTCAGAATCTTTGCCCTCTTGGAGCTCTGGATTAGCAAGGAATATAAGCAGAGTGTACCAGCAACAGTGAGGACTCCACAAAATGGACTTGCAACAAAGCACTACTGGCTTTGTAAAGCAGAACAGGTCACTTGTCACTGGGTCCTCCATCAATTCTTCACAGCATGGCCAATACAGGAGCAGAGTGAGGCCATGGTGAGTCCCAGATACCAGCAGGAAGGAGGTGGGAAAGCAGCAGAGGCTGATATGGACACACAAAGGAGGAGGTGGGGAAGCCAGCACCACAAAGGGAGATGGCTGATTCTAGATTCCAGATGCTTTAGAAGTGGGCAAAAGGAGCCATTGAAGAAACCCAAGAAGGAGACACCGTGGCACAACTACGAATGCCTGCAGTTGGGGGAGTAAGATGCTCTTAAATGAGAGAAAAGCAGAAGGAGAAGGAAGGAGATGGTGTCCATGAAGAATCCTAGTCTGAAATGAATTTGTGTTGATACAAAGCATTTCTTGCTAACTTTAAAGCAATTTTGTTAATGTCTAAGTTTCATCTGCATACTCCAACTTCTGCCTAAGGAGGGATAGCCAAGTGGGAATTTTTACTTTGGCATTAAGGCTATGATTAGGGGGAAATTCCTTAGGGCAGACAATTACATCAGCATATTTTTTTAATTTATATTTTAAATAGTTCAAGTATTCCCAGAGGCCTGGTGACAGACACAACTTCTATAAATATATTAAACTCAAATAATCTGCACACAACTGCCAGCCTGCTGAAAACTCCCACCCCCTTCCAGATTTAACCAATTTTTAAAGGTAATTATGTTTGGAAATTTTAAACCTGCAGCTAATCAATCTAAGAAAAAACAGTTTACTTCAATAGCATTGCAAAATAGCAGTCCCCAATCCTTGTTTCTTTAGAATTAGAGACTGGAGACCTATTTACATTACCAACTATGTGGAGAAAAACAAAATATGGGGAAAGTGTAGGTACATGGGGCAGAGTGCTGGAATAGAGGAGATGGTGCGAAGATTGCAGTCAGAGGGACCCACGTACAAATCTTAGTGCTGTCCTTTCCTAGCAGTATGACTTTGGCCACATTATTTGGCCTCAGCTGTAAGAGGAACAGAGTGGTACTTCAGGTCATAGCCTCTGGACCTAGACAACTAAGTCTTCCTTTGTTACCTCCTTGCTATACGACCTTGAGAAAGTTACTTAACCTCCATGTGCTTCAGCATCCTTAGGTGTAAAGTAACCACAGTACCTACTTCATAGGGTTGTTTGAAGATGAAATGATTCAAACTCTGTTCAGTGTTTAAAATACTTCCTGGCAAGTCAAAATCACCATTTAATTGTTTGTTCTTCTATTATCATTAAACAAAAAAAGATATAATAACCCACAGGGCATTTGTAATAATTAAATGAGATAGTGGGAAAGATAGTTTATCATACAGTTAAGAGCACAGACACTTGTGAACTCATGGCCAGATCATGTATGTTCAGATTTCAGCTCTGCTGCTAAGCTGCATGATCACAGGACAATTACTAGACTTTCCAAACTTAACTTTCCTATCTGTTACATAAAGATTGGGATATTTATCCAAAATATTTTTTATGAGAATTTAGAATACAGGTTAAGCATCCTCAATCTGAAATTCAAAATGCTCCAAAATCCAAAACTTTTTGAGCCACAACATGATACAACAAATGGAAAATTCCACACTTGATCTCACATGTTTGTTCTCAGTCAAAATGAAATTATGCTAAAGATATTATATTAAATTGCCTTCAGGTTATGTATATGTTTATGAAATGTAAATGCATTTTGTGTTTAGACTTAGGCCCCATCCCCGAGATATCTCATTATGTATACATGAATATTCCAAAATTTGAGAAACTTCTGGTCCCAAGCATTTTGAATAAGGGTTACTCAATGAGTACTAAAACTATGATATTGAGCACAGTACCTGACTCAGAGTAAGTGGGCACTAAAGGTTGGCTATCATTGGGCTATATGTTCATACATGTAAGATACTCCTTCACATATGGTACCTAAGCAATAAACTTTATTTTCTCCTTTGCCAATTATATTATTCATATTGCAAAATTGGATTTTTTTACAAGCTAGATACTTTCGTATTCATTAGAGTTGTTTGCAATGTATTTACCAGATAGTTCCATGAATCTATTTGCATGTATTTCTAAGGAAAAGAACGGTTCTTTTTTTTGAAGTCCAGGGTAGACATGTTGATTCATCAGCAATTGTTGATGATCAGTATCACAGAAGGGCACTGTGACAGCATCAGAGGCACCACAAAGCACTGTGTCACACATCCTTAGGTAGATAACAATACAGTAAGAGACCCCAAAGATTTGAAATTAAATAAAAATTATAAATAATTGTGCTGAGAGGGATAATAAGGCCATGGCAAAGAAGTACCACAAAGGAAAGATTAAGGCAGTTCAATGGTTGGTCTTTTACAGATGAGAAATGGCTGGGATAGGTATTAAAAGGTTTGCCAATTGAGAAAGAAGGGGAGAAAAATATTCTAGGCAGAGGGAAAAGCATGTGTAAATGACTTGACACCTGAGGAAATGAAAAGTATCTTAGCTAGATAAGTAAGCAGTGTTCTTCCAACCCTGGAGGAGGAACTACAGGGAACTTTCTCACTAAATATCTGGAAAGTGGAAAAATATAGGAAACAAGTTTTGTCAAACCATGGGGTCAAAGGAAGTACAGGGCAGTGTTCCTGAGAGAAGGGAAACGAGCAAGATGAGCCTTATCATCACCAAAGCTTCCTATGTGGAGGCCATTTCTGAAACCCAGCACCAGCACATCATAGTGGTTTTGTTAAACTGAGGGGAGAAAGAGGTCAGGGTTTGCGAGCCTGCGGCAATTGGAATTTGAAGGAAAGAATATTGGCAAAGAAGCAGCAATAGAAAAAAATGTGTATGGTAGTCACAATGAATCTTACACTCAAACTAATCTTTGCAAGTGTGAACTGAGGCTGTGTGAAGAAGCCGCATCCTTATTAAAGATCCTGCAGACTCTTCTACCTTGGCTGACGAGAATGTTGTGATTGTGCAGAGATGGAAGATGTACATTGAGAGCCAATATTATCATGGGCTATCTTGGTCCCTTGAAGAGCCGTTTACTTTTAACCTCTGTATCTGACCTAACATTCTGTGACAATTGGGTAAAACTCAATGCTTCATTATGCTGAGTATACCTCCAGCCTCCTCCAACCATAAAGCTAAGAATGCTATATGACAGATTGAAACCTACACAAGAAATGGCCCAGCTTTGCTGTAGCTTCCCTACGTGATGCCCCACTGATGTATTTGGTGAATATATTGATTCATGACTTCCTTTTGTTCTATGACCATACGAGTTTATGTAACATCTTCCATGGTGGAATATACCATTTAGGGTAATTTGACTCCATGTTCTCGGGCCATGGTTACTCATACTTGGCTCAGAATAATCTATTTTCTTATTGCCTTTAAAGCAGATTTGTTATCTTACATCAACACATGAATAGGGTGAGAATTCATGAGACTGAGGGCTAAAAACAACTACCAGAGGATAAAAACAGAACAAATCCCAATACTCCCACAAGACCACTAAACATTCAAATTCTGTTTATCATTGAAAGCTTGGAGCAATCAGTCCAACAGCCACTCCATCAAAAAAAAAAAAAAAAAAAAAAAGGGCTGTGCTTGTCCTAGAGTAAAGGCTACCCTAGACTGGTCCCAATAAAATAAAACACAAGCCTCAGAAAGATTGAGCTGACCCATAAGTGACTATTGGTAAATAAGTATTTCAAAACAAATTTAGGATGGTTTGGATGGTTTGAAGAAGAAAAACAAAATTCAACACACACACACACTCACACACACATATATGTATGCACACACACACACACACACACACACATATATATATATAGCTTAACATACACAGTTCACAGAATATGATAAAAGATTATTAGACAGATAAAAGCAGCTAATTGTGACCTATAGCCAATAAGAAAACCACCAGTCAATACAAACAGATCTCAAAATAATACAGATTACAGGGTTGGTGGAGAGAGTTTGAAATAGTGTTTACAAATATCATCAAATGTTTAAAGAAAGGCATAAGCATAATTTAAAAAGAAATGAAATATATTAAAACAATGTGTACCAGAAGACATGGAAAAACATCTGTAAAGTACTGAAAGAAGAAAAAGCTGTCCTGGAGCTCCATGTACAAAGGAAACATCTTTCAGAAATGAGTGAAAAAAGTCTTTTTTCAGACAATCTGAAGCTGGGAGGATTTGTTCTCAAATGAACACTGGTCAATGAGATATCATCAGTAAGATGTTTATGTGGCAGGATCTAGAGCAATAAATTTAAACACAACTTGGAAAGGATTTTAAGACTCATGAGTAATATGACTGTAGAGAAGATAGTGAACAAAATACTATACTGTGTGAAAAGAGCAGTGACTTGGAGTGGGTAAAAACTCTTTCTAACTCTGCTATTTGCTCTGGCCTGAGAACATGAGGAAGTCCTGACGCCCCATCTTAAAAGAAGAATTGTGCTATATACTTAAGCACGAAATTTCTACAATGATATAATACAATAATATATGTGAAAATGCTTGGCAAATTGAAAAGGGCTATTTAAAGGTATGGTTTTCATTAATATTATTAAAGATAATTTCATACCATTATTAACCTCCTGTGGCATGATGTAGATGCTTTTAAGCACATTGGAGCTCTTGGGATAACTGATGCTTGGAAAACATTTATCATATCTCCAGAGCAATTTTCTAAATGAGAGATACTTTCTCTCTTCCCTGGCCACTGCCTATGATATTTCTACAAAGAACTCAATTCCAAATGCACAGCTGATGTGAATAGTACCTAAGAAAATGAACACATCTTAGGAAAAAAATTACTGCCACATTCAAGACTAAAATGAAATGCAGCAAAAAAAAAAAAAATCAGAATAGCTGTCTGATATTTCTGCCTGTGAATCTGTAACAAACACATGCATAAGCTCATAAGGTTGATTTGCAAGTCTCTCAAGAGCCTGACAACACTTTGTGTTATACACCAGGGTTCACAATTACTACTGTGCCTGGGATTCAGAGATGCAAAGTTGCGATACAAAGAGCTTAGCATTGCTGAATCTTTCACTGATAGTCCAGAAGAGTGATTCTGTTCCTGAGAGATGCCATGAAATCATAGAAGGAATACACTAATATTTAGAACTAGAATTTCAAATTACATATTTCAATTAGAGAAAATGCTAAGGCAAAGGGAGCTATTTCTCCACAAGTTTCTCCCTGAGAAGTTAGAGGGAGAAGAGATAAAAGAGTACACAAATGTACGGTGGATACATCCTGGGGTCCCAGAGACAAGCAACACCAGGAGTTCAAGAAAAAAATGTCATAGAGCAGAGACTACAAGGCCAGTCATTCCCCCTGGACATGATTGGGCCTTTTTTACCACGCTCTGTGTAATTCTTACTTTGCAGTCATGGAGAGAGTTTGGAAAGATGATTATAGGTTTGGGAATTAAAATTATGACAAAAAGATGAAAAAGAGTATGGGGATTTGGTCTGAACTAGAAAGCAATGGAAGATAATGGAAAGTTAATACACTTCACATGAGTAAAGAGTTCTTGTCCTGAGAATAGTGCCTGGGGGTTTTCATGGGAAAGTCCTGAAAGGAAATTATTTTAAATTTAAAAAAAAAAAATCAATTACAGAGGTAATAAGGGAAGATGTAAATCAGGCATGGTAAATAATAAACATTTGTCAAGTACCTAAAATGTGACCTTGCCTCTGACCCCTCCTTCAAGGTGCTCATGGTCTCTCCAGGGAGGGGAGCTGAGCAATGAGGGGAATAAACATTGTGCTGTGGAAAGAAAAGGCAAACACACTTAACCCAGGAAAGGGACTTCCTCCAAGGTTGAAGGAAGTATGAGCCAGGGAAGAGCATTTCCAGCAGAGGGAACAGCATGAAGCTTGAGATTATAGAACTGAAAAATAGCTTAAAAGTTCAGGCATATAGAATATGAGAATGGATAAAGTTAAAATAGCATCACTTACTGAATTTTGATTTATGTGACTTGGGCTATTTGCTTTTGTATGTAATCTTTGGTTAATCCTGTAATAACCTTGGCAGGGTAGTTTTGTTAATCAAGATTTTTAATGCAGGGTTAATACACAGACCTTGAGTTTTCAGTCGCTTATCCCAATAAAGGTGTAATTTCTATCTCATAATGTCTGCTAAGAGTCAGGCAGCCTACATTTAGTGACCAGGACTCCTGGAAAATGTATCCCCCATGCACTTCTGGTCTATGGACCTAAACTTGTCACATGTTCCAAATTCATTGCAAGACAGGCTAGGAAATGCAGGGAAGCGCAGGCATGTTTGGTGAGCAGTACCAATCTCTGTTCTGAATAGGTAATTGGAATAGTTTTTTATTAGTGCATTATAATATTACCATAAACTTGGTGGCTTAAAACAACACACATTTATCATCTCACTTTCTGTGGGTCAGGAGTCAGGCACAGCTGACCTGGATCCTGTTTCAGAGTGTTGGAAGTCTGCAGTCGAGGACTTGGCTGAGGTTGCAGTCTCATGCAAGATTCAATAGGAGTAAGATCTGTTTCCAAGCTTAGCTGTTGTTGGCAGAATTTTGTTACTTGTGAGCAGTTAGACTGAGGTCCTCAATTTCTTGATGACTGTCCACTGGTGGTCACCATTAGTGTCTTGCTACATGAGCCCTTTCAAAATGGTAGCTTCCTTTCCTTTTTCAAGTCAAGCAAAGGATAATCTCCAAGCAAGACCGGTGTTGCAGTCTTATATAATCATGTAATCATGGTGGTTATAGCCCATCATCTTTGTCATATTCTGTTGATTAGAAGTAAATTACAAGTCTTGCCCACATTCAAGGAAAGGTGATAATACAAGGTTAAGAAGGTCAGAAGGTAGGGACAGTTGGGAGCAATCTTAGAATCTGTTCACCAAAGTACTAGTATTACATTCCTATTTATCAAAAGAGAAAATTGGGGAACAGGGAGATGAATGATTTGTCTAAAACCTTACAATAAACAAGAAGTAGAACTGGAATTCTGGTTAGTTTTATTTTAAAACATGTGTTTTAAACCATTACACAGTACTACCAGACTATAAGAGCTTTCAGTTGTGATAAGAAGGTCAGATTTTATATATTATAGATGATGGGAAGCAACAGAATCACATTTTCTTTTTTGAGACATCAACTGAACATTGGAATTTGATTTGAAAAGGTAAAACTAAAGGTAAGAGGTAATTGAGAAGACATTTGATTTTCAGTACTAGAGATTGAACCCAGGGATATTGTACCACTGAGCTATATCTCAGCCCTTTTAAAAATTAAAAATTTTGAATCAGGCACTGTGGTGCATGCTTGTAATCCCAGCAATCTGGAAGGCTAAGGCAGGAAGATCACAAGTCTGAGTCCACTCTCAACAACTTAATGAGACCTTCAGTAGCTTAGCAAGACCCTGTCTCAAGATAAAAATTTAAAATAAAAAAAGGGGACCGGAGATGTAGCTCAGTGGTAAAGTGCTCCTGGCTTCAACACCTAGTACTAAATACATTAAAAAGTGAATACAAAATTTAAACATTAAAGTTTAAGATTTTTTTTTTGGTACTGGAGATTGAACTCAGGGGCACTCAACCACTGAGCCACATCCCCAGCCCTATTTTGTGTTTTATGTAGAGACAGAGTCTCACTGAGTTGCTTAGCGCCTCACCATTGCTGAGGCTTTGAACTCGCGATTCTCCTGTCTCAGCCTCCCTAAGTGCTGGGATTATAAAGTTTAAAAATTTTAAGATGGACTCTTGCTAAATTGCCCAGGCTGGCTTCAAACTTGTGATTCTAGTACCTCAGCCTCCCTAGTAGACATCAACATGCCCAGCTAGGAGAGTCTAGATGAGATATGAAGAGAGACTGAAGCAGGACAATGATGGAAAGGCTAGAGTGGAGGGAACACAGAGGCAATATTGAGTGTATGGGTAAAATTGGCAGGACTTGTTGATTCATTGCTGGTGGGGGGTGGGGAGCAGACAGACTAGCCAAAGGCGAATCCTGAGGACTGACAGGCTGGGCTTCTCTTGTACCTCCCTTCCTCTCATCCGCTTCACTCCACTTATATTTCCTTACATTTGTGTCTAGGACACATCAAGCTTATTCCACTTCATAGCCTTTCACTTGCTGTTCTCACTTCCTAGAATCCTCTTCCTCAAACTCATGGCTAACTGCTGCTCCTCTCTTAGGCCTTGCTGTTCTCCACCATGCCACATATCACTAGCTAGACTTATTTGGATATTGTATTGCTGGTTTCTTTGTCTTATTTTTTTCATTGTTAGTAATTTAAACTTTGTGAGTCCAGAGCCCTTATTTGTGTTGTTCATCTCTGTATCTCCATAAGCCCATGACCAAGGACCATGATCTGTAGTAAAGGATCCAATGCACTAGGTTTAATGATTGACTAGAACAAATGAAACAACAGGATATTAAGGCATCTCAGTGGTCAAATGGCAAGTGAGGTGGAATGAACATGTACAAGATCTGGGAGAGCAATATGCTATAGACCAAGGGGCACCAAAGGAATTCAAAGCTTCAGAGGAAAGGATTTGGGAAATAAAAATGTGCAAGTTGTGACCAAGGAGTGGATGGCTGACAGGAAGCAAAGTGTCTAGAGTGGAGGAGACCAAAGGACCATGAGGGGACCATGAGGGGACCTGACTGACAGGGAAAAGGAAAAAATCTGATTGGGTGGAATTGCAATTACTCCAAATGAGAGAGGATTTTTGATGATGCTGGAAATTCCAAATGCTTTTGATAATAGTCCTATCAAGTGGGCTCTGTTATTATCCTTATTTTCAGGTGACGAAAAATGCAGGATAAATGAAAGGATAAAGTAATTTGTCCCAGATCATAAAACTGGTAGGTAATGGGTCCTAGGTTCGGTCAGACAACCTGAGTTTGGGGCCCTCCTTTTGACAACTTGGTCTCAGAACCTCATTACAGCTTAGAACTAATTTTCTTGACTCCTGTTTCCCAGTTTATTTTGGAAAGTAAATAATGAAATAATAAATAACAATAATTATTATTACATAGCTTAGCAACAAAGCTGACCTACTTCTATAGTTTGTTTATTTATTCATTCATCCCCAAATATTCCCTGAGCTCCTACTCTGGCACCATCAGGCAGTGTGTTTATCATTTCACATTCATCATCCTTTTTATGCTCCTGATCACCTTATTATGGCATAATTATACCCAATTATCAAGAAAAAGAACTTTTTACTATCTTCCATAATGCTGAGGATAAACTGAAACCTCCACGAATTCTAGTGGAATTTACTGGATTTGAACATGTTATAAGAATGATTGGCTTGAAGGAAGGTACAGGTACCTGTCCATAGCCTTTATTCACTTAGCACTTTCTTCTTTAATTCTGAAAGTTTTCTCTTTGAACACTACCTATGAGAAAACTGCAAAATTGATTTAAATAGAACAGAAGAAAATGATAGCTCAGCAGGTTTTAGTCCAAAAAATTTACATTTCCCCACCCATCAAATTGTAGAGGGCCAGATGCCAACCTTTTATAGATTTTTTGGTTCCATCAAATTAGTTTCTCTTCTCCCTGCTTGCCAAACATAAGGCAGGTTCTCTTTACCCCAATATAAACTTTATTGTTACAAGCATCGTCAATTCCCTAAAGACACCCTGAAATCATTGTGAACTCAGCAATTCCTATGCCCTGCCTACCCTTTCCAGATTGATCTTGGAAAAGCATCTCATTATCATGACTCCTTTGAGCATCTACAACACCTTCTGGGCTATGTAGGAGGCACTATGCAGATCACTGAAGTTCAAAGCTTTCAAGGACAGGGACAATGTAGCTCAATTCTGTCATAGTGTTACTAGAGCCTTGTATTATATGCCAGTAGGCACATAATACATACTTGTGACTTGCCTATTCATCCCATCAGTCTATGTGGGACAGGATAAAAATGACAAACATTTTGTTTGTCCCAGCTTGGCTTTCTGCCAATAAATCCAGCGCTGTTTTTATCATTGTTCATTTTTTTCTCCTCCCTCTCCCCCTGAGAATAATTCATTGATTGGTGCTATGAGTTGCTTTGAGCCAGAATCAGGAAAAATGGGCCGAGGACTCAAGGTCCCATTCCTACAAACAGTACTGAAGAGTAGTGTGAACTTCCTCTCCCAGAGGCTTCTGGGGAAGGAGTTGGCACTTGGAGGGTGTGGAGGGTTATGGGGGTGATGAAAGGCTTCAGGGAGGAGTTGGGAAGGGAGAAAAGGAGGGGTGGCTGGGGAAGGTCAGGGGTTGAAGGAAAGGAGATGAGTGGCAAACCCTGGGAGACAGGAGGTGTTAAGTAATATGAGAGGAAGGGAATTTCAGCAAGTGTTGCCTTTGACTTTTACCTTCT
The DNA here is from genome assembly GCA_028644305.1 of Xerus rutilus. NCBI lineage: Eukaryota > Metazoa > Chordata > Mammalia > Rodentia > Sciuridae > Xerus > Xerus rutilus. Next base: position 72,538,201 of record CM053403.1, on the reverse strand, counting down.
TTAAGAAACGTGAGTGAAGGTTTGAATTCCTATTGGACTGTCCTCCTTTGACGATGGTACATTCCCAAATGATTTGTGTGGGTCATAGTTTTAACCTAGTCACATATGCAACAAGCATTTATCTAACTTGCCTGGTAGTTCCAAACCTTATGTGACTTGGGGTATAAAAATAAATGACAGGGGCTGGGGTTGTACAGTGGTAGAGAGCCTGCCTAGCCACATATGAGGCCTGGGCTTCGATCCTCAGCAACATATAAAAATAAATAAATCAAATAAAGGTATTATATCCATCTACAACTAAAAATATATTAAAAAATAAATGACAACATCGAGGACACTTGTTTAGCTAAGGGATAAAAAGGTAACACTTGTACATTAGTTAATACCTCAGCATTGTTCATTATATTAAACGGTTTAGATGGGGAACTAGGTAGCACTGGTTAAATATAGGTTATTCCCATCCTCGAAATAAGGAACTCAGAGAAGATTTGAAAGTGGCTATCATCTAGTGATGTAGCAGAGTTAGTTGAGCCCATGTCTGGGGAGAACAATGCTTCTTTTTTCCCTGCAGCCCTAGTCATTGAACCCATGACCTTGTGCATTCTAGGCAAGGGTTCTACCACTGAGCTACTCCCTCGACCCCTAGCCCTTGTTCCCTTTCTGCTTCCTCATGCTATGTATGGCCTGAGAGGCAAAAGAGAACATTAGATCAAGACTATGACGCAGAGGTTCAAATTCTGTGGTGTAGATGGGATTTTTAAGATTAAAAGAAGGAGATGTGACTAGGTTACCTAAGGTTTCCTGATACAGGACCAGGCTAGGTCACAGAGTTTATCCTCTTTCTTGGACATATAGTCACTCTTGGAGGCACATACCTCAGCACTGGGCTAGAGAGCAAACCTAATGGAGAAGAACAGTATCTCTACCAGCTGTAGGTTATAATTTATATCCCTATGCAGTTGAGCAAAACTTCTTTATAAGCAAGAGGATCTGACAGAGCCAGGCTGTAGCTATTCCATGAGGATCTCCTTTATGGGGCAAAGTTTGGCTAAAACCCAGTGAAGGGTTTTGGACTCTCTCCCTTGAGTCTGACTGTTGCTGGTTTAGGCAACAGTCCCTGGTCAGTCGGTGATGGTTCTACTCCCTGAACGTAGATCAAGAAGTGACAAGTTGGTACATGAAGAATTCCTAGAGCTCTTTTCTTCAGAAGAGGACTTGGCACATGCCATGCAGGTGGCCTCATGGAAAATTCTCTAAGGGCTGGACTAGTGAGAGGCAGAGAAGAAAACACAGTGGCTCAGAGGTGGATGGGCAGCCCAGAGCCTATCATGCTGCTATGCTTTAAGAAATAAAAAAATGCATTATCCTTAGTGTTTTCCTAGTCACAATGGAAGATCACTACCTCGTGTTCTTTTATATTTTTTGCCTTTCAAGCAGCACTTATTTTCAGTCATTATTTCCATTTTTCTGTCTCTCTGCTTACAGTGTGTTGCTGCAGATTCCACTTAATAATGGAAGAAAAATATGCTCTTTAACTTTAAATTATTATGGACACAACTAAAAAGTAGCACACATACAAATGTATCATCATGTAGTAGTAACAAATGGCCCTGAAAGAAAGATGCTAGAAACTGCAACCACTGGCCTCACCACTGTGTTACTTTATTTTCTATATTTTAAGTTCATATGAAAAAACACAAATCAATCTGGTCTATAACTCAAAGTGTGACTGCTTTCAAAATTAAAGACAAAACACTTTAAAATTAATATAGGACAAGCGAATGAACAGTTACTACTACATTCAGAGTAATTTAATATAATTCTATTCAATTAAATATTGCTGCAGTAAAGAGGGATTAAAGGCTCTACAGCTGCACTCTAAGTATAGCAATTAATGTGGTTTGAATCCAGGAATCCAAAAACTACTCCATTACATTTCACCAAGTCAAAGGATATAAAGAGCAGTTTTTGCATCATCATCGGATTAATAGAAGATTGTTGGTGTTACATCATTTAAACCGTAGGTCCTAATCCCTATAATAAAGTCAAGTATTACTGTGTTTGCAAAGCAGAACAAGATCCCAGGACTGGGGAGTTTCCAGTTCCCTGGTACTCTTTCATGGAGTTGACACCACCGCGTACTCTGTAGAATGTGCTAATAACATGTCTGACCAAGGACATCAAGGTCAGTGGGGGCCACGCTTAGTGGCACAAAGCCAGCAGACAACCACCTAACCACGGTGGGATTTGAGGGATTCTGGAAAGATATTGACCAAAATAATATTGTCTGTACTCTGTCAGGATGTCTGAAATCTGGCCATCATGGCTACAGATCTTAAGGCTTTCGCGGACTTCCTGATCTGTCTGTTGCCAAAGACACATGTTCTTTTCAAGGCATTAGACTTGGAGTTCTGGTCATTGTCACTAGATATTTGGAGACTCAGTTAAGCAAGAACAACCCAAAGATGTGATAACATTAACACTCCTGGCAGTTAACCATTTTCCATAATCATATTTTTAAAATTTTTTTAGTTGTAAATGGACACAATACCTTTATTTATTTATTTTTATGTGGTGCTGAGGATTGAACCCAGTGTCTCACACGTGCAAGGCAAGCGCTTTACCACTGAGCCACAACCTCAGCCCTCCATAATCATATTTTTAAAAACTACTTCCTAGTTGAATGCAACAGCTACCACATTTAGCAAGATATAAATGAATGGCATGATACTTTACAGTAAGATTTCTTATCAATTGTAGTTTTCTTTAGGATTGGCTCCCATAATTATAGTGAAATTTTTTTCTTCATATTGCACCACCTGGAAGCTGTATTTCTGAACCAACTTTTATGTAATTGCTTTTCTTGGTAGAGGGAGAATTTTTTATTTTTTCATTTCTAGCTCCACTTAGGCTTAGAACTCATTCTCCCTTGGCACCTTCTATTCATTTTCACAAGCTTAATGGCCAAGTTCCAGTGTCCTCTCTTCTTTCTCTGCCCCTTTGACTTTTCTTGCCCTAAATAATGAAGAAATCAAGATAATTATGTACCACATTTGGTCCTGTGAAACCAAGTGCCTATTCATCCTAATGATCAACTTGCTTTGTGTGTCACATTCATGCTACACTCTGCTGCTCCCCAAACCCTCGAGGAAATAGTCGACTGAGATGAACACCCATCCATCAAAACATCTGCCTCAAATCTCAGGCCAACTTCATTTCTCACGTCTTTCCTTTGAATGATTGAAAAGAGACTTGGAAGAGGATACAATGGCATGTTTTTTCTTTTTCTTTAAACACACTTGTAGGACTTCTAGTAGGGATTTGATGCCAGCTTAATTCTGAAATTTGCCTTGACTCCTTTTGGAAGGCACACAAAGAAACACAGAGAATTTTTTAAGGAGCACATAACTTGCATACAGTGAAACCAGGAAACAGAAAACCTGCTAGCTTCATTTAACAGTAAGAGCTTTTAAGAGTAGCCAAGGAGTTGCATCTCAGAAATCTCCAGAAAATCACTCCTTCAGAAAGGAAATGTTCCACCCAACATTGAACTGCTGCAAGCAAGGGTTAGATCAAAGAATCTAGAAGGATAGGAAGGATGAGAAGAAAGCGGGGCAAGGCGCCAGGGGATCTGGAGTGGTAGAGCTTGGAAAACATCAACAAAATGCACCATCAAAATCACAGAGTTCACCTTGGGAGGCCAGTTCTATCCTCTGGTTACAGTAACTGGTGAATGAAGGAGGGGAGTGTGGGGCTGCCTTGAGAAGTTACCTTGAACTAGTGTGAGTTCAGAGAGGCACATGTCTACACCACATATCAAATGTATAGTGTTCACTCACAAAATCTTCTAGCATGTGGGAAAGAACAGCAAGACATTTCTACAAAGAAAAGTTTTAAGGAAAAGTTACCATAGTGCAGATGGAAATTCTAATCAAATAATCTATTATGGATTAAAAACAATTTATGAATCCCAAATATGAAAACCAAGACAAACAAAATCAGGGAGAAGAATAAAAGAAAACAGAAGGTAATGGTAGAACTCAGGAAAGAAATCATGGGAAAAAATTACAGAGATTAAAAAAAAATTAGAAAGCTCTCAAAGGAGATTAGACACCATGGAGACCATAGTAAAGGACATAGAGAATAGAAATGAAGAAAAAAATCAAAATGGAAAAGAAATAAAGAGAGAGGATTACAGACAAAGCATAGCTCATATATGCTTAATTGAAATTTCAAAGAAAACCAAAAGCAAGAGAGAGAGTGAATATTTTCACATGTAAGTAAAGAATACTCATGACAGAAAGCACCAGAGTTGGCCCCTGGTATATCCATCCAGAGTCACATTTTGGTAAAATTGATGTCTTTGAAGACATAGAACAAATTATTTTAGGGATCCTTTAAAAAAGCAGAGAAGCAATCGAATGAACTTTTTTTTTTTTTTTTGGTACTGGCAATTAAATCAGTGGCACTCCTCCACTTAGTGCCTTTCTTTTTTATTTTGAGAAAGGGTCTCACTAAGTTGCTGAGGCTGGCCTTGAACTTGTGGTACTACTGAGTAGCTGGAATTACAGGTGTGTACTGCACTGGACTATAAACTTATTTTTAAGGAAAAGAAAATCAGGATCGCGGCAGACACAGAAACAACCATACCAAAAGACAGTGAAGAATAGCCACAGTATGTGCAGGAACAGAATTTTCTAGAAATTTTCTAGAAAAAGTCTAGAATTTTGTAATTGTCACAACCTCACTTTAAGTAAAAATGGAAAACATTTTGCTTTGATGCTATGTTTATAGAACTGGATTAATCAAAGTTCTTTTTATAGTCTTATCATTGTTCAATGCATTGTCTTATTTTATAGATATATGTATGTATACACATGTGTATATATTTGTATGTATGCATAAAGAGTATAATTTGCATGCATGCTTCTATGTAGGTGTTTAGATGTTATTAATGTAGTAACATGATAAACTCATGAATCTAACCATGAGAACAAGAACATTAAGTAATTTGTATACTTATGGGTTTCTCCATCATGCCACATCTTTATTTCCCTGTAACAGGAATAAGGAATACCTTTAATAGTGTGTGTGTGTGTGTGTGTGTGTGCATGCATGCAGGCGTGCATGTGTGCATATTTAGTCCTAAAATATTCTTTGGTTTTTAAATTTTTAATTTTGTGGGAAAAGTATTTTGCTATATGTGACCCCTGAGATGTCAAATCTAATACTCCATGAACTGTAAGTGGCACAATTGTTCTGTAGATCATTGTATTGGCAGACAGAAAGAAGTTACTTGACCAGAGGAATTTGAAATAAAGCTCTGGTGCCAGTTATTGAGTTGTTATTCACTGGAAGGGGAAAGAGACAGCTTTTAGGTTACTATGGCAGTAGAAACTGCCAGAAAAAGCTACTGTCCCCTATGGCTCACAGAACAAAGAAAACTAAGGGACAAACTTAGAAATGGGATTCTGTGGGACCTCTGAGGAGGAGGCATGCCCAGTTGGCGCTGGTGTCTCTGAGTCCGGAGGAGGGGACTCAAGACCTGGGGCTACAACCTGGCCTCTGAGGAGTTGGTGGGTATCTCTGGGGAGGGGGATTACCAAAGTAGTCTGCAAGGGATGGAAAAATGACAAGCTGCCTTTAGCTACTGCTGCAGAAATGAGCTGCCACTGCTGTTGTAGGGAAAGGCTGCTAGGGGTGGAATCAAAGGGAACAGCCCGGCAGCCAACAGGAGGAGCCAGTCCTATTTCCTCTGGCACTGCAGCCTCCTCTGTTGACAAACTTTCCATGGGGCCAACTGGCAAAGCCTAAGTATGATTTGCAGTCTCCCTCCCTATATCACAAAGCACATTATGGAAGAGTGAATTTGGAGCTGAGAGGCAATATCTTAATAACTGGAATAATCACTAATAAAGAAGAGTTTGGACAAGGAAGCTGAGATTTCTGAGATGTTACATGAAAAAGTGTATTTTGTAATAGATAAAATATGATACATGGCTGATTGGTTCATATTGTTGGACTTAGCTATAAAACATTCATTTTGATTGCTATATAAAATTCCATTGTGGGAGTATACCTCAATTTATCTATTCCTTTGTTGAAAAGCTTTTGGATTATTTCCAGTTTTTGTTACAGTAATAATGCAATTATGAATATTCTTGGTCATGTCCTCTCATATATTTGTTAATATTTTCTTTTGAATATAAATGTAGATGTGGAATTGCTGGCTCACAGGGTTTATAAATGTTGATCTTTAAAATATGTTACAAAATTATTTTTCCATAATAGTTGCACCAATTTATATGGCAACCTACAATTGATAGAATCTGTTGAAGGCTTTCTTTCCAGGGTTTGGCATTATTAGATCACTTTGGACATGTAAGAACATAGGGAACATTGTTCATGAACATGGAACCCAATGGAAAGTTTCTCCTCTGAGGAAACTTCAAAAGGACATACTCCAGCAAATTGCTGGGGCAGTTTTGGCAAAGGACTGACTGAGAACTCCAGCTTCATATGTCTGATCGTCTCCATGGCATCTTTCTCTAGATGTCTTTCAAACATTTCAAACTTAACCAATTTGAAATTAAATTCCTGATAATCCCACTAAGTCTGTCCCCTGGTTCTTTCTCATTTCAGTTAATACCAATTTTTATCTCCCAAGTAGCTAAGATGAAAAAACTGGGAATCCCCTGGAGTGTCCTTTAAGAGTCACAATCCAATCCAATGAGTCACAATCCAATCACTTTTCATGAACTTCACAATACAATGGATCAAGTCACCATCATTTTCCACCTGGATTATGATGACAACCTCCTAACCATAGTCCATGATTCTTTCTTTCTGGCCCATCAGTCTTGTTCTCCATCTAGTAACTGAGGTGATCCTTTAAAAATGTAAGCCATGCCTCAGACAAGGGGTTGATATCCACAACATATAAGGAACTCAAGCCTCAACAGTAAAATACAGACCAAAACAAAGAGCCAATTAAAAAAAATGGCTAAAGATACATGAAAAAATTTTTAGCATCATTAATCATCAGGGAAATGAGGATCAAAATCACAATGAAGTATTACCTGACCCCAGTAAGAATGGTTAATATCAAAGAGACTAAAGATGACAAGTGTTGTTGAGGATGTGGACAAAAGGAAGCCCCGTACACTATCGGTAGAAATGTAAATTAGCAGGGCCATTAAGGAAAATGGTATGGAAGTTCCTCAAAAAACTAGTAGAACTGTCATATGATCAAGAAACCCACTACAATGCGTGTGTATGAAATCAGGATGTCAAGGAGACATCTGCACACCCATGTTCATTAAGGCACTCTTCACAACAACCCAGAAATAGAGTTAGCTGAGCATCCATCAACTAATGAATGGATAAAGAAAAAGTGGTTCATATACACAATGGAATACTATCCAGCCATTAAAAAGAATGAAAAACTGTCATTTGCAGCAACACGAATGGAACTAGAGATCATTATATTAAGTGAAATAAACCAGGTGCAGAAAAACAACTACACTCTGCATAGAATACTCCTCTTAGCTGTCTGAACACCTCAGTCTCTCTTCAAGTCTTAATGTGAATGTCACATTCTCAGTGGACTTCCCCGATTACCCTGATTTAAACTGGAAGCCTTGTTCACCCTTCTATGTCTTATTCAGTGTTATTCTATATTCACACTTCAATGCTTTAGTGTTTTCTAAAGTACTTATTCCATCCAATATTCAAGTATCATATTTCATCAAACCTAAGAAACCATCAGTTATAGAAAACACTATCATTTTATACACCACTAAGAGATCAATTAAAATTGCTGCCAATAAGACTGACATATTGCTTTCTTATCACTTTGAAATTATTTGATACTCATTGAAACAGCTATTTTAGATTTATCTCAACATTGATTTTTATTTGATGTCACTATTGTGCAAACCCAAGAGGAAAATATCAGCAAAATAAATTGCTTAAGATATTACTAAAAATTCATCATGTTTGGGATTCACTGTTCTAGATCATGAGGCTTGGTTTTGTTGACTTGGGTGTTTCTCCACCTGCCACCAAGCATGGTGTCATCAAGAGCTGTAGTGATGCAGCCTTTTCCAAGAGTACTCTGCTGATGTCTCCAGGATTTTCTCCAAGCTGCTGACATCACTCTACAAGTTCTGATGTCCATTTATAGGTCTTGTGTCTTGCATATCTGTCTCTTGACTAGTACCCAGCCAACAGCACTAAAAGACACATACAAGTCTCTGAGTTCTTAAGATGTGCAAAAATATATACCTCAGAATGCATGGATTAGGGAATTTGGTTACTTGTTTATTGCTTGTCTCCCTATATGAAAATGTAAACTTAAAAAGGGCAGGATTTTTGTTTGTTTTGGTCACTGTTATAGCCCCAGTGCCTAGTACAATCACATAGTGGTAGCATGTAGTTGTAGCACATAGTTGTACATTTATTCTGCTGTGCTAATAATCCTTCAGTTAGAATAATGAATCATCTTTCTATTAGGTTCCTCATAACCTCTGTGAAACTATGTTGAATGAGTAGATGAATGAATGAATGAATCCTTCTTGCCCTGAGTTCCTTTTTCCTTTTTAAAATTTGAGAAAACATAGGACTCTTTCTTTAGTCCTCTATGGGATCTGATTCTGAATTAGACAGTTTCCATTCATGTTTTTTAAAATAGATAAAAGGAGTTGGAAAAATTGTAGTAATGCTGATGGGTGGATGAAAGTACTGCTCTGTGAAATTGCACACCTTTGATAACATTCTATCTGAGAACACACTACTGCTTAAGTGAGGAGACCAAAACCAGTTATAAATAGAAACTGTCAATCATCAGAGCTGTGAAAAAAGGAGAATTATTGCTCAGGTGAATCACTGGAAATTTTCTTATGTCAGAAGACAGCAAACGAAACTGACTTGGTGTGATGTCTTCTGACTTGATTTCATTGTTAAACTATCACCTACTCAAAATGGCACTTATCCTACAAAGATAGGGGGGCAATGTTTAGCCTGACTCTTTTAATTGCTACTTTTGGTAGATTCAATTAGTGTTTATGAAGAACCCACAGGTATGATACATTAGAAAATTATAGAATAAAGAAAACATAACAAGACCAGCATGCTTAGAGGGAAGATCATTTCAAATCCATTATTCACATTTCCATCTACTGGGATCAGCTCTTTCTGTAAAAGGTACATGGGACCTAATCTAGGACATAATAAAACTTAATTCTGAACTTGAAATGCAAAAAATTTCATTTTGTAGTGTAATTGCACAAAGTTAATAATGACTTTTCATTTTTATTTTTCAAATAAATGACCCTTAAAAAGATTTAACTTTTGGCAATTGTATCATTGGTTATAACTGAATTTTCAGTGTCCACCTGAAGTTTAGAGCCACATGTTGGCTCTAAAAGGGTTGAGACAAGAGGAGGTTGATCTTCTAAAGGGTTGAGATAAGAGGAGGTTGATCTTCTAAAGGAATATGAGAAGATTACATTTTACATTCTGTCACCTTCAATATTTCTGTCACCTGAAATAGTTAAATTAATAATAATAAAAAAGAACACTTGTAGCATTTCTAGCATGTTCACTATTTACAAAACTCTTCCATTCCCTCTGGTTTATTTTCAGCTTCAAAAAGTGTGATTCCTTTCAGCCCAAGGAATGGATGATGACATCAATTACATTTCATGCCCTTTAGGGAAATAGAAATTATCATTTTCTTGGCTGTGCTCTGTATGACTAAGAAAAGTAAGTAGAGCGTCAATAACTCGGAAATCAGCAAGTACTGACTAAATTCTTAGAATATGTGCCTAGTCCACTGTTAAATATTGGAGTGGAGGGTGAAATTAGGAACAGGCACAAGGATTATGTGTCTGTATCTGTCCCTCTATATATCTTTACAGTCCTTTACTATTGCATTTAACCATCACAGCCATTTCCCAATTCCTATGTATACAATGTATTGTGATTATATTGCATGCTTGCTTAGAGCAAGCAGTGTCCACCTGAAGTTTGGAACCACATGTATTCTGTTGATTCCTGCTGACAAGGGTTGAAATAACAGGAGTAAAATAATTTGTCATTATCATTATTATTGTTGGTGTTATTATTACTACTACTACTACTACTTAATCTAAATCAAAGTTTTGGTCTCCTAAAAGTGTGTGCTATCTTAAGTGTCCCCCAAAGGTCTATATGTGCTAAAGGCTTGGTCACCAGCCCATGGCACTATTAGAAGAAGGAGGAAGCATTAGGAGGTGGTACTTAGTGGGAGGAAGTTAGGTCACTGAGACATGCTCTCAAAGGGGATATTTGGACCCCACACACTTCCTTTCTCTTTTTGCTTCCCATTGACTATGAGGTGAGCAGTCCTCCTCTGTTCCCATCATCATGCACTGGGCTACTACATGTCCCAAACAACAGGGCCAAGCAACTATGGGCTGAAACCTCCAAAACTTAGCTGAAAATATACCTTTTCTCCTTTTGATTTATCTCAGGTATCTGTTACAGCAATAGAAATCTAACAGTGTGTTCATATTTATCACCATAACATCTTTGTTTACACATTTAACTTTTCTCACTTGATTTGTCCTCATTTTGCCTTAAAAGTGCCAATATTTAGAATGCATCATATTTCCATTTCCAAAAGTCTAAACTGGTATTTAATAAGTTTTTAATGAAGAGTAAGTCTGTTAATACAACTAAATTTTCAAACAGTGAAGTAAGTTGAAAATGCCTTGGAAATTTGAGGGGAAATGAGTGATCATAATTAACTTTGAACTAATGTGAACAGCCTTTACAATGGCATGCTGTCTCATTACTATATTTTTATAGATGACTGAATCTAACAAAAGTTTAGAGACCCATCCCAAATTACAGAGTAGCAAGAAATATGTGCCTGTAAAAATACTTTATGCATATTCTGAGGACAAGTAAGTTATCTTCTTTTGCCCTGGGTTGGTAAGAGAATCTGAAGGCCACCCCAGAAGGTTGAAGATAAAGAGATTGATGGCTTCTTCCTGGCCCACCTTGTGTATGTGGGAAAGGAACAGAATCTGGAGCTGGCCAAGAACCCTTCCATATTCTTAACTAATTTTATACATCATTCTTTAATAATTAATCTTTGTGTTATTTTTTATAATGAATCTTCATATTATTCTTTAACAATGAATCTTTGTGTCTACTGACTTTGTTCTTTGTTACACATTACAAAAGACAGAGTTTGACAAAGGTACAAACACCCCCAAAATCTTCCCTTATTTTTTGTTAAAATTTCAAAATCCAACATGTAAAAGTATAATGCTGTACTAATATCATGGAGTTAAATACTTCCCCCTGGGATCACATTTACAATTATGAAAGCATATAGTGAGAAAATAGATCCATTATAAAGAATTGCACTTTATAGCATTTTCTCATCTATTCAGTTATTGAGGTATGCAAGAGTATTTGGAGTATAATTGAAAGCATGATCCATTATTCTAATTTAGTGGTTCTTTGCATGGCAGAATAAAATTAGCAGTGTCACTAAATAACTAACATGAAATGACAGCTTAACAAAAGACCTGGGGATCCAAAATCTGTGTATGATGTTACAGGAACAGTCCTGGTTTTATGTTTCTACTCCATAGTCTATTTCAAACCTGCATTTCTGAAAATTAGATTTCAAGTTGTCCATAAACATGAGATATTGAAAATAGAACCCAAGGGCAGAGAGGCATGTCCAGAGGTACAAAAACACTCTTGCATGACTTGGAGGAACAGTTCTGCAGTATTGTATGTCCTCCATGCACATCACACTGACCTAGTGAGGGTCTTTCTTTGCTCTGCATTTATAAACTTTTGCAGCTAACAAAGTCAACCCCTTGTGATGGAAGTGACCCATTGAAGAAACAACAAACACATTTATTACTGTGAATGAATGTATCAACAAGGATTAATTCGAGATAATGTCTGAATATGTTTAAAAAGAATCACCCATAGTTCTAAATAGGGCTCTGTGGCCAAGTAATGTAACTCATAAATTCAGTTATGGTCTCTCACTTTCAGAAAGTTTTGCATATTAAGAATATAGGTGATTCAATAAACAAAAGGGGGTAGGAGGATATTACCTAAGATCAAATGCCTAACACATGTAAATCCAAGTTATTGAGTTCATGTCATACCTATTTTTAGGCCTAATAGCCTGAAAATGTATGTTATACCATTTCAGGAAGATTTAGTTATCATATTACTCTTCACTTTCAGCCTGTCCCAGAATCATGAGGAGACTCCCTAGATGCCTATATTATCTATTTCCTCCTCATTCCCAGTGCTGACTTTTCCTCTTTAATGATGCCATTTGGGTAATATCTGTCATTTTATTCACAGCTCAGAGTCTGCATGACTTCATTTATGTTACAAGGTGTAGGAGAGGTTTGGTGACCCTCATTTAAAAGAGTGACACAATTTCAAGTGGTGCAAGCAACCCATTCTGTAGTTCTCAATAAACAGAATGAAAGGTAATATTCTTATCTCACTTATTGAAATGAAAATCACACTAGGCATGCATAGAATGTATAATTCATCACTTCTCCATTCACCTTCTGTTCCAAATGATCTTTGTCACAACTTCCCTCTTTCAAAAGAAAATAATCTGACTCATTATGTTTCTAATATACACACCACCATATTTCTCCCAGATTACTACACATCCACAAGTTACTGAAGAAAATGTTGAACCTTTCAGAATTTTACAAGACATTTTAATCAATGTCACAGCTCATTAACACTGAATAGGAACCCTTAAAGTAGGTCATATTCTACAAGAAAATAAATAGCAAGGACAGAGGCAGAAGAATACCAGAAGGCATTTGGACTTTTGTTTCCTACAGAATTATACCCCAGGAAATGGGAAGGGGAGTAGAGAAGGAGATTTTCCTAAATGTAGATTTGTTATCGAAAGCTCAGTCCTTGTCCCCAATACCAATTTAATCAGGAGAACAGTTTTGAGAAAAAGGAAAAAGAAGGTTTATGCTTTGCTGGCAAAGGAGAAGTGCAGGGGACTTCTGTCCCAGAGGCTGTGCTTCTTCCCATGAGGGAGAACAGAGGGCTTTTAAAGAAAACTCTTCAGAGCTGGGGTTGTAGCTCAGTGGTAGAGAGCTTGCCTAGCATATGTGTGGCACTGGGTTCGATCCTTAGCAGCACATAAAAATAAATAAATAAAATAAAGATATTGTGTCCACCTACAACTAAAAAGAAAGAAAGAAAGAAAAAAGAAAAAACAACAACTCTTCACAGGCTACACTCCATGTGTGTGCTGACAGGAGGTCCTAGGTGCACTTGATGGTGTGTTGAAATTCACTTGTTAATCTAGGAGATAGTCACTCCCTATATCTTCCAGTGATATCTCCTTCCTATGGTGGGTGTGAGCTCAAGAACAGATAACTCAAGGTAATCTCCCCCCCACCCCCCGCCCCGACCCCAGGTTAGGGAGAGGGAGAAGAAGAAATGAAAAATGTCCCTTCTAAAATAAGAAGCAAGGGCTATATTCAAATCATGAAGTAGATCACTGTTACAGGTTCTAGGGAGCAGATCCTCATAGACCAATTGCTATAATAGCCCATCATATGATTTCTGGAGTATATAGGTATGATATTGTGATTTTAGCAGATCACGAAAACTGTTTCCTCCGTTCCCAGCCCCACTCTTCCTTCCTTGAAATCCCAACTCAGCGGCAGTTGAAAAATTAACTTTGGAGCAGTAGGTCTGATGCCTCAGATCACATAAATTTCTGAACCAAGCAAGCCTGGTTCCCTGCAACCAACACACAGGAGGAGTGAAAAAATAAACTTTGTAGCCATTCTCCATTACACTCTAGTTGCATGATTTTATTTAAGGGCCTTAATCTCTCCAAGCCTTTGTATAATGGGCATAACTATTCTTAGCTTACACAAAGGATGTCAGGAATTAGGCAGATGTGAAATACTATCTAATAAAGTTTTTGCTTTAAGATGGTGCTCAAAAAATTCTAGGTGCTCTTCTTTAGTGTTCAGATAGACCAGTTGCTGTAATAGTTCACTCCAAATGAGAGTGAATGGTTCAACCCTGTTCTCCTTATGCTCAGCATGCCTAACAAATTGCCTCTCAAAACTATGAAAAGGAGGAAATGCTTCCATCCATCTCAATCCAAATTGGGTTTAAGGACAGAGAACAATAATGCACCTGGGGCTACTCATCTATCTAGGAGCAAAGTGCCAGCATGTTCCCGATATCAGATAGCCTTCTTGATTGCAAGTAACAGAAACCAACTTCAGGAATTTATTAGAAATACTCTAGATTGCTTACAGAACTAGAAGGAAGATGGGCAACCAGGCTTGGGAAATATGGGAAATAAGAGAGCTAGGTGAAGGAACCAGCTCTGAAATTGTGCCACTGGATATCGCTGGAGGTGGCACCTCCCTGCTACCATCAAGCTCCACTGCCACAGGTCGCCTGATGCTGTCTTGCAGTGGATGCATCCTCTCTAGACCCCCCCACCCCGCCCGCTTAATGCTTCTGCCATGGATAATTTCTAACGAGGCTTGAATTCTTGATACATTCCCTTTGGATTCAGATTTTTGGTTCTGAAAATGGCAACTGACATCTGCTTCCCTTCAGTGGCTTTCACAGTAATAAGTTGCCAAGTGTAGAAATACTAGTTTTAAGGAGACCTCCCTGAATAGGAGAAAACTGCAGGTATTACTGTCTCCTCTAGAGATGAAAGGTCATCAGTATTTAGATAGCCAGCTCTCTCTGAGCTCTCCGACTAGAATGACCACTTCTGTTCTCTCCCTTGTTCCCAAGTCTAGACAGGTGGGACTTGTGAACAATCCTCTTTTTATCTGAGTATAGTGATTCTCAAATTTGCTTAGGTGGCAGCACACCTGGGTGTCAACTCTGAGCAGATAAAACGCTTCAGGGTAGGTATAACATCTGTTTAGTTCAGAATGGTACCTTCAGTTTCTAATGTAGTACTAAGCAAAGAGCAGTACATATTTGTTGAACAATATACTGACTTGAAACACAACTTGCAGTTTTTCAATGATATTATTATGAAGGGCACATTAAACAAGTACAACTCTTAGGATGTATTCAAATGCAACTTAAGTTTTATCTTCTGATTATTATTTACTTATTAGAAGAATTTTTTTTCCTTTTCTATTGGATAAAATCTCTGGCAGAGCTGGGTGTGGTGGCGCATGCCTGTAATCCCAGCACTTTGGGAGGCTGAGATGGGAGAATTGTGAGTTCAAAGCCAGCCTCAGCAACAGCAAGGTGCTAAGCAACTCAGTGAGACCCTGTCTCTACATAAAACACAAAATAGGGCTGGGGATGTGGCTCAGTGGTTGAGTGCCCCTGCGTTCAATCCTTGGTACCAAAAAAAAAAAAAAAAAAAAAAAAAAAATCTCTGGCAAGCTCATTGCCTATCCTGGTCACTTTTAATGTAGGAGCCAATCCTTATTTAGTTTGAAAAACATAATCCTGATTCATAAATAAGAACATCTGACCCAATAGTAGTCAATATTTCAGATTTTATTTTAAGATACAATGTCCAACCTCACCAAGGTCTATAGTACAGCCGTAAATAAAGGACACCACTGGTGAGAAGCAGCAGGAGCTGGAATTGAGTGAGACAGCATCTCCTTCAGGTGTGGCTGGTTTAGGCTACCTCATTTTTCTGGGTATAAATAAGAAACTCTCACTTTTTCAGGTGTATTTATGCTGTGGTCACTTACTTTTTTCTGTCCTCAGAAATGCTCTGTTACCTCTTAATGATGGAGAGTTTTAAGGGACAATTACAGACAAATTAAAAGGCTGGCCAATTGGGGAGTGGCCATGGCACTAATCAGAAATAAGTCTAAAAGTTATTTTTATCTTCACTTTGGAAATATACCAATAGTTAACTCAGGTTTTCCAATACAACTCTTAGTTAACTAGTGAAATAAAAATTTTCCCTGTTTCTACCAAAGTAGACAATACCCTAAAGTAGAAATGAACATCCTGCTGGCATATTTCAGTATTGAATATGGAAGAAGTGACTAAAAATGAACAGAATTAAGACAAGTTTCTAAGTCAGTGTCTACTAGCTTTATGTCTCTACTTCAGAAAAGGTCTCAGATTACAGGAGGGCCGGTACAGAAGCTGCAGAAATACCTGCATCTATGACGTTACAAAGACTGTGGTCACTTTACTTTCAGCTCTGGAGGATCATGTGAACCCTCTTCTTTTTTTTTTTAGTTTTTTTTTAGTTGTAAATGGACACATTACCTTTATTTTATCTATCTATCTACCTATCTATCTACCTATCTATCTATCTATCTATCTATTTATTTTTATGTGGTGCTGAGGATTGAACCCAGTGCCTCACACACGCTAGGCAAGTGCTCTACCACTGAGCCACAACCCCAGGCCGTAACCTTCTTTTGATAGCATTCCTCAAGTGACTTACTCCTGGAGGATTTGCCATTTTTGAAATATCTCACTTCAGAAAGAACAAAGACTCTGCTTCCATAGCCCTCTATGTTTTTGCACCTAGATGATTAAGAAAGGCAATATCTCTGCCGTTCACAAGTACAAAGCAACATACCAAAGTAGACTAGGAGCTTAATCAAACATTAACTGGGATAAACAGTTTTGGTTTTGTTCCTTTTCTCCTTCCTTATCTTTTCTTGCCTTTTGTATATTCTTCTGTAGAAATGTAAAGCTCTCAGCACCACAGGTCCGAAATATAACACTGAGCCAAGAGTGACATACTCATGTTCAAAAATATGCCACCCCAAATTCAGAGTGAAGAGAAATGATCATTGGGCTCTTCCATCTAATATGAGACTAGGTCTCCCATCCCTCTCCTCTCCTGGAGGCACCAGCATCATAACCTCATGGGGTTGGGTACAAGCACTGCTATGTCTGAGGCTTTTCTTTCAGTTTCTATGATTATTTTTTTGTAGTCATTCTGGTTTGGATAGATTTTCCTTTATTTGCTAGCTGAAACCAGTGGTAAGATTTTTCTCATAATAATCCCTTGCAGACAACCATCCCCTTCGTGGAAGAAAAGAGAACAGTTATATTTTGATCCATCAGACTGCTCTCATAAAGAAATTAAGCAAATGCAGCCTGTGTGTATAATGTTTTCCCTGTTTCGTGCTCTTGAAAAACTCATTGTTAGTTGTATTTTTTTTTTCCGGTAATAGGGATTGAACTCAGGGGTTCTCGACCACTGAGCCACATCCCCAGCCTTATTTTGTGTTTTATGTAGAGACAGGGTCTCACTGAGTTGCTTAGCACCTTGCCGTAGCTAAGGCTGGCTTTGAACTCAAGATTCTTCTGTCTCAGCCTCCCAAAGTGCTGCGATTACAGGTGTGCGCCACCACGCCTGGCTTCATTGTTAGTTTTAAGTGCCTGCCCAGATGAAGAATGTGAAGGAAAAGAACTATACCACAAGGTTAAGCAGCAGAAGAGCAGATTTTTCAATTCTGCTAATGAAAGGTCTGAGGACATCAGTTGAACCTTGTGGAAGTAACAGCTGAGCTATCATTGTTTCATAGTGTTCCCATCAACTAGAGTCCAGGTTATGGGAAGGAAGGAGGGAAGGAAGAAAGGAAGGGAGAGAGGGAGGAAGAAAATAGCTTTCTGAAACTGCAAAAGAAATGATAAAAGAGGTTGTTTCCCACACCTTCTAATTGAAATTATTCTAATTTTTAACTTAAAAATACATACACTTAAGTAATTTTTACATAGTATAGGTTAAGTAAAAATATAAATATATTAAAATGAAAAGAACAAGTTCCAGTCTCAAACTTACCCAACCCCATGATGTGTGGCAGTACCTACCTACTGGACACCTTAATGTAGGAGGGAAGGTACAGAGTTCTACCTGTTCCTCTCCTAACCTAATGACCAGACCTGTTCCATCTAGTACTTCCTAACCTGGCATCCTTAGATCTGCCTCATTCTAGGCCATTGCCATTTGGCCCCAACTACTAACTTCCTCCAGGGCCTTTCCAGCTAGAAATCTATTTTCTTCCTTATCTGGTCCACTTTACTTTTCAATTTCCTGTAAGCCTCAGAGCAAAGTCTTTCAGTTTTCCCCTTTTCCAAAAAGCGTGAGTTTTCTCCATTACTCTGTTTAAAACTTGTGTATAGTTGAGGAATAGTCATCCCCTAGCTTTCAATAATAGACTAAAACAGTATCTCTTGAAAAGCAAGCACAATCTGTCCCTCATATCTGCGGGTTCTGCATCTGTAGATCAGCCAACTGCACGTTGAAAATATTTGGGAAAAAAAATCACATCCATATTGAATATGTACAGATACTTTTCTTGCCATTATTTTATAAATTATATAGTATCACAACTATTTACATAATATTTACATTGTATGAGGTAATATAACTAATAGAGGGATTATTGAAATTGTTGAGGAGGATATACAGAGATTATATGCAAATACTATGCCACTTTATAGAAAGAACTTGAGCATCCATGGATTTTGTTATCAGTGAGTGGTGCTCAAGCCAGTGCCCTGCAGATATAAAGGGATGACTGCTGGGTACAAGTAATCACTCACATTAATTAAATGCTTGCTATGTTCCAAAGGTGTACCCAGGTGAAAGCCAGAACAGAGTCCAAACCCCAGTGAGCATTGCATGTGAATGTTCTTCACAATGGTTGTTGTTGCTGTTACTGCTACCCAGGAACTGTGTAAACTTTCTGTTCCTTATAGCAACATTCATCAGGAAGGTGAAAAAGGAGACCTGGAATGGAGAATACTAAATAAAGGCCCCATGAAGGTAGTATTTTGTTCACCGCTGTATTCTCATAAAGAGTACCCGACACTCAAGATGCCTTTCATAAATATTGGTTTAATAGATTAATTATGGTGAATCTTTGCTTTTATTAAATATAACTAATACGATTCCCCTACTTTCAGTTCTGAACAAGACAATCCATCAAGAGTAGCTTTTAGTATAGAACAAAATGAGTTTGTTTGCCAGTAAGAACAAGTATTTTATACAGAAGAAATAGAAACAATATTTGAGGTAACACTTCAATCTTGACTTAAGTAAGGTTGTGAAAAAAACAATCACAGAAGGCTCTAACACAGAGTTTTACAACCCTGGCCACTTTGATATTTGGGGCTTACTTAGAAACAAATTTAGCCAAGGAAGTAAAAGACTTATACATTGAAAACTGCATAAAACAGATGAAAGATATTCCATGTTCATGGATTAGAAAAATTAATATTACTAAAATGTCCACACTACTCAAAGTGATCTATGGAGTTAATGCAGTACCTATAAAAATCCCAATTTTTATAAAAATAGAAAAAAATTCCTGAAGTTCATTCAGAACCACGCACACACAACCCCTCCAAATTTTCAAAGCATCTCACAGGAATAGACATCCACAGACTGAAAGTGAAAGGATGGGAAAAAACCCGTATCACACACATGGACCGCATAAACAAGCAGGAGTTTCCATCCTCATATCAGATAAAGTGGACTTCAAACCAAAGCTGGTGAAAAGGGATAAAGAAAGACATTTCATACTTCTTAAGGGAATCATACATCAACAAGACATAACAATCATAAGTATCTATGCCCCAAACAATGGGGCATCTACGTATATCAAACAAATCCTTCTCAACTACAATAATCTAACAGACCACAACACAATAATACTTGGTGACTTTAACACATCTTTCTCACTACTGGATAGGTCTCCAAACAAAAACTAAACAAAGAAACCATAGAACTCAATAAAACAATCAATAATTTAGACTTATCAGACATATATAGTGTTCCATCCATCAACGAGCAAATACACTTTTTTCTCAGCAGCACATAGATCTTTTTCCAAAACAGATTATATGTTTTGTCACAAAGTAAGTCTTAGAAATATAAAAAATTAGAGGTACTATCCTGTATCCTATCTGACCATAATGGAATAAAATTAGAAATCAACAACAGATTAAAAAATAGAAACTACTCCAACACCTGGAAACTAAATAATATGCTATTGAATGACACATAGATAACAGAAGACATCAGGGAAGAGATAAAAAAAATTCTTAGAGGTAAATGAAAACTCCAATGCAACATATCAAAATCTCTGGGACACCACAAAGGCCCTGCTAAGTGGAAAATTCATTGCATTAAGCTCATTTATTCAAAGAAGAAAAAGTCAACAAATAAATGACTTGACTTTACATTTCAAAGCTCTAGAAAAAGAACAAACCAACACCAAAAGAAGTAGAAGACAGGAAATAATTAAAATCAGGGCAGAAATCAATGAAATTGAAACAAAAGAAACAATTCAAAAAATTGACAAAACAAAAAGTTGGTTCTTTGAAAAAATAAAAAAAAATTGACAAACCCTTAGCCACCCTAATGAAAACAAGGAGAGAGAAAACCCAAATTACTAAAATTTGTGATGAAAAAGGAAATATCACAACAGACACTACTGAAATACAGAGGATAATTAGAAACTATTTTGAAAATTTATACTCCATTAAAATAGAAAACCCTGAAGACACTGACAAATTTCTAGGGACATATAACCTACCTAAACTGGACCAAGAGGTCATATACAACTTAAACAGATCAATTTCAAGCAAGGAAATAGAAGATTCCATCAAAAGCCTACCAAACAAGAAAAGCTCAGGACCAGATGGATTCTCAGCCAAGTTCTACAAGACTTAAAAGAATAATTAATACCAATTCTCCTCAAACTATTTCATGAAATAAAAAAGGAGGGAACCCTTCCAAACTCATTCTATGAGGCAAGTATCACCCTGATTTCAAAACCAGAGACACATCAAAGAAAGAAAACTTCAGACCAATATTCCTGATAAACATAGATGCAAAAATTCTCAATAAAATTTTGGCAAATCACATACAAAAACATATCAAAAAAATAGTGCAACATGATCAAGTGGGATTCATCCCAGGGATGCAAGGTTGTTTCAACATATGGAAATCAATTAACATAATCCATCACATCAATAGACTTAAGATAAAAATCATATGATTTTATCAATTGATGTAGAGAAAGCATTTGACCAAATACAGCATCTTTTTATGTTCAGGACACTAGAAAAACTAGGGATAGTAGGAACATACCTCAACTTTTTAAAAGCTATCTATGCTAAAGCCAAGGCCAATATCATCCTAAATGGAGAAAAATTGGAAGCATTCTCTCTAAAAATGGGAACAAGATAGGGATGCCCTCTTTTACTACTGCTAGTCAACATAGTCCTGAAACATTAGCCAGAGCAATTAGCCAGATGAAAGAAATTAAAGAGATACGAATAGGAAAAGAAGAACTCAAACTATCATTATTTGCCAACATGATTCTATACCTTGAGGATCCAAAAAATTCCATCAGAAAACTTCTAAAATTAATAAATGAATTCAGCAAATTAGCAGGATATAAAATCAACACCCATAAATCAATTGCATTTCTATACATCAGTAATAAATCCTCTGAAAGAGAATTTAGGAAAACTACTCTATTCACAATAGCCTCAAAACAAATAAAATACTTGGGAATCAATTTAACAAAAGAGGTGAAAGACCTCTACAATGAAAACTACAGGACACTAAATAAAGAAATTGTACAAGATCTTAGAAGATGGAAAAATCTGCCATGCTCTTGGATAGGCAGAATCAATATTGTCAAAATAGCCATACTACCCAAAGTGCTATATAGCCTCAATGCAATTCCAATTAAAATCCCAACATCATTCCTTATAGAAATAGAAAAGGCAATCATGACATTCATTTGGAAGAATAAGAGACCCAGAATAGCCAAAGCAATCCTTAGCAAGAAGAGTGAAGCAGGAGGCATCACAATACCAGACCTTAAACTATACTACAAAGCTGTAGTAACAAAAACAGCATGGCACTGGCACCAAAATAGACATGTAGAGCAATGGTACAGAATAGAAGACACAGAGACAAACCCAATTAAATACAGTTATTTTATACTAGACAAAGGTGGCAAACACATACATTGGAGGATAGATAGTCTCTTCAACATGTGGTGCTGAGAAAACTGGAAATCCATACGCAGTAAAATGAAACTAAACCCCTATCTCTCACCATGCACAAAATTCAACTCAAAGTGGATCAAAGACCTGGAAATTAGACCAGAGACTCTATGCCTAATTGAAGAAAAAGTAGGCCCAAATCTTCATCATCTTCATCACCTTACTTCTTTAACAAGACTCCTATAGCGCAAGAAATAAAAGCAAGAATCAAGAAATGGGATGGATTCAAACTAAAAAGCTGCTTCTCAGCAAAAGGAACAATCAATGAAGTGAACAGAGAGCCTACATTCTGGGAACAAATTTTTGCCACACACATATCAGATAGAGCACTAATCTTCAGAAGACATAAAGAACTCAAAAAACTTAACACCAAAAAAATAAACAACCCAATCAATAAATGGGCTAAGGAGCTGAATAGACACTGCTCAGAAGATGTTATGCAATTGATCAACAGACATGTGGAAAAATGTTCAACATCTCTAGCAATTAGAGAAATGCAAATCAAAACTAAGATTTCATCTCATGCCAGTCAGAATGGCAATTATCAAGAATACAAACAACAAGCCAGCCGTGGTGGCACAAGCCTGTAATCCCAGCACTTAGGGAGGCTGAGACAGGAGAATTGCGAGTTCAAAGCCAGCCTCAGCAATGGTAAGGCACTAAGCAACTCAGTGAGACCCTGTCTCTACATTAAAAAAAACACAAAATAGGGCTGGAGATATGGCTCAGTGGTTGAGTACCCCTGAGTTCAATCCTCAGTACCAAAACAAAAACAGAAACAAAAACAACAAACAGCAATAATTGTTGGCAAAGTTGTTAGGGAAAAGGCACACTTATACATTGCTGGTGGGACTGCAAATTGGTGCAACCAATCTGGAAAGCAGTATGGAGATTCCTTAAAAAACTTAGAATTGAACCACCATTTGACCCAGCTATCCCACTCCTGGGTCTATACCCAAAGGACTTAAAAACAGCGTACTACAGTGAGGCAGCCACTTCAATGTTTATAGCAGCTCAATTCACAAGAGCTAAACTGTAGAACCAACCTAGATGCCCTTCAATAGATGAATGGATAAAGAAATTGTGGTATATATACGCAATGGATTACTCAGCAATAAAAGAGAATAAAATTATGGCATTTACAGGTAAATGGATGGAGTTGGAGAATATCATGCTAAGTGAAGTAAGCCAATCCCAAAAAGCCAAATGCTGAATGTTCTGTCTGATAAGTGGATGCTGATCCATAATGGAGGAGAGGATACATGAATAATGGAGGAAATTTGGTCAAAGGGGAGGGAGTGGGAAAGGAACACGGGCACAGTAAAGATGATGGAATGAGATGGACATCATAGCCCTAGCTTCATGTATGACTGCATATATGATGTGATTCTACGCCACGTACAACCAGAGAAATGAAAAGTTGTGCTCCATCTGTGTACAATGAATCAAAATTCATGTCGCTCTCATGTATACCTAAGTAGAATAAATAAAAAAAGAAAAAAAGGCACTGATACTAATCAGTTCTAATTCCAGAGCAAAACAAACAAACAAACAAATACATAATAAAAAAAGAAAACGAACACTATAGGATACCATTTACATGATGAACCTAAAAAATTAAACATTTGTAGAAGCAGAGAGTGAAATGGTGGTTGTCAGAGACTGTGGAGGGGGCTAGTGGGGAGTTTTAGTTAAAGGGAACAAAGTTGTTTAGGTTGTATAAGAGGAATATTATACTGACTAGTGCCTACACTTAGCAAGAATATATTGTGTACTCAAAAATTTGCTATTATGGTAGATCTGAGATTATGTGTCCTTATCACAAAAATTAATAATAAAAGAGTGGAAGAATAATTTTGGATGTAATGAGTAGGCTTACAGGAGAGCCATGGTGATGATTTTATAGGCATATCCTCATCTCCAAACTAGGCCTGTTATATACATTAAATATGTACAGCTTTTTAATGTCAATTATACTTCAATAAAGTGGTTTTTAAAAACATTGCCAAATGTTCCTGGTAGGGACAAAATCTCAGTTGAAAGCTGTTGCCCTAACAGGACCTTAGTTCATCAAAAAAGATCTAAGTTGATGTTAAATGATGCTTCCCATAAGTACATATTGTTCTCTTTATGATCAGTGAAATCCTAGTATCCAATTTACAGAGACATATTAAAAACAAAACAAATCGGGACAAGAGGTTCTTGCTTTTCCACATGTAGTAAACATGGAAAAGCATAAACAGCACCAATTTCACTTGTTATGGATTCCTTTTTTTTTCTTTGTGGTGCTGGGGATTGAACCCAGGGCCTTGTGCATGTGAGGCAAGCACTCTATCAACTGAGCTATATTCCCAGCCCTAAATTCCTCTTTTTACCTTCACATAACTCAAACAAAATAATCTACAGGTGTTCAGCGATGGAGGAGAAGAAAGATATAAGGAGAAAAATGAGAAAGCACAGTCCATACAAAAATTATTTACCCCCCAGGACATTTTGTGTTGGTTTCCAGGTCTTTGTTGATTTTAATTTATTTCCAAGGCTGTTCTATATCTCTAAATAAATAAAAATTTAAAAACCCATGTCTTCATGTCACACAACTAGATCCCACCAGGTTAGTGGAAAGCACTCTCTTCATATTTAAGAGTTTAAATGTTATGTGCAATAATCATCACCAGGAACTAGCCAGGACTAGCCTACCAATGACCCATTTCCTATTATTTTTTAAAGTCTCGTGCACAGCGTAAGTTGCTGATTCCAAAGTGGAGGAAACAGCACTGTGTAATTTCCCTGCAGAGCTAACCTTGTGGATGGAAAGAGGCTGAAGATGTCTGCAGGGGATCCAGGCGATTTCTATTATAGTGCATCATTTCCCACTGGCTTTGACCTGTAAGAAAATTGTGGTTTTCAGTATAAATGGGGTTTGTAATAAAAATTTCTTATTACCATAGACTCTCAGAGTAGCTGTCTAACTCAGCCCAACACTCAATGCAGTCATGCCTTTTACAAAATTACTGACACAGTTATCTATTCTGAGTTTAAATATCTCCTTGTCCAGATGCTGTTTATTCCTTAAGAAGCCTATTTCACTGGCAAAGAGTTTTAATTACTAGACAACCTTTATTTTAAGATAAAAATTTGCTGCCTAGAGCAACACAAGATAAGTTTCTCCTGCAATATGAAAGATACACAAATGTTTGAAATGTTATCTCATCTTCTAATTTTTTTGCCTAAATAACAATATGCTTACTCATTACATATCTGTCTTCCCTATGAACATTAATACCTTTGTTTTCAATGTAATGTATTCATGTGCTTAGTAATATGTGTAGATATACATGCATATGTATATGTTTATAAAGAAAATTATATTATTAGTTATACAAATATATATATATGCATGTATATATATATACACATATTACTAAACACAGGTGTTGCTAGGTACAATGGCACACACCAGTAATCCCAAATACCCATGAGGCTGAGACAAGGAAATTGCAAGTTCAAGTCCAACATGGGCAACTCAGTAAGATCCTATCTCAAAATAAAAAATAAAAAAGGCTGGGGATATAGCTCAGTGGTAGAGCAACTCTGGATTTGATCCCAAATACTGTGACCCCCCAAAACACAAAACTCAACACAAACACAAACAAGCAGTTGTTAAAAACATTTTTCAAATGTGATATATATGTACACAATAGAATATTATTTAGCCTTGAAAATAAAAGGGATCCTTTCATTTGTGGTGATGTGGATGAACCTGAAGGCTAATGTGCTAAATGAAAGACAAATGTCACATGATGTTACTCATTTAAGAAAGTCTAACTCACAGAAGCAGAGAGCAGGATGATGGCTACCAGAGGCTGGGGGCAGGAAGGGAGGGCCTGGGAATTGTTAGCTAAAGGATATAAAACTTCAGTTAGACAGGAGGGATAATTTTTTAGATTTATTGCACAGCAAGGTGACTATAACAACAATAATGTATTATATACCTCAAAATAACCAAGAGAGTAAATGTCAAGTGTTTCATCACAAAATATTAAGTAATGCTTATGTTAGCTTAATCATTCCACATTGAGTACATATATGAAGATGTTATAATATACCATAAATGTATACAGTTGTTATTTTTCACTTAGAAGTAATAGTAATTAAAAATATTCTATTGAAAAAATATATTTCAGGTAATTAATATTCAGATAATTTCTGCTTCAAATTTATCATGTTTTATGTTGGGAGTTCTGGTTAGAATCCAGTTCACCATGTCTTTGTACTTTCTTTTTAATATTATCTTTAATAATATTAATATTATTTTAAAAGTATCTAATTTTATGTATCAGTATCTAATTTTATGATACTTTTTTTAAATTTGGAATTTTGCTCATAATTGTGTGTTCTTGTGGCTTCAATACCTTCAAGAGATGCTTTAGTAGGAAAATGGAAAAGATAGGATATTTCTACATTTATATTTATATGTAAATGTCTCATTAATGTGCAGGCTCTGTGTGAATTTTATTTGAACGCTGTCCATGTTGGGCCTAAGCTACTAGATGCTAGAGGCAGTGATACCCTTACAGAGGAAACAATCACTCTGCTCGAGGACTTCAGTCCTGTCAGATTATAAGCAATTGTGATGGCCTTCAAAGAACTGGTATAGATGGAAAGTGTTTAACAAGTATAAGAGAAGCAAAGTCACTGAGAAAATGGGGATACTCAAGAGGCTTCCTGAGTGAGAAGGACCCAACCGTGTTATCCTGAGGCTGAATGAGTGGGAATCAGACCAGAGTGAGGCCGGCAGTTCCAAGGACACTTGTGCAAGCAGATGTGGAAATGTCCATAGCTACTCAGGCAACAGTTCAGCTGGAGTAGAGTGTTCTTGCAGACAGACACAGAGAGAGACAGAGAGGCTGATTCAAGGTCAGAAGGTGGGATGCTTTGAATACTAAATTAAAGGTAAAACACTAAAAAACAAAACAAAAAACAAGAAGCTCACCTATAAAATTAAATGATATCAATTATCAAAAGAGTCACTCACAGAGACTGAGAGCACTAATTTTAATTCAAGCTTAATGTCTTGATTTTATTAGCCATTTATATCTCAAAAGCTTTACCAAGAAGATTCTGTTTTCTTAGTTTATTTTTGTATGTGTGCATGAAAAAACTCATATATTGCTTTTAGGTTCTTTGTTTTTTTCTAGCATGAAGAGTCTACAGAGATTTAAAATTATTACAGAATGAAAGCAGATTTAATAAAGAAAATCCTGCTTAAATAGTAAAAATTAGACTACTTGATCCTATGTATTAGCTGGTATGGGTGTGACATAAATGCAGTGGGGTAAGAATTAAAATATTTATATTATTTACAACTTTCTCATTAAGAAATAATGTGATTCTGACAAATTTATAAATTTCCCATCTATAAAAGAGTGACAGTGAAATTTGGGGTCAACTGTTGCCCAGGCCATGTGTCTATCTGGAACACACGTCTATCTGCACCACACTAGTTGCCTCTTGTCAGGCTCTGGTGTCCACTCTGTCCTCAGCATCCACTGCCTCCTGGAGCCATAGATTTCTTCTGAGCACAAAGCACAAATCTGACCACATTTTCCTTCTGCTTAAAAATTCCCAAATCTCCATTTTTCCCAGGATAACAAACAAATTAATTGGCTCAGCCTTACATTTGCATCACACATCCTGTTCCTCCTCCTTCAGTCTCAGGTCCTTCAATGGACCATATTCTAGCCTTTATAGGAACTTTGCATGTATGATTTCTTTGCCTGGAAGTTTCTTTTCAGACCTTGTTAGCCTTCAAGTCACGATTGAGTGGTTTCAATTTTCCCTAAGTTATGGTGTGAGTGTTTGATGAATACCTGCCCCCATCTGGACTGCACAGTCTGTGAAGCCAAACGTGGGGCCTTTTGTTTGTGGATTTTATTAATACTCCTCTATTCCTATTGACTCCCACAATATCTAGCACATAACAGGCATCCAATAGATATTGGGTGAATTAGTTCATAAATTTAATGATGGTGTAACTTTTAAATGGAGATAATGATAATAGCTGCCACACAGGATGGTTCGGCTGCCTCCCAGCATTTTTACAAGCCTTTTACAAGGAAAATACGAGACAATATATTAGGAGGAACATAGCAAACAATAAAGCACAGAAATATGAGAATTCCTCATAATAGAAACAGCTAAAAACAAACTGAAATAATAACCCATAACATGTTTACACCAAGCATGAGCCAAGGAAATTTTATTTCAAGATGGAAATCTAAAGAATAAGTTTGTGTCCATGAAATGTGCCTCCAAGATAGGGTGCACCAACTAATGATAATAAAGACTTCTCAGTGATATAAATGTGTAAATTGGAGGGTCATTTGGATGCTCACCACTTTTTATGCATGAATCCAAATTACTCCCAACAATGTCCTTCTCCATCTTTGTGGTGGTCGCCTGCTTGCTGTAGCCTGCTGGTCCAGGGAGGAAACATCCAAGGTGTGTTGACACAATGATTTGTCCTCGTTTCAGCTTCTTTTGTCTGAACCATCATGACCAAAACACAGCCTGCAAAACCATATTGACTTTGGCTTAGAAAGCCAAGTATTATGTTATCATCTGAGGCATTTCTGAATAGAAGCACTCAGAAAAGATTCCTGACAAAAAGTCTCAGTATGCATTTCCTGCTCCAAGAAAGGGCTGGATATTGTGCCTATGCATATATGTTTGTGTTTGTGTGTGTAAATGTGACCCTCAAGATGCCCAAAGAAGTCCAGATAGGTTATTTGTGCTTTTAAAAAATAGGTTGACTAATCATGTTAAAACATGACCCAGAGTCACAATGGTTAATTTTTTCATACAGTTTAAAGAGCATATTAGTAGGGGAAAAAATTCATTGATTATTTAATAAGAAGGAAGCACGTGCAACTAAAAATTGAAATAAAAAAGCAATTTTGGTATTTATGATTTTTCATGAAAGGATCTTGTGCTAGTGTAACATTCCCATCAGTGTTTATAAAATACATGTAATATCTACATTCTCATTCCAGTTCTGAGGTTCACCAAAGCCTCCCTATATTGCACATTGTATTCATCTGCCCAGCTTCATTTTTTGCAATGTGCTACTTACCAGAACCAGATGAAATTCCCTGTGTGCTGCAGCCTCTCAGTAAACCTGCAAAGCTTCCACATGCTGTCTGTGCTGCGACATAGCATTCACTCCCAAGGAAAACGCTGCCCACTTCATGTAACTTGCAGTGCACTGAGTTTTCAGAAAGGACTCTCAATGCTTATCTCTCCTACAGTACATTTAACTGTTTGGAGAAGATTGTCCTCAGACTGAATCTATGTTTTAATAGAATATTTGAGATTATATTAAGAAAAGAGTAAAAAAATAATAATTATGTCACTACTTTCTGGATGTAAGGATGGCCTCCTCTATTGAGTTACCAACATGGAACAAAAGTCCCAAGGTCCTTCTCATTGTGGTGATAGACTTGCTGCTAATAATGCAGTCTTCTACAGACTGCCATTTAAAAAATGCTACTTTTTTGTTGTTGTTGTTGTTAAGGATATAAAAAGATAATGGATTTAAATGAAATATAGAAGAACAATGTCTGATTTTTTTCTTCGTTATCACCAAGATCAGAAAGCTGCTTTTTACTTTGATTAGGACTTTTAACCATATGATAGGGCTACCCTGCATTTATCGAGAGAAGTAAAATAGATTAGAAAACTTTCATTTGCATGTTCTCATATAATCCTAATGGCCTCTCTCTCTTTTTTTTTAATCACTTAGCCGTCTGAAATTCCTCTTGGGATGTAAGAGATAGAAATAAATAAACAAAAATACCATTTTATAATCACAGAAGCTAAAGCACAAAGAGGTTAAATGCCTTGACAAAGATCTCAGGGCAAATAAGGTTCAGTGAGAGAAAGAGAATCGTTTCTTTCTAGTCTAGATAACTTTCTCCCAAGTAGCATTCTGGTGAGATTTTGTGTAGATAACTGAAGTTGGTGTACATTTTCCCCTGTGGGATGTGCATTTTCTGCACAGTAATCTTTTCAGGCATGCTATTTTAGGATGCAGGTTTGAATGGCGGTGACAAAAGACAGATCTACATACAGATATGCAGCAGGTGGAAGGGGAGGAGCTTGGGAGAACTATGTGAAAACACAAAGGCAGAGAGAAAGCATATTGTTGCAAGATAAATAGAGCAGTCAGTGGGCTGCCTCGGGGGTTTGTTTGTTATTGAGTAGAAGTATAAATCAGTCATTTTTGATTCCTGTGTTTTTATTTCTTCCTGTGTTACTCTCAATTTGTATTGTGTTGCTAACAGGACAGCACATAGAAATATAGAACAGCACATAGGAATATATAGCAATTTTAAATGTAAATTAAGCAAACTTCTTGGGCAGATCAATAATAAATAAATCCAAAATATAAATAGTGTTAAAAACAAGAGACCTTCAAAATTACCAGATTTTTAAAAAAAATGCTTGTGTGCATTTCAGTTTGGAAAAATAATTAAAGTAGAATGTTACTGCAGGGCAGGTAGTCTACAGGGCCATGAGAATAATGTGATATTTTTGCGTCAAACCTAAATTTTTCTTTTCATTATTTGTAAGTATTCATTATGTGCCAAGAGTATGTGTGGTTCTGTCCAGATCATAAGGAAAGTAGAATCTCTTTCCAGCTCATATTGCTTTAGATAAAATGCAATAAGAGCATTTTATAGAATGCCTGACATGTAGGAACATTTTATCATTTTAAGATAAGTAAATTAGTCCTATAATTCAGATTAAGTGAGGAAAATAAGAACCATACCAGAAGTCTGTGTCATTTGTAGAAAGCTAGTATCTACCCTGTACCCTATGTCTAGATTTCAATGTAGTTTCTACATCAATTAGAATAATATTATTGAATTGTGGATTTATAAAATCTTGCATAAATTATGTAAAAATGTCTGCTCCTTAATAAACCATCCATACTACTTCCTGCAGTCTGGAGAGTTTTCTTTAGAG
The DNA here is from genome assembly GCA_028644305.1 of Xerus rutilus. Classification (NCBI taxonomy): domain Eukaryota; kingdom Metazoa; phylum Chordata; class Mammalia; order Rodentia; family Sciuridae; genus Xerus; species Xerus rutilus. The sequence goes on along the minus strand of CM053403.1, from coordinate 72,507,088 downwards.
ATTTGATTATAAGACCAGGGCAAATTTACTAAGCTGATTTTGCAGAGCTAGAGAAATTACAGCCCTAGGTGCAATGTCACTGTCAACATTCTGAATTTCCTGCCAACCCCAGAGATTTTATTTCTGAGGCATTATTTGGGTTACTGCCATTTGCTTGATAGACAGACCTGATCAGTATTATCCAACCTCAAGAAAAAAGGTTCTTCTTAGTCTCTCCTGCACTGTCAGCTGAGAAACCCCATAGCAGTTATGTAAGATTTGAGTGCTGGAGAAAATTATTTAGTCTAGCCCAATTTATTTCTTCATCTCCCTTAAATTACTTCATTAACAGAGAATGACAAAATACATGGAAGATAAAAGAAAATTAACACTATAATATATACTGTGGGCAGAAGGGTAAAATGTTAAAAGAATGAATATTTACCTGCTACTATATGCCAGCTACTCTTCAAATATGTTGAATGCTTATGTCAATATCAACCAGGCAAATATACCTACGATTCCTAGCCATGTTTTTTTACTTTAGCTTCAGGTTTTCAAACCCTTAGGATGACTTCTGGGTTCAGATGAAAGATCTGGACAACTGGAAGGAACATTGCTTCCATTTTTACAATAGGAACAAAGCTGAGAAAACTGCAAATTAATTCTTTTGATCCCATCAGATAATTAAGGTCACAGGGCTAACAACTAACTCCAGGTACAGATGTCCACAGGGAGAAACAGGACCTGAGCATTTGCTTACCCTGGGCAGAAACTACCAGAAGCCTTATAAACTAGCAGGAGATTGTCAGGAATGTTAATAAATTGCTAAGGGCTAAGTGCAAGCCAGCCAGAAGAGGGCAAAGTCCCTGGGGACCATGTCCTTCTGGATTGTCCTCCTGGAGCCGCATCAGTCTCTAGGATAACCAAACTCCAGTTTCCACTTAGACTGGGATTGAAAGGGATCATGGAATGTGGGGTAACCTAGACAAGCTTGTGAAAAACCTGAAGAAGTTCTGAATACTGTTGATTGGAAAACCTAGCCAATGTCTGCCCAGACCAACGAGGGGAAGGGGACAGGGTACCACCCAAACTGCTCCAAGACCCATCTCTCCTTTCTCCTCTGCATAAATTCCAGCATCATTTGTAGTGTAAATGTGTGCTTTTAAAAGTCCAAGCATAGTTTAGATCTTAAAAGCACCCTTATGAGCAAATTCAGGAAGTGTCTTCTTGAAAGAATTACAATCAACTCTCTCACAAAGGAACTTCCTGAAACAGAATGTAGCAATAACCAATTTGAAAATTATTATCTTACTGGAATTAATTTTACTTGCCATACTTTTTTGCTACTCAAAAATAGGCACAGATAGCATTATTTATTTATTTATTTTTACCCCAAACCTTTCCCTCCTCTACTGGATTACTCAGCTAGATTTCAACCACAAATGTGATTTTTGAAGTCCAAAATCTTAACAGGGGAGTTCAAATGAGCACCCTTATCAAAATCAAGTATTTATACTTCTGACTTCCTGACCTCAAGAGCATTTTAAAATTGTGGTTCAGAGGAAAATGTCCTTCATATTTATCTTTCTTTTCCTTTCACTCATGACTCTGAATTTCAAGGAAGAACTAAGACTATACTTTTAAAAATAATGAAGAAAAATCACCAAAGGAAGAAAATGCATGATATATGTGATATTTAAAATCAAATTATTATTTTGTTCTCAATATATTCAGGGCATGTATCCCAAATGATAGTATTATTTATGTATTGAGGTTTAATTCCAGGCAGTTGTTCTTCCTTTTAATTTAGCAAGTTAGAAGTTCCTGAATTAAGCCTGCCATTCTTGGTCTTCACAGGCTTTGAGTTCAAAGAAAAAGAAGATTAAATACTTATAAGTTACTTTAAAAATTTATTTTATTTTACTTTGAAGTCTTAAGGATTGAACCCAAACTTTGAGCATGCTAAGAAAGCACTCTACCTCTGAGCTATATCCCTAGCCCTTTTTATTTTGTTTTGAGATACGGTCTTGCTAAGTTGCCCTGATTGGCCTTGAAATTGAGATCCTCCTGCCTTAGCCTCCCATGTAGCTGAGATTACAGGTGTGCACTGCTATGCCTGGCCCCTAAAAGGCAACTTTAATTAAAAATGCATGTGACATAAAGAATGATTCTGATGTAATACTATTGTTCTCCTGTTCACAGTGTCAATCACATCTCCCAAATTTGTATTCAGTAACATCATGTTGGTAGCTTGAAATCAACTATATGGGAGCATGGATACCATGGAAATTAGCAGATGCGATATCAAGAAATGTTAATGCAAACATTGCCTAGTGCATAATCTCTAATGCTATATGCTTACTGCAGAAAAGGGTAAGAGTGGTATTCTAAACTCATGAAGCTATAGAGATGAATTTGAGGGGTGCTGCAACTGGAAAGATGTTCCTCCACCATGGCTATGTGCTTAACCACTTTCTGAAAACATTTTCACCCTGGTTCACAGTGTCACAAATTATCTCTCATAACACACAAAACATTTCTGAGATGATCTCAAAAAAAAAAAAAAAAGAGAGAAGAGAAAAAAAGGATACGTCCATCTGCAAATCTCTGGAATCTTTGAATGTGTACTTATTTGAAAAAGGATCTTTATAGATATAATTGGTTAAAGAATTTGAGATGAGAGGATTACCTGAGTGAGCCCTAAATCCAATGACAAATGCCCTTGGAATACAAAGGAGAAGACAATGTGAGAATGGAGGCAGGTTGGAGAGGGCCAATTTCAAGCCAAAGAAGCTGAACTACCCTGAATCCCTCAGAAGCTATAAGAGGCAAGTGTTCTTTCACAGTGCACAGAGGGAATATGAACCTGATGACATTTTATTTCTGACTTCTGACCTCAGAACTATTAAAAAAAAATTAGTGGTTCTAATTCACCAGAATATAGCAATTTGCTATGGCAGATACAGAAAGCTAGGACTAGGACCCAGGGGAATTCAGATTTATTCTGATTATTTCTTTAAGACACATGCTATTCCAAGAGCTACTAATTCAAAAACTATAGTAGAACTGAAATCTTTTATCCTCTACCTTGGCACTTATTTCCTCTAAAAAAGTGTCCTCTCACTCATCTATTGTCAATGTGGGCATTTCATAAGAAATTTAGTTCCAGTGTTTGCTCTCCTTTTCATCTTTCACATATGGCTGAAGTGAGTCATTTGATCTGGCATTCTCCAACCCCCCTACTCAGCAAATGTTGGCTCTTTCTAATCTGAGGTTTTCTCAGCAGCTAGGAGGGTGTGATCAATACCAAACTGTGACAATTTAAGCAACAGAGAAACATCACTTTAAAGAGGAAATGCCAAACATTATCAAATAAAAGCTGAAGAAAAGATGTGACATAAGCCAGCAGGCACAGGACTACATGTCAGAAGAACATGAAAAGGGAAAAAACAAAAGCAACTTCCTATATTTTGCATTTGTACACAGCTTCCTACTTCTGCAGTCTCACCTCATGCCATTTTCTATACTTGCAGGAATAATAACTGTTTGTACTCCTGTAGCCTTTAGCTAAGATTTATTTATTTATTTTTTGTTTGTTTTAAGGTAAAATTTATTTTAAGTTGACTTGTCTATTCATATAATAGTACCAGTGGCTGTGAAAAAATACCTCTTATCTTTTGGCTCAAGAATTGTATTTTCTGAATCTGTCTTTAGATGATCACCAGAAATCCATCTTTAAGAAGTCATATGCATGAAGGTATTCATTTCCACAAAAAATAGAAAGGAAGCTACATGATCAGCATCAGGGAACTTATTAAATAATCTCTAATACAGGAATTCAGTAACTACTAAGCACACACTAAGACAGTATTTATGAAATCAATGAAGTGACATAAAAGAGGATGGACTTTCTATGCAAAATTTGGTTCAGATGTGCACAGAAAACAATCAATGAAATGAAAAGTCAGTCTAAGTAATGGAAAAAAGTACATAATGTAAAACCATGTGTATGAATGGTAGTTAATATTCACAATGTGTAAGAAACACATGCAACTCAATAGCAAAAACCAAACAAACAAAACCAAATAACCTAATTAAAAAATAGGCAGAAGAAATAGGAATAAGAAAACACTGCCCTTTAGACATGTGCATTATTTTTAAATTGAAAAATATTCTATCTTCATGTGAAGACCCACTTGTTTTTATTTTTTCCTGGGGTAATTCATTTCTAAAAATATCAGCTATTTTAAGTCTGATATATGATACAAATAATGAACTATTTAAATACTAATTAGAGTAGTAACATAATTAAAAATAAAGTAAATTGAATGTTTTAAAAAAATGGACAGGGTTGGAGTTGTAGTTCAGTGGCAGAGCACTTGCCTGGCATGTGTGAGGCACTGGGTCGATTCTCAGCACCACATATAAATAGATGAATAAAATAAAGGCCCAGCAATGTCTATTATTTTTAAAAAATGGACAGTAGGAACTAAATAGACCTTTTTCCTTTTTGCAAAGAAGACATATAAATTGTCATTAGATACATGACAGGTGTTCAGCATCACTCATCGACAGGGACATGTAAGTCTAAAGCACAGTGAGATATTATCTCACACCTACCAGGGTAGCTAATAGGGGTAGAAAGACAAGGGGTAATGAGTGTCAATGAAGATTCTGAGAAAAGGAAACACAAGTACAACGTTGGTAGGAATGTCAACTTGAAAATAGTATGAAGTTTCCTCAAACGTTGGAAGTGAAAGCTGGAAAGATGAAAGATAAGGGAAGGAAAGAGTAGAGGGAATCCCATTAAAATAGAAGGAGCAGAGAAGGGATTGAGGAGGGATGGGGAAGAAGGAAATGGTGGAATGAAATTGACCAAATTATGCTGCATACATATACAAATACACAACAGTGAATTTCCACCTTTATGTATATTTCTTAAGCACTAATTTTTAAAAAGCATAAATAAATAGAAGGAATACCAGTAGAATAAAGGAAGGGAAACCGGAAGGAGGTATGGAGAGAAAGGGAAAGTACTGGAGACTGAAGTGTAGCAAATTGTATTCCATGCTTGTGTGATTATGTCAAAATGAAGCCCAATGTTATGTATAACTATAATGCACTAATAAAAACATAACCCTCTCCAAAATTAGAAATCAACTACCTACCATATGAACTACTAGCAGAACTCTGTACCTATTCATCTGTCTCACTCCTTCCTTTTGTTCAAGCCTATTAATTTGTTGATGCCTTATTCCAGGTCTTTGTGATACATATTTCCAGAATTTCAATAGATATTAGTAAGAATCAATGTGAGAAGGAATTGGAAAATATGTAACTATTAGGTAATGATATTGTTATAGGATGGCATAATCATTAAATAATTATGGTTAATGAAAAGGTCCCAGAACATTTAAACCTATAGTTTTCCAATTTTAAAAAATTAGAAAAGTGAGTTCTAGAAAAAACAGACTAGTGAAAATAATACCAGTCACAGGAAAAATTCTAGAAAGGCCTATGATACCTATGATGTGTTAGGCTAAGATAGGAAATATGATCAGTAGAAGCAATAAGAACAGGTCATTTCAAACTGATCATATTTTTGATAGTCTTTATTAGCCTAGATCAGATAAATGCTTTTAGCAATGTTCCTGACAGAAGTCTCATGGCATCATCCTAGATGGGACTAAGAACTCTGAGCTGAATGCAAACACAGTAGGTAAATACTCAACTGGTTGAATATCTTCATCCAAGCATCTTTTTTTTTACACAATATCTTTATTTTATTTATTTTTATGTTGTGCTGAGGATCGAACCCAGGACCTCATGCTTGCAAGGCAAGTGCTCCACCACTGAGCCACAATCCCAGCCCTTTTTTTTTTTATCCAAGCATCTTGATTAAAATAGAGGCCAACTTGAAGAGAAGGTCCTATAATCATGCCGCAAATTTCACTTTCTCTATAACTCTTCTATTAATGACTTAAATAGATACTCGGAAGGCATTCTAATCAAAATTGTCAATTAAAATAGCTGGAAAAGTTTATGAAGGCTATGAAAAACAGATGAAATCAAGAAGTCCCAGAAAAACTAAATCTTCAGTCAAGAAAGTCAAAGTCAAATAAGTCAAATAAGCAGGCCTTGATTTATGGCCTATTTCCTATAAGACAGTACAAAGCAATAAGCATTCAGTAGAAACTGTACTTTGAATTATAAGTTTTGATTTTCTCCCAGGCTAGTATGATATGCAGTAAGATACTCTCTTGTGATGCCAGGTAGCAGCAGTGAGCTACAGCTCCCAGTCACCCACATGATCGTGAGGAAAACAACCACTACTATAGTGCACTGTGTTGTCAGTGTTTTCTCACTTTATCATCTTCCATAAATTACATGAGCTATTCAACACTCTATTATAAAGTAGGCTTTGTGTGAAATGATTTAGCTTAACCATAGACAAATGTAAGTATTCTGAACATGTTTAAGGTAGGCTAGGCTAAACTATGCTGTTTGGTAGCTTAGGTTTATTATATAAATATATTTGCAACTACAATATGTTCAGTTTACAAAAGGTTTATCAGGATGTAAGCCATCATAAATCATACAGTATCCGAACAAATAAATATGAACACTCACTCAAGTTTATAATCAGCTGGGTGAGACACAGCTGAACAACAGTTAACATTAAAACAACAACAAGAGCGGACGTTATGTTGGCTGCACCACCAATCTGGGTTATACAGTCATGGGAATACAAAAGCACATTTTTCAGGGTGATTTACAGATGTATGGAATGGTTAGAGTGTCAGGCAAGTAAATATTTTCTTTATTTTTTTTTGAGCTTTCTAGACTAGAGTTTGAAAGGCATTTTATGTTATAGATACCATGATTTGATGGGGGGGGGGATAAATTATCTAAAGGATAGGCAAGAAACTGATACCAAAAAGGTAAGTGTATGGAAACGCAGGCAAAGGAGGGACATATTGAAAAATGTGTTTGCCTTATGTGTTAGCTTTCCATCATCGTGACCAATATACCTGACACAAATAAGTTAATTTTGGGCTCATGGTTTCAGAGGTTCAGTTCATGGTCAAGTGGCTCCATTACTCTGAGTGTAAGATGAGTCACACCATGGCAAAAGGGCAGAGGAAAGCATCTCAGAACAACCAGAAAGCAGACAGAACTTGAATGCAAGAAGCCAGGGATAATCGGTTAGGAGCACACCCCTAGTGACCTATTTCCTCCAACCACACCTTACCTCCCTATATTTACCACCCATTAACCTATTTAGATTATTAAGCCATTGATTAGGTCATAGCTCTCATAATGTAATCATTTCACCTCTGACCATTCTTGCATTGTCTCACACATCAGCTTTCCAGAGACACCTTATATCCAAACCATAACTTTAGAAAAGACACAATTATGGAAGAGCTACAGCCATATGCTCATCAGGCTCTTGGGTAGAAGGAGGACAGAACCAAGCAAAAGCAAATTATAGGAAGGCTGATTTCAGCTGAGCATAGGGAAGAGCATTCTAATCATTCAGTTGACCCCCACATAGAATGTGTTCCCCTGAGTAATAGCAAGATTCATCTTCCTGGAAGTTTTCAGGCACAGAGTGGATCATATCCTTTGAGGTTCATTATCCATGGGGATGCCTGTGTTTTGTAGGAGTGTGGATTAACATAAGAGAAAGAACAGCTGCTGTCCTTACAATTCTCTTCCCTCCCCATAACTGGATATACACATCTATAGTAAGCGTGGGCTGCATGTGGACAGATAGTGTTACTGAAAAATGACAGGTGGTTTGACAAAATATTTCACAAGTTGTGAGCAATTGATGAAGGTTTGTAAACAATGATTTCATACAGTGCAGGAGCCTGAAATGCTAGGATGATTAAGTGATATTGTCACAAAAGGAACTGTTTTCTGCTGAAGAATGTTGAACATTGTGTTTGTCATTAACAGATTCTTTCTGCTTTGCATGGGTATAGGAGCATACCATAATTACTATCAAATTCAAAACATGAAAATCAAAGAGAGACCAGAAATCTGAGTTATGCCCAGGACTGGTGCTAAAATCATTTTCCCAAAAAACTTAAGAAGGAATCTTTCGAACTTGCAATTTATTTCTCACATCTCATAGCATTTTAGAGTTCCATTTAATATAAGAAAGACTGGCAAAGGATGTGACCTTTGGATACAGAACAGATCATGGTCTAATACTGTCTTCTTTTTAAAATTGCTTTACAATTTCAAATATGTGAAATTCAATAACTTCCCATAGATTTACCTTTGATCTTCAAATTAAATCTACCATATTCATTCTAAAATATGACACTTGAAAAAAATGACATCTGCCATTTCTGAAACATACGTGAAGACAACTATATATTTGTTATCTTTTTAAAATTTCCATCTTCTATAAAAATTATCCACAGCAAAGACATATGCAAAGATTAGCAGCAAGAGACTAAAATCAATTTTAAGGTCACTGAACACCTGAAACATTTTTAAATAATAACTTTTTAGGAATCTGGAATTTGAATCATAATCATGCCAAAGTTAAGGTTCAATTTTGCACTCTAATTAAAAAGGTTCAATTAGAACATCAGGGTGCTATTGAAAACATAATTGCTATCTTAAAATATTAATGCTTTATGTGAAAAGATAGTACTAATTATGATATAAATTTGTCATTCATTATAACATTGGTTAGTTGGTTGATATTGAAGGGAATGGCACCATAAATTCATAAAATTTTGGAACTGGAAGATAAAAGATTGATTTAGAGTATTTTTTAGCCTTTTAGATTTGGAAACTGAGACCCAGAGAGGTCAAACTCCTGCCAGACCCAAGCACCTAGCCTTGGGGGCCAAGGTCTAGAATTCAGGACACTGTCACCATCAAGTGTCTTTATATTCTTTATGTTTTTATATTCATAGGGTAAGTGAAACCGAAAGTAAACCAAACCTGGAGAAGCCCTAAGGAATGCTTGGTTTACACAGTGAGCTACATGAAGCCTCCTTCTTCCTCCACTTGGCAGCCCCTTAAGCACGTCGTCATGGCTTGGCACACTGCTTCTCTAACCATGTCTTTTTTTTTTTTAAACATTTATTTTTTAGTTGTAGGCAGACAGAATATCTTTATTTTATTTTTATGTGGTGCTGAGGATCGAACCCAGTGCCTCCCGTGTGCTAGGCAAGCACGCTACCACTGTGCCATAACCCCAGCCCCTGACCATGTCTTTTCAAAGCCAAACATCTGATTTTTTTTCAGTGTGTCCCTCATTTGCCCATGATTTCATACAGCGATCTTTCTGGAATTTCTAGGGAGCCGTGGGAAAATCAAAAGGCAGAGTGCTTCTCTTATGGAAGTGGACTGTTAGAGGTCAGAAGGCAAGCCAGCAAACCTAAAACTCAATGGAAATGCAGATCACAGATCGAGACACTGATACAGGTAGTAAAAGTGCCTGACTGGTTGCTTGTCCATGTGTGTGCCACAAATGCTTCAGGAATCCTGCGCAGAGATGGGGAGGTGTTAAGAATGCTCTTAGCAGAGAGTGGAAATTGAATTGGATTGGAAAAATGGGTAGAATTTAGCAGAGAAAAACAGGAAGATGGAACTGTATGAGTAAATATAAATCATGTTCATGTCTGTAAAGTGTTTCCCAAATATATGAAAATGTTATACTTTCTATTATGTGACTAATTTTCATTTACAGTGAGAGCAAAATGGGTTTATTTTCTGTTCTGCTTGAGTGCAGGGGGAAACAAACTGGGAACCATTAATTCACGGCTTTGCTTATTGATACTTTTACCCTTATGTCCTTCCTTTCCACAAAGGATTTGAGGCAGCATGTGAAAAAATGTATATATATATATATATTTTTTTTCATATACATACAAACCCAGGAGTACATGGAGGGCCAGCCATCAGAAAAGTGTGGTGCACAAGGCCAGTCATGAGGGGCACAAAGGTGACTACCAAAGATACTCGGGTATCAGTGAAAAACAAATCTGTAATTCAGGAGAAATATTTTGCCCTTGTGTTTACAAAAGGAAGTTACCTAATGATGTCCTGGCTGGTGGCCTTGACTCTATCTCCAAAACTATGGCTACAATGAATAACTCACAGCTGTTTCTTACCATGTCCCTCAGGGTAGGACAAGAGTATGATTCTGAGGCACAATTCACTAAAGCAATGTTATGAGGGGCCCTAATAGTGTCTTGAATGCTGCAGATCTCTGATGATCTGCGTATCTCAATACAAGAGTAAAATTTACACTATATACTTAAAAAGGAGCATGCTACACATTCTTCAGTCCATGTTTATTCATTCATTGCATGACTTAAATTGAGCTTCTAGTATGTCACAGTCGCTAAGCAGGTAACAGTAGATAATATTCTACTGAGAAGATATAGATCACAAATAAACAAACAAGCAAATAAATGGTATATGATGCATGCCATAGCAAAATCTAAACTAGCAAAGGTGATAGAGGACATGAAGGGGGTGGGTAGGTGCTGCTATATCAGAGTACTCATGAAAGTTCTTTCAAATATGACAACATTTGAGTAGAGACATCAGTGAAATGAGGAAGGAAGCTGTAGGGCTCTCTGGGAGAAAGGAAAGCTTATGAAACTACAAAAATCTTAAAATAATATCCTGTTTAAATAACACTAGGAAGACCAGTAGGTTAACTTCTTTGTAAATGTTATTTCTCAAAACTAGGCTCTGATGAAAATTTGATAGAAGAGGATTCCAACGTTACAGTCTGGTAAAGACTTGTAGAGGAAATGTGCTCAGTTGAAAGTTGAAGAACATTTCATGTTCTTGATAATCTTCCCGGTGGAGGGCAGAGTGAGGCCCTCTTTTGGAAACAGAGTGAAGGCTAGATAACCTAAGTACTTGACAGAACCAATATCCTCAAAGAGAAGTTGCATGTCTACTTCGATACACCAACAAATGAGCAGAGGAGGCCTACTGCTGTGTACCACAGAACGCAGCCATTATTTTAGTCAAGATGTACAAAAAACAACAACAACAAAAACCTCATATTTTCATATCACCTACCACAGTCAAGAAAGTTCTGAAACATCCAAAAGACACAACCTTAATTTTGCTTCCTAGGGTACCTTCCAGGATTAACCGACTACAAATTATAGCCTTAGGTAACTGACCTGCTGCTATACAGAGCCATTTACTGGATATTAGCTGATTGAATGCTGCAGGATATCATATAAGTCAAAAATACTGAGTTTCATTTTGTAGGTATTCATTTCAGCAGAAGCAAAACAAAAGAAAAAAATGTACACAGAGAATCTATTATTCATTAGGGACAGTTTCTGCTATTATCAAAATGTTCTAGAGAATATAATTTTTATTTTTAATCTCAAATAGCAGAGACTGTGTATCCAGAATATGGTACAACAGTATAAATTCATTTATAGAAAAGTAAGAAAGTAGGAGAAAAGTACATTTGTGTCTTAGGTCATTAGAAATATCTTGCAGGAAGTCACCACAACTGTCCTTGATCTTCTTGTATTGAGATGCAAACTCTGCAGATTATTTGTAATTGGATCCATTCCTATGCAAGGCCTAGAGAAAATTAAAAACTGCAAAGAATTTTATATAGTTCATGAAACATTTTTTCTGCAAGATGATGGAGAATCTATCAATGGAATGCATTATCCTGACCTGAAACCTATCTGCTATGGAGTGGTAAACATTTGTGTAAAAAATCGGGGCTTACAATTTTTCTCAAAAGAAAATGATCATGGAGATTAATGTTAATTATGAACTTAAAAATTAAAGACATTGTATAAAAATCTGATTATAGAATATTTACGAAGTTGAAAATCTTAAATTGTAAATTTTATAGTTCATGATGGATACAATTGGCAATGAATTAGAAAACATTGTGTGGAATTAAATGGAAACAATTACCTGCTCAGCCAATAAAGCAGCAAAGCTTGAATACCCATCTGCAGACACTGAAACATATTTACTGGAATCCTTCAGTAAGAGGACAGCATCTTTTCCTTCTGAGATCTATAGATTATTAATAACACTTTATCTCAACACTTATTGATGTGACTTCAATACCTCTTTGCTTTTTGCAAAGACTAAGTGATTTACTATGGATTTTCACTGAAAGTCAAATAAACTAGACTTTGTCAAGGTGCTAACAGATTTTCTGCCTCTGAATTGTCCGTAGAGGGGATCTTAAGACAAGTGGATCTGCAGGTAATTCTCTGGTTTTCCTACCTGCATACCTGCTATGCTGCTTGAGCATTTTGTTCAGCAGTACATAAGTTGTTCACAAGACCTTCATTTGACCTTCAGCAAACATCCTCTAGAACAATGCTTGTGGCCTGGGAGCTGCTTTTGCAATAAAGTGGAGGATGATTGGGATCGTGGGTACATGTCACCTCACTGCAGGCTATGTCCCAAGGAGGGTTGAGGCCCCTGCTAAGAACAGGCTCGGCCATACATCAATGATGGAGGAATTTCATATACAATTTATGGAATCGTGAGGAATGTGCAACACCAGCAGAAAAGAAATGTCAGCTATTCTAATGGTGTATGTTTATGGGGAGGAGCTGGTTCTGTTTCAGCATAGCCTAGAAGTTACTATTCTCTTGGTAAAGATTGTCTCTTGGTGTCACAAGGAGTCATCCAGGTATTAATGTTGTCACAGCCAAATATACAAGAATTGATCTGCTGTGTTACTAACTGATCTCCACAAATGCTGTTGGAGCCCCTGCTCAGTGCTGAACACTGTGCTTGGCACATAAGGGAACTAGGGGTGCAGCACTTTGAACCACAGAGAGCACCTAACCTATACTTGCTGTTTACAGTCAGCATTACTGAGCACCACTACCTATAAAATACACTCCTCATTTCATTCTCACAGGGATCTCATGAACTGAATATTATAATCCTATCATCAACATCATCATCATTATGCCACTTGCCCTGTGTGGTATTTTGGACTTGGAACAGTGAAGTGATTCATGAGTTCTCATAGCAGTCCCCTGGCTCCAGGTGCAGTGCCTGCGTGCCCCACACCTGCTCATCCTTAAGAAATGAACTTCCTCCCCTAGGACCTGGCTGCCCAGAGTGTGACCCATTGATGCCCAACTCAGCATCACCTGGAGCTCGTTAGAAATGCAGGCTGCATTCAGATCTACTATATCTGACCCACCCTGCATTTCCACAAGATCCCAGAGGCCATTTGCACACTGGGTTTCAGCAAAACTGCACCAAGTATCCAAGGCAGCTGAGAGCAGCACCTGCTACAAACCCCACAGCTTTAGTCTCTGCAGGATGAAGTTCCATTGAGGGAAAACTCATTTTGACTCTGGAAGTTTTCATTTTAAAGTGCCCCAAAGCAGCTTGTTGCCAGGCAATTTCATCTGGAAGGCAGTTTACTATAACAGACCTTTAAAAATTATATTTCCCACAATGACCTTACATTTAATGATTTGGTTTAGCAAACATTTATCATTGTCTTTTGTGTGCCCCGCACTGTGTGACCAGCTGACCTTCGTGATTTCCCATGGGAAGTGGCTGTCCCTGCTGTTCCCTGCTTATTGTGATTCATTCCACTCTTAGTTTTAAGATGCATGTTTATGATAAAATTGCATCTGCACTTCTCTTATTGCTGCTTTTTTGTTGATTCATTCATTTAGTCAACAAACATTTAAAGAGTATGTACAAGGCACGGTAGAAGCCTTTTATGTTAACACATAGTCAGCTTTTTTTTTTTTTTTTTTTTTTAAATATTTTTCTAGTTGTAGATGGACACAATGTCTTTATTTTATTGCTTTGTATGTGGTGCTGAGGATCGAACCCAGGGCCTCACGCATGCGAGGCAAGCGCTCTACCGCTGAGCTACAGTCCCAGCCCCCATAGTCAGCTTTTATACAAAAGCATACCCCGAAGTAATTCTTCAATGGGCACATATTTTTAAGTGAAGTTTTTTGTTGTTACTGTTTAAGCACTGGCAATTTTATCTTGGATTTTATAGCTAATAGAGTTGTTCCAGTTAAAGGATTTGAAAACTTTTTAACCAACATCTTTCTTAGAAATCTGTCTCAAAAAGACCACGACTTAGGGGCTCAGTGTGCAGCTCAGTGGCAGACCACTTCCCTAGAATGTGTGAAGCCCTGGGTTCAACCCCCAGCTCCTGAGCAGGGGGAGGAGGGGGAGAGAAGGACTTAAGAAACAAAGACTGGAAATTCCTAGGATTTATAGTCTCCGTAACAATTTAACTTATTTGCCTTTTTAAAATCAGCAGAAAAAGAAGGAAAAAGACAGAGATTTGATACTAAAGATTTAATAGTATTTAGTTTACTTGATTTTTATCTCAGGATTAACTTTTTTATATAGCACCTCTGTTGGAGTACTTGGCACTTAACAGGGATCATGAATTTTAAATATTTGGTAAAGGTTCTCCTTTACTATTAATGTGTCATATCAAGAAGTATCATCAAAGCTATTCACTAGAAACTGATTTCTTTATGGGAAGCTATACTTCTAAAACTCCCACTACAAAGAGAAGCAACCTGTCACGTAATTTCATTTAGTCTAGGGATATTACAAGATGCAAAGCCTTCAGGCACAGAAAATGCTTCCTGTTAACTCTGTACTGTAGGCTGACTCTACCTTGGATTGGAAGCTTTTGGGAAGTCATTAGATATTGATTACTCAGGCTAATGAGTTTGATGTCACATTGAAAGGGGTTTTAAAGAAGGTCATAGCCCAGAAGATTGTGGGCAGTAACTTATAAATTTTTAATCAAATGTTTTAGGTATATTTATAGACAGTTGAATGCACAAAGTGACGTATACAGTTCAATGAGCTTTGATAAACATATATATCCAAGGACCATCACCTCAATCATTTTCATCTCCCCAGAAAGTTCCCTGTTTATTGACTGTTTTCCTTCTTCCAGGTATCACACTGACACATAATATGTTTTTGTTCTCATTAAACATTTTGAAGTAGGCAAATGTAGTATTCCCAGTTGAAATTTTTTTTAAAAAAGGGAAATACTTAGGGAGCGCATAACATTTGCCTACTCACCAAACTGTCAACTCAGTGATAATGCCGGGATTCAAAGCTGACATGTCTGACTCCAGTTCCTTAACTACTGTAGAGTGTCAGGTCTTCAATACTGGAGCATCAGGAATCTCACGTACAACACGGAATCATTTGCAAGGTTTCATGGGCAGGCCACACTCAGCATTCCCCTCCCTCCGTCTATTTTCTTTGGTGTGCGTGTGTTCATCTATGATCTTTGCAGAGTTATGAGCTCTGATGAGGGAGAGGTCAATAAAATATTCATTTATCTTACCTCCTTGTCTCAGAGACCATTCCAGTGATCTTTGCATAGTGACAACTCAATAAACATTTGCTAAATAGATAAAACACAGTGTTATAATTTTGTGTATTTCTAAATCTTTGTAAATCTGCCTATGTAAGTTTTCCTATTTTCAAGCAACATGAGGAAACATTTCAGTAAGTCTTTTCATGTGTTGTAATTAGCAGAACACTGATGAGATGGGCTCATACAGGAAGCAAAACAATCTCATCCCTCACTTGGAATAGCAAAAAAATATGTTAGAACCTCCAATTATTGAGCTATTACTACTTACTAGGCTAAATAATTTATTTTCCTTATCCCTATATTGTGGTAAAAAGCATAATCTCTAAAAATAGACTTCTTGGGTTCAAATCCAACCCATATTTCTTATTAGTTGTTTTTTGGGCAAATCATTTTAATGTATGAGCTTCAGTTTCTTCATCTTGCAATGGAGTAACAGTACCTATATAATTCATGGGAGTTAAACATTTGGTCATGCTTGAACAAGGGCTTGGCCCATGTAAGGTGTTTTTGTTGTTGTTGTAACCTTATTTACCTATCTTAAATCACCAGTTGAAACCAATTTTTCCTTTCTCTTACTTTCTGAAATCAAGATAAATCAGAAAATTTAGGTAAGATTTCTGGATGATTTTACCCTGTGTAGAAGTTTTCAGAAATCTGAACAAACTTGACAGAATCTTCTTAATATGTTTATATGTAAAGTACATATCTAAACCTCAGAATTGTATTAAATGTCAAATAACATCACTAACAAAGAGCATTGTTAACTCTGGAAACCTCATTCTAAGCAAACACTGAGGTGAGGAAGGCTTAATGAGAAACTAGCAGTCCAGAATCTACTCAGTTGACATTAGAGTTAAGGAAAAGATCTGCATTATGTAAGATTACTACAAAATTCAAATATTTAACTAAAAGCAACAACAAAAAATCAAGTAAAAACTGGAGTGCCTTCCCCTTAGTATGTGCTTTCAGCACTTCTATTCAACATTTTATTGAAGGTGACAACCAGGGCAATTAGGCAGTAAAATAAAATAAAATGTACATAGATGAGAAAGGAAGAAAAAAAAACTATCTCTGTTCTAAGATGACAAGATCTTAAGATTAAAAAAATTCTAAGGAAGCTACTAAAAATATTTGAACTAATAAAGGAGCTCAACAGGTTTGCAGCATACAAAAGTCAATGCACAAAAATAAATTGTATTTCTGGACAGCCCCCTCCTCCAATCTGTGTGGAGCCCAGGCAGACCCAGGACTACCCTGCCAACCCTAGAGGAGCTCAGTCCCCTGCCCAGGCACAGGACTGCCCACCATGCTGAGGAATATGCCCACATACCACAGCACTGCATCTCCAAACAGGCCACTGAAAGCCATTGTTCAGCTTGCCCGTTCAGCCCCATCTCTAAAAGTGGTTGCCGCCATCTTGGGACACCTCCAACATCATCTTAGGTTACCTCTGCTGCTGCTACCACCATCTTTAGTTGTGGCAGCTTTTATCTTGGGACACTGGGCAGTAGCTGGAAGACCAACACCAAGGTACTTACAGGTTTCATACTACTCCGTCACCAACAACCGACATGGCTGCTTCCATCTAGGGACAACAACCAGGACCCAGAAGACCACCACCAAGGTCCCTGCAGGCTTGGTTACACCAGAGGTATCCCTGCCAGGTGAGCTAATAGCCACCATCTTGGTACAAAGGCAGGAGAGAGCCTTGCACAGGGTTACCTCTTTCTCTCTTTTCTCCTGTTAATAGCCAACTTGATTCGTATTTCACTCCTCCTACAGTCTAATACCTCTACAGTCTCACTTCCCATCGCAGAAGCATCACACTATACACACCCCTTTTTACTCTTTGTCCACCATTAGAATCTGTAGACCCTTTTGGAAACTTACTGTTTATATTGCAGATAATAATTGAACACATCATTCCTGTTTATTGTGACAAAACTGTAATCATCTAAATAGGAACAATTTGGTTTAAGGCTGTATATCATTTGCATTGCGTTGATCTCCCCCTTAAAGGTGAGACATAGGTAACCTGCAGGGTTCTATTAGGTTCTATTAGGTAGAAATGGCAGTGCCTCAGATCCACACTGCTAGAAGGCAAGGCACATGGAAAGCATGAAAAGACAAGGGAAGAAAGTGCCCAAACAAACCAAGATAATACAATAATAGAATCCATCGACAGCAAAGTAGATGGAATGTCAGAGGAGTTCAGAATGTACATAATTAAAATTAGCTATAAATAAAACAATGACATAAGAGAGCAAATTTAAGCAAAAATTGATCACATCAACAAAAAGATAAGAGAGCAAATACAGGCAACTATTGATCACTCCAACAAAGAGATAAGAGAGCAAATACTGGTAGCAAAAGATTACTTCAAGAAAGAGAGATTCTGGGAAAAAAAAACAAATCTTTGAAATGAAGGAAGCAATAAATTAAATTAAAAAACTTAGTAGAAAGCATCATCAACAGACTAGATCACTTGGAAGACAGAACCTCAGACAATGAAGACAAAATATACAATTTTGAAAATAAAGTTGGCCACACAGTGAAGATGGTAAGAAGCCATGAACAAAACACCCAAGATTTATGCGATAACATTAAAAGACCACATCTAAGATTCATTGGGATAGAGTAAGGCACAGAGATATAACTCAAAGGAATACACAATCTCTTCAATGAAATAATATCATAAAATTTCCCAAACATGAAGAATGAATTGGAAAATCAAATAAAAGAGGCTTACAGGACACCAAATGTATAAAATTATAACAGATCTACACCAGGGCACATTATAATGAAAATGCCTAGTGTACAAAATAAGGATAGAATTTTAAAAGCCATAAGAGAAAAGTTTCAGATTACATACAGGGGGAAACCAATTCTGATTTCAGCAGATTTCTCAACCCAGACCCTCAAAGCCAGGAAATCCTGGAACAACATATACCAATCTCTGCCCACCAAGAATCTTATATCCAGCAAAATTAAGCATCAGATTTGATGATGAAATAAAAACCTTTCATACTCAACAAAAGGTAAAAGAATTTACAAGAAAGCCTGCACTACTGAAGATTCTTGGCAAAATATTCCATGAGGAGGAAACGAAAAGCAATAATGAAAATCAGCAAAGGAAGGAACTACACTAAAGGGAAAACAAATCAAAGAGAAACCAAGTAAAAAACAAAAACAAACCAAAATGACTTGGAATACAAACCACATTTCAATAATAACCCTGAAAGTGAATGGCCTAAACCCATCAATTAAAAGACACAGTCTGGCACATTAGATTTTTTAAAAAGACCCAACAATATGCTGCCTTTAAGAGACTCATCTCACAGGAAAAGACATCCACAGACCAAAGGTGAAAGGATGAGAAAAATATATCACTCACATGAACTGTTTAAAAAAGCAGAGTTTCTATCCTCATATTAGATAAAGTGAACTTCAAACTGTAGTTAGTGAGAAAGGATGAAGAAGGATATTTCATACTGCTTAAGGGAATCACACATCAAAAAGGCATAACAATTGTAAATATTTATGCCCCAAACAATGGAGCATCTATGTACATCAAACAAATCTTTCTCAATTTCAAGAATCAAATAGACCACAGCACAATAATGAGTGACTTTAACACACCTCTCTCACCACTGGATAGGTCTTCCAAACAAAAACTAAATAAAGACATTATAGAACTCAATAATACAATTATTTAGACTTAACAGACATATATAGAATATTTCATCCATCAAAGAGTGAATACACTTTTTTCTCAGCATCACATGGATCCTTCTATAAAATAGACCATATGTTATGCCACAAAGCAAGTCTTAGCAAATACAAAAAAATAGAGATACTACCCAGAATTTTATCAGACCGTAATGGAATAAAATTAAAAACCAATGATAAAATAAAAAATAGAAGCTACTCCAACACCTGGAGACTAAATAATATGCTATTGAATAATGTACGGATAGTAGAAGACATCAGGGAGGAGATAAAAATTCTTAGAGGTAAATGTGAATTAATCTCTATGACACTGTGAATGTAGTGCTAAGAGGAAAACTCATTGCATTGAGCTTATCGTTCATTTAAAGAAGAAAAATTCAACAAATAAATGACCCAACATTACATCTCAAAGCCCTCAAAAAAGAAGAACAAATCAACACCCAAAATGGTGGAAGACAGGAAATAATTAAAATGAAGGCTGAAATCAATGAAATTGAAATAGAAACAATTGAAAAAAATTGACAAAATATAAAGCTGGTTCTTTGAAAAGATAAATAACATTGATAAATCTTTAGCCACCCTAATGAAAAGAAGGAGAGAGAAAACTTCAATTACTAAAATTTGTGATGAAAAAGAAAATATCATGTCAGATACTACTGAAATACAGAAGATTATTAGAAACTATTTTGAAAATTTATACTCCAATAAAATAGAAAATATTCATGACACTGAGAAATGTCTAGAGAAATATGAGATGCCCAGACTGAATCAGGAGGACATTCACAATTTAAACAGGTCAATTTTGAGCAATGAAATAGGAGATTCTGTCAAAAGTCTACCAACCAAGAAAAGCCCAGGACCAGACAAATTCTCAGCTAAGTTCTACAAGACCTACAAAGAATAATTAATAACAATACTCCTCAAATTATTCCATGAAATAGAAAAATAAGAAGCCCTTCCAAACTCATTCTATGATGCTAGTATCACCTTAATACCTAAGCCAGACAAAGATATATCCAGGAAAGAAAAATTCAGACAAATATCTCTGATGAACACAAATACAAAAATTCTCAATAAAATTCTGCCAAATTACATACAAAAACATATTAAAAAGATAGTGCAACACGATCAAGTGGGATTCATCCCAGGGATGTAAGGTTGGTTCAACATGTGGAAATCAATAGACGTAATTCATCACATCAATATACTTAAAGATAAAAATTATATGATTATCTCAATAGATGCAGAAAAGGCATTTGATAAAATACAACACTATTTCATGTTCATAACACTAGAAAAACCAGGGATACTAGGAATATACCTCAGCATCGTAACATATCTCAACCTTATCTATGCTAAGCCCAAGGCCAACATTATTCTAAATGGAGAAAAATTCAAAACATTCCCTCTAAGAACTGGTACAAGACAGGGATGCCTTCTCTCACCACTCCTATTCAACATAGTCCTTGAAACTCTAGCCAGAGCAATTAGACAAAAGAAATTAAAGGGATATGAATAGGAAAAGAAGAACTCAAAACTATCACTATTTGCCAAAGACATGATTCTATACTTAGAGGATCCAAAAAACTCCACCAGAAAACTTCTAGAATTAATAAATAAATTCAGCAAAGTAGCAGGATATAAAAGCAACACCCATAAATCAAATGCATTTCTATACCTCAATGATGAGCCCTCAAAACAAGAAATTAGGAAAACTACCCCATTCACAATAGCCTCAAAAACCAAACAAACAAAACAACAACAACAACAACAACAACAACAACAAAAACCCTGAGAATCAATCTAACAAAAACAGGGAAAGACCTATACAATTAAAACTACAGGATACTATAGAAAGACATTGAAGAAGATCTTAGGAGATGGAAATATTTCCTATGTTCTTGGATAGAAAGAATTGATATTGTCAAAATGGCCAGACTACCAAAAGCATTATACAGATTTAATGCAATTCCAATTAAAATCCCAACAACATTTCTCATAGAAATAGAAAAGGCAATGATAAAATTCATTTGGAAGAATAAGAGACCCAAGCCAAAAGCAATCCTTAACAAGAAGAATGAAGCAGGAGGCATCACAGTACCACACTTTAAACTACACTATAGAGCTATAGTAACAAAAACAGCATGGTATTGGCACCAAAACAGACATGTAGACCAATGGTATAGAATAGAAGACACAGAGACAAACTCACATAAATACAGTTATCTCATACTAGACAAAGGTGCCAAAAACACAAATTGGCAAAAAGATAGCCTCTTCAACAAATGGTGCTGGGAAAACTGGAAACCCATATGCAGCAAAATGAAATTGAATCCCTATTTCTCACCATGCACAAAGCTCAACTCACAGTGGATCAAGGACCTAGGAATTAGACCAGAAACTCTGTGCCTAACAGAAGAAAAAGCAAGCCCAAACGTTCATCATGTTGGATTAGGTTCTGACTTCCTTAACTAGACTTCTAAAGCACAAGAAATAAAATCAAGAATCAATAAATGGGATGGATTCAAACTGAAAAGCTTCTTCTCAGCAAAGGAAACAATTAATATTGTGAAGAGAGAGCCCACAGGGTGGGAGAACCTCTTTATTACATACACATCAGGTAGAGCACTAATTTCCAGGATATATAAAGTACTCAAAAAACTTAATACCAAAAAAATAAATAACCCAATCAATAAATGGGCTAAGGAACAGAACAGACACTTCTCAGAAGAAGATATACAATCGATCAACAGATAAATGAAAAAATGTTCAACATCTCTAGTAATTAGAGAAATGCAAATCAAAACTACTCTAAGATTTCATCATACTCCAGTAAGAATGGCAATTATCAAATAATACAAGCAATAATAAGTGTTGGCAAGGATGTGGGAGAAAAGGCACACTCATACATTGCTGGTAGGACTGAAAATTGGTGCAACCACTATGGAAAGCAGTATGGAGATTCCTTAAAATACTTGGAATGGAACTACCATTTGACCCAGCTATCCCACTCCTTGGTTTATATCTAGAGGACTTAAAATCAGCATACTATAGTGAATGCAGCCACTTCGATGTTCATAGCAGTTCAATTCACAATAGCTAAACTATGGAATTAACCTAGATGTCCTTCAACAGATAAATGGATAAAGAAACTGTGGCATATATACACAATGGAATATTACTCAGCAATAAAAGAGAATAAAGTTATGGCATTTGCAGGTAAATGAATGGAGTTGTAGAATATCATGCTAAGTGAAGTAAACCAATCCCAAAGAACCAAAGGCTGAATGTTCTCTCTGATAAGTGGATGCTGATCCATAAAGGGGGTGTGTGGGGAAAATGGAGGAACTTTGGGCAAAAGGGATGGAGGGAAGGGGTGGGGGCATGAGGGCAGCAAAGATGGTGGGATGAGATGGACATAATTACCCTAGGTTCATATATGACTGCACATGTGGTGCGACTCTACATCATGTACAACTAGAGAAATGAAAAGTTGTGCTCCATTTATGTACAACAAATCAAAATGCATTCTGCTGTCATGTATAACTAATTAGAACAAAAAAAATAAAAATTTAAACAATGAATTGTATTTCTATTCAGTAAAACTGATCAAACTTAAAACAAAATTAAGATAATAATACTATTTAAAAATGGCATCAGAAAGAGTAAAAAATCAGGAATGAACTTAACACAAGAAGTGCTAAACTTATAGTCACAAAATTCCAAAACATATTGAAAGAAATTAAAGACCTAAATAAATGAAAAGAAACCCTATATTCATGTGTCATAAGAATAAACATTGTTAAGATGTCAAATACTCCCAAATTCATCTAGAAATTCAATGTAATCTCTTTCATAATTTCTGCTAAATCTTTGTGGGAACTGACAAACTAAGGCTAATATTTACATGGAAATTCAAGAGACCCAAGGTAGCCCAAACAATCAAGAACAGGAAGAACAAAGTTTGAGGATTCTTCCCTTTCTGATTTCAATTCTTACTAGAAAGCAACAGTAATCAAGACAAGTGCTGGCATAAGAATAGACATATAGATGACTGGACTAGAATAGGGAATTCTGGAACAAACTTTCACATTTACAGTTAATTGATTTTTGACAAAAATACCAAGACAAGTAAAAATGGAAAGAATAATCTTTCCCACAAGTTGTGCTAGGACAACTGGATAGCCACACGCAAAAGAATGACGTTGGACTCTTACCTTAGACTAAATACAGAAATTAACTCAAAAGGGATCAAGACTTAAATATAAAAGCTAGACCTACAAGACAGAAAACATAAGTATGTCTTTATGATATTGGATTTGGCAATGGTTCCTTAAATAAAACACCAACAGCACAAACATCCAAAGAAACATGGATAAATTGGAACTTATCAAAACTAAAACTTTTGCGCTTCAAAAACTAGTATCAAGAAAGTAAAATTTATAGATTGGAAGAAAAGTTTTTAAAATAGTATATTGGATAAGGGGCTTATATCTAGCATATAAAAGATGACTTATAACTCAACAATAAAAAGACAAAGAACTCAATTAAAATACCTGAAAAGGATGCTGAATAGGCAAAGGTCTGAATAATATTTCTCCAAAGGACATATACAAACAGACAGTAGACACATGAAAGTATGCCCAGCATTATTTGTCAATAGGGAAATGCCAATCAAAACCATGATGATTGAGTGCAGTGGCACAGGCCTATAATCCCAATGGCTTGGGAGGCTGAGGCAGGGGGATCACAAGTACAAAGCCAGCCACAGGAAAAGCGAAGTGCTAAGCAACTCAGTGAGACCCTGTCTCTAAATAAAATATGAAATAGGGCTGGGCATGTGGCTCAGTGGTTGAGTGCCCCTGAGTTCTATCCCTGGTACCCCTCTCCAAAAATAACATGATATAAGATACCTCTTCAAAACCATAAGAACAGTTATATTGCAAAAGTAAGATAATGACAAGTGTTGATAAGGTCTTGGAGAAATCAAACGCTCATATACTATTGATAAGAATGTAAAATGATGCACCTTCTTTGGAAAACAGTGTGGCAATGCCTCAAAAGGTTAAATAGAGAGTTAGTATTTGATCCAGCAATTATACTTTCAGGCATACGTACAAGAAAAATGAAAACATACATCCACATAAAACCTTGTCCATGAATGCTCATAAAAACATTATTTATAATGATATATCTCTAAGATGAAATATGATGAAATATGATTAGGCAATAAAAAGAAATGGAATCTCAGTATACATGCTATAACATAGATGCACACTGGATGATGCTGAGTGATAGAGCCAGTCACAAAGAATAATATATTGTAAGATTCTATTCATATGAAATGTCCAGAAGAGAAAAATCCATAGAGAAAGAAGATTAGTGGTTGCTTAAGACTTAGGGGAATGGGGACTATGGAGAATGATAGCCAACAGTTATGGAGTTCATGAAGTAATAAAAGTATTCTAAACTGATACGACTTTGTAGGATAATGAAAAGAACCTAAAAATTGTACAACTTTGTACACGTATTAAAGTTACTGACTTTTATACATTTAGATTGAAGAATTTATGGTATGAAAA
This sequence comes from Xerus rutilus, assembly GCA_028644305.1. Lineage (NCBI taxonomy): Eukaryota > Metazoa > Chordata > Mammalia > Rodentia > Sciuridae > Xerus > Xerus rutilus. Next base: position 72,482,401 of record CM053403.1, on the reverse strand, counting down.
TTATATCTCAACAAACTTCTAAAAAATCCAGAAATGTAAGGATACAAAAAGTTAGAAAGTGAAAAAACAGGAACATGGACACACACACACACACACACACACACACACACACACACCCTACATGTATGGGTATCTGTCTAGATAGATAGATAGATAGATAGATAGATAGATAGATAGATAGATAAGTATATATAGAGATAGATAGATATCAATTTTGAACCAAAATGAAGGTGGTACAACTATATTAAAGTCAGGCAAAGTAAACTTTAAAGCAAGATCATTACCAGAGAGAAAGAGGGATATTTAAGTATGATAAAGGGATCTATCTACTTGATATCATTATTTTAATTTCTGTGCAACTAGCAATACAACTTCAAAATATATAAAAGAAAAACTGGCAAAAAATGAAAAGGAAAAAAGATACTCTAAATTAAAATGAGAAATGTTAACACCCTTCTTTCAATGGCTGATAGAACATCACACACACACACAGGAAGAATACAGATAATAGGAAAAACACAAATAACAAGCTTGCCTAATTGAAGTTATAGAACACTGTGAACAAGCATGACTGAAAATACCCTTTATAAGTGCAGAGTAAAACACTTGGAAAAACTGTTCATATGCCTGGCTATAATACAAACCTCAACAAATTTTAGAAAATCAAAATCATTCAGAGTATGTTTTCTGACCACAATAAAGTTGATATCAAGTTAACTAGAAAATCCCCAAACAACTAGAAATTAGACAAACACATTTAAATTTCACCATTGGTTTATAAATATCACACCAGAAATCAAGAAATATTATAAAGTAAGTGAAAATTAAAATATGTTAAAATTCTTAAGATGTAGCTAAAGAAGTATGGGAATTTTTAGTTTTAAATGCATGTTAAGAAAAGGCAGAACACTGAAAAATGGTGACTTCAAATTCCATTTCAAGAAAATGAAAATGATGCAGCAAATCAAGTCCAAAGAAAGTAGATAGACTAATACTTTCTGCATCCTAAAAATGTTGTATTAAAAAAAGAATGCATGTTAAGTGTTCGACACAGGGACAGGAACATGGGTAAGATCCAATAAAACATTTTTATTTATTTTTATTATTAGCCCAGTGACAACAAGAATTGGAAGATCCACCTCATTTCTCTTCAAGAGCAATATATGCACTTCACGGTGTCTTTCTCATAATAACTTCCTCCTTTTGTTGGAAAATCTGCTGGTGGAACTTCTGGTAGAAATTCTAAGCTGAAGTGGTGAAGGAACAAGTGGAACTAACATTTATTGCATCTTTCTGGGTGCCAAATATTGTCAAACACACCACCCATGTTGGTTTATTCCACCCTTCAGGGACCTGGAGAGGTGAGACTAATGTGCACATTTCACAGCTTTGACCACTGAGGCTTCCACAGGTGAACCATCTACTTGAGTCACTCAGCTGGAAAAGGTAGAATGGGAGATTAGACTTCAGCCTGAGCCTAAAACTAAGGATGTGCATTAAAGCGCATCTTCAAAGTGTCCCTTTTGCAATGCAGTAAATGAATCCTGGCTAAACCCAGTGTATTCTCAGCTGCCTTCTAGATCCCAACCTGGAAGAATTCTTTTTATGCTTTCTTCATGCTCCTAAAGGGTTTAGCAAATACATATTTGGGCACTTAGAATTGACGCTGTCTTGGGACTGGTTTCTGCCAGCTCACCTTCATGTACATGTAGCTCAAAACTGGTACTGCGTATGCAAGAGTAAGGCCACAGTGGGACAGCCAGCCTGGGTACAGAGCAGTGTCCTCACCAAGCTGATGAAGTGGGGACGTTTCCTGGGGACCCACTCTGTGCCAGCCCCTGTGTAAAGTCTTCACATGAGCCTGTCACCATTTCTGCAGCTCTGTATCTAGACAGGCCAGAACTGTCCATCTGTCCACTCCTCAGCTTCCAGCTGGGGAAAAGCAGGGCAGACAAGCCTGGCCACTCACCCCACCTAGGGTGAGCATGCCAACTGCCTCCAATTGTTGTGGCAGTGACCAGATTCTGATGCTGCAGGTGGGAGTGGAGTGGATAATAATTATGGTGAGTGTGATTTTTGGATTAAGAAGAAAAAAATCATTCTTCATTACCACATAATATGAATCTGTTCTCCATGCAGTTCCCTGTAGCTTCCATAAAAATACCAAAAGCCAGGAAACTAGACACTATCTTTCCATCGTATTGCCCAGATAGACCTGTGCTCAGTAAATTTTGAACCAAAAGAAAGTGACAAAGTGCATGATCCAGTTTTCCTGCTTTTGTAAGGTAGAACATATCCAGACTCCACACATTCTACAATCAAAGGGGAAAAAAATGAATGCTTCAAAAATATACACTCTTCATCAGACTGCTTAGATTTAAATTTCAAAACTTGGAACTGTAGAAAAGTGGTAATCTCTAATTTTATATATAACTTCGTCTGTCAGACAAAAGACAACAGTAATTTTTTGATTGAGAAAGACTTTGGTTTGTAATCCAATCCTCCCTCCTGCCCCCTATCCAACCCCCACAGAAGCAATCTAAACAGGGCCTAGTGATTACGGGCATACCAGGACTAGGGCTGCCACGTGGATCACCAAATCTTTTCATTTCTGCGACTGGCATTTCCTAAATTCTCCCCTTTGGGAGAATCAACATTTAAAAAAATTTTTTTTTAACAAAACAAGTGTGTGCTGTCACTTTAAATAAATATGTTAAAAACTTTAAATAGAAAGCTAAAAAAAGTGTATCTACAATGGTAAGTCCTTAATCACTGAGAGAAAATGTGGGGAGGTTTTATTTACTTTTGCTAAATGTCTTATCCTCAAGACAGAGCCAGGAAACTGAGAGGATGTGAATGTTTGTACTTGACACATGAGAAAGAAGCATCACTATTGATAAATAAAAGCAAGATTTCCCCAGCAGCCACAAACATTTACTGGGAAAATCTACACCCCGTGATCATGATCTAATTTCTAGTAAATAAAATATGATGAAGCTGTTCCAGGTCCCAGAATTATTTTTTTGGAGATGAGATATTTGGAGGTCCCTGGGTGAGGAGTGGTCATAGAATACAAGATGTAGGACATTGCTGATGGAAAATTGGGAGCTTTTATTCATGCTGTGATGAATGTTTGGATTCATGAGACCAAGGGCATAGTTGTTTTTCATCCAACTCAAAGTGGACAATCAAAGCACCATTTTTACAGGAAAAAATATTTCTCTTGCCATTGAAATATTTCCCTGAGCCATCTCGCCCCCAGCCTCCTCCCATCACCAAGGCAACCATGTTAAATAACATGGAAAGCCAGCCAGCCACTGTGCCTGTGTTCAAGCTGGCCAAGAGAAGTTTTTTTTTTTTTTTATCATTGACAGCTTAGCATCTCGATACATTCAGTCTGACACAAAGCATCAAGTGATGGGGAGAATCCTACATAGTAGCATTTCTCAAATGTAGCCTCATTTCATCAATGTCTCCCATGCTTATGAACACTGATGCCTGGGCCTCTGGCCCAGGCCCATTACATCATCAAAGAGCCCAGGGACATGTATTTTAACAAGTGCTTCAAGTAACATGTATGGCACTAAAGCTTGATAATTGCTGATCTAGGGGAAAGTCAGAGGATTATAGTTCCTTCCTTACTTACATTATTTAAAAGATAAGGAAATGCAGATTTCCAAAGGGAAATGGCATTGCTTTTTCCTGGAGCTTTTCCCCCTTTTAGCTGCTTGTCTCATTTAACCAGAATAATTTGGTTCCATCTAGTGCCATAGATGATCTGAGAGTCATTAGTGCATTGCCTTTGATAGTATATGATTTCATCAGGGACTCTGGTTATTCTTTCCTCTAACTTCACACTCAAGAGGACCTGTGGCTCATCAGGCAGAGTAGGTACTGAAGTGTTAGGATCTGTGCAGCTTTTTCAACCATTTTTATTTTATCCATTTATTTCAACACATATACCTTAGAGATTTTATATGATTTGTATCATATTTTACCAACATGATACAGAAAAGCAACCAGTGGGCTTTATTACCTGTAACATTTACCTGGCCAATTCAGAGCAAGTTTTATTTTAATAATTATTTTTTCCTTCTGAATTCACTTGTCAATCTAGTTCAAATTGGTTAACATGATGGGATTTAAATCAATATTTGGCTTCTGTTTACTCCAAATTATTCATTTACTAAATAGTCAAAATAAATGGACTAGGAAGTTTTGATACTATTTGATGACATCTTAAGGTTGTATTGTCAGAGTAAATAGGTCATTCTCATTGTTAAGCGATTGTATAATATTATCTTGCATTTCCTTCATTTTTAAAATATTTCTTTTTACATTTAAATAAAATCTAGCCATCTAAGAAGCTTGCCTGCCTCCCTAAAATGGAGGCTGCCAATGGCTCCTGTTTTTGTTTTTCTTTAAAAGCAAACAAACAAACAAACAAGATTTTGTGAGATATAATTCACGTGCCACACAATTCATTGGTCTATAGTGCACAATTTTAAGAACTTCTAGTCTGATCAGCACTTCACATTTATTTCAGTCAAACCATTAATCATGTGTTCTGAGAGGAATCTCAGCTTTGAGGTGGCCCCAGAGAAGCAGTGGAACTGTTTGAACACAGCAGATCTGGGTTCTAGTACCAGGTCTTCTCCTGGGACCTCAGTGCAGGTTTCCTTACTTTCAAAAGAAAATGACAGTTCTAATCTTGCAGGGGCGCTCAAGCTAATCTAAATGCTCATATCAAAAGAGCTAGCTTTGGTGCTTGGAATAAACATCAAAGTCACATTCTTTCTTTTTAAAGCACAATATTCTTAAAGGACACAATTGAAAAAGAAACAGCATTCTATTGTGGGGCAGAGAGAACAAGTCGAAAACAAAGCAAGTCAAAAATCAATTTAAAATATTATTCTTTGCTTCTAGACTTTGACCAGCTGCTACATAGAAGCACAAATAGCTTAAGGAAAGTAGAAATAAAGCTCAGAATTTATCTAAATGTGGATTAGCCCTGCTGTTTTCTGGGTCACCTCTCTCTGCCTCTCAGAGATGCTGGCTCAAGGGAATATAAATGAAATTTCCTTCAGAAAGACATACGAGGGTGCTTTTCTCCAAATAGGAAATCAAATCATTAAATTTGAACACAAACAAGTTTAGGGTTGGAAAGCCACTGAGCCACATGGGTAATGGAAAGTGAACAGGACGAAGAGTTTAAGGTCAGAGATTCAATCCTGGGTCAGCCACAACCTAAACCAAGGTCACATGAGATCTGTGAAACTTGGTTTCCAAATCTGTAAAATGAGGATGAGGTTGATAATCATAGCTATGACAAACATTACTCTAAAAACTAGATAAAAGATGAAATGAGACTGGAAAGAGGGAAATATTATACTGATGTTAACAATTATAATTATTCTAATCTACTGGATTGAAATTTCCACACCAAAATGCAGCTATTCTCCTTGCAAAAACAAAAACAGAAAGCACCAACTGAACAATGACCAGGGTGACAGTTCAGGTCTTGTCAACAATTAGTTATGTGAATGTATATGGTGCATTTCGTTCCTCAAGATCTCAGCCTCTTTCCATGTTGGTCTATTTCACAGACTTGTGAAGTTCTCATGAGATAAAGACCAAGTCTACATTTTGAAATCAATGAAGTACTACATACATTAGTCATAGTCATTAGCTGCCATAGTCTTCAAGAGTTGACTTTAGCTCAGTGGAATAAGAGAAAAGAATTCCTTATATTGGTTATGCTTGAACTTCTTTTATTGACAAAAGGAGCTATTTTCACTCTACCAAATATAATGCTTTTCCATATTAGACTCACATATATAACACAAGAAAACTGTTACCAGCCATGTATGTGGATTGAAAAGGGAAGCTTACAGTATTGATCTTTCACTTAGCTCTTTGCAAAATGAAATTTAAAAGAATCCTGCCATCCTCCTTATTTGGAGCCACAGTCAGCACAAAGTTCTGATGTAACTGCAGGACCAGTTTCATAAGGAGGAAATGTCATGACATAGGCCATTAAAACTGACTTTCATTGGGAAAAAATTAGCCCAAAAAGAAACCTCACATGTCAACATGATACTCAAAATCAACTTTTCACTGTATTATTTGATGCAGGGAAAAAGGGGGAAAAAAGGCATGAAAAGGAATTTTCCAGTCTTTCTGTTATTTGGGTTGTAAGTAGAACATATTGAGAAATAGCAATAATTTTAACAACTGGGTCCTTAGTATTACACATGAAGAAATAGGTGGTCATAAAACCCCATAGTAGTAGAATAAAATAATAAATACCATAGAGTCCTATAATCTAAATAAATACAATATATCCATATTAAAATATATCAAAAATATAAATGTAACTGTGCTCTTGTTTCCTCTGTCTTTTGATTTCCTTTTATTTCTAGTGCTCAGATGTCATTTCCACTTTAGTAGGTATTTCTTCATTCATCCTTGATGTTTATCCTTCTTAATTTCTACTATTGCTGGCTTTCAGATACAATCTTTTTAAACAATTTTACTGATTCATACTTCTTTCTTTAAATTTTTTTTAGTTGTAGATGGACACAATATATTTATTTTTATATGGTGCTGAGGATCGAACCCAGTGCCTCATGCATGAGAGGCAAGTGCTGTACCACTAAGCCACAATCCCAGCCCTGATTCATACTTCTTAAACCTTATTTAATAGCATGGTAATGGCATTTAGTGTGTGTGAGTGTATATGTGCATGCATGCATTCCCTTCATTCTGTATTCCATCATGCAAGCTGAGATTGCTTTTTTAAAATATAACTTATTTCAAACCCATGATGAATGTTAACCATACTAAAATTATTTTGTAGTTAACCAACAACATTCTACTTTAATGGGATTGAAGAAAAAACTTAACACACATACATGTAATCAGTATCAAGCACAGGTCTCTCTGTGAACATAACCCCAAGATGGGAGGTAATTAGGCAGATGGGGAAGGGACACTGTGATGGTATTACCAAGGCAATTATGTCCCTCAGTAATGGAGAGGTTAGAAGAGCAAAAGTAACCCATTAGCTTTAAGGGAGATACAGGAAGGGCCCTTGACAAACAATTAATGAAAGCTAGAAATGAAGTCAATTAGGTCAATCAATGTCTACATATGTTCAGCAAGGCAATCATGCCTTCATAAGTGTGTTTAGAATAATCAGAATTTCTGGAATACTTATTCATTCTGGGATAAAAACATTTATACACTATAAGTAAAAACCATTGTTACGGTTATATTAAAGTCAGTTTATTAAACTTTTAATTCTAATAGAAAATATTTCTAAATATTTTAATATTATTTGTGAAGTCTCACACTCAAAATATTCTTAGGGAACCCTTTATTGGTAACTTTAGGTTTTTATCTTTGTGGATAAAGCAGGGCATTACAATAGCATAATATAGGATGACTGAATTTTTTATTGTACTTTAATTCAGTCAAATGCAATAATTATCTAGCAGATACAAGGGACCTGGGAAAGTACTGGAAGATAAACAAAAATGAGCACTTTCCTTGCCCTCCAGAAATTTACTAATACAGAAGCTATTTCATTATTTATGTGAACTCTCAACTTCTGAAAGACATATGTAAATGTTTCCTTGCTGTTCTTTGATTCCAAGTGTATTTTTTAATGTTTCTATTTTTGTGGTTACTATTTTCATTCTAACTAGTTTGGAAGTAAATGCCATTCTTACCACGACTACCACTAATGACATCACCTACATGTCTAAGATGTATATTAATAAATACACAAGATGCAAGACTCCAATTCAAATCCAATGACCTAATTGCATTATCAACCCACAGCATGGTAATAAGCAAGTACCAAATAGTACTCATGAAAGCAAAGTTACGGCTACTGATCTCTGTTCCTTACTGAGTGTGAACTGGGATTACAACTGAGTTCATCTTACATGTGTTTTCCTATATTTTATTTTTTGAATCCTGGTCTTGAGAAATGTTTTCCCTAAAAAAGTCATTCCTTGGTCAGTGCTATATCTCTATTTCCTTCTTAGGGATTCACAGGCACATTATCATATTGAGGCTCCTGCAGTAAAGAAATCCACTTATCTTTGCCTAACCCAGCATTTTTGAAATTTATTTGAGCAGTGAACTTCCCCCTACCTCTTGTTCACTCAAGAATAGCTGTGGGCATCCCTCAGAAGTAATATTTTCAGGAAGACACTTTGAGAAATGTTATTGAATGACAAGGGAAAGAATTAATTCAGATGGATGTTACATCTTCTCCAAAGATTGAAACCCTAATTATTCTGCTGAGAAAGAGACTATGGCACCACAACTAAAACTGGTGAAATTGAAACATCCATTTCTTTAAAGATATTTCCATGATATAGAATGGGCCAGTTAGACCTTCAACGAGTAGGTCTAGTTGAAAAACACTCTGATTATATCTTTTCTCCTGTTGTGCATATTGTTGAGGGGCCTTGAATGGTAAAGAAAAAGTGAAATGTTAAGCCATTTGTACAGAAAGCTCTAAGGTAAGCATACCTGGATTGTTCTTTGATCCCTCAATATTTCACTATCAAATTTGGCCTCAATAAGAAAATCATTGACACAAAGTATTAAAATAAATAATGCATGATTTGCAGCTACCAGGCAAACACTGCTAGCATTAAATAAATTTCAAATTCTTGCTCTGGAAAATCCTTCTTGTCCCTGGTGCTGTGTCTCTGACCTGGTGGTGCTGACCACCTACTCCTGTAGTGCTCTCTGTTTGCACAAGATGCCAGAAATTCTGTGAGTAAAGAAGCTACATGATAGAGAAAGGAAATGTGCAGAGTCTGCCAAAATGCTTCTTACTATTGGTTTTCTTGTTACATTTCTCTAGGCCACTACTCTCAGCCTAGAGTGATGTATTTTGTTAGCACTGACATCCTGGAAAATCATGTTTAAAATATTTAAACAATACACAACTATGTGGGGGAAACAAACTCCAAACAGGGCAAACCTCTCAATGTTCTGGAGCAGATGCAAAGGAAGACAGGATGCCTGTATTTCAGTAAGTTTGTGCCAGTTGAGGAAACAGGGAATTAGCTTTCTTACCTCCCTCCAAACTATAAAACAGCTCAGTCAGCACTGCTATACAACTTAATCTGTTTTTGCTGCATCGAGAGAGGACATTTTTGGCATTTAATAAGTACTTTCCATCTCTGTCAAACAATGTACATAAGCCTATGGGAATGGCTCTTAATGTAGAAAAAACAAGCTAATGCCCAAGTAATAAAAACAGGATCAATGCTCATCAAATTGCTGGACAAATAAATGCCAAGCACTCCTCCTGTTCTGTCCCATCTAAGACCACTTTAATTCGGGGACAGAAGGAGTTTCTATTGAAGGGTCAGTGAAGACAAGCTGCATTAGCTTAAAAGACTGTATGAGAGCTCAGGGCGCTGTTTCAAGGGAGAGAAGAGAGACAGCAAGAGAAAACACACAGCCTCGGTGTCCCACTGCTTCTCTCTGGACATTTTTGATTGGCAAAGACAGCTGACTGAAGGATCTCCTTATTCCCCCAACCCCACTGCAGGCTGTGCCCAAAAGACAGCAAATCCCAGGTGCCATCTCTAAGAGGCAGATATCAATCATAGCTACGCTATAGTACAAAATGCCCTTGCATACCCTTCTCAGGCCTTGCCCTAGAACAGCTTCTGAACAGTTGGGTGGAAGAATTACTTTGCTGCTTCTTGGAAGCAGTTGTAAGAACACATTGCAGCAAGACTGTAATTCCAAGCTTGATTTATTTATTTATGAATGTATTTATGCTAAGCTCAGCTTTCTTAGCACCAACAGATCTGAGGGGTGTCCAGTGAACACTGTGAAGCAATTCCCATGCTGGTTGTTTCTCTCGTGACATGCTGTAATACAGAGCATACTTGGGACCTTTCCTACCCTTCATCACAGGAGAGGTAATTTCTTAAAGCATGACCCTTTGCTCAGGACAGAGAAAATAAATACAAACTCTGTGAGCAGAGAAGACTATATGCAGCTGCAGAATTGCAGAGAGGACTCTGGGATAGTCACAGTCAGAGCAAATATTGACTTTAACAAAGAGCCCCCAATTCAACAAAGAATGGATGGCCAGTGATTTACGGCAACATAATGATTCTATCTATGGCCAAGCACGGCTGGCCTTCTATCTGGATAATGTATTTTTTTTTAGTTGTAGATGGACACGATATCTTTATTTATTTATTTTTATGTGGCGCTGAGGATCGAACCCAGTGCCTCACACATGCGAGGCAAGTGCTCTACCACTGAGCTACAATCCCAGCCCTGGATAACGTATCTTTTGTTCCTCATAATGGTAAATGTCTGGAAGCAATATCCTCTCTCACTAGGTATTTCACCTAATCATGTGCCAGCATTGCATTAGTTAGGAGACAAAGCTCAACTTCTTTAAAGGATTCTTTGACAATCAGGCAAAAACAAAACAAACAAAAAATATGTATTTTGATTTTGTTTCTTAAACTTTAAAATTTACTGTAGATACATGCAGAAACAATGTTTTCCTCCTTTTAACATGTATTTGAACAAGATTGGGGTTTGCGGCATTCAGAAGAGCCAAGGCAGGTATTTTATATTGAAAAGATGAATAATTCAAGAGCTATCTGTCAGTACAAATTTAAGTTCATTTTGATTTTGACTTGTACAGGTATGTTATGCAAAATCCTGTTAGTAATTATTCCTAATTCATCTGGAGAGAGAGAGCGAAAGAGAGAGCGAGCTATTGATATAAATCAATGAATGCTTCACTGAACTGAAGCAGAATGTTGATTTCTAAGCTCTCTATTGGAGACTCTCCTGGACAGCCATTATATTTTCCTTCTCACCATCCCATTCAACATTTGTATTGTTTAGGGGGCTCTCTTGCTATTACTTTCTCATTTTCTCTATGAATTAAACTTTAAAAATTTATTATAAGATACTCTATTTAAGGTTTTAAATGGTTCTAAGGTAGAAAGTTTATTTTCATTTAAATGACAATACAAAAATATAGTTCAATGTGCTGATCAGAGGAAGAATATGTTTGTAGTCATGGAAATAATCTCTAATCTAATCCACTGAGAATTAGTCTTAATTAAAATATTAAAAAACTTAAATGCTTAAAAAACAAAACACGGGGCTGGGGTTATGGCGCAGTGGTAGCGTGCTCGCCTAGCACGCGTGAGGCACTGGGTTCGATCCTCAGCACCACATAAAAATAAAATAAAGATATTCTGTTCACCTACAACTAAAAAATAAATATTTAAAAAAAAAAAACAAAAAACAAAACACCTGTTTAGTCATTTAAGGGCCTCATAATTTTTTATGTAGCATCATTTTCTTAAACAGAACTAGGAAAACCAGTAGGCAAGGACACTGTTACTCCCTATCACCCTGGTCATTGCACCTATGATACCTGAATAGGACGGAGTCCTTGAGAGGATGTGTCTAAGGGAAAAATACAGGAACCACTACCACCAAAATGGGCCCAAAGAAGCTATGGCAGTAAGGTTGATACTTTGTATTATACGTTATAGTTTATAAAACTTTTTTCTCCATCCATTAGTTCATGCAGTTTTTAGCTAAGTAAATGATTATTGTCCCTAGTTTACAGTTGAGGATACTATAGCTTGAAGAAATTAGGTAGACCATGGATCATTTAAAAATTATAAATAATTATTAGATGAATCATATTATCCAGAAGTAACATTTTTTTTTAAGAAAAGAAAGTACAAAAAAGAAAATGTCTCCAGTCAATCTGAGTTTTCAAAAGAGACAATTCAATTAAAGTTTCAGGGATAATAGTCCACTAAGGAAATGGTAAATGTTTAGCCCCTAATTAAATCTTCCACTGGGGTGATTACTTCATTTTGTTTGACTGGCCAACCCATTCAACTTTTGGGGGCCAGTTCTCAAAGATAGAATTTTAAGAATTCAGATAAACACAATTTTCAGGAAACTGAAATTTCAGTTTTTAAGTAGAAGTTTTGTTTTTTATTGTATGATATGAACATTCTATTTCTGAAAAGTATGGCATTATGGAAAGCCAATTTAGAATAGATGACATTTAGAAAGTGTACAAAATTTGGCTTCCAAAGTGTTATAGAAAATATAAATTAGACTACAACATGCATTCAGTTCTGCTACTCTCAACTTCAAATAAAAGTCCTCAGGCTGAAATGTGAAAAGTAACAATATGGGCCCATATACCAGACAATAAACAAAGGCATCTCACTGATGAAACTCATATGATTAAAGTTTAATTTTATAATTGATTTCAGCTGTTTCTTTTAGGGCTTCATATAATCTGTCCAAAATTCAAAGATTTGGGCCATTTTTTTCTCTAATATTATATCATCCATTCCTGTTGGCAAATTTCTGAGTATACACACCACGATTTATAATTGCCATTTTAAAAAATCATAATTTGAAATTAACTATATTGAAGATATGATATTTAAGGAAAAATCAGAGGGAAAATATGATTGAAAATTCATAAACCTGACTTTCACAGGACTCAAAAATATTCAAATGATCACATTCACATTAGTCTCTGTGTAATCAAGTATCTGTATCACCCAACCTCACTCCTGGGAGCTCTGAGTCTATGATCCCAACCTGAACTTAGCTCCTGTCATAACATTTAAATTATCAGGCCAATAAATTTCCCAGGAAAGTATGTAATCCTACTGGTCTGCTTCTTTCATTATTTGGAATTGGTATGAATGTTTCAGTCACTTTTTGCTCTAATTGCATATCTTCTAATTCATAATCACAGAGATCTAAAAAAAAACCTCTCTGTTGGTTTAGGAAAATGTGACACATTCTCAAGTGAGAGATTTTCTAAACAATCTGACCACACAGGATGATATAAATGACCTTGAGGAATGACCTATAAGGACTCTGCTCTGTTTATTTTCTAAGACAATTTATAGACAGGCCATTGCTATCTGTTTCTCTCAAAAATGATTTTTGGCAAAAAACAGAATTGGCTGGATGGCTGAGGGGTTAACCCTTTAAGTACTGGTGGGTAGGGATGTTTTTGACTCTAATCTAAATTGCTTCTCTTTTAAACAGAAGATGGCAGCCATAATTTAATTGATGTTTTATTTGGTTGGTTGGTTGGTTTTGGTGGCTTTGGAAGAGGATGAGGAACCTCTTTCATAAAAATGAAAGGGAATTGGATTTAGATTCAACATCCCTAGGTGACTTTTCTTACTCCGACAAGTTTGGATTTATATCTTGTGTTTTAGTCTCTTTCGCTGAAAATGCAGCCAATGAAATCTCACTGGGCTGCTGTATGAACAAAAGAAATGATTTGTATAAAGCCACCCATTACTACACATTTACAATATGTGCATTCAATGTGATTGTGTTTGTTTTCATTATGACCCAACCCCTGAGGGGCCAGTGGATCTTGGCTCTGTCACCTGAAGATGGAACAAAACCCAGGCAAATTGCAAGGGCTCTGGACGGTGGCATGCAGCTACCTACCTCAGCAGGCCTTGGAAACCCACGCCAAGTGAAGCCTCTGGTTCACTCTTATCCCCTTTGCATCTCCCCCAGGATGACTTTCTTCACTGCTGTCATGAGCCTTCTACATACTCCCCTCTGCCAGGATATCATTTATTGTTTCTTCATCACTAAGCCAGTGACACTTGGGCAACTTTCTTTAATACTATGTGCTTTTAGGTGTGAAAGGTAAGCAGCCATCTCTGTATTTCAAGACTGTAAGGAAGTGTGTATTGAAAGCTCACTCCAGAGTTGGTCACCCTTCATTATCCAAAGCAGATGATCTCACAGACCGAGCAGTTTTTCTTGAAGCTGCTCTAAAATGTTAACATCAAGTAGAATTCTCAGGCATGTTCAATCTAGAAGTCTATGTCTAAAGTTATAATAATACTCAAAGTTCTATGGGGAGTCTGTGGGCCAGATCAACATGCTCATGGAATCTTTGTCACTGTAACACTTCGTAGCAAAAAAAGTATGCTCCTACTTATTCCCTGTTCTCTGAGGAGACCCAGGCAGGAGTGCATATTCTGTTTCCTCTTTAGGAATTTGGACAGGACAGGAATCCCATTTCCCACATTAGAGCTCCAGTGAGGAGCCTCAAATAGATAGGTTAGGGTAGGCTCTTATAATCTTCACGAAAACCTTAAGTTCTAGAAAGTTCTCTTATGAAGAGATACAGAGGAAGAGAGAAAGTCAGCCAAAAGTCTTTGTACATCCATACGCATCTAGAAGGAACACGAAAATGATAGCATTCTTGAATATTGTGGGATTACAAAATATTACCCTGCAAAAGATCCTGGAGTGTTAGAACATGGAAGAGCATGTAGTCATTCCTTATTTTTCTTACATCTTGAAGATCTTGACCCTCTGGCAGGCAGATGTTGGAAAATACTATACTAGAGTTGACTATCAGGAGTTAAACTGTTTGAAAAAATACATTGTCTGGAAAACTCACAGATATTTTTGTAGTCACACTCATTTTCTTCAGTATTCTTGGTGAGTTTGACATGCCAAAACCACCCTTCTCAAAGTCAAATATACCTGAACTAATTGCATTGCCTTATAAATCTTTTGCCTTTTCAAGAAACAGCCAGAAACCAGGATCACTTTTGAGATTCTTTTCAGACAGAACACTTGATATGGGCTAATGGTTCTCAAAGGAGGCTTAATAATCTCCTGGAATGTTTGCTGAATGTCTAGGAACTCCATCTTAAGAGCATAACAGCGTGATTTTGAGAGGGTTCCTAGGAATCTGAATTCTTAACAAGCACAGCAATTACAGTTTGAATTTCCCTGGTCTGTGAGCTCTGATTTTGATTCAGTGTTTGGGTTGTACCACAGATTCCAGTGACTCAAAATTATCAAAGCACAGTAACAGATGTTTTTATGAGACTGAGTGTTATAAAGGGAACACGTGCTAATAATGAACTGATTCAGCAACCATCTAATGTCCTCCCTGTTTTCAGTGGAAATACATTTTTTTTCTTGTTAAATATCAGCCTTCTGATTTTCAGTAGAGTAATTGGGATCTATTCAATATGATAGTTCCAATGAGAAGCCTAGTTCTCTTTGGTTTCCTATATAATTCCGTGGTAGAGACCACTGTACTACAGGGTACATATCTTATCCCAGAAATTCCCAGCCCCAGGTAACATCATCTTCCTAAGAAGCACATGAAAATACATGTGGGCATTTCTGTTTGTTGCAGTGGTTGGGGGCTCCCCTGGCATATAGGGGGTAGGAGTCAGGAGTGCTAACCACCTGCAGTGCATAGGATGACCCCACATAATAAAGGGATATTCTACCACAAATGCCAATAGGTCTCTGTGGCAAGTAGTCTGTGCCTAACTCTGAGTTACTCCATTTTATAAAGCAGTAGTTTGCCACAAGTTACTTCATTTTGATTACAAATACCAAGGTAGAATGACTGTACTCCTTGTTGTACGAGTGAACAACCACCACCTGCACCACACAACCACGAGGCACAAACTTATTGTGCTAATATAGGGACCAACTGTGACTTTGGGGAACTAAATCAGAAGCATGTAGATGCATGGAAGCATCTCAGCATCTTGGCATCTCCTGGTGACTGAAGAAACCTGGAGATGGTTCAGGCCCCATCTAATTCCTGTACATCCTCCCCATCCACCAGACTCTTGCATGTATCCAGGGACCAGGAGCTCTCATTTTCGGGCACAACCACTTCATCTTGAGATATCTATGGTAACTGAAGGGTTTGGGGCTGTGGTGTAGCTCATTGGTAAAGCACTTGCCTTTTAAGTGTGAGGTCCTGGGTTTAATCTCCAGCACTGCCAAAAAAAGAAAAAGGAAAAAATGCTTTTGTGACTAAGCTACAATCTCTATGTTCCTTCCTCAATCATGAGGTGACTCCTTTCTTAGGTTCTGACTCTAACTGCACTCCCTGCCATGGGGCAGGTACGCCAAGACTGAGGTCAGCCTATCAGTCTCTCCTTACAGGCTAAGGGTGTCCACTGGGACCATGTCCCCACCACTACCCCCTGAGATCTGACCAGTCTTCTCATTCAGGTAGATAATTTGCTCTACACTGGGCTCATTTTGGTGACAAAGAATATGCCTTGTGGGAAAGAAACCTCCAGACCTCACTGACCAAGGTCCTCCGCCACCACAGCCACACCTACAGCTTGAGCTGGTCATGGCCCAGGGGGAGTTTCCAGCCTGTGAGTCCCCAAATGTGCCCTGAGACCTCAGGCCAAATGCCATTGCTCCATTGAAGGGACAACGCTGACCCAGGATGTGATGGAGCCTGTTGGATATATAGTCCTCACTCTCAATCCATCCTCATTTCTGAAAATCACCCGTCTTAAAAGAGCTTGAAATTCCTGCCAGTGAAACCAGATGCATTTAAAGAGCACAGGCAACTTTGGATTCTTTCCTGAGTTCTCTCTCACCGTCTTTGGCTGGATCTGGGGTGGATAGATGAATTTGTCACAAATACCTTTTATAGAAGCAACCATGTGAGCTCTCACCAGGGGCAGGATCCTCGCTGCCCCGGTGATGGTGCAACTACCCTGAAGGATGTGTGGCGGCCTTGGTCCCATGGCCAGGGCAGCTTGGTGGTGGAGTATAGAGGAATCCTTCTCACGGATGTTCTCCTGATTTTAATGCTCCTGGTTCCCTTCTCCCTGCCATTGGGAAGGAAGCTCTTTGGGGATGGTTGTCAATAAGGGCAGCAGACACTGTCAGGTCTCATAGCACAAAAGGAATGTTTCACAGCATAAGAGGAGAGGGGGAAAATGGGATCATTCTCCTTCTCGCTCCTTCATTCAAAAATGTTTATTTTACCAGAAATGGGGATTTGCTCAGACTGGGTAGGATTTGCATAGTCACACAGCAACGAAGGGGTAAGGGGCTTTAGGACTCCTACCTAGGGCCATGACAATCAATAGGCCCAAGCCATCTCCAGCAGGGGCACAGTGATGGCTGTTCCCCAGGGTATCACCCATATCAGTTGACCAGGAAGCAGAAAATAGCGTGTGGAAGTGGCACTCACTGCCTTTGAATGTTTGGAATGGCGAGGCCGGGATCTTCACTCAGGCCACAATGCTTGCAGGTACCTGGTTCCCATTTCTTCCATGGATATGCATGCCAAGGACCCTTCCTTCTGTTCTGCCACACTCAGCTGTCCCTCTGGGGTTATCACTTGTTGAGTCCCCACCTCCCCAACACACCCTCCCTCTTTTCTTCACAGGTGCTGTCCGGTTGGGCCTGCACATGTTGAGCACACATGTGCTGGATACTAGCAGCCCTATTGGGCTTCAGGAATCTAGCAGAGGGTCCTGAAATTTATCCAGGGGCTCCAGGGCCCCCATGATTCTTCACTGAGTAAGTTGAGGGCTGAAGAGGAGCAGGCCCCTCTAGGCTACAGGGGCATGACAGTGGGGGAAGACCTGTTGTGCAAAGGCCCTGCGGTGGCCAGCTTGAGGCATTGTAAGAAACCCATGTGCATTTAATAAGTGGACAATGGCCATCCTGCCCCATCTTGCCTCACCTCCTTCCTGGGTTAACAGAGGACTGTGATTCTGCATCTGCTGCTGCTTCTAGCTGTATGGCCTGAGCGATTGCCTTTCCCTCAGGAAGCCTCAGTTCTCCCATCTGTGAAGTGGGGGAGGGGCCGTGCAGATAAGACCAGGTGGTCAGGCTCTGGGAAGAAGAGATGAGTATGTGTGATAGACCCAAAATGCTACCCTGATCAGAACTCAGTGCACTGCTATTTTTTTTTTTTTTTTTTGGTACTGGAGATTGAACTCAGGGGCACTCGGCCACTGAGCCACATCCCAGCCCTATTTTGTGTTTTATGTAGAGACAGGGTCTCACTCAGTTGCTTAGCACCTCACTGTTGCTGAGGCTGGCTTTGAACTCGCGATTCTACTGTCTCAGCCTCCCTAAGTGCTGGGATTACAGACGTGCACCACCGTGCCCGGCTAGTGCACTGCTATTTTTTATTGCTACAACTATTATTAATGCTTTGGTTCAAAGCTAATATAACTTGTTGAGACAGTGTAGCCTGTGGTAAGGTCAGAGGTTTTGGTGTTAAAATGAAGAATCATTTGCCTTTTCCACTGGACAGCGCCATGCTGGAACCTCAGCCTGTACCCACAGCAGCAATGGTGGGGAGGGGTGCCTAAGAGGATTGCCCCTTGTGTTCTATGAATAGTTGCTGTGCCACATTGCCACATGCCAGCCCCAAAGACACACCCTTGATTCAGATATAAAGAAGCTCCAATGGAAGTGACAACTGACTGTTCCATGCCTTGGCTAGGATTCCCTCTCCTGGATATAAACAGGGAAGTTTCTCCAGGTATAACTGACAGCCATCACTACTGCATCATGGCAGGAACAGCCTTAGGGTAAATGTGACACTGTGGATGGCAGTACAGAGATGATGAAAACCCATGGGTCCCCATGACGTGGATGAAGCTCCCTCCAACTAAACCAACCCTGAATTCAGAAGCCCTATATTTTTGTCTGGGGCTCCATCAAGGCACTGTGGTGCTGAAACTCATCCAGTAGCCTTTGCCTCCTTTTAACTGCTTCCTGTGGAAGCTCAAATTGGAGTAATCACAATTGGTCCAAGTTTGTTGTGGTCATCTCCTTTGTTTCTGCTAGAGGTTGGTTGGGCCAAAGACTTGTGCTTGTGACCCAGTTCTGGCTAATCAGTGGAATCTACAGGGACTTCTGTGATAGTCTCTCCTGAAAAGAAAAAAAATGACAGGGAAGAAGAGGTCTCCTGGCTTGTCTTGAGTTGCAACTGTGCAGATGTAATGGCTGGAGTGGACACAGTTATATTGCAACCATAGGGAGTGACACCAGTGTTCTGTTGGTAATGAAGAACTGCATGGCTTCTGGGCCACTGATGACATTGTTGCACCACAGACCAGCCATCTCTGGACCTCTCATCACTCACCTCTTCATTAGCACTTTGCTTTGGATGCCTTTGTAGCCTAAGCTGCTCTTAATAGGGTTTTCTGGAACTTCAGGCCAACACATTCCTAACTTCAAGGCTCAGCTATAAATTGTGTGATTATAAATAGTTCTCCAATTGACTTGGGCTCTATATTTGTCTCCCCACTTCACACATGAAAGCAGCTCATAAGTATTACCTGCCTGAATAGTGGTGTCCATGTGCCTGTCTCATTAGGTCTGTGAACACCCATAGCTACATCCTAAGCCAGCACACATCAGGCTTTCAGTTCACCTCACAGACTTGCTGACTCCCACGTGGCCAAAAGCTTCCAGCCATCCACAGCCTGTGGGTTCATGTGGTCCAACCCTTACATTCAGACCCCAGAGGCTTCTGAAGCCTTAACAGGATAAGGCCTGCCTCCCATGGAACCAGAACTTCCTGGCTGTCAGACCTCACCTCCAGGTGCTAATGTCTCATGATGTTAGTGTTTTCTGTGACAGCAGCAGGAGCTTGGAAGGGTGCACTGTCAAAGGAGATCTGGAAGGGCAGGCACATCCCCTTCCCAAGTGGTTCTCTGCTCAATTTGGAACAGGCCTCTGCTGTGCCAGTGAGTAGCAGGGTTCCCAAGCTCCAGTGGGAGTAGATGTCCTGAGGTGTGGTAAAGGCTCTTTCCTCCCCAGTGAATGGGAAACTGTCTCTGAGGTCATGTGAGAAAGACTCTGACATTGTCAAGCAAAGTAAGAGAAAAGCATGCTGAGTGTGGATAGTTGTGAAGGCAAGTCAAGAAAGAACGTCATGGAAGAGACTTGTGCACTCTCCTCCTGCTTCCCATCAGTGTAGATATGTGTTGTTGGTAGTCTTGTTCCACAGTTGCTTACTCTGGCCTTGTTTCTTGTTTTTTGAACCTTAGTTTTGTTCTCTAAAGTGGGGATGTGGGTTGGGTAACCTGAGTGTGTCAGCCTGTGGCTACTCCATGACAGATATTGCTTGAATCCATTGGATTTACAAATGACAATCCTGTGGAAATCTATTTAGAAGTATCCTTAGGTATCAAGACATTTGTCCTGGAAGCTAGCTTAAATTTGTTCTTGCAACTTCAGAGTTCTCCATGTAGCCAGCTGGTAGCAATGATCAGAACTCTTTGGATGGACAATGACAGAGAACTGAATTTCAATTGTCATAGACATACAAACAAACACAGGAGAATGATAAAAGAAACTCAGACATCTAATGGCAGATGACATCAGGTAGAGCTATACCTGGGTGCTGGGTGCTGTCAGCAGGAATCACGTTTCCTGAACTGCTTTCTATCCTCTTAGCTGTGCCATTCTCCTGAGAGCTGTCTTCAAGGTAGTAAGATGGACACCCACTGTCTGAGCAACCTCCTCCATGGTTCCAATCCTGAGGCCTGACCTCTGCAACCCAACTGGTCACATGCCCAGACCTTAGCCAATCAGTGTGGCCAGGGAGGATGGTCCCTGTTGATTGGCCAGATTACAGTAATGAGACCCCCTTCTCTTTGGGAGCTGCTCAACCTGTTTCCAGATGAGGGATCCTGTGATACTTGAGAGCAGGATTCAGTGTGGAGCCATTCTATACTCTGTTCCTCATTTCCTGGATTGTGCCTACTCATACCCTCCTCCCATACTTCACTGTCTTCTGTCCACAGAGGAATCATGGCAGCCCTTCTTCCCTTCCCAGGCCTTATTTTACTATAAATAATAGCAAGACTTCCTGTGTGAAGTTCAGATTTGGGCTTTATTCCCAGCATCTAGACCTGTTCCTTGTCCAATGCTGCAGTTATTCAGTCAATGAATTCTCACTGAACACCTACTATATGCTAGGTCCATGCTAGGTGCTGGATCCAGGGATCATCAGGAATGATGACATGATTTTCCTCAAGGTGCTGAGACTCTAAGGAGAGTATTGAGAAATAGGGAAGACCAAGGCAGATGGGGTAAGTCCACATGAAAATAGTCAAATGGGATCTGAGAGGGTCCACAGAGATGCAAGGAGATGGGCAGAGACAGATCCTATGAAGAAGTGACAATTGGGCAGTCTAAAAGGAAGTAAGGGACAGGTCATGCAGCCTTCAGAGCAACAGTGTCATAGACAGGGGGCAGCTTGTGCAAAACTCCTGAAGTATGAACAAGAATGGGTTGCTAGTGAAGGGTTCCTATCTTGTCAACAGCCAGACAGTGAGTGTTCTGACCGTTGGGGCCACATGCCCTTTGTCACAACTGCTCAACTCTGCTATCATCACTGAAAACTGGGCATTGACAACACCTAAAGGAGTGGATATGCTCCAGTAATAATTGGTTTATGAACACTGAAATAGGAATTTCATACATTTTCACCTGTCATGAAATGGTCCTCTTCTTTTGATTTTTCTCTGTAATTTTAAGTATAAAACTTACCTGGATGGCCCTGCAGAAACAGGTCGAAGGTCCACAGGCTGCAGTGTGCACACCCCTGTCTAGAGAGGATTGGAAAAGCAACTGGTGAGGGACCAGGACAGTGGGGAAGAAAGCAGAGATAAGGCCAGAGAAACAGGAGACTTCCCACTCTGCATTAGGGGCCATCCTCCAGCTGTGTGGGCTCCAACATTCCTGGAGTTTCAGGGCTAATGGTGCTTCTGAGTAGTGAATGTCATCTATGGAGACTTCGAGGAAATGAGCTGCGTCAGAGAAGCATCTGGAGGATGCTTCTAGTCCTAATCAGACACTCCCTGTGTGGCCGTCAGTGAAAAGCTTCACCTCTGTGGGTTTCTGTTTCCTCACTGGGAAAAGGAGGCACTAGAGGAAATGATCTCCCAGAAGTTGCTCAGCTCTGACCTGCTGCCACTGGTCTTTGAACACATCTCTCCAGCTGTGAATCTGACCTTCAGCACCACGGACAGTGAGCATGATGCTCCCAGGATGGGGCTAATCTGAGACCATAATCACACCACTATGCATCTCAATCCTTCCCCTTGGCTGGCTACCCAGGGCACCCAGGGCAAAGAATCTGGGCTTTCTGTGTTTCTGAGCTTGCTCCTCAAGACACTGGTTCCTGTAGGTTTGCCAACTGCTGCTACTGTTGCCCATAAATTGCCATTGGGTTGTTTGTGTATCTCAAACTCTATAATGTGAAGCTTGGGCCTCTAAGTAGGAGGCAGGGAGACCACATAGAGGGGAGAAGAGAATAATGTGAAGCTCAACAGAGTCCATCCACCATCTATCTCCTTCTTGCTCCCCTCCTCCTCTTCTTTTCCTTCACCCTTTTTTCTCTGTCCCAGTTGAAATAGGCAGTGGCTCACAGGAGCAGAGACCTCTGACACATTAGTTGTAGAGTGAAGGATCCTTCTGAGGCATGCCCAGTAGTGAAGCCTGTCATTATCTCCTGAGTGAGCCCTGTTCCTCTTTCTATTTGAACATTTGCAAACAAGAATCAACTTCCCTGGTCATTCTGTCACTCCATCAGTTCACTAAGCTGTTCATTGTCTTATTAATCCATCTCCCCCCTCCTTTATTTAGCCTGTGCTTTTCTATCTGCTTTAAGCAAGAAGGGAGAACAGACAGGAAATAGACAATTCAGTTAGAACTGTCTATTAGAACAAACAGTTCTTCCCAGAAGTCTGGAACCAACATAAGGCTAGGTACCAGATGCCAGATTGGCTCCATTTCTCCCATCATCCTGGGTCACACAGTCCCTCATCTGTTTGTCACTGCACATACTCATCCTCCAATCTAGTAATCTATTAGCTCTTCTCCATGACCACTGACCTGACCCAAGCTTAAAGTTCTTTCTGTTCTAAGAACAACAACAAAAAAACTGAAATAGGCTTCTAATTTTTCTTCCCAAACCCACTCATGCCTATTTACCATCAGTTGTTCTCTTCCTGGTGGCCAGAGGGATTTGCAAGCACTAGGAATGTATTCAGTGGTTTTCCCATACTGCCAGATGATAAGCATCCAAATCTAAACATGGTGTGGAGGTGGATTACTGACCACCCATGCAGTGCCCTGGGGTATGAGGTGCTGTCTGTCAGAGGGTCATGTAGCTTTTCCCTTTATTGCACTCAGGCCTAGCAAAGAATTGGTTGAGGACAAGAAAAGAAAATATGGACACATGCTGCGAGAACTACTTTTCTTTTCCTTTTGTTATGATGAAGGTACTGTTCCAGGGAAAAACTGCTTGGTCAGCCTGAGTCCAGGGTGAAGATGCTGTGGGGCAAAGCCACAGTAGATAGTAGCAATAGAGACAGATTACTTGCCTGTTGGCCACTGGGATGTGGGGTCATTTGTTACTCAGTGTAACCTTTATGGCTGACTGACACACATGGTCTGTGAGCTCTTATTCATTGTTTTATCTGTCATTGGGCCCACTGACCTTTCAGGAATTATCCAAATTGTCCTTCCTACCTGAGAAAATTTGCCGGTGATTCTCTCTTGGCAAGTTTGCCCTTCTTGCTCAGTTCACAATACACTCACTAGTGAAACCTCAGATAAAGTATGAAGTCCTCAGGAAAGCACTGTTTGGCCTGTGTTCAAGGTACCTGGAACTCACCTTTACTGTTATTACGTGTCTTTCCCTAAAAAATAAGTTCCATAAAGACAATGACCAGGTAGTTAGTTCAGGCCTTTTTGAGGCCCTGCTCCACCCCCACTATGTGCCATATCTCATGCTGAGGGGCTGGTGACAGGGGTGGATCAGCCATGAACTTTGCTCCCGCAAATCCATCTCATAGCTGAGGAGACACACCCGCAGCATTTGAACCCACTGTCACCATTCTAGCAGGTAATGAATATGGACACGCCAGGCAGAGAGGCTGCTGGAAGAAGGAGTACCTGAGTAGTTTTGAAGGGGCAGTTGGGGTCATCCAGGTGAGAGCTACTGGGCTGGGTTGGGGACTGTACAGCAAGGATTCAAGGTACACAATATTTCCAAAGAACATAATCTCAGAAGCAGCTGGGACTAAAGGGAACCTCTGAGCTCTCTTATCTTAGCACCTCTGCCAATGAGAAGTGGAGGGTGGTGTTTGGGCACCCTGTGATAAGCTCTCAGGGGAGCTCTGGGAGTGAAGTACTGGTGGCTGGTGGCAGAGGGCATGCTTCTCACTGGGTATCTTCTCTTCAGAATTTTTTACCAAGTGCCCACATTACTTTTAGAGTACAAATAGACCCAGGGACAGGTGGTCTGCAGTCTCCTCTCCCAGCCCTTCACAAAGCCTTGGGGAATTGAGAGAAAGAGACTGACCCCCAGTTATGCTTTCTGCTGTGCCAACAATCAGATAAATTTCCCCAGGCATATTCTTAGGGCTTCATACTATAGAGGACTCTGAGAGATGGTACAGGATGACTATATCATCTGAGAACATTCACGACTTCAAGGGCCACCCCAGGACCTCAAGGGCCAATGCAAGAAGATGCTGAAGGATTGCTTAGTTCCTATTCTGCTTCACTGATATTTCCATGGAAACTTATTCCCAGCAAATAACAAAGTTTATGGATTAACCAGGTTGAACTCTCATTTGCAGAGGGTGGTCATGAATCCATGACATAAGCTGAGCATGCTGGCACATGCCTGTAATCCCAGCAGCTCAGGAGGCTGAGGCAGGAAGATCGCGAGTTCAAAGCCAGCTTCAGCAAAAGTGAGGTGCTAAGCAACTCAGTGAGACTCTGTCTCTAAATAAAAATATAAAAAGTGCTGGGGATGTGGCTCAGAGGTTGAGGGCCCCTGGGTTCAATCTCCAGAACCAAAAAAAAAAAAAAAGCCAACAAGAAAAGCAACAACAACAACAACAACAAAACATGACACATGGAAGGGGAAGAGAAGGTAGAGAGGATGATCTGGTCTAGCTCCATGATAGTCTTGCTAAGGAATCATCCAGTGCATGTTACCTGTTCCAAGGATGGGATGGATGCTCATCACTGCCTGAGGCATTCCACACCAAGAGGAGGTTAGCTTCCAGCTGACTCCAACTATTTCTGCAGGACACTGCCTGAATGCAGGCGTCTGAGACAGCCTGAGTAGAGTGAGAGGCAGTAACAGGACTCCTGACTAGGCACTCGAGTTCCTCTAGCATTTCCTGTACTGATAATCATCTCTCTGGTCAGACATATGGGAATGGAGTCATCTGGTTAGACTTACAGGGTATGCTTCAAGTTCACCCATGTCATGCCAATGTTGACGTCAAATTTCAATATATCAATCTACTGCGAAGAGGCATGATGCAGTTTCTCATCTCCAAGAAGAGCTCCAACCCCCTCCCACTTCCTGAACTCAAAGTAAAGGTGAATTGTGCATTCTAGGGGTGGGGAGGAGGTGCAGGTACAAAGAATCGCTGTTTGTAGCATGGGATCAATTTAAGGATCCTCAGGGTTGCCTAAAATACCCTGAAGAACAAAACCCATGTGGTGTTCAAAACCAGGCTTCTAAATGGATGGGATACTAAAATCTCCAAAAATGGACAAACTCATAGAATGTTTGCAAGACACTGGGCATTGGGCAATTCATGACAGAGTTCCCTGGTAGGTGGGAAATAAACAAGGTGATTGCTGCCATTTGCCTCGCATCTACTCTGGGAGAATGTCCAAGCTACCGCCCAGCAAGTAGGAAGCCAGGCTAAGCCCAGGGAATATGCTCAACAGAGGGACTGGGGATCAGAGTCTGGGAAGACCAGGTAGCAAGAGTTGCCTTGAAACAGTTACCAGAGAGAACTACACTGCGGAGAGAGAACTTGGAGAACCTGCACAAGGTGGTTCTCAAGGATTCAGCTGACTACTAATCAGCACATGCATATGAAAAAACTGTCTGACACTCCACAGAAGAAATATGATTGGTCAACAAACATATGGAAAAATGTTCAAAATCTCTAGCAATTAGAGAAATGCAAATTAAAACTATACTGAGATTTCATCTCACTCTACTCAGAATGGCAATTATCACAAATATAAGCAACAATAAATGTTGATGAGGATGTGTGGGAAAGGTATGCTCACTCATACATTGCTAGTGGGACTGCAAGTTGCCACAACTATTATAGAAAGCAGTATGGAGATTCCTCAGAAAACTTGGAATGGAACCACCATTTGACCCAGTTCTCCCACTCCTTGGTATATACCCAAAGGACTTAAAATCAGCACACTACAGTGATGCAACCACATCAATGTTTATAGCAGCTCAATCCACAATAGCTTAACTATGAAACCAGCCTAGGTGCCCTTCAATAGATGAATGAATAAATACAATGTGGTATATATACACAATGGAATATTACTCAACCATAAAGAATAATGAAATTACGGCATTTGCCGGTAAATGTATGGACCTGGAGAATGTCATGCTAAGTGAAACAAGCCAATCCCAAAAAACCAAAGGCCAAATGCTTTCTCTAATATGCAGATGGCAATTCACAATAAGGGCTGGGGGGCAGTGCTTAGAGGTACTTTGGATTAGATGAAGGGGAGTGAAAGGAAGGAAGGGGAATGAGAACAGGAAAGACAGTAGAATGAATTGGACATTATGACTCTATGTGAATATATGATTAAAGACCAGTGTAATTCTACATTATGTACAACCAGAAGAATGAGATGTTATACTCCATATATGTATACTATATCAAAATACATTCTACTATCATGTATAACTCATTAGAACAAATTTTAAAAAAGAAAAAACTGTCTGAAATGGGGAATCTTTTAGATCAGCTATCCAAAAGAAATGAGAGGTAACACAATGCCTGCAGTAACCAGCCAGCCTGGGAAATCTTACAGTTTATAGGCATTTGGCAAGTATTCTAAAAGTCTTCTCCAAGTAATAGGAAATGATTTGACATAAACTGAGCACTGTTTAGGTCATATCTAGCAATTTTGAAAGCAAGACCCTAAAGAGTCAGACTATTTCCACATGACCTCACTGTGACAAAACTCAAGAGGATTTAGAGGGACACAAAAATACCCATCAAGACAAAATTCACAATGTCTGCAATACAGTGAAAATTTTTCAGGCATGAAAAGCAAAATATAGGATCCATACACAAATAAAATTAGTCAAAACTGACCCCAAACAGATACTTATGCTAGAATTGGCAGAAAAAGCCATTAAAATAGTACTTATAACTGCTTTCAATATCTAAATCAAATATCTAGAGATTAAAAATATAATTATAAAAATATTCAAATGATCTAAAACCAGGAAGAGAAGAGGGAAAATGGAACCAAGAGCCAATGGGACAAAAAGGAAAAAGAAGTAGATTTAAACCTTAATTCATTTTAATTACTATATTATACTGACTACCAGAGCCACTCTTTAAATTAAACAAGTAGGTTAAATGTAAAAAGATGAAAAAATATGTCATATTAACACTAATCAAAAGAAAACTGGAATGGCTATATTAATAGCTTTTATAAAATAGATTTCAGAGATATTCAGAATAATACACTAGTAATAATGAAGGTCATTCTATGACCATTAAGGGATATATTCATGAAAAGAAAAGGGAGAAGCCTAAATCTGTAGCAGATGTTACAAATACACAGATAAAATTCACAGGAAAAGGAGGCATACACAAATCCACAATAATAGTTTGTGATTTCAATTCCCTCTTTCAATACTAAATTAAGCAAACAGACAGAAATCACTAAAGATGTGCTGCTGACCAGCTTAATCTGATTGACACTTTACCCAACAGCCACAGATAGACCCTTCTCAAATGCACCTGGAACACGTACCAAAGTTTCCCAGATCCTTATGTTATAAAACAAATCTCAAAGGGCTCATTGTACAAAGTATGTGCACTAATCTCAATGAAGTTAAAAATCAATAACAAATATTTCTAAAAAAATAAATACTTGGAAATTAAACAGCAGATTTCTAGATAGCCCATAGGTTAAAGAAGAAATCAAAAGAAAATCTTTTTTGAACTAAATGATAATATAAACATAATATATCCAAATTAGTAGGATGCTAGTAAATCCATATATACGAGGAAACTTAGAGCACTAAATGCTAATGTTAGCAAAGAAGATCTCAGATCAATAAACTTAGCTTTCACCTTAAGAATTAGTAATTTTTTAAGAGAACAAATTAAACCCAAAATTAGTAGAAGAAAACATGCATATCAGAAAGAAAATCAAAGAAACAGAAAAAAAAGGTAATGTAGGAGATGCATGAAAACAAACTTGCTTCTTTGAGATCACTAAAAGTAATATCCTTTAGTTAGATTGATCTACAAAAAAGAAGAAAGACAAAAATCACCAATACCAGGAACAAAAACCATGTGACATTACTGTTATTCTCAAGTTATTTAAAGTATAATAAAGGAGTATTACAAACACCTTTATGGAAATAAAACTTTTTAAAAACAGTGGAGATGTACAAATTTTTGAAAGACAAAAGCTAATAAAGCTTGTTCAATACTAGACAGCCTAAATAGTTTTATATCTACCAAAATTTTGAAGTTATAGTTGAAAATCTCACAAAGAAAACTCTAGGCCTTAATGGTTTTGCTGGTGTTTTCTACCAAATATTTAAGGAAGAAATAATAGTTTGTGATTTCAAACTATTGTAATTTCATAGAAGCTCTTTCAGAACATTGAAAAAGAGAGAATATTTCCCAACACATTTTATAGACCTTTATCCTGATACCAAAATCAGACAGTTATTACAAGAAAAGAAAATCAAAGACTAGAATTCCTTCTGAACACAGATAGAAAAATTCTAAGTGAAATACCAGCATATTTAATCTAGCAATGGATAAGAACTTTATATCACAACTAAGTGGTATTTATTCTTGAGGTTTAGTTTCCACATATGAGAATAAACTCATTTAACTTTCACCAAAAGTGTACAAAATAGTTACTAATAGGGAACATACAGATGTGAGCTGTGGGAACATGAAGTTAATGTAATAATTCTATGAAGTGGGCCCACCATGCTGACCCCCCACTTGCTTGTTTTCTCCATTTCTTTCTTTTCTTTTCTTTTCTTTCTTTCTTTCTTTCTTTCTTTCTTTCTTTCTTTCTTTCTTTCTTTCCTTCTTTCTTTCTTCTTTCTTTCCTTTTTTGATACTGGGGATTGAACTCAGGGGCACTCGACCACTAAGCCACATCCCCAGCCCTATTTTGTGTTTTATGTAGAGACAGGGTCTCACTGAGTTGCTTAGTGCCTTGCTGTTGCTGAGGCTGGCTTTGAACTTGTGATCCTCCTGTCTCAGCCTCCCAAAGTGCTGGGATTACAGGCGTCCACCACCGCACCTGGTCCCACCTGCTTCCTTTAAAAAAAAAAAAAAAGCTCTTTACCTGCAGCCCTACCTGGCTAAAATTGACAGAATATGTTACATTACTCAGCAAATAACCTGTTATCTGAAGGAGAAATGCAAGCTCAGAATGCCAGTAAGAAATTACTCTGAACGGTTGTGGGGACTTTTGAGACCCTTACATAAACCAGATCCCAGAACTCAGGGAGATAAGGATAATTCCCTCTAACCATAAAATCTGTAGGAACAGGTCCCAACTAGAACCAGT
Source organism: Xerus rutilus (assembly GCA_028644305.1). Taxonomy (NCBI): domain Eukaryota; kingdom Metazoa; phylum Chordata; class Mammalia; order Rodentia; family Sciuridae; genus Xerus; species Xerus rutilus. The sequence continues at coordinate 72,452,896 of CM053403.1, read as the reverse complement.
CAGCATGGGCCAAAGTGACCTAGAGTTGTCATGTACAATAAAGACTTGAAAGTTTGATGTCATTGTGCTGTTAAAAAGTCAAAAGGTGGACCTAGGTAGGACTCTCTGGAAACTTCCTTGGGACCCCTGACAAAACTGGAGAGCAGGAGAGGTCTATCATCCTTCTCCTCTCTAGGAAGAGTCACTCTCTCCCTTCAGAGTGTCCCCTTTTCCCTTTTTCTATACCTTTAGTAAACTCATGCCACTATTCTGAGTGATATGTCTGAAATCTTTCTGGCATGATTACAAGAATCAGGGTGATAGAGGACTGCTGTGGCTGCCTCAGCTTGGCAGCATGGTCACTCTCTGTAACAGTTACCACTACTAACTCCACTTTAGCAATCTAAAGACTATCCTTCCCAAACTACTGATTTGTGCATATGATGATTATGAGCAATACTATTTTTGAAGTGTGGGAGGGGTATGAGGCCCAAAACAAACTAACCAACCAACCTCTTTCTGAATAAAAAATATAGTGCTCTGATTTTGAAATTTACTTATAAATTTGACCACTATGAACTCCAAAACTCCAATTGCTGTTGTTGTTGTTGTTTTGGTATTGGGGATGGGGCTACATCTGCAGCTGGCTTCAAATTTGTGATCTTTCTGCCTAGCCTCCTGAGTTGCTGGGATTACAGGTGTGCACCAATATACATGGCCCCAGTTCATTTTATTTTTGTTTATTTATTTTAATTTTTTTTAGTTGTTGATGGATCTTTATTTTATTCATTTATTATTTATATGTGGTGCTGGGGACTGAACTCAGTGCCTCATGCATGGTAGGCAAGCGCTCTACCACTGAGCTACAGCCCCAGCCCCACAGTTCATTTTTTTTTTAATTTTTTTTTTAGTTGATGGGTCTTTATTTTATTCATTTATTATTTATTTATATGTGGTGCTGAGGATCAAACCCAGCGCATCATGCATGCTAGGCAAGCATTCTACCACTGAGCTACAGCCCCAGCCCCCCGCAGTTCATTTTAAAGTATAATCATCTCTCTTTGATTTAAGGAACATATACCTGTTACTTTGCCTGAATTACCACAAGATAGTAAGAATGTAATTTTATCAACAAGAGGAAGGCATAATTTCAAGTTTCCAATCTTGATGTTGTAAAGCATATTTGGGGGCTCTGTAGAAAAGTCCCCAAAATGGTAACATCGCTCCAGCAGAACAGCTTATTTTTGCTTCTTAAACCCAGGTTACACAAAGCATTGATATCTAATTCTTCCAGAAATACACTGCAGCTGGTATTTAAGGCTACTTGTAGATATTAAGGAGCTACTTTAAATGTTCTTTCAACTTAGTTGAGGCTTTTAAAAATTATAAGTGAATTCCAATTTTTTATATTCAAACTACTAATTTTATTGATGACCACTTTTCAAAGCATTATTATTTAATAATCTCATTAAATATCATAGTATATCATTGAACAATAGGTTAATTTATAACTGAGATTGGATCTTTTCTAGATTTTATTACATCATAAACGATATGGTGCTTCTTCAATATCCATTCACTTGTCACTTTCTTATCCAATCTACATTTGTCTGAGTCTAATGGAATTTTCTTACAGGAGGATGACAAAATTCTACATTATTGGACACCATTCTCATGACAAGTCTCTACCTTATATATTAAATTAGTTTTAATCAAAGCTATTTAAGTACTTTTCCGTGTGTTAGAAATTAAAAATTGAATAAGGATTCTTTAATCAAAAGCATATTCCTTCTAGTTTACCAATAGGAAGAGAAGTGAACACATTTTTTTCTTTCAATTTGTGTTTTCTGTTCAAAAAGTCATTAATGGGTACATTGGGAACTGAACAGACAATTCCCAAAGTTTCATAAATATGTAAGTATATTTGGGTTTCCTTTAGAATAAGGTACATATGTTTTCTTTGTCCACAAGAAATAACTTTGCTTTTCACCTTTTTATACTACAACAAATAGTTTCACAGAAGAACATGGCCATAGAGTTTTACTGAGGACCATAGACCTTTTATCAAGCTGCACATGGCTGATAACCAAATACCTGGACATTGGGAACAGCAGAGACTTAAGGGAGTGGAGTTGAGGAAAGGCATCTAGGCAAATGCATGTTCAATGGAACACAGGAAATTTGTTAGGAAGGTGCTGAGAACTTCCTACCACTAGATAATAGAAACCTTTCTTTTACATTCTCAGATGCAAGTTATGGATGACCAACCCACATTAATCAACCAATTATGGGGTCATGCAGACCATTTGAACCATAGTAAACTCAGTTTGTCCTAATTTACCTCAGATACACATATTTCCCCTATAATAAATACTCTTTTAAGCCATTTCACTTTATCACATCACCAGATTAACAGGCCCTCCCCATTCTCCTGGTGGAACATTGGTGGCTGCCCTCAACCCTGATAAGCATTCTCCTGTAAGACTGCACAGTTCTGTTCCCTTTATGTTGCTTTGCACAGTTGCTAAGAGTTGGCTGAGTTTATTCTCAAATTTATTCTTATTGAACTTCCAATCAAATTATCTGTAAGTGGATAAAATATAAGTCTAAAAAAGGACTAAGTGCTGTTTTTAAGAAAACTATGTAAATGATATAAAAAGATAACATCATCATGAGGAAATTACTCAAATAATTATGGTATTGAATCAGGTGTGGGTGGAACAACTGCAAAATAGTAGAAGAAAATAAAGAAATTTCAGATTCTTTAAAACCAGCAGATGTAACTGTGTTTAAATTTTCATTCCACTTCAAAGCTATCAAAACTTAGAATCATTGGTTATCATTATTGGTAGGGTTATACAAAAGACGTGAAGTGATATTGTAATCAATAAACTCTTAATTTTAAAAAAAAAGCCCTTAAACTGACATTAAAATTTGGGTGAAAGAATGTACATTTTCTAATTTTTAAGTTACAATGGAATGTTTAAACCACACATAATCTATGATTCCTCACTTTTAACTGACTTTTAAAACTAATCAACCAATTATTAGCCAAAAATATATTCACTGAGGGGCTCTCGTACTTTATTCAAGCAGGTTTCATTGTATTTCTCCTGCAGTTTTATTGAATGACTATTTCAAAATTCCTTTGTGGGTACAGTGAGCTGATTTTAAATGGTCACTGGAGGAGGAACATATGTTGAACTTTTTATTTGATTTGCACAGCTGTGACGGAATGATAAAAACATTTCTCAGGATAACTGGGATTTTTGTTGTTGTTGTTGTTGTTGTTGTTAAAGAACGATTCCAAATGAGTCGCTCCTCTCTGATTTCATGTCCTTGGTTACTATTTTCAGTATTAACTTCTTAGACCGGCAGAATATGGCAAAAGTGATGCTGTATAATGAGTAGGCCTAGGTCTAAAGAAGTCTGGGACCTTCTGCTTTGGCTCAGTTGCTGTCCTGAGATGATGCTGTGCAAGGAAGCCCAAGCTAATCTTGTTCTGGATCTCAACATGTAAAGAGAGAAGCCCTGGGGGGAAAAGACCAGACTACTTTCAAGAGAGATGACCCAGCACCATTTTCCCAGCCATAATAGACAAGGTTCCAAATGCAATAGCAAGTCCATCTGGATGCTCCAGACGGAGCCACAGCACCAGCTGACTGCAGACCCATGAGTGCCCATGTGACACTGCATGGAGCAGAGACAAACTACCCAGCAAAGCCCAACCGATTGCAGAATTTTGAGTAAAGGCATGATTGTTATTTTAAGCCATTCAATTTAAGGGGTAGTTTTCCATACAACACTAAGTAACTTTTATAAAACTAAATGGTTAGAAAGCTTTGGAAGCCTCTGGCACATGTTCTAGTGTTCTGATTTCCTGAAATATGAAATCACAAGCTATAATGCACCAGCAATAGTAAAAATAAGAAAGTTTGCCCCCCACACCAAAAGGAAAGCTAGCACTCATGTTTGCTAAGCTTTAAGAAAAGGATTCTGACCTTTTTCTTTGATTCAGGTTTTAAATTAAACCTATACCTTTAGAAGCAGCATTTGTCAGGAGAGATTTTGCTCATACTGCGGAAATAAAATATTCTATGCTAAAAAGAGAAGAGGCAGCGATAATTCTGCAATATTTTAAAAATAAAAAGTTGAAGAAGCAGAATGTTCAGACATCCTTTGAATACCAATTTAATATTGTGTCATCTTATAAGTGAAACAAAACAGATTGGTTGTATAGATAAATACAACCCTAATGACAAATAACTATTGTCTTTGGAATTGACGTGTTCACCATAGCCGTGACAGACATTTGTTAGAACTGATTTCTGATACTATCATCTTAGCCCTGTATCTCCCCAATTATTCTCCTCTCTTCTATGTGAAAGTGTGGGTAACATTAAAAACGCTGCAAGCAAGGGTGTGAATGAGACAAACGAGAAGGGAGTGCCCCCTCCCTCAGGAACTTGAACAAAACCAGCAATATCCAAGTGAAGACAGTCTTCTAATTACTTGTGTAAATAACCATCAAAATGATGAATAGCCCTTGTTTTTCTCTCTAGAATGCACTGAAAAGTGACAATTTATTTCAAATTGACCAATATCATTTGAATATTTGCAAGAAGTTCCACATAAGAATGATATTTTCAAAGCAGGAAAGTATTTTCAGCCTGGTATAAGAAGATAAAATGTTTCAAAAATTACTATGCAGTATATTTAGAGCTTTATTTTTTTCATTTCTCAAGAGACATGTTTCTTCCACGAGCACAGTTGATAAAACATGATTTATTTTTATAATTTTTGCAGAGAAAAGCTAAGAGTACCTAACCAGCTTCAATAATCCTATGAAATTAACTGCCAGCAATCTTTGCTCATTTTATATCCTTATTCTGAGCTTTGCTTCAAAGGCTGCTTTATTTTTCTGTTTGAACCTGATAGAAAAATAGGCTTAGATTAAAAAGAAATTACCAAAACATTTCTTTGTAGCCTATGGTTTTCAGATAAACATAGTGCTCTTTTTCTTCACTTTAGAATACCATTTAAAATTACTAAATGTTAATTAATTGGTAAAGTCAACATCATCTAATCTGTGTCCTCTCCACTTAAAATGATTTTCTCTAATAGCTAAAGAAATAAAATATTTATTATAGAACATTTGCAAATAAGAACATCTGAAAAAGCCAGGTGCTGTGGTGCATGCCTATAATCTGAGCGACTCAGGAGGCTGAGGTAGAGGATCATGAGTTTGAGGCAAGCCAGAGAAAATTACTGAGGTCCTGTCTCAAAATAAAAAATAAAAGGGGGGAGGGCACTGGGGTTCAATTCAGTGGTAGAGGATTCCTGGATTAAATCCTGAGTAATGCAAAATAAATAAATAAAAAATTTAAGAAGAAAAAAATCAAGACTAATCTCATGATACAGAGATAATCACTATAAATTTTGCTAAAATATCTCCCAGTGAAGGAATATGAATGTTTAATAAATCTAAAACATATCTTCTACTTCGCAGTAAAACATGAAATTTTGATCTGATTCTCCCTTTATATTTCTTGTGATTATGGGAAACTTTGAGGGACATTATTTTCTTAACAGTCCATTTTTTTAGAGTTAGGATTATAGTAAAATTGAGCAGAAAGTACAGAGGTCTCCCCCATATGCTTTGCCCCAACATTTGTATAGCCTTCCACAATATCCACAGACTTCACACAATAGTACAAAGTCTATATGAAAACGTATTTTTTTTGTTATACATGACAGTAGAGTCCATTTTGATATAATTATGTAAGCATGGAATATGTTATTCTAAGTAGGACCCCAGTCTTGTGGGTGTACACAATCGTGAGATGCACTGTGGTATATTCATGTATGTACACAGGAAAGATATGTCAGATTCATTCTACTCTTCCCTTTTCCTATCCCCACTTCATTCCCCTTTGTTTAATCCACTGAAATTCTATTCTCTGCAACCCCATTATTATGGGGCTAGCTTCTGTATATCAGAGGAAACATTTGACATTTGGTTTTTTGGGATTGGCTTATTTCCCTTAGCAAATGGTCTCCAGATCCATTCATTTACCAGCACATGTCATAAAGTCATTCTTCTTTGTGGCTTACTAACATTCCATTGTGTATATATACCATATTTTCTTTATTCATCTGTTGAAGGGCACCTGGGTGGCTCCATAGCTTAGATATTGTGAATTGAGCTGAATTGTTGAACGTTTTTTCATATATTTGTTGATTGAATTTCTTCTGTGAAGTATCTGTTTAGTTGCTTTGCCCATTTATTGATTATTTGTTTTTTGGTGTTAAGCATTTTGAGTTCTTTATATATCCTGAAAATTAACACCCTGAGGTGAAGGTTGCAAAGATTTCCTCCCATTCTGTAGGCTCTCTCTTCACATTCTTGATTGTTTCCTTTGCTATGAAACAGCTTTTCAGTTTGATGCCATCCCCTATATCGATTTTTGATTTTACTTCTTGTACTTTAGGAGTCTTATTGAAAAAGTCTTATTTAGGCTGATATGATGGAGTGTTGGGCCTACATTTTTTTCTAGTAGGTGCAGAGTTTCTTGTCTAATTCCTATGTCTTTTATACGCTGTGAGTTGAGTTTTGTGCAGTGTAAGAGATAGGGGTTAAATTTCATTCAGCTACATATGGATTTTCAGTTTTCCCAGCACCATTTGTTGAAGAGGCTATCTTTTCTCCAGTGTATGTTTTTGGCACCTGGGTCTAGTATGAGATAGCTGTATTTATATGTGTTTGTCTCTGTGTCTTCCATTCCATTGGTGCTCATGACTGTTTCAGTGCCAGTACCATGCTGTTTTTGTTATCATAGCTCTGTAATATTATACTATTTAAGATCTGGTATTGTGATGCCTCCTGCTTCACTTTTCTTGCTAAAAAATTGCTTTGGCTATTTTGGGCCTATTATTTTTCTGAATGAATTTCATGTCTGCTTTTTTTTTTCCCCCATGAAGATCATCTTTGGAATTTTAATGGGAATTGCACTGAATATATATAGTTTCTTTTGGTAGTATGGACATTTTGACAAGATTTATTCTGTTCCAAGAACATGGAAGATCTTTCCATCTTCTAAGGTCTTCTTCAATTTCTTTCCTTAATGTTCTGTAGTTGAAAATATAGTTTTGATCCACAGTTGTTGAAACCAAGGATGCAGAACCTGCATATGTACACGGAGGGCCTGACAAAGTCAGGGACCCCATGGAAAACAGCACCCCTTAGGATTAAGGTATTAAGACCTCTTATGCGTAAGAAAATAGAAAAACTAGCTCTCAGTCTTACATGGTTATCAGCCACATCAGAGTTAAAAATGAACCAGTTGTCAAGGCTAGTTTTAAGATAATGCACCAAGAGATGGGAGTTTGAGAAGTCAGCTTGGCCTTTGAGATTATGAGTGAGCAGAAATGCCAAGAACCAGAGCCAGACAAAGCAAGATCTGCAAGACAAGGCCACTGAGAGAGAATTTCAATCTGAAAAAATATACTAGAGTCTTTCCCAGATGTTAAGGAGTAGCTCTAGGTGGCAAGGAGCAAACACATGCACATAATAGTGACTGAAGTAACCCATAGTTAGCCTTACCTTATTGGCATGATAAAACACACACCCCTAGGTGGAGATTTAAGATGATAATGAGCCACATGGTACATGAAGAAGCAGAATGGAGAAGAACCACACACAACTAAAATCCTACCTCCTCAAGTCATGACATCCTGAGACTGGGACTCTTAGATGCTTAAAAACTATACACCTTGTCCTTAGTTTGAGCCAGCGTGACACTGTCCATTAGAGCCATCTCCCTTCTGACTCAAGCAGAAACTACCAATAAAGAGGCTTGTTCCTGTTACACTGCCTCCAGCAGATTCTCTGATAGAGAACATAAGAACTCACTGAGCCAGTAAGTGACAGGTTGACTTAAGGGACTTGAGCTTCTATGGATTTTGGTATCTTCGGGGAACCAATCCCCAGCACATACTGAGGGGTGACCTGTATTTGTTACAATGATAAATTTACATTGATACATCATTATTCTCCAAAGCCCACAATTTATATTAGGGTTCTTCATATTGTCCATTCTGTGGGTTTGGACAAATGTATAATGACATATGTCCACCATTAGAGTACTATGCAGAATAGTTTCACTGCCCTATAAATCATCTATGCTCTACATTCCACCCCCTTAATCCTTATCCTTCCTCTCCCTTAACCTTTGGTAATCACATATCTTTTTATTGTTTCTATAGTTTTGCCTTTTCCAGAATGGTACATAGTTAGAATCATGCAGCCATTGAAGAATAACTTCTTTCTTTAAATAATATGTACTTAAATTTCCTCCAAGCTCTTTCATGGCTCAATAACCTGTTTCTTTTTGGATGTAAATAATATTCCATCGTCTGAATCTATCACCATTTGGGTTTTCATTTACCTACTAAAAGATACCTTGACTATTTCCAAATTTGAGCAATTATTAATAAAGTAGCTCAAAAATATCTATGTGCAGATTTATTTTTGTGAACATAATTTTTCAACTCCTTTGGGTAAATATCAAGGAGCACAATGGCTTGAGGAACTTGAGCATCCATGGATGCTAGACGGGATATTAAGATTACATTTAGTTTTGTAAGAAACCCACTAAACGGACTTCTCTGCACCATTTTGCATTTCCCTCAGCAATGAGTGAGAATTCCTGTTGCTCCACACTCTCTCCAGTATTTGATGTTGTCAGTATCTTGATTTTAGCTTAATAGGTGCATAGTATTATCTCGTTGATATTTTAAGTCACATCACTAAGATGACATGATGGAACACATCCTTTCATATGCTTATTTTCCTTCAATGTATTTTCTTTGGTGAAGTGTCTGTTAGGGTATTGGCCTGCTCCCTAACCCCCACTGAATGGTTTTTTTCTTACTGTAGAAGAATATAAGATGGCAAAATCAATTTTTAAAAAAATTTTAGTTGTCAATAAACCTTTATTTTATTTGTTTATATGTGGCACTGAGAATCAAACCCAGTGCCTGAGGCACAACCCCAGTCCCTCAATTTATTTTTTGTAAATATAAATATGTCATAAATTTTTAATGTCTCACATTTTCACTGGCAATAAAGTACATCTCATTTTATTTTTCATGTAATATAACTAATGAGGTAGAATGTTTAAATTGCTACACAATGTCTCCACGTAAGTCTTTCTCAGGCTATGGGAGTTTAGCGTATACTAGATAGGGTCATTAGGTATTTAAAAAAATATCCTGAGAACTTGTCAAAATATTTTTGACAACCACCTCCTGTTTAAAACTGACTACTATTTCTTTGTTTCTTAAGGTATAACTACAGACACTTTATGTATAAAAGAACTAAAATACAAGCTAAAGTTACCACATTTATAACAAAATTGAACACTGAGCCAAAGACTTGGATTCCAAGAACTACACTCTCTTCAAGGGCACACTTATTGTCAAGAGAGATGAACAAAAAACACACCACATACTAGATGAAGTAAAATAAACAGTGGTCTCAATAGCTTAAATAGGTATTGTGCCCCGATTTGAGGACAGTGAAAGATTGGTTCCTGCTCCAATCTTGGGCTTTTGGGAAATTACCATGGAAGTAGCACAGATACGCATCGTGGGCAGAGTTGAAATTCTAAGCTGAAGGAGGAGGAGGAGATGGGAGGAGGAATCAAAGAATAATCACCAGGAATTCATTTTACCTCATGTTTTTACTTGTGGCTTTACAAATTTATATTTGAAGTGGTGCATTTTCTCTATCTAAACCAAGACTTCCAAAATAAGATGTGATTTATTAAATATGCCTATTCTGAAAACTATCGAGAAAAAGTTGTGCCCATTTGAGCAAGCATGCTAACTTCATCTAAGCAACATGTTCTTAGCATATAAATTTAAGAGTCTTTGCATGTGCCAGAGGCATGGATGGAGCCAGGGAAGGGCACTGTCATCTTACTTGAGGCATCTTCCAGAGGCACAGAAGGCCTGATTATAATCCTAAGGAAACATCAAACAATTAGAGAAACGCAGAACTCTCCAAGTATTAGGCCAATTTGGCTTCTCTAATTTAGGGTGCAGTAGGTAGAAGATACAATGACACTGCTGCAGAGCCAGAACCTGCAGCAAGAATTGCAAACACTCCCCTCTAGAGGAAACTGCAGTTTTAGGTGGATCCTTTTTACCTTTCATTCTTATCTAAAAGTGTGTTGTCGTTTGAACATGAGGTGTCCTCCAAAAGCTCCTGTGTGAGACAATGCAAGAATATTTAGAGATGAAATGATTTGATTATGAGATCTATAACTTAATCAGTGAATGGATCTACTTGAATGCATTAACTGGGTGGTAACTGCAGACAGGTAGGGTGTGGCTGGAGGAGGTAGGTCACTGGGGGTTTGCCTTTGTGGTTAATATTTTGTCCCTGGAGTACAAATCTCTCTCTGCTTCCTGGTTCTATGTCCTGAACTATTTTCCTCTGTCATGCCCTTCTGCCCTGATGTGCTTCCTTACCTTTGGCCCAGAGCTATGGAGTCAGCTAACCATGGAACCCCTGAACCTGTGAGCCAAAATAAACTTTCTTCCTCTACATTATACTTGTCAGGTCTTTGGGTCACAGTGACCAAAAGTGGACTAAAACAAAGAGGTAGGCTTTCTAATCATGGGGATTTGAGAAAGTAGCCTCAGTTGATAAATGTGAGCAAAACAAATCAAAGGATTATTTTTATAAATGTGAATAGCTTGTAATCACTTCATCTGCAAACTAATAAATTATACACAGAACACTTCTTCTCAGTTTTCTTAACTTCATCATTTCCCCCATTCTAGTTTCATCCACTACTAGAATCCATTTGTTGCAATATATGAAAGTTCAGGGGCTCTTTCCCAGGGTTATTGCTTTGGTTTGCATAAATCTCAGATTCCATGTTTGAAATAAAACACATTCAGGCCTAGAGGCTGTTCAGGGGACTTGTGGTGGGGACCAATTATGGTGGGGGGTCAAGAAGAGTTGGGTGAGGTAACTATGACATGCCTTGCCTGGACACCAGGTGAAGAGTACAGTTCTAAGTATCAAGGGGAGAGAGGAAAAGGTAAAGGCATCTGTAAGCCCTCAATGAACTATTAAAAGGGGGAACTTTCTGAACTGAGATAGTTTAGTGACATCAATTTTCAAGCATTTCTGTGGGCCGAAGTGATGAGTACAGCCATTTCATATCCACACACCATGTGCCAAGTGCTGTGATAGGAGCTGGGGTCAGGAGAGTTCCTGCCCTCGAGGAGCTGACATGAGCAGTTATGACATGGTTTGTGAGGACGGGTAGTCCAAGTCTCACTGGAGCATATAAAGAGATATGTAACCCAGAAGTAGGCATCAGAGATGGCTTCCAGGAGGCAGTGACTGCTGAGACTTCAAGAATATAAGTCATCTTCTAGAGAAGGAGGTGTACCCAGGGAGGAAAGAGGATGTTGAGTAGAATCTAGAGAGAAGAAAGTGTGGGGCTTTGAGGAAGGGAAAGAAATTCAGGGTGACTGGATCCCCAGAAATGGCTGCAGTGGAGCAGCCCTGAAGAGCCCTGTGGCTCACATTCAAGACTTTGGGGTTTAGAGCTGAGAGAGCTGCTGGATGATGTGAAGTAGATGGGCAACACCAATTATATATGATTTTACAAAGTTAGCTCTGACTGCAGAGTGGAAAAAGGCCAGAGGAAGACAAGTCTGAAAACTAGGCCAGGGCTTATTTCAGTAACCTAGGAAAGAGAAGATGTCCAGAACCACAACAGTGCTGCTGTAAAGAATCACCACAATCTCAGTGACCAAAAACAACACATTAATTATCCAGTAATGCTGGAGGTCTGAAGTCAGGCCGCAGGCTATCTTCCTTATGGAAGCTCTAAGAAGTATCTGTGTCCTTATCTTTTCCAGCTTCTGGAGGCTAGATTATTCCTTGTTTTGTGGCTCCTTCTTAATGTCAGTAATTCTGGGCAACTCTTTCAATGACTGCTTCTGATTCTTCTGTTTCCCATTTAAGGAACCTTAAAATTTCATTGGGCCCATCTGGATAAACCAGACTAATCTTTTTGTTTTATGTATTTATTTTATTAACACATGTTAACTTCACATAATAATGGAATACAGTGTGATATTTCCATACATGATTATAGTGTGCACTGATTGGATCCAACCACCCTTCTGCTTCCATCTCTCTAGTAATCACTGTTCTATTTCTAGGTTGGTTTTCTTTCTTTCTTTTAGCATCCACATGAGGGAGAACATGTGGCACGTGGTATCTGCCTTTCTGTGTCTGGTTTATTTCACTTAACAAAATGCCTTTCACTTCTATCCATTTTGCTACAAATGACAGGATTTCATTCTTCTTTATGGCTGAATAATACTCTATTGTGTATATAACTTTTCTTTACCCCCTCCATTCATCTGTTGACATGTACCTAGGCTGATTCATCTCTTAGCTGTTGTGAATAGTGCCATAATGAACATGGCCATGCAGGTATCCTTTAGCATGCTGATTTCACTTACTTTGGATATATACCCCAAAATGGGATAGTGAGATCATATGGTACTTTAGTTTTGTGAGAAGCCTCCATCCTGTTCTCCGTAAAGGCTGTACTGATTTACATTTCTACCTATGGGGTGTTAGAGTTCCTTTCTCTCCACATCCTTACCAGCATTTGCTTTGTTTGTTCATTTTTTTTGTTTTAATAATCACCCCTCTAACTAGGGTGAGATAATGTTTCATTGTGGTTTTGATTTGCATTTCCCTGATGACTAATGATATTGGGCATTTTTTTCATACATTTGACAGCCATTTGTATTTCTTCTTTTTAGAAGTGTCTGCTAACATCATTCGCCCATTTTTTAAAATTGGTTAAGGTTTCTGAGTTCCTTACATACTCTGTATGCCAGCCCTCTGTCAGCTGAACAGCTGGCAAATATTCCCTCCCATTCTGCAGGCTATCTCTCCACTCTGCTGAGTGCTTCCTGTGCTGTGTGCAGAGACTGATCTTATTTTATGGTCAGCTGATTGGCAACTTTAATCTTATTTTCAGCCTTAATTCCCCTTACCATGCAACATAATATGTTCACAGACTGGGGATGAGGGTGTTGGCAGCTTTGGGGGGTCATTATCTTGCCTCCCTCTGTGGGTATAGAGAGAAGTAGAAGAATTCAGGAAACATTCTGGAACCAAAGGTAACAAAATTTGATAATATGTGATTTCTTGGAAAACCACCCTGCATATTCAGTCAGTTTAGTTTTTTTATCTTCTTTTCTTTACTCACTTATATTCTTATATTATTTTAAAAAAAATCTAGGCAGCTGACAAAAATCATTTACAAGTGGGAAATCAAGTAAAAAGATCAGGACAGAAGTGGCTCATGTGAACACCTGAAGAAACGGTCAAGATTTACCTCTAAAAACTGTTCTGAGGTCTCCTGCCCACCAGCAGGAGAGTGACTTCTGTGGTTCACTTAGAGCCAGGATGATTTTACCCTGGAAAGCTTTCAGGGCAGCATGATCACTCACATTGGAAACTCTTATAAAAATCTCACTAATTACCCATAAAACATCTCATTTTAAATAGTATAGCTTCCTAGTGAAGATAAATCTCTTCAAGATAAATTATCACATTTCTTCGATTCTTAAACATTCATTTCCCTCACATTATGTTTCTGAAATCAGGACTTAAATGAACATCAAATGTACTGTTTGGTAATTTTTCCCTCTCAAAAGTTGTTTTTAGCCTATGAAATCTTGAAATTAAAGGAATATAGTAATTATGAAATATAATTCTAATTAACTAACAAAGTTTCCTGTTGAACTGGCCTATTGGCTATATAAGGTTTTCTGCCAAAGCTAAATATAGTTATTTTAGAAATGATCTAAATAGACTTATAATAAGCTGAATAATAGCCCCCAAAGATAAGTATGCCAGCCTAAAATCTGTAACTATGAGTTTATGTGACAAATCTTTGCAGATGTGATGTGGCTATGTGTCCTGAGGCAGGAAGATTATCAGGGTGGACCCTAAATGCAATTCTATGTGTCTTTATAAAAGTGAGAGTTGATATATGCAGAGAAGGTGATGTGAAGACAGAGCAGGGAGAGATCTGAAGATGACAACCTTGAGGAGAATAGTCATGGGGCCACAAGCCAAGGAGTGCCAACCACTAGAAGTTTAAAGAAGCAAAGAACAGATTCTCCTTCTGAGCCTCCAAAAAGAGTACAACCCTGATATTATCTTGATTTTCACTTAGTGGCACTGATTTTAAACTTCTGGTTTACAGAAATATGAGAAAATAAATTGTTGTTTTAAGCCACCAAGTATAGGATGATTTGTTACAGCAGATATAGAAACTAATAAGACAGTTTCTCTGACAGAATTTATGCAGCAGGATATTCCTGTCTTCTGACAAGAAAACAATCCCATAGAAGCCCAGAATGTTTGTTCTTTGTTCAATTTTAGTTAAGCAACTTGCATTCTTTTCCTTTGAATATAGTAATCACAGTGAATGTTATACGTGTCTCTCTGGCAAATATTCCATTGCCACCACCCCCCCCACACACACACCACTTTCATGATTTGAAAAGCATGTGATCCAGGCAGGAAAATGGTCCTCATCCCCATCTCCAAAGCAAGAACAAACTCTGCTTTATCTACCCAGGAAAAATCCATGTCTCTAACCACAGCAACTGTCCCAGTGAAGACAGTGTTAACAAACAACCTTCATTTGGTCATAGACATCAGTATAGAAATGTGACCCAAATCAGACAAATGAGCTGTGAGATGTTTGAGAAAGATGTTTCTTTGCCCTTTTGCAAGAGACGGTGTAAGGCAGGCCTTTTCCCACTCGATAGGAACAAGGAAGAAGCTGAAGATACTGTATGAAACATGCAAAGATAAGGGGTTTCAATGCCATGCTGATACCAGATTCTTCACTGAACTTCTATGTGTTAGAAGCTACTTTATGCACATTATGTGATTAACTTATTTAATCTCCATAAGAGTCTTTTGAAGTATGTTAGCAATCTTGAATCCTGTCACAATAACCAATAAACTCCATTGATTCAGGTTGGTTTCAGTTGTTTGTCACCTATAACCACATACATCCACACTGATATAGCTAGGGAGTTTTATCTGGGATGGGGATAAGGAGAGACATGACATCACCTGAAACCATCAAGCACTTTGATCACACTGTACCATGAGCAGAAACTCCCTGCCTAACCAGCTCAAACTTCTGCTTGTTCTTGTGTTGTGTTGGTAAAAACTATGTAATTGACTAGCAAGACATCCTATCACCCAAAATTTCCTACTTCATTTTAGCCATGAGTGCTGCTCAGTTATTCCTTCAGTTGCTACTTACCAGCTCTCACTGAATTCTTCTGGATAATAATTCTAAATATATGCTGCATTCCTCTAGTTCCCTGACCTGCCTCATGTTCCTGCTCTCAGTGGGAGACCTTGCTTACCTGTGACTGAGATGGGACACCTATCTCCACATATACTCTCAACTACTCCACCCATCTTCCTTGCTCACTCAGTGATTGGTTACACCTGTTCAGCTACACCAGGCCCTCCAACTCTTGCTCACCTCCCATGGTCGTATATTAGGCCCATCTCTAATATTCTGCTGGGTCTGTGCACTAACAATAAAATCTAAACTAATCAATACCTCTTTTCCTCACCCAGATATTGATTTTCTCCATGTATTCTATATTATTATGGATTTAGAAAAGGAAAATGGAAGTAGGAATGGCTCAGTGTAGCAGGCAAAGCACCAATATAGCTAAATCAGAACTCTCTGTCTTGCAAACCTCAGAAAGACATAGGAATTGTACCAATTTCTCCCTGGCTGTATTGGGAATGTGAAGCTGAGGCCTGATAGAACCAGGTAAGTTCCCTCATTTACATCTTCCATAATAAGAATCTACATGTAGACATGGCTATCTATAACCTTGTACATGTATAGAAACATTTCTGAGCACTATATTGGAAATACTCTTAGCTATGCTGAGATAAGTAAATAATAATGTGTCAATAGCTTTTTATTGAGAGTTATAAGAAGGCAAGAATCATAGATTTTATTCATGATCCCTAACTTGAATATTCTTCATATTTTTCCCTCTCCCTAACCCCTTCTGCACTAATTACCTTCCCCAGAATCAACTTTCAACTACTGGTCCTCCTCTGAATGCTACTGGAGATATTAATCTCAACATCACCATGTTAGATAATACTATCTTCCTCCCTCCATTCAATGAAAATCTGCTAATCTTTCAAAGAACTCAAACATTGGGCTGGGATTGTGGCTCAGTGGTAGAGTGCTTGCCACGCATGCGTGAGGCACTGGGTTCGATCCTCAGCACCACATAAAAATAAATCAATAAAGATATTGTGTCCACCTACAACTAAAAAATATTAAAAAAAAACTCAAACATCGTTTATTCTGTGAGGACTACAATAATGTCTCCTTTCTTCTCATCCTATCAAAGAAGATTGGTCATTCTGGACTCTGATCCAGTGTTCATACTCTCAATATATCCTCACATGATTAGTCTGTATGGGGAAATCATTATTTAATTTTTTACTCTGGGAGTAGAGGGGCAGAGTATGATATCTTCTTCATTTTTATATCTTCTGCTTTGGACACTGCTGCTGACACTATTTGGTTGAACTAAATTTCCTAAATGCAAGAATATATGTATAGGCATATTACTACAAACGCTTGTTAAGTTGTTCATAATTACCAAGAAACACAGTAAGTATAGGCTCTGGGCATCATTGCGCTGCGTAATTCCAAAATGCAATGCATTTTGGGTTCGGAAAAGTTGTAAATGGAGAAAGACAAAGGTGCCACACAGTTCTACCTGAGGAAACTGTACAAGCCCTGCAACAGCTTTATTGCTGTCCTTTAGAGTCAGTCCTAAAACAACCAGAGAGAAGGGCACTAGAGAGAGCTGCAAGCTGGTACGTCTCCACTGTGCACGAGGAGTACACTGGGCTGAGATACAAATGAGGCCACAACAATGATTACTTTTCAAAGGGACATAAAGCCCCTAAATGGAGTAAGACATGAATATTTCAGTATCACTAAATTCCTCACCACATTAGAATCTGTCATCCATACAAAGATGGATGGTTTTGAACTTAACATCCTCATATTTCCAAACTAGCAAATATGAAAATGGTTCTGCATGCTCGTTTAGGCAAAACTTTGCTAGTCACAGCACACATCATACTTATTGCAGACTCCTGGTAAGTATTTTTAAGAAGGCTGAATCTTGCTGCCTCTTATACCACTTGTCAGGTGCTAGGCGCTGTGCATTTATAAGCACTCACATAAATACATCTAATTGTCCCTTGAGCTGTCAGAAAAGGAAGGAATGTTTCTTTATGAGAGCTTGAGGGAGTTTTTCAAGATTCTCATCCAGCAAAGGAGAAACAAGCACTTGAACCTCCATCCAATGGACTTTAAAGCCCATGTACTTAACTACTAGGAAGAGCATCCTGTTCTCTGATGAGGTGCAGGGGGTACAGCCACCCAAATGCCACCAAAGATTGCTGCCAGAAGTGGGGCAGACATGAAACTTTTTCCAAGTAAAGGAATCTCTCTTCTCCAGGCCCTTCTCAAGTCTTGCAGAAGCAAGTGTTTCATTTCATCCTGTTTCTAATGGAATTTTTCATCAGAAAGCACAGCAAGAGTTGGGAACAAAAATAGGAGGCTGAAGGTTTTCTGCTCTGCTCCTCCATGATGAGGCCTTCATCCTGGAAGGCAACAGAAGGGCATTTAGCTGGACATTACAGCTTCTTCAGCTTGAGGACTCATGCTTGCCTTATCCTGGGTATCAACCCATAGAATCTGTGCTTCCAAGATGACCCCCCATCTCTCATTGCCCCTTTTCCAGTGTCACCCCTATGAACTGTTCCTTTCACCCCCTCTAGCCTCCTGCCCTGGCCTTAGCTGGAGTCTATACACTCTGTATCTACATCATTGTTTGTTGATTACCCTCAAAAGACTGGGACATGAATTCTGTCTTCTTCACTCTTCCATCTCTAGTACCATAGTGCCTGGCATTTAGCAGGAGTTCAACAAATAATCTTTCTTGAGTGGATGATTCATATTAACTGTAATCAGTTATTGAGGTTTCAAGGAACTAGGGGACCAGAACTGGGTTGTTATTATTTTATGAAATGAGAGGATAGAAATCAATAAATATAGAGTCAATAAGTCCCATGATCTGTCTGAAAACAGAAGAAGAGAGCTGGTGGTATAATCCAGTCCAAGTCTGAAAGCCTGAGGATCCATGGTATAACTCTCAGTCTGAGTCTGAAGGCCTGAGAACTGGGGTGATGTGGTGGGGGTGCACTGATGCAAATTCCAGAGTCCAAAGGTCCAAGAACCAGGAGCTCCATTGGCCAAGAAGATGATGATGGATGTCCCAGCTCAAGAAGAAAAACAGACGTTAACCTCCTCTTTTTTCCATTCAGACTCAATTCAATTGCTAATCTCTTCTAGAAATATTCCAGATACTGTTATGATTTGGATCTTAAGTGTCCCCCAAAGGCCAATATTCTAAAGACTTTGTCACCAATCTGTGGCTTCATTGGGAGATCGTAAAACCTTTAGGAGGTGGGACCTAGTGAAAGGCAGTAGGTCACTGGAGGTATGCCCTTGAAGGGGATTTTGGGATCCCTGGGTTCCCTGTCCCTCCTTTCCTGACTGACATGCTTTGTTCCACCACACATTCTCTACCATGATGTTCTGCCTCAACAAAGGCCCGAAGCAAGAGGGCCAAGTGACCAGGGATTACAATCTCCAAATTGTGAGGTAAAATAACCATTCCTCCTTTAAGTTGACTATCTCAGGTATTTTGTCATTGCAATGGAAAGCTGACTAATATAGATCTACACAGAAATAATGTTTTACCAGCTATCTAAGAATCCCTTAGCCCATTCAAAGTGGTATATAAAATTAATCATAGTAGTTAAATAACATTGTATTTCTTAGATATTTTATAATAGGTTAAGAACAGTAGTACCTCAGATATGTCATATGGTAGTCTACCTACTTTTTATATATTATCTTTAATCTTTACATCTCTGAATTATGTACTTTCTCTCACATATAAGAGATTAACAACTAAGCACAGAGAGGTTGAGTGACTTAAGATCCCTTGGCCTAGACTGAGGTAATGATAGTGGGAAATATAAAAGTAGATAATTTTGAGAACACTTGGAAGCAAAGAGTTTGGAACTGCTGTTGATTAGATTTTAGGGAGCAAGGCAGAAAAAGCCAGGCATGAGAGAAGGATAGATGATAAGAAAGGGGGAAAATCAAGGGTTTTATTTATGTTTCCCTGGTATTTGGAAGATTGCAGAAAACATGTATGGACTGATGTTGTTACATTGTTATTTTACTCCAAACAAATGCAAGGCAGTATAAACCAGTGCTGTTCCTAGCTGGAGATGGGACATAACAACCTTTGATTCTTGCTATTAGAAATTAAATCTTCTTGTAGTGATGATAATTAATATGAATTTTTATTTGCATTGAGCATAGCTTTGGTTGCAAAAGTACCTTCTTTTCCCAAATAAAAGAGGTAACAAAGCTTAACATTCTTGGGCTTTTAGATAAGATGTAGAATCAGATCTTGACTCCATCTTTTACTAAGTTCATTAATTTATACATGATTGCCCTCATTAGGCCTCTTATTCTTCATGGAGTTTTACAGCTTAACTTTACGATATGTATAAAACCCCAAGTACGATGCTGGCCCACAGTAAGCATCCCCAGAGACACTGTCTATCATTAGCATCACCCAACTTGATGAACCTAAGTGCCATGTTCTTGTCCTTGTAGTTTTTGCAAATGGAGTCACATTTCCCATAAAGCCGAGGGGGGACCTTGTGGATGTCTGTCCTGAAAATATATCAGACGGTGGCATTTGTGTGTGTGTGTGTGTGTGTGTGCTTGTGTGTGTGTGTGTGTGTGTGCTTGTGTGTGTGCGTGCGCGTGCACAGAAACTCATTTCAAAAAGTTGAACCTTTGCCCAAATTTGCACTTTCTCCAAGACAAAGGCCTATGCTAAGGTGTTCCGTAGATTGCCTCTAGTCCTGTCAAGCAAACCCACCCACATAATTAGAGGGGCCTTGGTGGAGCCATATGTCCCAGGAATGGCTGAGCAGGTTTATAGTTTGGAAAGAAAAGAGCTAAAACAGGGCCTCTGTCAAGCATTATATTTACCCAAACTATTGATGTTTCTGCTACTTTTCTGAAGCAAATCATGAAGAAATTGGCAGGTAGATCTTAAACATTCAAGTGAATGAAATTATTGACATAGTGCAGAGAGCTCTTGGGTTTTACCTATTACGGCTAATTTGAGGTTCACTCTGTCCTTCAAATCTTAATTCAAGCTCACAAATAACCTTCAAAGACCCTGGTGGGCCCTGCCTGCCTTTCATAAACCCCGTGCTGCCTGTGTCGTCTGACCTGCTGTTGTATTACCTGAAATGTGTTCAGAGGTCTATGTCACACACTGGTAGCTCCCACAGGGCAATGGCTCACTTGTATTTGTGTCATAGTAGCTAATTCATAGAAATAATGATAATAGCTTCCACTGTTTTTATCATGGAGCTGTTTCCAAGCATTATTTTATTTTATCATTATGTAAGGTAGCCATTGTTATGACTCCAATTTATAGATGAAGAAACTGAGGCCCAGCGGTGAAGCTAGAAGAGCAATTCAAGACGTCTAACTCTAGTCCCCATATAAACCACATTGTATTATACTTCACTTCCTCAGTATAAGGATCCTTATGTAATTCCTCTTGGGTAGAAAAGAAGGTTTTAGAGAATAAGAATTTAAAGTGCAGAATGTAGAGTGAAAAAAAGATAAGTCCAGTATCTAAAAATACTGATGATCTTGCTTTTTGATTACACAACATTCTTCCACTTGGTCATCAGTGGCCTTATAGGTTACACATTCTCTTTAATCACACGTATGTAGCAGTTGAGTTTTGCCAATAAATCTGTATTTGCTGTGCATATCCATCACAAAGAACAGAACCATCCCACCTGCCTTACCTATGATATTTCTTTACATTGACAGCATCACCTTTGGAGGGTGTGGACACCAACTTTTAATCTTTGAAATAAACTGTGTTTTGCCAAATATTCAGTCACCGAGGCTTGCCTGGTGTTAGGTTTTGGGTTTCTTTAACCTGATTATAAATGGAACTTTCTTAAAATTTTTTTACAAAAGTATCAACATTTTAAAACCGAAAGAAAAAAATCAAACAGAGGCAAATGGAAGGTTGAAGTGCTGAATGTCAGCACACCTGTGTATACGGAAGGACCCCTTGGTACTGGAGAGTCGAGGAAGGAGTTAGCCTTTGAGAACCATGGTGAACAGAGACCTGCAATATGACAGAGACTGAGCAAGACCCATAGCAACGGGCTGGGTGAGTTGTCTCGGATGATCTGCACAGTCCAGCCCTAGCATTCTGCTTCTCCCACTGCATCTGTAAAGACTCCATCCATAAAATCTCAACAGTCATTTGCCACCTCTAACAACACCAGGGAAGCAGCTGATTTTAAGCCCACTTCAGAGCAATGGCTGCCTGCCACACATGGCAGAAGACACCCAACAACCACAACAATGAAGGCAGCGAGTGTTTACTGAGTTCTTACTATGTGTCACTCCCTGCTTTAACACTTCACCCCCAATATTTGTGAGGTCTGGGACAAGAGGACAAATGGAGGACACATGACCTATATCTGTGTATTTAAAAATCATTAGTTGGCTAATCATTTAAATCGTTCCTCTCATTTGACAAACATTCCTTCATAACTAACCAGAAGGCCACAGATCTGAGTGTTTAGCATTCTCAAAACCCTTGAAGTTCTGTGTGGGGATGTAGAAGTACAGGAAAATTCAGCCCTAGCTTGTACCCACCCTTCCCACTCACTCTGTACAACTGTTCAAGGCAACATGGGTGTGCACATGTGAACATTCAAGCTTCCTCCACACTCTTGCTAACTGTCACTCTGTGGCTACCCCTCAGGAGAAGAGATGTTCATGATGGTAGTATGCTCAACTTCTGGAGCACAGATGCAAAACAGAAGCCTGCTAAGGTCTAAGTGGGCATCAGGATTACTAACAACTCCTTGCCATTTTAGGAGTAATGAGATTTTAAATTAGGTGATGCATGTGAAGCTAGTATACTTCAGATCCAGGCACCAGGTTCCCATACTGGGTCCTGGATTTCAGAGGACACCAGTCTGGCCCTGCTGTAGTAGAATTATTTTCTCATATGGCAATGCTCTTTCCTAAAGGAAGAATCAAGGAAAGATGGAGAGCTGGCCAGAAAATGTTTTCTTTTATGGATGAGGAAACTGAGACCAACAGGGGTTCAGTAACTTGCCCACTGGTGATGAATCCAATCAGGGCAGTCTGTCTCCAGAGTGTGCTCCTAACATGATGCTATAACCCAAAGACATCGCTATAAAATAAAAATGAGATAATTTTTTTCAAAACCATTGAATTATGGTTTAAAGAGTCATATAAAATAATCTCCACTGTGATTTAAAAATATCTAGGTAGTGTCACACTGTTTCAAACCCTTAAATAAATATTCTGGAGATTAAGATGCATCCTCAATGCGAAGAATCTTCCAAAATCTGGGTTATTCCAGACCTCATCAGTCCAAGCTATTCAAAGAAGCATCTCTTTCCCTTACAAAGAAGGCAGGGCCTTCTTTTGTAAGTGGAAATTCAAATCCATAAGAAACATGTGCTTTTCCAGCCTCCAAGGAGATAAAGCCAGCATTCAGCTGGTCCTGGTTGTGAAGAAAACTCTAGGATGCTGACCACAGATTTCTGCACAGGGCAAAGAGCCACTGACATGCAAAAACCAAAGACAGACACTAGCTGCCAAATGTTTGGTTTGCCCCATACTGTGAACATGCGTTTCACATTCATTTTCAAGGCATGTTTAGGAAACACCACTGAGCCTCAGGAATGCAGCTGAGTCTTGACACACAAAGGTGATCATTCATCTACAAGCTAATGGTACATCTAATTTTGAACATGACTTTGTTGAAAGAGTACTTAAAATACATCACTTAAATAAGGAGACTGTGCATCTCTGACTTACACTTTTATGATACATGGCTGGCCAAAAGGAACTTACCAGGGTAGACAAATTAGCTATATTTGACTATTCAAGTTAGAATAAAACTAATTTTCTTAGCTAAGCTTTAAAACCTATCATTTTAGAACTTTGTGAGCATTTAATTACCATGTAAATTGTACAAACGTGCTTTTATTAATCACTCTCAAAGCCTCTAAGTAATAAAAGAACAATATTCCCATTCTAATTTACATAAAAAATTTTCTAATTTTGGGTCCAGCATTTTATATTTATGGTTTTGCTTTGGCTTCACTTTCTGATTTAATTACATGCGACTAAAGATATTTTTCCTACTGCAGAGTACTGATGGTCTACCTTTTTGCATGTTAATGAGTTCACAATCTGCTTAAAGTACCCACAAACAGCATTGATGATAAGAATCAGATACTATCTTACCATTGTATTGTTTTAAAAAAATCAGTTAGGACCTGTTCCTGCTTAAAAAGTCTTTAAAGAGACACTTCAAATATATGTAATTTTTGATCCTAGAGTGGATCCTGTACTAGAAAGAAAAAAATGCTAAAGAACATTATTGGGTCAATGGACAGAACTGGAGTACAGATGGCACATTAAAGCATCATGTGCATGTGTTTATGTACACACATGCATATACAGAGGAGAATGAATAATGAAGAGGTGAAGTCTTAGTAAGACGTGAATCTGGGTAAGGGGCATAGGAAATTTCATTTTACTATTTTTATTTTTGCAACTTTTTGGTAAAGTTAGGGATTATTTCCTAATAAAAACATTTTTAAAATAGCATGTTATAAAAGAATCCCCTTAGAATTCTACTCCCTGAAAAATTCCTTCATGCATTTACAAACTGAGCTATGTACCTCTGAATAAATACTTAATACTCACCTTCCTTCTGTCTATTTATCCTTCTTAGTTCCAGCTGAGTGTGGGGCAGACTGACTAGGAGAACAAGGTGGTAGCAGGAGATGGAGCTGGAGCCAGGGAGAAGCTAGATCCTGTCTGTTCTCCCAGCACGAATCCTTGGAAGTTCTGAGCCAGAGTGTACTGAGGTGGCCAGTGGCTGGTACCTAATCAACACTGTTACCTGGATGGGTGTGTTAGCACACAGATAAACAATTGCGTGAAGAATGAGGAATCTCTAAATAATTTCATGTAAAATGTATTGACTCCCACTTTTGGCAAAACAGAACAGACATACGTTTATCTCTTCCTCCTGCTAAATATAACTAAAAACCCCAGAAATTATGAGTAGAAAAAATGTGAGAAGAATCTGAAAGGTGGATAGATGAAGGCAGACTGACTAGAGACTTTGGGACCCAAGAGGTGACATAGTGATGAGTTCCCTGGCTTTTCCCTTTACCTTAGATATCCTAGATTAAGAACTAAGCAAAGCAACAGCTCCAAAATGCCAATAGGTTGCAGACAAATAAATAAATAAAAGGCCCAACAAAACCCTGCTTTCTCTTAGAAAGAGGAATCTGCATTAGTCAGCTTTTTGTTGCTGTGAACAAAAGATCCAACAAGAACAACTTAGAGGAAGAAAAGTTTATTTTGCCTCATGATATCAGAGGTTCAGTTCATGGTCAGCTGACTCCATAGCTCTCAGCCCAAGATAAAGCAAAACATCAAAGTGGAAGGGCATGGTGGAGGAAAGGTACTCAGGCAATGACATCCAGGATGCAGGGGTGCAAGGGGCCAGGGACAATTAATTCCCCCAGGGCACCCTCCAGTGAGCTAGCTCCTCCATCCATGCCCTCCCTGCCTATAGTTACCACTCATTAATCCATTCAAATTATTAATCCCTCCAATGGATTAACCTACTGATTACGTTATAGCTCTCAAAAATCTATTCATTTTACCTCTGAACATTCATACATTGCCTCTCATATGGGCTTTTTGGGGATACTTCATAGTCAAACCATAACGGAGGCTAAATAAGACAGAAGACTTTAAGACTATAATTGCTCTCCTCTAATCAAGCACCATTGGCCACCTCTGCCAAGAAATGATGAAGAGCCCAAACATCCACCCTCAGTAGGCTATAAGGAGCTGATTCAGTCTGCCCTTGACCTGTCTACCTCTTGAGGCAGTAAAAGAGAAGGACAAGTAAGGACCTGCAACCTTTAAGCTCACTGGGTATTAATAAATCCTGTATCTCCTCCTAACCTCCTTAGTCAGGGAGGCCCCATGGGGAGCCTGGATGCCCACCCCAACCCAGTAGTAAAGCTGCTGTTCCTCATCCCTCTGGGTGTTGTCAGAGGAGGCTGGATGAAGAGTTAGACTTTTACCATCCCTCAGTGATCATGTAGCATTCCTAATTATGAAGAATGAAAGAAGTCCCACCCTGCCCAGTAGTAAACAAGGAGCCTTTCCACCATCGCCTCCTTGGATATCGACAGGTATACCTAGAATTCTAATTTCACCTGGCATTAACAAGATGGTACCTCCACTTCCCCTGCCAGAGAGGTGTCTAAAGAAGACACCTAAATCTGAAGGCTGAAATATGATCCAGGGTTTCATTATATAAACCCCAAACACTGAGGCTTTTTTTTTAAATCAAGTCATCTATCATATCAAGGATCAGAGAGATCTTAATGACAATCAATAATAGATGCCAATACCAAAATAATGGTAGAAGTATCTAAGATTTTCAAGCAGCCATCATTCAAATGTGTCAATGTGTAATTATACATTCTCAAAATAGATGAACAAAGTCTCAGCAAAGAAATAAAAATTTCAGTTAGAAAATTAAAAATATACATAAGAAGCAAGGGGAAGGTTTAGAACTGAAAAATACTATAGCTGCCAGGAAAAAAAAATCTCAATTGACAGGCTCAACTCCAGAATAGAAGAGACAGGAAACAACAACCAGAGAACTGGAGAATAGAACAATATAAATTATAAACTTTGATCATCAGATAGACTGAAAAGAGGTGAACAGATGTTTGGGATAAGAGGGATTATAGGAAAAAATCTAACTTTATGTCTATGGAGTCTTAGAAGCAGAGGAAGAAAGTAGGGTTGAAAAGTTTTGAAATAAATTATGGCTGGAATTTTTCCAAATTTGCCAAAAGATATAAATCTATAGATTCAAGAAGCTGAGCAAATCCCAAACAGGATAAATGCAAAGAAATTCACACCAAGGCATATCGTAAACTTCAGAAAATTAATGACAAATTTAAAAATCTTGAAACCAATTAGAAAGAAATGATTTATTCCTATAGAGAAAAAAGTCATTTACGTGACAGTGGATTTCTCATCAGAATCCACATACGTAAGAAGGAAATGGCAAAACATGTTTCAAGTGCTGAAAAGAAGGGCATCTGAATTCTGTCAGCACAGAATTCTACCGTTCAGGGATACAGTAGAAATCGAGACACACTCAGACAAAAGAAAACCAAGAGAATCTGTCACCTTTAGCTACCTCCAAAAAGGATAGCTAAAGGGAGTTCTCTCAAGAGGAAGAAAATGACCAAAGAAAGAAACTTAGAACATCAGGAAGGAATGAAGGAAGGAAGGAGGGAAGAAAGAGAGAAAGAAAAGCAAAAACAAATAAGCAAAAATAAATTTCCAAGGCTCTTCTTGAGTTTTATAAATTACGTTTGACAGTTGAAGCAAAAATGGTAACACTGTCTGCAGTGGTTCTAAATGTGTGTAGCCATAACACAGAGGTAGCAGCCTCTATGTAGGATTGAAAGCAAAGGGAAACAACGAAGGAGGGGTCTGAGGAACTGGAGACGTGAAATAAAATAAAATGCAAAATAATTTCAGAGGTGAAGACTGAGCTGAAAGGAATGCACAGCAAATGGACTGAGGACCAGGAAATGACTGGATGACTTTTACAATTTAGCTGTAAACATCCACCCAGGCGGGCGCTGTAAATATGCAGGGCTCTGTAGTGGACTCGGAACTACGAAGTGGTTTGTGTATCAAGTTATTTCTTCATGTTTTCAATAGAATGGCTCTTTGGCAAGCTCAGGCTGCTTTTCCTGTCCCTCTAATGAATGTCACTGTGAGATGTCAACACATCCATCTAGGAGCGTCTGCCTGATTACTGGGCCTTCCACTATCCCCAGAGAATACTAGACCGTTTTAAATCTGGAACTATTTGTAGAAGTCTTATCAGTAGGCTCATGCTTGCCCCATCCCCACCAAATGTGCCTTACAGATGACTGCTTATAGATCCAGTCATCCTTGCCTACAACCTTGCTCTGGCTGTAAGCCCCTCTTTATGCTTGGGGGGCAGCCCGGCTCCCAGGTCTCACTGGATTTCACATGGGCAGGCAAACATCTGATCTGTTCTCATGACTGCCTCCTGTCCTGTAAGCTGCCTATGCTGTCACCTAGTATTAGGGGCTGGAGGTGCTCATGTCACCCTCCTGGGTGGCAAGGACTTCTTTTCCTCCTGACAACTATTCCTCTTGCTGCTTGCCCATGTGAACTTCCAGGCTTCACCTGGGCCTGAAGCCCACACCAATACCTCCTGACACATCCTCGTGCCTCCACTAGGCCCTTCAAAGAGTCTGTCCTCAGGGCTTGTGGACTTCCTCCCTTTCCTGCTTCACCCAGGGCACCACCTGCCCTTCCCTGTGGGGTCCCTGCTCCTGAATCTGAGCAGACACAGGCAGACATGTCCAAAATATTAGGGAGGGGAAAGGATCTTCCACATAATCTCTACTGTGCTACTCTGAATCACTCACACTCACATGAAATTGAACTTCTGTGACAGAAGGGGCCTGAGAAATTATACAGAGGAGTGGCTCCAGATATTGAGATTTTCTAAATGAGTGGAATGTAGGGAAGTGGAAAAAAAGAAATTTGTTTTGCAAGGGACATCTAATCTCAGCATTATTTAACAAGAGAAAGGACATTGCTCACAACAATGATATAGGATAAATAATCTCAGAATTTAAACATGATGTAGAAAAGCTCACTATACTGTTGTAATCTTCCTCCTCCTCCTTGTCCTTGCTTCTGTTTAATCTGGCCACACACCCCTGAAATCTCATAGCTGAATGTTACTCTAATCATCCCTAGAGAGTCACTGAACAAGGCAGTGAAAATATGACATATTTACCCAAAATTACTAACAAGTCAATGGCTTACTGGTACATACTGATTTCTAGTTCAATGTTCCTTTTACTACATTTGATAAATTATATTTCTGATCATGTTAAATGATTTCTTTATTGGTGGAGATATTGACAATAGCTATATTTAGTCTCAATTAACCATCTCTCTCCTCTAATGACTCTGAACAATCAGAGGTTCACATCTACAGATGTCTCACTAGAAATAGACCCACGTGTGAGACAACAACAGTAGTCAAACTTCAATGGTAACACTCCTGATGGTAACACTTTTATATTGCAAGAAATAAATACTGCAGCATTGTTTTTACAGAAGTTCTTATTTGGTAAAGAAATTTGCTTTTTAAATTGATTGCCAAGATTTGAAGATTTTACTCAAAACTGAAAATCACAATTTTCCATGCCTCATGTGCACATAAGTTTAGGAACTGAGCAAATAGCACCTCTTTCTCAGCTTATAACTATTTTAAATTTTCCTCTTTCTCTACAATATTATGAAATTTCTGTTCTGTGCTATTTTGTTATTCCTATCCTGAAATATTGTGTCAACTTTTCTCATCCCAGCCTAGTTTTCCATTCCTCTTTTTCGTATTTTCCTACAACAGCTTAGGAATTTGCTCTTTGGCACTGAAGTGCATAAATCACCCTTCATCTGGCATGTGGGTGAATATCTGACCATATTCTGAGACTGTCCTCTGAGAATCTCATTCACTACTTCATTAATCTTAAGAAATTTCAGACATCTGACTCACTCTAATGTGAGTTTTTTAAAAAGACCAAGAAGGATTATAAATGAATAATCTTAGTTTAAGAATAAGAGATCAAAAGTTCTAGAAAGAATAATCCAAGCCACAAAATCTCCTGTCTGCTCAGAAAGAACACCCATAACTATTCCTGCTCTCTTTTCTTTTTTCCATTCACAAATATTTTTTTCTGTTTTCAGAAAGATGCACACAAGTCTAGATAAGAAAACTGAGTTTATTCACTTGTAACTCTTTGCCACAAAAAATGGCTAAGCATTGACACTTTGACAAGATACCTTGAGGATAGGCACTGAGTGCTGTTTTTGTAGCCTGAGATTCCAACACTGAGTGCCTACTTTAGAGTAGGTGTTCTATAAATAGAAATTGAAATCAAAGGTGTTCAGAATGGCCAAAACAAGATTTTTATTGCAGGCTTCCTGGAAGGATCAAGTTTTGATTACTTAACAAGAGTTGAAATAACCAAAATATTTTCCAAAGTTTTATAATGTTAACACACACACATATATTAGCTATGTAGCTACTACAATATAATTAGGAAATTAAGAAAGTTGGCATCAAGTAATAATAAACATTTCAAATCTGCTATGTAAGAGCTGGTGTGACTGGACTATTCAAAGCCACCTTTCTGTGTTATCTACCTGATAGAGCTGATAATAGTAATTATTCTAAATCATTAACATGTATCAAATATTTACTATTCCAGAAACTGTGCTAAGAATTTTACATTATCTCATTGAATCTACAAAACACTTCAAAACAAAGAGGCATGAGGTTCTAATTCAGAATCTCTGATTATAAAAGCCATGATTATAAACACCACCCAAAGCAGGGCATGGTGACACATGCCTGTAATCCAAGCGGCTCAGGAGGCTGAGACAGGAGGATCACACGTTCAAAGCCAGCCACAGCAACAGCAAGGTGCTAAGCAACTCAATGTGACTCTGTCTCTAAATAGGCTTAACATAAACCTTGTCTCAAAATAGGGCTGGGGATGCTCAGTGGTTTAGTGCCCCTGAGTTCAATTTCCAGTACCCCTCCCCAAATCACCCAAAATGGGTAATATTCGAAGTCATGAATATAAAGTATTCAGGATGTGTAAGAGCCCTTAAAGGGCTCAGTAAAGGTTTGCTAATAATTTTTGTTCCCACCAAAAGAACATTTTGGTTAATAAAAAAGAGAACTAATATAATAACATTTTAGAGGATACTATACCTTATTAAGTGCTCTGGTTAAAGAATGACACTTTGACAAGATGCCTTGAGGATAGGCACTGAGTGCTGTTTTGTAGCCTGATATTCCAACACTGAGTGCCTACTTTAGAGTAGGTGTTCTATAAATAGAAGTTGAAATCAAAGATGTTCAGGATGGCCATGAATACTTAATTAAGTCCACATTTAATTTATCACAATCATCAAAACTCCCAAATTCGTCCTTGGTATCAGCAACCGGCTTAGACCAAAATTCTCTGCTTCCTTTTGCCTGTGAGTATTATGGGCAGAGCCTTCATTATTGGCAAGGCTTCATAAGACATTTAAGATGCAAAGAACTTTGTCCTGATTTTGCCCTCATTGAATAATATTTAACAACAGTATTTGCTTCTCAAATTGCAATGAAGTGGGCTGGGATTGTAGCTCAGTGGTAGAGCGCTTGCCTCACATGCGTGAAGCCCTGGGTTCAATCCTCAGCACCACATACAAAGCAATAAAATAAAGACATTGTGTCCATCTACAAGTAAAAAAAAAATTTTTAAAAATTGCAATGAAGTCACATAAAGCAAGGTAAGGGTCAATCACTCCCTCAATCAAGTCATTTAAACAAGACACTGAAATATCTTAAGAGAGTTTGAATAACTGCTAAATGGAAAATAAAAGACTTTGAAATCCATTTCTAAGTGCAATATATGGTTTTGATATTTATAATTCAAAATCAGAAGAAAGATATTTCTGCATATTATAATTTTGTTTTTTAGCCATCTCTGAACAATCAAATGACTCCATTCAAAAACTGAGGTACAAAGAAGTCCTGCACCTTTCTTATGCCCTTGTAATTAGTGGTAGAACCAAGACCTGTCTCCTGATTCAGGAATTTTCCAAGCATCTGAAGAGAAACATGTCCTTGAAATAACTTCAGGTAGAAAAAGTGGAAAAGAAGGCAGGCTTCAAAACAGTGCAAATAACCAAAAACTTAAGAGGCATTGTGTAATCACAAGTATCTGAATGCTATTTAATATTTTAACTTCTTATGATATTTTTCTCAAGGCCAAATTAATGTGCCTTTCTCGCATTTTAATTTTTAAAGAAAAAGTTTAGTTAAAACAATGCTGCTTAATTCAGCTCAATTAATGGTTTGATGTAAATCAACACATTTCTAGACAGCTACTTTAATTATATTCCAGAATATGTAGATATTTGATCAAAGAATGCAAAAAATGGTTGCTACTAAGAACCTACGTGGTCTCAAATCAATATTCCAAATTTCCTGCACAAACCATTATAAACTAAAGTGAATGGGTCTGAATTTAATCTTATACAATAGTCTGTGGGGTTGTTTTTAAAGCCATTGTAATAAAAACCTCAAATCCACATGGATCTAATTTTTATATGCACAAGTTTTTCTCTTCAGATGCATAAATGTTGATGATGGAGGGCAGGTCTCATTAAAAAGGAAATCATGTGCAGTAATTCCCTAGGCATGTAAAGGACTCTCTTGGCCACCACAAATGCACCCTGAAGAGTTTGTTGACTGGAATGAAAGGGAAAACCAGGAATAACAAGTCAATTAAGATTTCTTTATGCTCCAGTATAACAGATTGTATTTTCTAAAAATGGCTATAGCATTATTTCTGGTCCCACATGTTCCTTCTTGAATTTGAGTGGGGCTTTGTGCCTGGCTGAATGGAAAGGGCCAGAACTGATTCTGCCTGATTTCTTCAGCTAGGTCTTAAAAGAGACATAACTTTTCTTCTGACTCCCTTTCTCAGGATGCTCACCCCTGGGACTCAGCCATAAGGGAGTGAGGAAGCCGAAGACTCTGGAAGAGGCCACCTGTAACTGACCTGACAGCTCCTGGTAAGCATTCAGCTAACAACAAGCATCAACTGCCCAACAGGTGACTGTGGAAACCCTGAGGTAATCCCACGACCAGCCTTCAGACTGGCCGGATTGATACCAAGTGGAATAGAGAAGAGCTACCACCACCAAGTTCAGCTTAAGTCTCAGATTCATGAGCAAAATCATATCACTGGAAGCCGTTATTTGTAGCTTGATAGTCAGAAGCAGATAACCAGGACATCCGGTTGTTTTTTTGTTTTTAACAGATAACTTGCTTTATTTACCCATTTGCCTAATTTCAGTGATTACCATGATGTATGAGCACATGTATCTCTCAGGTTGAAACACAATCTCAGGACATCCAGTTTTTGAAAGCTGTAATCATGAAGGACAAATTAATTTTCACTGAATTCCACTGTTAGCTTTTAACTATCTTTAGCACTTTTCGATTTCTCACTGAAGGAAAAATAAGTTAAACCAGCGTAAACCTTTTGATCAACATACCAAATTTAACAGACGAAATCCTCCGGTGAAAGCCTGGCACACCAAAACATTCATATTCTGTACCTCTCACAAGTAAGACTCATCCAGGAACATCTGAGGTTTATGCAGTGCAGTCACTGGGTCAGGCGTAAACAAAACCCTAATCAAAGAAACCGTCCTTCAACAGCCTTGTTCTTTACTTGCTATTCCTTTCAGCATTGCTGTCCTCAAGGTTCCAACTTCTCCCTAGCAGCAAATCAGCTAGAAAACTCAATCATAGTAAAGCAGTTTTGGAACACTTGTCCCCTCAGATGAATATGGGAGAAAGGGGGGAAGCCCCTGGAAAAGTGAAGCTGAGCAAAAAAGGAATTCATTAGTAATGGTGGTACCATAGGTGCCCATGTAGCAGATTGCTGGAGCTGGAGAGTTTTGGTGGCACCTATTATGGACTGAATGCTTGTACCCTCTAAATTTCATTTCAATTCCTAATCCCCAATGTGATGGAATTAAGAGGTGGAGACTTTGGGAGGTAATTAGGTTAAGAGGAAGGAGCTCTCACATGTGGGATTAATGTCCTTACTGAAGAGATCTCAGAGTGTGCTCTTGCCCTCTTTTTACCTTGTAAGGAAATAAGGACAGTTGACTATCTGTAACCTAGAAGAGGACCCTCACCAGAGCCCAACCATGTTAGCCATCTGATCTCAGAATTTCAGCCTCCAGAACAGTACAAAATTAATTTCTATTTTTAAGCCACCTTGTCTGTGGTAGTTCGTTATCATGTTCCAAATGAACAAAGACAGCACTTCTCAATTACATCAGCAGGTAAGAGCACTCTGGGAAGAAGGCACAGAATGTACCAAGAGAAGATGTAAAAGATCAGTGTGCTTAAGGGTCATTTTGTTTCTGGGGGGGTGGGGGTGGACAGAGTGATAAAGGAGGAATGGCGAGTAATTAAAGCAGAGGTGTGGACAGTGGAGAAAATGAGAGTCTTGCACACCTAGCAGTGGAGCTGACCTTCACTTAGAAGCCATAGAGACTCGACTGAAAGAAGGTGACCTGTTTGGGTCAGGAGCGAGCAGCTCCAGAATCAAGTGGCAGCTCTGGACTTTTGCCCATCCTCTCTTTAGACGCCTGAGGCGGTTCAGGGCACAGTGGGGCTGAGTGATGAAAAATTCCCCAGTTCTGAAAGCCATGAGGTCTCAGTTATGCTGCCCTGTAATATGAGGCCACGGTAGGATGAGGATGGTGGAGCCTCCATATCGTGAGCCGTGAGCCCTGATCTGTCCAGGGGCTTCACTTCTCCAGGGGCTTCCCCCTTTCTCCATTGTGAGAGGTGAGCAGGCCACCTCTCTGCTTCTTCCTGGGCACTGGCCTGGAAAGGCAGGGAGCTGATCTAGGTTTTTCTTTACTTTTAAAATATCAATTAAAGACCATGACAAAATACTGAAACTCTATGTGAGCAATTTTAAAAGCAATACTATTCACAAATGCTTCCTTAACCCCTAATTCTACTTTTCATAGCATTATTTTCCGTTCTTCCTCCCCAATCAGCCAAGTTGCATTTAATGTTATTTAAGATACTTCTTTAAATTGCACATGCATCTGCCAAGTAGAAAGTTGGAAAATGAGGCAAAAATATGTCACTGAGATATGTCTGCATTTCCAAGGATAAGAAAGACTGGGAGGAGAGCCCAATTTTGAAACTGGGGATCAAAAATTGGCTAAACATTTTTATAGCTTATTTGACAAAACTGTCTAAAAAATTATAGTTTATTTCAGCCAACTAAATTCAGATGAAATTCAAACACAATGTGAGCGCCCAGAAAGAAGGCATTTGTGGCATTTTCCAAAATAAACATAGTGCATTCATTTCTGAGAAAAGAGGCCAATGGAAATGTACAAATTCCTAATTACACTAGGAAGGGAAGAGACACAAGAATTAAAATAGCTAATGATACAACGAACATTGACACACAGTATTTCTTCCTCTGGGTAACTCTGTGATTTTAGATTTCTCAGATGACAATTTTCTGTATATTTTAAAAGGTGATAATTGTGACCTATCTTACCTCAAGCAAGCCTGTGAAAATAAGTGGTGTGATACTAGTAGATGCCCTGTGGTAGGTATTACTGAGCTTGAATTTCATTATCTAGCTTGGGTGGGTCATCTTCAGCTGCAGAGGAGGTAAATATCTTTTCTCAACACTCCTGTTAGATTCTCTGAAGTGACAGGGTATAAGCCTAGAGCACTGCTCAGCTGCCATCAGCACAGCCACACATGTGGCCAAGCAGCTGAGGGAATAGCAACCCTGCTCATGCTATAAATCACCATGGAAGAAATCCAGCCCAAGGCTTAAGTGTAACCTGAAAGCTCAGTTTCCAGAGCACAGGGTGCAGCAGTGGAAATGCATGTGTGCGTGCACAGACACACACATACACACACACACACACAGGCAAACAGACATACAGATACACAATACATTCATTCATATACATATATATGTACATATACCATATATCACATACACACATACATATATCACATACACACATAATAAAGACATGGGAATACACTCACAGATGCACACATACCCCCACACAGATACCTGTCAGGCCCACATATGTATGCAAGAGTAAACATGTACACAGAAATACAGAGACAGACAGATGTGGATAGTCAGACACGCATACACACACACCCCTACACAAAGACAGAAACAGATAAAAATCCACCCCCCCACACACATCTGTACTCTCCCTTAGATACCTGAATCATGTCCAGCAGTGGGGGGTGAATGAGCAGAAAGGAAAGGGACCCCTTGCCCCATACAGTGTAGACTCCATCCCCTGCAAGCTGTTGCCTTCCCACAAAGGTAGAAAATAAGCCTCATACTTTTAATTATTATCATTTCTATTATGACATGTTCAAAATCTAAAGGAGATCCTGATGTGTTTTGGGCATGTGGGTGTTTCTCCTTGTTCTATACAGAGCCTAGTTATATTTCAATCCTAAAGATTTATTTGGCAGCTCCAGACTCTAGCTGTCTGCATCCAATTTATCAATCTTCAGGGAAGCTGTTGACAGTAAAGCTCCCCCTCTCAGCCCTGGATTAAGACACTTGCCAAGCTGACAACTGGTATGGCTGAATCTCTACTTACTTAGTCTCCCTGCTGGATTCACATCAAAGCCCATATCTTCTGAAAAATTTATAATCTGTCCAACCAACATGTATTAGATATAGCCATCCAAATGGGGGTACACAGCAGGCATGAAAAAAATATCCCAGGACAAGGCCAGCCTGCAGTGAGGGGGTCAAGTGTCTCCCTTGGGGTATGCCCCCCATCTTGCCTCTCCTCCTACAGCAGAGGTGCTGATTCTTTCCTCTTTCCGTTTAATTACAAGAATGAAGCTTGGAGATACAGAACTAAATGAGCAGTCAGTTGACATCATTGTTTGTGTTTTTATGCTATAGGACAACAGTTGGTGATTTCGAACAAATAGATCAGGGGCATTTTGAGTCTTCTACATATCCTTTACGTAGATTCTCTTCTCCAAGGAACTATGCTTGACTAGTCCATACACACTTTCCTCTCCACCATGGACCTCTGCTAGGTACTTCCAACATCCTGTACAAAACTTCTGCTTCCCTTAACTCACCATTTCACATTATGTGGTTATATAGCTGTTTTTCTCATTACACTGTGCATTCCTTTGCATGCATGAAATATTCAAATTTGAAAGCTCAGGAATGCACACATCTTAACAGGTACTCAATGAAAACATGATGCTAGGAAAAATTAGCAAGTAGGGCTATATATTTTCACTAGGATTTTCAGGCACTAGTGCAGCTTTATAGGAATTCCCACCAAAGTCCTCTTCCATTTCAAATAACACATTGACACACAGTGACATGAAGCTGAGGGGGGAAGTTCTCAGACCCTGAGCACCCAAGAGTGTCTCATCACGGTCTGGCAGAACTGACATTTGTAGGAGATTTTTGTTTTTTAAAATCAGGATGTTGCTGGGTATGGTGGCTCACACCTGTAATCCCAGCACTTTGGGAGGCTGAGACAGGAGGATCAAAGCCAGCCTCAGCAACGGCGAGATGCTAAGCAACTCAGTGAGACCGTGTCTCTACATAAAACACAAAATAGGGCTGGGGATGTGGCTCAGTGGTCGAGTACTCCTGAGTTCAAGCCCCAGTACCAAAAAAAAAAAAAAAAAAAAAAAAAAAAAATCAGGATACTGTCTTTTTTTTGTCTCAGATTCTTAATTGTATTCATTGTTCTTTGTTACTAATTCTCTAATGACCATAATAACTTACTTGCTTAGGGGAAATCAAGATATTTCAGAGATAGTTCCTCTTTTCATTATTAAAGAAGAACTTTTAAACAGGAAATGCTAAGTATTTTTAATCCATGGGAACCCATTATGTATCATCTGATTGTACAACACTTTAACATTTATGAAAAATATGGTCAGAATTCCAATTCCATGAAATGAGGGGCAGGGATTGGGCCCTCAGGACATTATCTAAGTGACTCTCCACATCAATCTTGCAGCACAGCAATCTAAATATATGCCAGGTACTTAAATTCTCATTTGAATCTCACAGCAATGCCTTTGCTGTGGTCCATAGAAAATAAACAGGGAGTTGGTAACTGAGTAAATCAGAGAGCCAGGTTTATTTTAGAGATCACGAAGCTTTGAAGTCATGATCCTCATGCCTGTTAGCACTACCAATGAGGATATGAATTACCACTACATTTAGACTTTCATAGTCCTAGAGATTTTATACTTTTAGAAATTTTGCAATTTGGCCTTCCAGAGGCAAAATTTCTTCTTCCAAAGTTACCACCACATGCAGTAATGATTGGGACTCTGAAGGCAGATGAAAATTCAGAATGTGCGTACATTTCAGGTGTGGGGGTTCAAAACTAGATCTGTCTATAGCGCCAGTTTTGGTTTGGTTCAGTTTTTAATCAGTAGTCTTGAACTTCTTACAAACTGGGTCATGAGATTAAACTATCTCCTCATGAAAATTATGATCAGTGCATTTCATTGTAAGTAAATTACACCTCAATTAAAAACAGAACTTCTTATCTCACAAGAGAAAAAATAATTACTTTTCTGTGTTACCGGGGGTGGGATATTTCAGCTCTAAGCGTTTTTTTTTTTTTTTTTCCTTTTTCCAACTACAAACCTGAACGATTAAAATAAGAGTTCTGTTTAGCAATGTGAGATAC
Source organism: Xerus rutilus (assembly GCA_028644305.1). NCBI lineage: Eukaryota > Metazoa > Chordata > Mammalia > Rodentia > Sciuridae > Xerus > Xerus rutilus. The sequence continues at coordinate 72,415,076 of CM053403.1, read as the reverse complement.
ATTCTGATTACAGAAGCTCTTTGATTTTCAATTGAGGTTATGACCTGATAAACTCATCCTAAGTTGAATATGTCATAAGCCAAAAGTGCATATAATACACCCAAACCTATTGAAGGCCACAGGTTAGTAATGCAGTACCTTGTAGAGTTTAGGTTGTTCATAACATGATCGCATAGCTACTGGGAGCTGTGGCTTGCTGCCACTGCCTAGTGTCACAGTGAAGTACCATACGATGGAAAAAGATCAAAATAAAAATCTGAAGTATGGTTTCTGCTGAATGCAGATTGCATTCACACCATCGGAAAGGAAAAAATTCACAAGCTGAACCATTTTAAGTCAAAGACTGTCTGTTATGTTTTCATATCTCCCAACGGAAACATGACAAAGGCCTTCCACCTCTCTAGAGCAGGCAGAAGGGGAAGAAAACTCCAGCACACAACCTCCACTCACAGCTGGGTTAAGCAATTATTAGAAAAGAGGAGAGATTTAACAAATTATAAACATGAATAAATCTATTTCCAATTGGAAGTAAACCATTTCAGGACTTTGTGAAGATCAGGGAGGTGTCCAACAATAAGAAAATTCTTTATTGTTGTTTTATGTGGTTATGACCAGAAATGGGAAAGGAAGTAGAAAATGTGCGTGTGTGTTTCTGGACATCTGTGTGTATACATACTCGGCATGGTGTGTACGGGTGTCTTAAGAGGAATGTAGAAAAAAAGATGGCAGAAAGGGCTTGACTTAGAGGACCTAAAAGATTCCTTCCAAATTATAAATTCTGTGTGTACTATGAAGGTTAGAGTTACACATGGGAAACGAGAAAAAACAAACCAGACAAGAAAGAAACAAATCAAAACGAAACACCCAGTGAACTGCAACTAGTGGAGAGAAAAACTGTCATTTCCCAAAATGTCTACTACGAATGCTCTTGGTAAACTTACCAGGTAAATACAACTAGTCCTACTTTAAAGATGAAGAAACTACAGCTTGAAGACACTGAATAATTTAGCCAAGTTCAGCCAAATAGTGAGAAACAAGGCGGCCGGTTTCAATTTGACATTTGGTTTTGGCTCCACAACCAGTCCTCTTCCCACCATTCATATGACTATGGACCCCAAAGCCATTCTCAAATATGGGCAGCAATTTCATTTCATCCAGTGACAACTGTTACACAGCTGAAATGCATTCTGCCAACAGGTGAGACTCAGCAACATGGAGGCTGCTAGGTTAAGGCTCAGTCCTGGTGTCTTAGGAACATCGCAACATTGTGGGTCTCCAACATGGGGCATCCTGTCTGCTAGCTGAACACTGATCTAGCTACCCTATAACCTAGAGAGATGCCACCGCAGATGTTGAGAAGATGAGAGCCTGACCAGTGAGACTGTCCCCTCATTTGAGGTGGACCATCTGCTTACACTCAAACCCAGCATCTACAAGAATGGATGCACACATGTGCCTTAGCCATATTTTACTTTAAGAATAAAAAGTGGTCTACTTAATATCTGTTTTAGTCAGCATTTTCGTGACTGAAGGACCCAACCAAAACAATTGTAGAGGAGGAAAATTTTATTTGGAGGCTTACGGTTTCAGAGGTCTTAGTCCGTATATAGCAGGCTCCATTCCTCAGGGCTCCAGGTGAGGCAGGACACCATGGTAGAAAAGCGTGTGGCAAGGGAAGAGAAACAGCTCATGCGGTGACCAGAAAGCAGAGAGAGAGACTCCGTGCTCCAGACACAGAATATATACCCCATAGCCACACCCCCATGAACCACTTCCTCCAGCCACACCCCATCTGCCTCTAGCTACCACTCAGTTAATCACATCAGGGATTAATTCACTGATTAGGTTAAGGCTAGAACCCAATCATTTTTCCTCTGAACCTTCCTGCATTGGCTCACATAGGCTTTTAGGGAACACCTCACATCAAAACCACAAGATCCTTCCCTCCTTATATAACATAAGCATTCAAATGATGTTTAAATTGCTCTTCTCAATAAGAAAGAAGAGAGGGCTGGAAAACATTTGCATTCCAGCCCCCACAGAGGCCCCACGGAGGTCCTAGGAACAACAGCACAGCTAGCTGGAGCAAGGGCTTCTTAAACATAAGGTCCATACAGGTCCATACGGTCTCTATTACTTGTCATCAGAGCCACAATGTTCCTCTTCATTCCCCAATTACTTACACCATAGAATTTCTACTAATTTCCCAGTGATGTAATCTTATGATCTTGCAACCTGGTAATGTATTTGTCATGGGAAAAATCATACAATGTTTGCTATAAGATTCCGAGTTTGCTAAAAATTAAGCAGTACCCTTAGCTAGCAAATGTTGTGTGAATCATTCATTCGTTTATTCATTTAATATTTTCCAAATATCTAGTCTGTGCAAGTCCCTGACCTGGTACCAGGAATATAGTGATAAACAAAGCAAAGTCCACAGGCTTTACATGCTGGTAAGAAGCTAGAGAACAGATTAATAAACTTGCATAAAATGTCAGGTAGTGGTAAATACTATGAAGAAGCATCCATCCAGGTCAAGCTCTGCAGGATAACAGAGGGAACTGTTCTAGGAAGCGAGTGGGGGAGACTTCTTTGAGAAGCGGTATTTGAGTATAGACCCCAATCAAAATGTGGGTGTAATCCGTACAACTATCAGGGGAAAAGCATTCCAGGCAAAAGGAACAGCAGCTGCAAAGGCCTGAGGCCCTTTGTTAGGTAGCATTTTGGCCGATTCTCTCCCATGACTGTACAAATAGAACACTCATTCGGGCTCTCATCCAAAGTCAACACGAAGCCTCGTTCTCTCACAATAGATACATGTGTATGTACAGAGGCAAATACAAACACATGCATTTGTAATATTGCTGCAGTCTGGGGGACTAGAACATAAGGCAGTGTGTCAGTCAAAATTCTCCAGAAATATAGAGATAGAGATGGAGATAGAGATAGAGACAGAGACAAGAAAGAAAAAGAGGATAAGGAACTGGCTCACGTGCTTATGGAGGCTGGCAAGTATAAATCTTCTGTGTGGCCAACAGGCTTGAGGCCAAGAGAGCCAATGGTTCATATGAAGTCTGGAGGTATTTTTCTGGAGAATTGCCTCTTGCCTGTGAGATTGGTCTTTTGGTCTATTCAGACCTTCAACTGATTGGATGAGTACCTCCCCACACACAATATGAAGAACAATCTGATTTACTCAAAGTTCACTGATTCAAGTGTTAATCTCATTCAAAACCACCCTCCAAGTTGACACACAATTAAATACCACAGACAGAATGGCTTTTGAGGTAATTGGAGGAGAGCCTAAGTGAGACCAGGTAGATAACGGGAGGGATATCCACTGAGACACACGGGTAAGGACAGCCGGGTGCCCAGTCCCACTTCAGAAGTTCTCAGTGCTGAGTGATCACTATGGTGAGTGGAGCTGGAAATCTAAATATGTGGTAGGACCAAAGGCAGCTTTATAAACCAAGGGTCAAGCAGCAGATAGGAAAATCATTAGTCAGCTTTTTTTCACTATAATGAAATACCTGAGATAAATAACTTGGAAAGGATTTATTTTACCTTACAGTTTTGAAGGTTCCTGCCCAGGATTAATTGGCCCCATTGCTTTGGGCCTATGGTGAGGCAGCACATTTGGTGAAGCAAAACCACTCACCTGAGGACCAGGGAGAAAAGGAGATCAAAAGGAAGAAACCAAGATCCCACAGTGCCCCCATTCACCTCAGTACTTCAAACTAGGCCACGCCACCTCCCAGTAGCACCACCTTGGCACCAAGCCTTCAACATATGGGCCTCTGGAGGACACTTATCTAAGCCACAGCAGATGATGTACCAGGACCCCCTTCAGAAACACCTGGCTTCAGGGAGGGCTATAGCTTGGGGACAAGAACCAGAAAGGGCAGCTTATAGAAACTAACTTAATCAAAATTCCAGTCTTCTGCTGAGAGTGAACCCAGAGCCCAATGGGAAAAGGAAGGAGCCCAATTCAGAGCTGCTTAGAGGCCTGGGCCTTGCTCCTCGTCCCCGACACCTCAGTCCTAGTTGGAAGAAAGAGAGAGGAGTGTGACTCAGGAAAAATCTGGGCCATGGAGTCTTAGGACCATAACGCTTCAGCTTGCAAGTAGAGCCATCAGGAAGGTTAGTGATAATAAAGTGGAGAAAACGAAGAGAAGGAAAAGCTAGCTAATGCATATCTGTGTAAATTAGATGTGTGCACTAATAGCTTTATTCTATGGAAATGTGCGTGCCTGGCACAAGCAGCCTTTTACCACTACTCAGCACTGGTTTAGGAAAACATTTGTCACCAAAATTTTCAGTCATCTAACTTAAGGAATGATTTTTCATTCAACTGTGACTAAATTTTGACACATAGGAAATGTGTTTCTTCTATTATCTAAAAATTAACCAGAACAAAGAGCCTAAATACTAGTTTTAGTCCTTAGTGAAGATCCAAGTAATTGAGGACAGCATTTACTAAAGGCAGATGAGAATGTGCTACATACTTTATCAAAGAAACTTTCAGGGAGATCCCTGGCTTACTTCAAGGCCACATTCTATGAGAGGAACAATAAATCTTGCAAACATCTATCTTAGCAGCTAGAAAAGCTGTGAGAGATTTATTTGTATAACTGAGCTTTGGGGGGAGCTACTATTAATAGTGTAGTTGGCTCCTGTTATCAATCAATGTATTCATCCCAAAGCAAAATATCTTTTAAATCAAAATATAATATATCTCTCTGGACAAGATCCACTTTCCAACTTCTGAGTACATGGTGATAAAGCATGATAGATTATTTAGTTTCTTAAGAGGTGGCTAAAAAGCTATTTTCAGAGAAAACTCACTTGATGGAATAGCCCTCTTAACTGAACATCTACCTTTCTTAGCCTAAAAGGGAAATGTTAATGGCCTTCAAATGTAGTAAAGGTCTTGGATTTAAAAATGACTCGATACAGGTATTTTTCTGAATTCAGATTCATAACACCTACCCTCACTGGTTCAGGACATGAAAATGCTTCCTAAAATGCTTGCTTTCCATCAAGTGGCATCAACCTTCATTTCTAACGTGTCTAAGACAGAGGGAGCTTTGTACAATTTATACGAGGTTTAAAACTGCAATAAAGATAAAAGTAAAAAGTCAACCCATTAATTATTAATTGAGAATTCCTTCCTTCCTGGAAAATTCCTGAAGAGTTTAAGACTGGAAGGGAGAAAGGAGGTAAAATTATTTCTCTAACAACTCTTAGTATTCAGTTATTCATCTGTGAAAACGTTTAGTTCACAGCGAGGATCTAAATCTAGAGGAGCTAGAAGGCTGACTGAAGTCCCCCAAATCATAAAGGACTGTATACAACTGGGATAGAAAGCAAATGCCAGTTCTGCTCTCAATGGATCTCACCATAGTCAGTCTTCCTGCTATGAACTAAGCAAAGCTAATTTGGCCATCTATAGAGACCAGAGTCTTTGTAAAACTTGTAGCCTCTGGCAATGAAAGCCAGATGGTGGGATATGACAACAAAAACACATCTTTGACAAACTTCTGCTAAAATGCAAACATTAATTAGTAAGTAGGTATTAAAAAAGAGTCCTAACCTACCTGCTCTTGTAAGCTCAGGAAGTCCCTGCTCTGGCTTCAGGAACCCTGCATGGCAGATTCACTCTGAGGAGATTAACTGATACTGAGGCAGGTTGGCTCACCTTCTGGTCATGGATATACAGCAAAACAGAGCTCAGCTTCTGGCTCCATGAGGCTGCTGAGCTTGCTGAGCTTGCTGGAGTTGGACCTTTGTATGGGGAACTGTGCCTTTATAAGCCAACCATGTGATTTGACGACTACTTATTTCAAAGACATAAAATTACCAGGCAGGCCTCACAATAAAGATCAAAGCTAGAATATGGATTTTTGACAACACTCCTGGCCATGCTTGTGCAAATTGTTCATTTTAGGAGTCAACTTAGCAAAGCTAGTGCTTTTGTTTTGTCAAACACCAGTCTATGTTGCTATGAAGTTATTATTATTATTATTATTTTAGCTGTAATAAAATTTACAGTGGACTTTGAGGTGATTATCCTTCATAACATGGGTGGGCCTCATCCAATTAGCTAAAGGCCTTAAAAGGAAAAGACCAAGTTCCTACAGGAAGAAGTCATTCTGCCTCAAGACTGCAATGTAGAAACCTTGCCTCTCTGATTTCTAGTCTGTCCTATAAATTTCAATCTTGCCAGTCCCCATAATTATATAAACTGCTTCCTTAAAATCAATCTCTTTCTCTCCCTCCCCCAATATATATAAATTGTCCCTCCATATCCATGAGTTCTGCCTCCATAAATTCAACCAACCACAGACTGAAAATTATTGAAAAAAAACTGCATCTGTGCTGAACATGTATGATCTTTTTTTTTCTTGTCATTACTTCCCTAAATAATACATTATAACAACCATTTCCATAGCATTTGTATTGCCTTGAATATTGTAAGCAATCTAGAGATGATTTAAAGTACATGGGAGGATGGGCTTAGGTTATATTCAAATCCAGCATCTTTTTAAAAAATGGGTTCCATGATCAAATATATCTTAGAAATGTGAACGCCTGTAATCCCACTGACTCAGGAGGCTGAGGCAGGAGGATCACAAGTTTGAAGACCCTATTTTGAACCAGTACTCCATCATTTTATATAAGGGACTTGAAGATCTATCAATTTTGGTGTTCGAGGAGGATCCTGGAACCAACACTTCACGAATACCAATTACTGCACTTATACACACACATTGGTCTATTTTTCTGAATTATCCAGACTAGCATATATCCAAACAGAGCACACACTCTGATTTAGTACTTCACCTGCTAGCTAACTACCTCTAAAGTGTGCATTCAAGTGAGCTTATATATACTTGCTAAAATGAATTACCACACAGACGATGATACATCATGCCTTCCGTGGGTCTCTTTTCTCATGTCCCTTTTTAGTTTTGTTGTTGTTGTTGTTGTTTTTCTTTTTCTTTCTTTCTTTTTTTTTTTGCCTCACTTCCAACTAACAGATGAATGCAGAAATAACTTCTCTCCAATACATATCTCCAGTTATGTTTATGTAGCCACAAAAGATTCACTGGAGACTTCTTCAGATGTATGCAAAGTACGCCACATAAGTGATACTTGGGCTTTACAGAAGTTACCATTTGTAAGCAATTTCAAGTGACTGTCCTCTGATCTCAAGCACCTCATGAATGGCCTTGGGGTTGCCAGTCTTTTTATCATGAGTCTTCAGAACTACACTCATCACTATAGTACAACCAACACACATGCTCATAATGACAGTTTCTGCCTCTACCAATGGTATCAAAGATAAAGTATCAGAAACCAGAAAAAGGATTTTAGTTCCTTTAGTGTCTGGTCCTGACACTCATGGTTGTCCTTCCATTGTGGCTCACAGAAAACATTTCTATAAAACTAAAAGTAAACATTTTCAAATGAATCTTTATTTAGGCAGTTCTTTAAAAAAAAAGGGATGGGGGACTTTCTGTGGACTTTTGTGTTGTTGCTTTTGTAAGAATATGCAAGTGAGAATTTTTTAAACTTTCAAATATCTGTGACAACATGTCCCAAAAATTAAGTCACACATAATACCAATTCTAAAAGAAGTGTCTTCAAAAAATAAGAAAGAAAGAAAAAGAAAAAGAAAGAAAGAAAAAGGCTACATGATGAAATAAATTTTAGAAATGCCCTGGGCATGGTGGTACATGCCTATAATCCCAAAGACTGGGAGGTTGAGGCAGGAGGATTTCAAGTTCAAGGCCAGCCTGGGTAACTTAATGACACCCTGTTTCAAAACACAAAATAAAAAGGGCTGGAGATGTATCTCAGTGGTACAGCATGCCTGGGTTCAACTGCCAGTAATGAAAAAATAAATAACTTTTTTTTAAAGAAAAGATTTCACTATCCATGCCCCTCCCTCACAAAGCACAGAGCATAGGAAAGCCCTGTGAAGCCTTTAGTAAAGAAATCTATGTAATTTTGTTAAACTCTGCAGTTCTGAAATGTATTTGATAACAGAATCTTTGTTTTGAGAAACTTGCCTCAACAGTCCATAAATTGCTAGAACATACTTTGAAAAATGTTGACAAACTATTCCAGAGAGCATGAGGTTAAAGAGAAAAAGTTTCCACATTAGGGGATTCTATAACTTCTCTCAAGAAATCATCTCAGTGTCTGGCAGACAGAAAATCTCTGTATCTGAGATAAATCTTTCATGCTACATTTAAAACATTCCTTGCTGTTTTGTTCTTAGTGAAGAACAGCCACTCACCATTTTCTGTGTAAGAAATCACTCTTCATTCAGAGACCTGTATTAGGGCATCCATCTACCTACTTCACTGCAACAGGAATAAGCAGAATATTGTAGTCTTTTTTTAGATATTCATCTCCCATAAGCATTAGCTATCCCTTTGCTTTACTTGAAATCAACTACTCTTTCTTTTCCTCTTTAAAATAAATCTATTTTTACTTGAAAATAATAATTGTGTGTATTCATGGAGTACAATGTGAAGTTTTGATTTATATATACATCATAGTGAGAACCAATCAAGCTAATTAGCACTACCATCACTTCACTAATTCATTATTTCTTGGTGGTGATAACATTCAAATTCTCTATTAGCAATTTTGAAATACTCATAATTATTAACTGTGGTCACATGCAGAAATCACTAAAACTTAAACTGCAGTCTAATGAAACTTTGTACCCTCTCATCTGCATCTTCCCTTTCTACCTCATGACCCCTTCCTCTCACCCAGCTTCTGCTAACCACCTTGCTACCCTCTGTTTCTAAGCTCAGTCTTTTTAGATTCCACATATAAGTGAGTATTTAACTTTCTGTGAATTAGATAGACTGCAAATCTAGATATGCTACTAGAAATTGGACCTGTATTTAGTACCATGATGCTTATAGATAACTGTGATGCCTTGTATGGGAACTTGGTTCAAAATTCAATAAAAGAAGCAAAATCATGTAGAGTCAAAATTATTCTGGGAAACCTATCGGAAAGGCTTGATGGTGGAGAGGAGCATCTCATTTCTAAAGATGCCCAAGGAGATGGATAGCTTGCCCTCCAGATCTGAGGCAGATGGCTCTACCAAAAAAGTAAATGGCTTTCTTCTCAGAGGCTATCTTGTATGAAAAATGCATTTCTTCAAATGTTAGAATCTCAGAGGTCACAGCAAGATGCTCACACCATAAGGGCTCACAGGAACTGAGACTTTTGAAGAGAAGGATAAATCCACATTTCTTGTTTCCTGCCCTCCCCTGAGACTGTACTCACTGAGGACAATAGCCAGAAATTTACCCATACTATTTAAGTTGTATTCCTCCTGACTTTTTTGGATTTTTAAAAATTGACCTAGTATAGTTGAATTTGGGTAAATGTACCTATGATGGAAATGACTATATGTCAGAATTTATTTCATTATCATCACAGTTAAATTTTTTTAAAAAATCACTCCTAGGCACAAAGCAAGAGGGATCATTATTTTCTACTCAGCTTTATTTTATTTCGGATCAATAAACATCCAATAAGCACTTACTATATACAAAATGAGAGGAGGAACTGTTAGGAAAAAGATGGGTATGACCCTACTTCTGGGCTCATATTTGATGTGAGTATGCATAAATAAAGCTAAGAATCCAGTGGGATTTTATTAAATATCATAATGAGATAGGAAGGGAAGAAATTCATTCTGCTTAAATCATAGAAGAATTTTGCAAAAACAAGTGATATCTGAATCATATCTTGTAAAACCAGTAGAATTTTACCAAATACAGAAGAGTAGTGTGTGTGTGTATGTGTGTGTGTAAATGTATAATGGAAAGTAGAAAAATTTTATGCCAATTGTGCAAGACAAAAGACATGCAGACCAGGAATTAAAAGTCTTTGTAATAATGAGCCTGCCTGCAATCTGGAACTTAGCAACTTGTGTTACTGGAAGGTTTGATAAGTGATAGGAAATAAGAACTGGAACTGGGGTCAGAGTGTGGAGGATCCTGAATGCTCTGCTAGGGAATGTGGACTTAATGGAGGGCAGAGGCCATGACAAGCTCTTGACAGGACAGTGGCATGTTTAGGTCATACTCATGGAGGGTGGATGGAATGGAAGTGGGGAAAGCCAAACTCTGCAAGGCAGAAATCAAATCTTATTTTATCTCTATTTGCCACACTCAGCATATCTAGTATTTTTTTTTCTTATACTTTACCACTGCTAATTTTTTTCCCCTGCAAAGGCATTGCCCTGCATATGTATCTCTCCCACTCTCATAAAAGCTGTTCTATTTGACTTGAATTCTTCACTGGATTTATGGTGATTTTTCATTTCCATCAAATTTGTAAGGTTCACTGTATGATACAACACATACAGCTATAGATGTAGATGCTAACTGCAACTCGTCATGCTAGTGAGACACTGGCCTCTGCCCATGAGAAACGAAGAAAGTATAAGGGAAAGACAGATGGCCAAAGTAGTAAAGGACAAAAGCCTCACACCCTTTTCTTTGGTATGAATCCTCTCGTGAACTTTTTCATTCTAAGCAATGGTGCTCCTAGTAATAAAGAGCTTCTGATCATTCATTTTTCCAACAAATATGCATCCAATGCTGAATAAATGTCGGGTTTCAAGGTTCTTTGTGATAGATCAACAATCAAGACAGAAAAAAAAATTCCCTGATGAAATTCCAGTCGAGACAAGAGATCATCAGGAAGCCAAACTAGAAACAGTAAACACAACTGAAATTTATATCAAAATAGAAGGTTATAAGTGTTATTTAAAAAGGCAGAACAGATAAACAGTTACAGAAGGTTTCACAGACAAGGACGAGTTAAAATATGATGGCTAACCTGCATCAATAATGACAGTGGAAATTAAAATTAAAATGTCAATATGATCACCTCATACCTGCTAATTTGGCTAAAATTCAAATTACTGATGAAAGTAAATACTGGTTAGGACTTGTAGAAATTTCATGCAATGGTCATGAAAATGTAAATGGATCAACTACTTTAAAAACTATCAGACAAGAAATAATAGTGGCTTGAATTACAGAGGCAGTGATGGAGATTGAAAGAGAAAGTATTTTAAGGAAAGAACCAGTAGATTTTATGATGAATTAAATGTATTAAGTAAGAGCAACAGGAGTCTATGGAAATCTAAGATTTTTGGCCTGAAAAATTGAAACAAAGGGCTGAGGCTGTGGCTCAGTGGTAGAGTGCTTGCCTCGCATGTGTGAGGCACTGGGTTCGATCCTCAGCACCACATAAAAATAAATAATAAAATAAAGATATTGTGTCCATCTAGAACTAAAAAAATATTTTAAAAAAAATTGAAACAAAGGGCTTAGTGCTTACCAGGTAAGGAAGAGTTGAGGCAGTGCAGGTTGGGGTGATGAAATCAAAAGTTTTGTCCTAGATTATAAATTAGAGATATGTAATATGGACAGAAGGTATAATATGGACAGTTGGATATGAGTTTGGGCGAGAAGTCCAAGCTAAGGATAGTAGATGTTGAAGTTCATGCTGTGTTCATGCCATCTATAGCCATGAAGCCACATGAGGTCTTCACAAAGACAGGAGAAGCTAGAAGTCCATGAATGAGCCCTGGGGTGCTTCAACATTTACAAGTCAGGGAAATAAGGAGATAACTGACAAGTGTCCCGTGAGGCAAAGGTAAATCTAAATATAGAGTAAAACAAGGGGAAACAGTGTTTCCAAGAGGAAGGAGAAACAAACTGAGCCACATGATGCTCAAGGGGCCCTATGAGACTGAGAATTGGCCATTGGATTTGAAAATGAAATCAGTCACCTCAGTGCAGTTACTTTCATGGAGTAACAGAAGCCTGCCCAGAGAACATTCAAGAGAGAAGGAAATGGAAGGTGTAAAGGCAATGTGGATATACAATGATTGTAAAGTTTTTCTTTTTAAAGAAGAAATTAGAAATTAGGTGGTACTTGAAGGGAGATGTGTGATTAAGAGAGTGTTTTTTACATGTGTGAAATAGTACAACACGCTTGTAAAGTGATTCATTAAAGTGCAAGAAAAGCAATCACAGGTGACATTAGAATAAGTGAGAGGAAATAAGCTCTTGATCACAAAAGGGAAGAGAGTGCATGGTGCAGATGTAGGTGAGTGGGAGATGTGGAGGTGAGAGTAAGAAAGTCCTATTCTGGTTGTTTATATTTTTCAGTTAAAAAGAAAAAAATCGTTAGCAAAGAGTACAATGTATTGGATATGACAGAAAGAAAGTGTGAAATGTTTGTCCAAGAATAAGGGAGACTGAACAAACCAGGTTAATGGGGCAAGATATCATGGCAGTACCGACTGCCCACTTGAACTCAGCATCATGAATTTTAAGTGAAGCTACCAAAGGAAAAGATAGTGACAATTTGCATCATATAGCAAAGCCAGGACCTAAACATTGTCTGGAATAGGGCAATAGAGTTAGATCTTCAAGTATGTTCTAGGATACAGTGCAAATTCAGGTTCTATATTTTCGAACCCTAAGTCAAACTGACATAGGAAAAAATAAAATAAACTTAGCTTTGGAGTTTGCCATAGTGACTGAATAGGAGAATGTCAATGAAATAGTAGAAGGCTATCACTGGAGTGACAGATTGGCAAGTGGAGAAGTCAACTGAATCAGGACCAGGTAGACAAAAATGATAGTGAGCCAGCTAAGCATAAAACTAAACGGCCCTCCTGGGAAATCTCATCTGGACACACAATGACAGTGACCATTCCCAATGCAATGACGATCAGGGATGAATTGACTATGACATACCTTCTCCACTGGTGCAGTGGTCTGATGGCAGAACATACCAGCATGGGTGGTAGAGGGACTATAGAAGTCCTACATACAATAGCATGGAAATAACTTTTCTTAACTAATGTCATAGAATAAAAAGTGTGGTTCCTGGATAGCGAGGGATTGAAGAGGAATGTGGGACAGAAAGTGGGTGACATAATCCACTTTGTCAAAGAACCATCACTATCAAATGTATACTCTTTTCTCTATGTAGGCTTTTTGCTTAAAATACAGTATTTATTCTGTCAGGTTTCACAACAGCTGCTTCTGGAATTTAAAAGTATTCCAAAGAAGCCTATCTGCCATAAAAGTTTATAAGCCTTAAATATACCAGATAGAAAATACCATTTTGGTTTCCCTTTTGGTGGTAGTGGGGATTGAACCCAGGACCTCAGGCACGCTAGGTCAGCACTCTACCCCTGAGCCATATCCCCAGTTCCATAAGGCTTCTTCTTGACAACATCAAGCACAACCAATTTCATTCTGCATGTCTTTGAAACATATGATGGTCTACTTTATTGTTCTATAAACATTGTTCTAATCTGCTCCAAATCCATTTTGCAATGAGATGGGGCTGTAAATACAAAGGTGAATAATTTCATTACAGTACTTGTGTAGGGTGTCTGTTCATCTGTGCATGTGTTAAGAGAGAAGTCTGTCTGACAATCTCTGTATGTTGATCAAATATCTGCTCTTTCCATGAGGAGATTGCTGAGATGAAATGATACAGACGAGCATGGAGGCACAGGTGCAAAAGGACAACCTTGAGATGAACAAAGTCACCTCTGTAAGTGAGGACCTGCATTAGCTTCACATTTACCCTTCTATTTTCATCAAGTTATCAATGGTGATGAGCTCCATTGGTCAGCTGCAGATTTATCCCATGTGGACCTGAAAATTTTTCTTGTTTCCCTAGTCCCAGACCTATAGCCTGTGATTTGTGTTGGTTATGAGAGGAATGATGGGGCGGGGTGGGGGGGGGGAGAATGGACATGGATGGAAGGATACTGTGGGACAGAAGGTCACTTTCATGTTTAGTAGGGAGAAAAGCCTTCAAATCACCTTTCCAAAGATGGCTCTACTGCCTCATACCGTGAGCAAAAGACAAATCATTGTTTAGGTCATTATTAGGCAGAATGAGTCATCCTATTCCCTAAACCCACCCAAGGCTCTCCATTTATAAGCATGCCATGTGACTGTAAAATGCATAATCAGAAGGCCCCAAACCTCAAGACAGCCTGTGAGACTGCAATGAAAAACCAATACCAAATAAATTACTCATAAATAAAATTAAATGAAGTTTCCTCTTGTTGTACTAGGAAACCACATTAGAAGAAATGGAAAATAACTAACTATAAAAAACAGATCCAATGACATTAATTCTCCCAATCAAAATTAGAATGACTATTTTCTTGATTTATGTTACTATTTATTGCAAACCAACATGCCTAGTCCAGCTTAAATCTACAAGAATCATAAAGGAAATTCTATTGCATGTTCAGTCTATGATCCTCCTGGGATATAAACATTAACTATTCATAGAAGAAAACGGAATGATCAGCCTTTGGAGCTGTAATTCCCTTTATCTCTACTGTACATACATTCCAATGGGGTGATTATTCTAATCACTATGGTCAACAGCAAATTAGTTCATTTTAAAATTTATTGCCTACAAAGGTATCAACCCAATACTAAATTCCTAAATTACTGTTTACATGATGTAATATATACTCAAATTCAGTCTTGATGTATTTAGAATGGGAACAGTGGGAGGTTAAGATGTAGAGGTACAGAATGAACCAAGTTCTATGCACAAATTCTCACTGTGGTTCCCTTTAAGGGGCACAATCCCTAGAGGAGCAACATGAACTCTTTTGTGGTTAATAAGAAACTAAGCTTGAGGTCTTAAATTTCTAATGTTATGAAAAATAATATAAATTAGAAACAATCCCTATATTTAATCTGTAATTATTTCCAGAAAATAAAATTCTTCTACCCAACCATGGACAATATCTTATAAAATTCTATTCTTTGAGTCTCCTACCTGTGCTGACTGGTTTTGGAAAAGTTGGGGGGATAATGAGGCAAACTGATCTATATTTTTCTGTATATGACTATATCTGTCTTTTTTTAATATCACTGTACCCCTGATTCTTTGCCTCTGCCCATCACTATCTGGTGCTCCTTGAATATACCAGCCATGCTCCTTCACTTAGAATCTCTTCCCTCAAACACCCAGACAGTTCACTCCCTCACCACGTCCTGATCTTGTGACAAGTGTCTTCTTACTTGGCAGCCCTGTCTTGACACCTACTCAGCACTTACCAACGCTAAATTCTGAAGCACACATAGAATTCATTTATTGATGATTCTCCTTTATTATAATCTTAATCTTTGAGGCCAGAAACACTGTTCTGTTTGTTACTGGAGTCCTAGGCCAGAGACCTGAGTCTGAGGGTCCAACAAATCAGCTCTAACTACTCACCCCAGACAGATGGTGCTTTAGTCAGCTTTTTTGCTGCTGTGACTAAAAGACCCAAAAAGAACAATTTTAGGGGTCTGGGGCTATAGCTCAGTGGCAGAGCACTTGCCTTGCATGTGTGAGGCACTGGGTTCAATCTTTGGCACCACATAAAAATAAATAAAGATATTGTGTGCATCTACAACTAAAAGGATATATTTTTTTAAAAGAACAATTTTAGGAGGAAAGGTTTATTTTGGGACTCACAGTTTCAGGGGTCTCAATCCATAGATAGCTGGCTCCATTCCTTAGGGCTTGAGATAAGGCAGAACATCATGACAGAAGGGGATGGCAGAGGAAAGTGGCTTAAGACATCAGGAAACAGAAAGAGTCTCCACTTTCCACATACAAAATATATATCCCAAAGGTATGCCCCCAATGACCCACTTCCTCCAACTACACCTACTTGGCTGCAGTTACTATCCAGTTAATCCCTATCAGGGGATTAATTCACTGATTGAGTTAAGGCTCTCATAACTCAATCATTTACCTCTAAATTTTTTTCATTGCTTCACATGTGAACTTTTGATGTTTCTCTTCTATTATAATCTAAATCTTTGAGGTCAGAAACATCGTTCTATTTGTTACTGGAGTCTTAGGCCATAGACTTGAGTCTGGAGTTCCAACAAATCAGCTCTAGCTACTCAACCCAAACAGACGGTGTTTTAGTCAGCTGTTTTGTTGCTAAACCATATCTAAACCCTAGCAGATGAAAAAAAGAAATGATAAAAAGCAGGACAGGAACTTTAATCAGTATAGCTACACCAAGAAGATCAGGGGACCCAAGTCCTCAATCCTGTCTTTGAGGAGCTGAAAATAACTTTCACATTTTATAGAACGGGAAATGAGGGCAAGGGTTGGGGGATGCAGAGCTGGCAAAGCCTATGATCTTGGTGAGGCATGGTCCAGTCCATCATTACTTCAGGATTGGTCACAGGTGGGGCTTTGTCAGTGGTAAGAAAGTCCCTGTTGCCTGGTGAGTAGTTTCAATTCATCACAAGATATTCATCAATCAGAACTGCTATTCTTGGAATCCAAGCACGAGATACAGATACAAAATAAAGGCAGATATGCCAATTTTTTAAATACTGTATGGCTTAGATCTGGAGTGTCCCCCAAAGGCTTGTGGATTTAAAGTCTTGGTCCCCAATGCAACAATGTCCAGAGGTAAGGATTTTAGAAAATGATAGAATCATAAGGGCTCTAGCCTCCATTTGATGGAATAATAATTTGAATGGATTATTCAGAGGTGCGGCCTGATTGGAGGAAGTAGGTCATTAGAGGCATTTCCCTGGAAGGGCCCATTTCTCATTCCAGGCCCCTTCCTCTGTCTTTCTGTGTCCCAGCTACCATGAACTGAGAAACCTTCTTTTGTTATGCTCTTCCATGTTTCTGCCTTGGGACCACCTGAAGTGGACTGATACCACGAGCCTAAATAAACCTCTCCTCCTCCAAGTTGTTTATGTCAGGAATTTTGGTCACAGTGATGAAAAGGTAAGTAACACAGCTGCTTTTGGACATTCACAGGCAAAAGCAAAGCATCTCAGTCCTTGTAATATGATCACTGCTATAATCCTAACAACTAGCCGGGTACTCAGACTATAGTAGGCACTCAACAAATGAGGGAGGAAAATGAGGGAGGAATAAGAGAAGAGAGGCTAGTCTTGCTTCATTGGGCACAGTAGGATGAAGAATGAAACTCATTTTGTCTGATCCTCAGGATTCTACATTCATGCTTTCTCATCCAATAAAAGATATTCTTTTCTGTAATGGACTTTACTCCCTCTTAAAATATAGAGACAAAGGAGTTCCAAAATAAATTTAACCCAACACACTGAATAAAGTGAATATATTATTCAAAAAATTTCTAGGTCAACAGAGTTGCACTTATTTTGCTGACAATTTTGTATGTTCTCCCCCAGCACAGAAGAATGTCCAATTGGCAAGACCTCCGTCTTCTCCTAAGTCCAGTCCTACTGGGTAATCAACAGAGTCAGGGTACTTAAGATCTTTGCCTTAGTAACTAATCGTGGAACATAAAAAGTAGAATTATCAGACATAACAATTGAGGCAGAAAATAACCTTCTGCAAGAGGTTATTAACTAGTAGGACAATCTGATTTTTAAGGACTAATTCTCATTGCTTTTCCAGGTTATAAATAGATTAAGAAAGAGAGGCCAAGCCACAAAAACATGTGATAGAAGCCAAACCTCTGTCTCCAACCTCTGAAAGAAGAAAATGTAAGACAGTGTAAACTGCCTCTCAGGATTGCTTGAGGCATTAAGGTTTGCAAAGGATTTTCAGGATGAAAGTCACCACAGAAAGACTAAAATCTCACCATCTCAGAAACTGGAATGTTTTACTTTTTTTTTCATGCTGCATTAGAGATTCTTTTAAAAGATTCCACCAAGAGAAAGCCCTTACCAGCTCTCCAGTGAGGAATTTCCGTTCATCCATCATGTTAACAAGGACCCTCAAGGGAGGGTCAAGGCATGCCCAAATCTCCTGTCATCTAGAAGGGCCATATTTAAACCACCTGAATAAAGAGGACAGCCTCTGGTGGCTCTCCACTCTCCTTAACTAGTTGGAAGGAAGTGAAGGAAACCAGTTTCAACACACCAATCCAGGCTGTACTGCATTTGCTCCTGCAGTTTAATTATAATATAACAGATGTACAAAGCCATGAGCTAAAGCCAAATGCCAAAAATTCACACTTACCCCTAACATTTTGTGATGCTATTGAATTTGGGTTTCTGTAAAGCAGTGTTTTTCAAAGTATGGTTCCTCTACCATTAACATCAGCAGGATCTGACTTGTTAAAAAGGAATATTCCTAACCTCACCCCAGAGCTACACAATCAGAAAATTGGGGGGGGGGGGGTAGTATTCAACAATCTGTTCTGTGGAGCCCTCCAGGTGATTCTGATGCATTGCTTTATGATTTATATTTAGTTACATGAAAATGAAAAGATATGGCTCTCAAAATCCAGCTGGACAGAATTATCCATTTGTGAGTAACGTTTTCATTTGTTTAGTTAATGCATATTGAGGCTTGTCAGGTGGCAAGCACCTTTGTAGAGGTCAGAGATTTAAAAATAAACAAAAGAGACACAAATTCTGTCCTCACAGAGCTTATGTTCTAGCTGAAGGGGGCAGACAATAGTCAACACACAGATACATCACCTGGCATTTCATAATGGTAAGTGTTGTGAAAGGTACCCTGCAGTGAAAGGGAGGTGGGGAGATGGGAGAAGAGACACAAGGCATTGTAAATAAGCTGGTCAAGGTTTGCATTACCCAGAAGGTAAAACTTGGGCTTTGGGTCATATAACTAACTTGTATGCCAGAGTTTGTTAGAGAGTTTTTTTTTTTAATGTCATTTGTAAAATTCTACTTAAAATTTATTTGCTGAAATATTTATATAGGGGTTTCTTTTGGGTAAGAATATCTAAGTACTTTATAAAATTTTTTAGAAATACATCATGTTCTGTATTCAAATCTTAGTTCTAAAGTTATCCCTGATTTTACTCTAGTTGCATCTGTTTAAGTACTTAAACTTATTTTATTTATCGTTATATTAAGTTAAATGTTTAATTTTAAAATTAGCTTATCAGAGTGGATTCCAACTCCTCCTCCTCCTCCTCCTCCTCCTTCTTCATCATCATCATCATCATCATTATTTTGGTACCAGAGATTAAATTCAGGGGCACTCAACCACTGAGTCACATCCTCAGCCTTATTTTGTATTTTATTTAGAGACAGGGTCTCACTGAGTTGCTTAGTGCCTCGCTTTTTGCTGAGGCTGGCTTTGGACTTGTGATCCTACTGCTTCAGCCTCCTGAGCCACTGGAATTACAGGCATGTGCCACTGCGCACAGCTTATTATTATTTTTTAAAGTATTATACTTTCCCCTTTTAGACTTAGCCTTGTTTTTCTCACTGACTCATGGGTGACCCAGGCATGTTTCGGCATAGTGTCTCTACCAGTACTATGTGCCTACTAGTTAATCCAAGATTCCTTGTGACTATGCATTAAAATACACAAAGGTAAGATTGGAAGCTTAGCAAGCTTGCAGGGAACCCACATTGTTTTGTCATCAATCATAACCTGACTCTAAAAAATTATTTTAAAAATATCCTTCAAATAATGGATCTAGGCTAGTGGCTACTGAATGTTTAAGGTGAAAAGCTTGTGGAGGTATAAAATAGATGGATCAGGCTGACAACATTTGGACTCAGTGATGAATCTTAACATTACAGGATACGAGGTAGAGAACCAGGTATTACATGGCTCCTGACGGAAGATCAGAACAGCACCTGGGAAGAAGTCTCTTGCTAACAACAACAACAACAAAATCAAATCAGAATTTGATCAACTTATCAGATTATTCGAGAAATACAAGAGACAGAGCACCATGCTAAATAAAACCATAGGACTACAATTAACAAAATCCAAATCATAGGGAAATATACAAAATACACAATCAATTTATACAAAAATATACTGTAAGGAGAAATAAAAAGTGATAGAAAGGGAAAACTATAATTAAAAGAGAAGTAAGTCTTCTCAGATGACCTGAGCATGAGGTGCTTTCTCTCTGCCAGAAGGCCAGCTTGCCCCCAGCCTGAGGTCAGCACTGCAGCTAGGACCACAAGGATGGCTGTGTTTTTCAAATGAAACTGTCTAATTAGAAGAAAGAAGGAGAAGAAGCAAGTGAAGTAGAAGCAATTAAGTGACATTTTGACCCAATATAATCATGCAGACCTTATTTACATCCTGATTTGAATAAACATCTATAAAAACTATATGAGACAAAACAGAAATTTGAGTAGGATATTTGATGATGTAAATAGTCTCAATTTTTCAGATGTGGTAATAGCACTAAAGTTAGGTCTTTAAAGGAATTCTTATAATTTAGAGATCATGCTAAAATATTTACACATGAAACAACTTGAGTATCTGAAACTTGCTTCAAAACAATCAAGTGTAAGGAAAAGGAGAAAGAAAATAAGTAGGAATAGAGATGAAACAAAGTTGGCTGTGAGTTCATAATTCTTTCTTTTTTTTTTTTGGTACCGGGGATTGAACTCAGGGGTACTTGACCACTGAGACACATCTCCAGCCCTATTTTGTGTTTTATTTAGAGACAGGGTCTCACTGAGTTGCCTAGCACCTCACTGTTGCTAAGGCTGGCTTTGAACTCGCGATTCTCCTGTCTCAGCCTCACAAAGTGCTGGGATTACAGGCATGCGCCACCGCGCCCAGCTGTGAGTTCATAATTCTTAAAGCTAAGTATTACTCTCTGTTCTTTTGTGTATCTTTGAAGTTATTCATAATGAAATATTCCAAAAGGAAAAAGGAAAAGAATCAAGAAGAAAGATAGACATGTGAATGCATTAGAAAGAATCAGGACTATGCTTTTATACAAACCAGTGTCTCTTTTCTATCTGTATATATCATGCCCAGACAATTCAAGACACCACCTACCATTCAGTGCATTTGAAATCAGGTCAATGTTGCCAATACACTCTTTCAAAATTATTTGAAATACTACCCACAGCATTTGGAAATTTTTGAAAAAGTAAGTAGAAAGAAACCGTAATGGTTAATTTGATGTGTCAACTTGACAGGGCTAAAGGATGCCCAGTTACTTGGGAAATATTATTTCTAGATGTTTCTGGGAGGGAGTTTCCAGAAGATACTAGCATTTAAATCAGAAGACTGAGTAAAAAAGATCCATCCTCACCAATACGGCTGGGCATCATCCAATCTGTTAAGGGCCTGAATAGAACCAAATAGCAGAGAGAGGACAAGTTTACTCTCTTCCAGAATTGGGATGTCATCTCTCTTGCCTTTGGACACTGCCCTTGGTTCATGAGCCTTTAGACTCTAAGACTTATACCAGCATCCTCTCTCATCCCCCACCAGTTCTCTGGTCTGAAGACTAGGGCTGAACTACAACACTGACTTTCCTAGTTCTCCAGCTTGCAGATGGTGTATTGAAGGACTCAGCCTGAAAATCATGTGAGTCAGTTCCCATAATAAATAAATGAATTTTCTCTTACATGTCTCTCTCTCTACAAACACACACAGAGAGAGAGAGAGAGAGAGAAAGAGAGAGAGAACTGGTGGTTCTGTTTCTCCAGAGAACCCCAATTAACACAGGAGCCATTTGGAATCACTCCAAAAGTGAATTTCATGTTCGAGGGTCTATTTGAACTAGCTGTAATCGCAACTTAAGCATTTCTTTTTAACTCATTGACTATAAATTGCATTTCAAACTAATCATCTTGTTTATTTTTGCTAAAATTTCAGAAACTAAGTGATCAGTTTAAAATTTCTACTCTGCCAGGTCTCTGGGGGAAAAACAAAAAAAGCAAAAGCAATTTTCTAGTACAAATCCTACTACTGGGAGGAAAGCCATTAAAATGTCTTGCCAACAAAATAGGCTATACAGCAAAAATAAGTCAGGAATCAAGCTTAAATAATTGAATCATGTATTTCCATTGCTTAACTAACAAAAAGCAAAGAGATTCATAACAAAAATACATGAAAGGGAAAGGACTTTCATCAGATGGCACTTAACTAAATTGTCTGGCGCTTTAAATTCAAATCATCATTTAGGCAAGAAATTGCGATTAAAAAAAAATCCAGAATGTATTAAGTTCAAAAAGAAAATCAGAGCTCTGTTCTTTGCTTTTGAGAAAACTTTTTAGTAGAGAAATAACATTAGCCAAAAACACTTTCTTGTCATAAGAATATGCCTGTGATCAGTACATTAAAAAATAAACCTAAAACAATAACAAGAATCGAGCAACAATTGTTTGTTATATATTGGAATGCAACTGATTAAAATCAAAAGGATCACTCATTTTTTGACATATTGGGTATTTGATGAAGTAAATAGTCTCTTTTTATATATTATTATTCTATTAAAAACAACCCCTTGTTTCTATAAATACATAATAAACTGATCTGTTTCATAGGATCTGTTCCTTGTGTGGAACAACACTGCCTACTTTGTTAAGAATACAAGTCTTAATATTGAATTGCTTTAAGACCAGCATATAGTGGCTCCTCTTGCCCTGCTCCTTCTGTTGCAATCACCAATTGTTAGCCATCTGACCTTCCTGCCTGGGCTGACCCTGTTTCTGCCCCCACCACAGCAGAGACAGCATAGATACTTCAAAGAGTCTCCAGGTGTCACTTAGCAATGCCCTCTGCTCATAAACATCCACAGCATCTCAATCTCTCATTGAAAACCTTATCTAGGACCAGCCAAAGAGAGTTACTATTAATACTTCTTTTAATAAAACCACAACCCCCACTTAAATTCAAAAGAAGAGTAGAACCGGTTAAGACACTTCATGGTAATAACCACACATACACATTCACATTGCACGTTTGAATGGTTTCTGTGTCACCAACAGTAAGCAGTAATGGAGTTTGAGCAAGGAGGGATAACCAAGGATACAGGAGCATGGGAAGATGTGTCAATTATCTAGGCAGAATTTGGATAGATGGAAGAGTAAGAAAAAGACAGACTTACCAGAGGCCACTGAATAAAAGTGGTTTTGGATTATAAACAAATATGACATTTCCAGAGAATAAAAGTACAGTTTACATTGTGTATTTTAGAGGATAAATAATTATGAAATAAGGCTGGAGAGGTGGCCAGCTATAGCAGGTTGTAGAAAGCCTTAAATCCCAGGTGGTGCAATAAAACTTGTATTTTGTTTTCTGTGGAGGAGATTTCAAACAGAAGAGAACTCTGTCAAAAATCAATGAGATAAGAAAATTGATCTAGTATAAAACTTAGTAATAGAGCACAAAATGCTGATGATCATGATGGGGTGCAGTGGTAACTGAAGAAGGGCTACTGCAAAACCAAACTAGGATTTTCACACTAACAGAAAGGGAATTGTCAAGGAGGCACCTGTTCCTAACAGGTGACCAGAAATTAGTAGCTCATTGCCAGAACAGAACATGCAGAAAGGGGATTCAAGTTGTGGAAGGAAAGAATAAGCTTTTTGGCAACCTGAAGTTAGGATT
The DNA here is from genome assembly GCA_028644305.1 of Xerus rutilus. Taxonomy (NCBI): domain Eukaryota; kingdom Metazoa; phylum Chordata; class Mammalia; order Rodentia; family Sciuridae; genus Xerus; species Xerus rutilus. The sequence continues at coordinate 72,391,658 of CM053403.1, read as the reverse complement.
ATGCAAAGAAGTTTGCAGCTTAATCATGTTGTATTGAGAATATTTCTTCAGACCATATGGTGGAATCGGCTAGATGATCCCCAACCCACCTGCCTAATGTCTGCATTTCTAATAAAGAAGTTGGTTGTGTGCAGTTAGGAAGTTGTTGTCCTGATTGTCTTGGGAGTTTGGGTCACTTCAAGAGTCAAAGGAGCTGAGATCTGGTTCTGGTTAATTCTTTGTCACCTCTGCACTTCAAAATCAGTCAAATACGGATAATCAAATTACAATTTTCAGTTGGGTAGGGGTTCCCCCTTCTAGAAAACAATAGGATTTTATTTCAGTCAAGATTGAAAACTCCCACTGGGGGTTTCTCATTAGCCTCACTTTGAACGTCCTCATACTGGCTAGCATCACCTCCCCTCACTCATCCATACCCCACTCATGACATTAGAACCTTTACCTTTTGGCTCAATTCTACTTTTAGAAGAAAAAAATAAAAAACATAAAGTAACACGTTGTATATTTGGGAATTTTCATTTTAATGACTTCAACCAACTGATATCCAAAGGTTAAAATGAGAAAACGGTGATACTCACTTTAGCCTCCTAATGACTTTGGTAAGGGTCTAATGTTAATACTGCTCCAACAACGTCATGGGATGGTTTGACAGTCATAGATCAAGTTCACATGGAGTCATGGAAGATTCCAGCAATCTCTCAGTAGGCATTAAGACCAAGGGCTGAGCTCATGGTTTGTTTTTGTTTTTGTTTTTTTAATATATTTAGTTGTAGATGGACACAATACCTGTATTTTATTTTATTTATTTATTTTTATGTGGTATTGAGGATCAAACCCAGTGCCTCATATGTGTGAGGCAAGTGCTTGACCACTGAGCCACAGACCCAGCACCTTAGATCATGGTCTTGACAGGTGCTGGGAGCAAAGGTTGAGAGTGTGATACAATGGAAGTTTATCTAAGGAAAGTATTATAAAATCAAGGTTGGGATGATTGGAAACTGGTTGAAAACCTCAGACCACAGGGCTGAAGATAGTAAACCACAGCCAATTCCCAGCCAAGTTGATAGGCTAGAAAGTGTCACTCCTCAGTCATCTGTTCCAAAAGGGCACAGAAGTGGAGCCCATGGGAGCAGAATAGAAGGTCCAGGCAGAAGGTGGACCCAGAGGAGAATTCCAGGGTTTCCACTCAACAGGAGCTGACTGGTTTCTGAAGAGGCATAGGTGGATTCACTGGTTGGCCTCCCAATAAGTTTAAGATCTTCTGCCTTGGAAGGCACAGAGATTCCTTCAGGATAGTTCAGGTAACGAGGAGGATTATTTGAGAATAAAGGAATTTCACAGAAGCCAAGGGCAGGAGGAAATAGAAATAATAGTGATAACCTTGGGAATCAGACTGGATGGCCACTGGGAAGCAACACAGCACCCTCTCTGAACCTCCTTCAGGCCATCTCGCTCCACGTTGTGCATCTTTCTTCTCATGCTTATTCAAACTGAGGCTGGTGGGTGGTCATAGACTCTACCCAGTCTCTTCATTTCACTTGTCTTTACATACCTGTCACTTCAATCTTCAAGGCGTCCAATTCCTTTCCTTCGATCTTTCAGGTCCCAGCATAGAAGTCACTTAGTCTGACAAGCCTCTCTCTGTCACAGCCCCTCCCCAGTTCAGGCTGGCACCCTACAGCATCAAGACTTAGTACATTACCCTGTGACTGACCCTTAATGTGCCTGTCCTCACCACTAAAACAGAAGCTCCCCCATATTGGCTCTTCATATTAGTTGGTTTTCCAGCACACAGCTCTTTAAATAAGTGAACATGAACTCAATGGGTTTCAATAAACCAACCCTATATTAAAACAACATCTTCAAGTATGGAAATATTTCAAGTTTATACTTTTGGGTTGTGCTGAGGCCACCTTATAAATGAATACATTTCTGTAAAAACACTTGCTCTCCTTCCAGTTAGTTGTTCAGGCATCTAGCTGAGGGCACATGCTAAAGATCAGTGTGTACAGATCTATTATATAATCCCTCAGCTCCAAGTGAAATCAGCTAGTGAGAAATAAGTGAGAATGAAGTCCCCTTTATAGGCCACATAAATGCCAATAAGTAAATAAAGCTGTATCAGATTCTTTTTTATTCTTCATTGAACAATAATACAGTTTAAATGAGGTCTTTTCTTACCCTGGATAAATATAAAGTGAATTTGAAATGCCATTAAGACTCTATGAATTTTCTAATATGGTATTAATACAGTTATATTTTGAACAGAGCAGATTCATAGAGGTAAATGTAGTAAATTTCTACATCTAAGTAACACATCTAAGCAATGAGAAAATGAACCCTTCTACAAAACATATCCTTGTTTCATTTCTTACCTATAGTGTAGGTATAAACTTTGCTTTATACCGTTGCTCTATAAAGTATTTAACATATTTAAACCAATACATTTTCTTTAGCTCATTTATTCTTTCAGTTTTTTTCTAGCAACCATGTACTGCTTGCACATTCCACACCAGGCATAGGCTTCCAGACTCGGAGACATGAATCTTGTTTATCTGTTAATGAGCACATGAATAATTCCATAAGAGAGTACAATTCCTCTTGGTTTGCAAAGCACTTTCACATAAGAATTATCTGACACCAATGAAACCTCTTCATTTTACAGTGAAGGAAACAGCCTGAAGAGGTGATTGTGATTCCCTCAAGGTCACTCCAAGCACACAGCAGGGATCTATGTGGCACTTAGTTGCTTTGCTCCAAATCCGGTTCTCTCTTTGCTACATTGTTCCCTAGAATTCCTAGATTCATATGGAGAACAGACAAGGAAATATGTTGTGTCAAATACTGTCATTGAACATTGCTTCTGTGGAAGTACCTGCCCACACTGGGGCTGTTTGTTCAGCAGTGCAGTCCAAGTGAACTCGAGTTTCCACGTGACAGAATCAGGGCTGACAGGAGCTTACAGGGCATGTAGAATCCCCGCAACCAGCACAGCCAATAGATGATTATGCTGCTGAAAAACTTATCACCTCACACAGCAAGAAATAAAATTTTAAATTAAAAGCTTTACACAAGGTTCACTGGAGCCTGACATTTTTGTCATTGTGAAAATTATTTTTGCTATTATCTTCCAATTATTGAAGAAAAGGATTGTTCCTTTAACTTCCACTAGCTTCTTAGCAATTGAAGATTTTAATGGAAACACAATATGTAGGATTATGTAGTTCTTCAAGAAGTAGAAGACCAATTACATTGGATCAGTACTTTCCAACTGCCAATTGTTTCGAGGTGAATTTTGTCACCTCCAAAGCTCCCAACTTGGACACCATTCTCAGAGCCAACTGTTCTCTTCCTTGCCTTATCTTGTATTTCCTTTCATTTCTAGTGTCCAAGATAATAACATTACATAATTTACCCAACCGCTGTGTCACTTGAATTTTGAATACTAAACAAGCAAACTGGAAGATCTCTTCCAAACCCAGGGGTCTATTGTTCCTTGAATGTAAGACTAACTGTATAAATACAGAGCATCACTCACTGTTCAGAGGATGCAGTTATACTTCCGAATACCCAAAGGGGTGACCCCAGAAATCCTAGAAACATTTAGGTATCTTGTTAGGCACACACATTCCCAATCCCAGATCTACTATGTTAGAATTTCTGCAGTGATGTATAGAAATCTGTATTCCAACATGAATCCTTGAGGGACTCTGATGTTCACTCTGGTTTAGGGCTCAGGGGCACTCGGCCACTGAGCCACATCCCCAGCCCTATTTTGTATTTTATTTAGAAACAGTGTCTCACTGAGTTGCTTAGTGCCTCACCATTGCTAAGGCTGGCTTTGAACTCTTGATCCTCTTGCCTCAGCCTCCAGAGCCACTGGGATTATAGGCGTATGCCACCATGCATGGCTTTCTTCAAAATTTATTAAGAATTTGCCATGTGCTGAGTATTCTGTTAGAGCTTTCTTAATATATAAGTATTAGAACAATATAGTTCCTGGACTCAAGAAGCTTATAACCTACTAAACTGGAAATTTTTTCCTGTAAAGGGCCAGATAATAGAAATTTTCTTTTTTGAAGGCACATGGTTTCTGTTGTAATTACTCAGCTCTGCCCTTGTATCATAGATGCAGGCGTAAAAAAGACACAAATGACCTGGCATGACTGCATTCCAACATTTCATTTGCAGATACTAACATTTGGATTTGATAGTTTCTGCTTCTTTGGGATTTTTCAACCATTTAAAAATAGAAAGACAATTTTGGAAGCCTTACAAAAGCAGGTAAAGCCAGAATTGTCCTGTGAGTAGTGTTTTATTCCAAAGTCACATCAGTTAGGCAGTTACAACAATCTAAGGATTTTGGCTCCTAGTATGTCATCAATAGAAATTGAAAAGTCAGGAAGAACCATTTTGGAACGAAAAATGTTGAATTCTGCCTTAACTAAATAGCACTTCTGTCATATATATCCTGTTGTTTTCCTACAAGGTAACACAAGACTCTTCTTCTATTTCTCAGTAGCAAATACAGATTCATCTACCTAAGCAAATCAGTTTCATCTCCTCCACTCATGCCATGTCTCATGAAGATAATATGATGTTTGGAGGGGGTTTTATGCCTTCCCTATGGATCTACTTGTATCTATTTATTTAGATATGAAAGCCAACATCTTCAGTATCAGAAAGACAGACTATCTCCCATCAATAACACACCGTGTTACTTTCTTCTTCAATTACCAGGAGGTAGAGGTGGGTCACATTAGGGAAAACACCTAGGTTTGTCTCTGAAACTGTCACCTTTATTTGTCTGTAGCAGGCTCCAACACTTTGCAGAATCATAATGAACTCGGACTTTTTGTTTATTATTTATCTTAGATTTCCATAGTTAAGTGTCTAAGCATCTAGTTTCTGAAGATTAATAATAAATAAATAAATAAATACAAAATAATATAACTCTGAAAGAACAAGTTGTATATGAATCTGTATCAGTCCTCAAATTCAAATCTACTGAGTATATTAAATCAGAATTCTGAGGGCACAGCACCCCCAAATTAGTATTCATAACATGCCCCCACAATGTCCTTGCCAGGTTCAAGAACAGCTCTCTCTACTACAAAGACTATCAAGTGAACTAAGTTGCCTTGCATGGCTCCAGCCAGGGCATGATCCTAACCAGTGACACTCAGGAAGAGTCGTAGTACCGTGTTTCTGATGATGGTGGAGACATCTTCATACGAAACTCATTTCTAAGTTATTCTTCAAACAAAAATATAAGTGAAATCAAACCCCTCACCACTCAGAATAAACTGAGCAAACAAAAAAGTTGGCAGATTACAGACTATCTAAACCAGAGAAATACAGGCCATGAAGTATACTGTGTCTGCTCCACCTGGCCCTTCCACCCGGCCAACCCATCCAGTTTCAAGCTAAGAAGTCCAGTCCTTGTTCTAAACGCCTCCCATCCCTCAGGTTCATCCTTCGACTTTGTCCATGCCCACACGCTTTTGGTCTCATCTTTTCGGTTCAGGTTTCCTGAGTACATACTCACTTTTCACATTTGGATTGTAACTAACCCCTTTCAGTCTCACTAGTTCCCAAGCCACTTTCATGGCTTTTTGTCCTTCAACTTTGCTTCATTGTTTTTGTATCTACTTAATTCCTTTATTTTTTGGTGAAAGCTTCTAACACTTTTTTTCTGTAGAAATTCCTGCTGGAACTGAAAGAATACAGGACTCTGATACAGGTACACTTATGCACATATGGACATATGTATAAGACAATGAAAATGGAGAGCTTGGAGAGGAAAGATTTAGATGAGATAAAAATCTCATCAGGAAAAATGTACTAAAATGGGAAATACTTTATCTGTGAAGAATCAAGAAAGTGTTAGGGAGGACAATGAATATCCAACAAGCTCTAGGGGAAATTGGATAATTTCGTTTAAATCTCAAGGAACTTGAAGATCAAGTTATTATACATTATCAAATGCATTGGTATTACATTGTATAGGCTGAGCTCATGATAGAACTGTGACATTCCCATACTGGTTCTGATGAGAAAATGAATAAATCTATTTTATCCATATGAGAGTGAACAAGAGGAAGTCTTATTGGAGATGTCAGAGAGAACACAAATCAAGATGAATATAAGGGTGACGGTTAAGGGTGGCATTAAAATTTAGAGAAGTAAATATAGATATCACAGAAGTTGTGGATTTATGAGAACGAATTCATCCATTCATGTATTCAATAAATACTTAGTGTAGGTCTATTCTAGGCCAAACATTGTACAACCTGCTGGAGATACAAGGAAGGCATGACCCAGCCCTTAAAGAACTCACAAGAATGATTAGTAGTGTTGGTAAGGATGTGGGGGAAAAGGTACACTCATACATTGCTTGTGGGACTGCAAATCGGTGCAACCACTATGGAAAGCAGTATGTAGTTTCCTCAGAAAACTTGGAATGAAAGCACCATTTGACCCAGTTTTCCCACTCCTCAGATTATACCCAAAGGACTTAAAATCGGCATGTTACAGTGACAAAGCCACATCAATGTTTTTAGCAGCTCAATTCACAAGAGCTAAACTGTAGAACCAATATATATGCCCTTCAACAGATGAATGGATAAAGAAAATGTGGTACATATACACAATGTAATATTACTTGGCCTTCAAGAAGAATGAAATTATGGCATTTGCACGTAAATGGATGGAGCTGAAGAATATCATGCTAAGTGAAATAAGCCAGATCCCAAAAACCAAAGGCCAAATGTTTTCTCTGATAAGCAGAAGCTAATCCATAATGGGGGCGGGGAGTGAAGAAACTTTGGATTGTGCAAAGGGAAGTGAGAAGAAGAGAGGGAGTGTGGGGATGGCAAAGATGGTGGATTGAGATGGACATTATTACCCTATATACATGTATGATTACAGCACCAGAGGAAGGAGAAGTTGTGCTTCATTTGTGTTCAATGTGTCAAAATGCATTCTACTGTCATGTATAACTAACTAGAACAAATTAAAAAATAAAAATTTAAAAAAGAATGATTAGCAAATAATAATAATATTTGGTGTAATATTATAGATGTAAGTATAAATTTCCAGGGCAACAGACATAAGTAAGACTAGCGATAAGAAAATTCAGGCAAGAAGTCCAAAAAGCAGCACAGAAGGAACAGTCGCTAAGACTAAAAGAAAGGACATTCCAGGGAAAGGAAAAAACTAGTGAAAAGGCTTTGAGCCAATGGAATTTGGTATATTTAGAAAACTGAATAATTTGGGATGAATAGTGCTTAACCTTCAAGAGGAAGAGCAAGGGAAGCCATGGGGACCTGGGACTGAGAAGATCAGCAAGGCCCAGATGACTATTTTCACTATTATCAAGGAATATTCATTTCTACACTGACTTTACCAATTGATTGAATCAGAAGGATAGGCTCATAATGGTATGGAGAATGGATCTGAAGGGGACAAAACTGGGGGCAGTTAGGAGGTCATTTTCAGTAATTTAGGTGGCACAAAATGAGGGTCTTTACTAAGATGGTCACAATAGAGAAAGAGATAAGTTGTGAAATTCTTGAGAAATTAAAAAATCAAAACTACAGGCTTGACTGTGACACATGAAGAGCAGGCAGTGTCAGCACGATTGCCAAGTATTTTCACCTGGACAAATAGTAAGACGATTGGACGCTGGAGTGTCAGTAGGTAGGAGGAAGTTATCCAGAGACTGCACTCACTAACTCATAAGCTGCCTTTCACTTTTGCTCTAATCAAAATACAATGACTCCTTGATCCTTTAACTTTTAATCACAGCTTTCTACACATCTTGAAAATAGACACATTTACAATTCAATGTCATGTCCTTCGATTGATTAGCACACTCTATTCACCACAGGTTGGAAAAGTTATTGGCAAGACAAAGAAATGTTGACATTCCACATTGGCTTCTTGAGATAAAAGAGAAATGTGAAAAATTGAATGGTTCTTGTTGTGAGCACACCCTGAATAATGATCCCTGGTTAGTAATTGCACCCTGTATGGTTTGACAGGTCAATTGATCAAAATTAAGAAGTCAAATTCCAAAAGTCACCCAAACTTTGCGGAACAGAAACTACTCAGTGATGCCATTAGCTCTCTTTAGGTACTATACATGCTGTTGATCTCTAGAGCATCCAACTCACCAGCAGTACCATCAGTTAGGAACTTGGCATGATATCAGGGGGTTAGAAAGACAGATTAGCATAATCTCTACATTATAAGGTGAAATCTTTTCTACTTCAATGAAAGCACTAAAATGCACATAAAAATTAGAATGTTAAAATAAAAAGATTTTAAGCTTTACAGTCACAGTACCTAAGTTCAAGTTCTGGTCATATTATAAACAAGATCAAGTCACTGAACTTCACAAAGTTTACTTATCTGTAAATGTGGAAACTTTTTGCTCATTCTACTACCACCAAAGTCTTTGTAAAGTTACCAAATGGGTAACAGTCAGTAAAGTACTCTACAGTTGCAGAACTCTTAATTGTTGACAAACTGACCTACTTACTATTAAAATTAAATTAAATAAACTGACCTACTTACCATTAAAATTGCAACCCTTCTGGTTAATTAATAGGGAACAAGGGATTATTCTAGAAGCTACTGTAAATGCCTCTGAGATGAAAATGAGGGGCAAATGAATTGAGGTGGGGGGTATTCTCTGCCTTCTTACATAAGCATACCTCAATGGCTGCCTCTTCCCCAGTGAAGTTAATGCAAAAGAGAAACTTCTGGGAAAGCTTGACAAATGACAGGGCACTTCCTCTTAGCTAAACTCAGAAAAGGAGTACTCCAAAAGAGAAGGAAACTCAGAGAGACACAAGAAGATATTGTTTGAAAGAGGAAAACACTACCAATCGCAAGCATCATCAATCAATATTTGCAACACAAATAAGATTTTTGAAAACCTGTGTTTTAGTAGAAGGGCAACAACTACAGAGATATAAAGCTTGAAAACGTATTCATCATTTAAAATTTACTTTACATAATTATCATCTAGTCTATTTTAAAAGAAGAGATTACCAAACAAGGTAATACTATTACCTTTAATGTTTTTGTATTTTTAATGCTATTAGAAGCATTTTTAAGCAATCTTTTAAAGCAATCAGAGTAAATTACTCTAGAAATATGTAAAGTGTTTTGGATAAAAGATGTTTTTTCTAGCTTCTCTCTCTTTAGTACTATTACTAAAGCCTGGGTTTTTAGAAATCTTATTTGTGCTCTGTGTAGCTCATTAATGTTTTCTACAACTATTAAAAACCTTTTATACAACAAAGGAAATACTCAATAGAGTTAAGAGACAAACTACTCAATAGAGTTAAGAATGGGAGAAAATATTTGCAAATTATTCATCCACCAAGAAATTAATATTCAAAACATATAAGGAATTCAAACAAAAATAGCAAAAACCAATCTGATTTAAAAAATAGGCAAATAATTTAAATAGATATTTCTCAAAAGAAGTCATACAAATGTCAATTAGTACGTGAAAAAATGCTAAACAGCACTAATCATCAGGAAAATGTAAACCAAAACCAAAATGAGATGTCACCTCACCCGAGTAGGAATGGCTCTTATCAAAAGGAAAGAAGATGACCTGTGCTGACGATGATGTGGTGAAAAGGGAACCCTTGCACACTGCTAGTAGAATGTAAATTAGTACAGTCATGATGGAGCTTCATTCTGGAGTACAGTATGGAGCTTCTTCAAAAAACTAGAAATACAGTAACCCTGTGTTCCAGCAATCCCACTATGGAGTATATATACAAAGGAAAGGAAATCAGTATGATCAAGAGACATCTGCACTCAAATGCGTATTGCAATGCTGTTCATAACAGCCAAAATAAGAAGTCATCCAAGCTGTCTATAGATGAATGAATAGATAAAGAAAATGTAGTATATATACACAACAGAATTTTATTCAACCATAAAAAAGAATGAAATCCTGACATTTGCAGCAATATGGATGAAACTGAAGGACATTATATTAAATGAAATAATGAAAGACACAATACATGACATTGTGTACATGTATTGAAATGTCACACTGTACCCCATAAATATGTACAATTACCTTGTGTCAATTAAAAACAGTACAAAGTGAAGCATTAAATTTATAAGCCCTATTAAAGAAGTCAAGCAATAGACAAGACCAACAGAAACAAAACTGACATCCAGATGATGGATCGGAGATGGTAAAAACAGACTCACAGCACAAATGAAAACCAGTGAAGTCGCACAGCTGATGACGAAAAGGAAAATCTACACAACTAGAGAAGAAACCAAGGAAATAATCAGAGAATAGCAGTGTACCAAAGGGCATAAAAATGCAAATAACATGGAAATCTTACCTAGGGAATAAATTAAAGATAATTTTATGGACTATCAAGATATCAAATTTTAATAGAGATATCTTGAAAGAATATGAAAAGCCTTTCGGGAACAATGCTCACTGAAATATACTCCAGTACCTACTTGTCACATTTAAAAAGTTGGAAACAAAAGAACAAAAGGATATTAGGTCTTGAAAAGAAGAAGGATAATATGAGGTCTTTTTTTTTTAATTTTTTTTTAGTTGTATATGGACACAATATCTTTATTTATTTATTTTTATGTGGTGCTGAGGATTGAACCCAGTACCTCATGCATGTGTGAGGAACGCTCTACCACTGAGCTACAATCCCAGCCCCAATATGAGGTCTTGAAGAAAAGGGGACAAAGGTGCACTTGTTGGGATATTTTAGATTTTTCTCTACAGAATATATTACCCAAGCACAGACACTTACACAGACTCATAGAGAGGTTGTAGATGAAATTTCTCCCACAGCCCTTGGCTAAAGAATATTACAACTTCTATAATGTATATAGTTCTAGATTCTTTGGAGTCGATATCAGGGCCTGGCAAATGAATGACTCTAGGTACCAATTTTGCCAATGCATCTCCCAAAGAGAGGGAAGAATTGTTCTTTCAAACCACCGGATGGGAAGAAACCACAACCACATCTCTCTGGCAGCTAAAATGTCACAGTTTGGAAAACAGTGAGTCAGAAATCAAAAAGCTTTGTGGCAGTCACTTCCTTACTGATCATGTGTAAATGTATAGTAGAAATAATTGGTCAGTTGAGTGTAGTCTATGTGGCAGATGACACTTGTTCACATCTGTCTTTTCTGATTTGTTTCTTTTTTTTTTTTTGGTACTGGGGATTGAACTCAGGGGTACTCGACCACTGAGCCACATTCCCAGCCCTATTTTGTGTTTTATGTAGAGACAGAGTCTCACTGAGTCGCTTAGCGCCTCGCCATTGCTGAGGCTGGCTTTGAACTTGCGATTCTCCTATCTCAGCCTCCCTAAGTGCTGGGATTACAGGCTTGAGCCACCGCACCCGGCTTCTGATTTGTTTCTGTGGATGCTGGAAGCCTCAGGGAACAGGCTGCATTTTACTGTATCTCATGCTCAAACTTAAGCTACAAGATTTCCCAGGGACATCTATCTGAAGGCAAGAGAAAACAAAATTCAGCAGGGATAATGTTTCTCTCTGAAGACTAAAAGTAAATTCTTAAAGTGAAAAAACAAAACTAAACCAAAAAACTTGAAAAAATTATCAATAAAATCAGCTAACCATTTCCTGAAGAGGATAAATGGAGATTCAAAACAATGAAAGAAAATTTTAAGGACTAGTAAACTGCTAGATTAGTAAGAGGAAAAATTAGAAATACCAAATTCAACAGTTAATTAAATCACATTTGAAAAGTACATGATACAAAGAATATTTGATAGTGTTCCAAACTATGTCAAAGATGAAAACCAACAGAGAATTTGGGTTCCATATCACCCCAGAAAGGGTATTATTCAAGATTAATTCATTCAATTGAAAAACATATTAAAAATATAATAAATATGTTGAGACATGTTGTTAAAATATGTAATCAAACTGACAATCTTTTCAATGGGAAAGAAAAAGCATAAAATCAGCAACAAAGGCATCATGCTAAAGTAAAATTTAAAAAAAAAAAAGCAAAATAAAAACTTAAAGGGAGCTGGGCGCCTGGCACATGCATGTAATCCCAGCACTTAGGGAGGCTGAGACAGGAGAATTGCGAGTTCAAAGCCAGCCTCAGCAAGGGCGAGGTGCTAAGCAACTCAGTGAGACCCTGTCTCTACATAAAACACAAAATAGGATTGAGGATGTGGCTCAGTGGTCAAGTACCCCTGAGTTCAATCTCTGATACAAAAAAGAAAAACCTTAAAGGGCAAAGGAAGCACTAGTAGAAACCTATCAGTTAAAATGTGTGAGGTAAATGAACTAAACTCCTTGGAGACAAAAAAAAAATTACAAATAATAAGTGTTCCATGACAAATGGAATACTTACTCTACACCAACCGGCTTTCACTACTTTCCATGTTTTAGCTCACTGACAGCCAGCTCTTCACTTCTATGCAACTTACTACCTTCAGCTTTCAAGTTATAAGTAGCAGAAACTGGGTGGCCTATCAAACAGGGAGAGGGCAGGGTAGAAGGCTGGCATAACACTGCCAGGGGCTGTTGGTAAAAGGCCTAATTTGTAAATAAATTTTTATGACAAAAGAGAAATTTCATTGAACTCATTCTAAAGCAACTAAAACAAACATCAAAAGAAGTTGTTACCACTGGCTGGTTTTGAGATAAAAGGGAAAGAATCTAAAGTGTGAACATTTTATTAAACATGACAGACATCATATTTTTTACTTTATAAATATAACACGAGACATCAGGTTTTTTAATAAATAGTTTCAATGATGTAGAAATTAAGATGTTGATATTCATTAATATATCACTTTCTCAAATGAAATCTAACATTGCTTTAGTCTCATGTTCAAATAACTGCCTGTAGCTCTCCATATGCTGTTCAGAACTGGTTATAGAGGTTTTAAAAGGATATAAAAGAGAACTTATTGGATGCCTATAAATACCTTTTTATGATTATTGTAACAATTACTATTGATAGCATGGTGACAATAAGTATTCTCCAAAAATTCCCTTCCACAAATTGTGTTCCTATTTTTAAAAGGTAGACTTCAAAATGAACACTAATGGGAAGGAAGAAAAAGTATCCCCAAATAAATTAATTTAGAATAACCTACATAGCCCTCATAGTATTCCACATAGCATGTATGATATACATATGTGTTATGGTATCACAGAATGTTTAAGCAGCTCTTTAATCAAAGTAATAATACCATAACTTTCTAGGAAAGCCTTATCATTTGAGCAGATTCACTGATCAGTAGTCCTTATTCTAACACTTCCAGAATTCTGGAGGACAGATGGTAACTATAATTGGATATATCTATGTAAAAATAATTTTTCATTTCTCTTTACTACTCTAACCTCTCTATACCTTGAATAGGATATGATTTTTTAAAGTACAAACTAAAATTTAACATAGTAGGATTATTGAAAACTATCCAACAAATACCTACATGAGTTTTCAAAATGTTATTTCCACTGATCTTGCAAAAATGCAAGGAAAAAAGGAACAGAGTAGCATGGATACCTCCATTAACCACAGGCAGAAATAGCAGACGGGTGATCGTCTTCAGAGGACGGAGAACTTTGTGAGTACACAGCACTCCTCAGGGTGACCCACTTTCTGGAAGACACCTCAAGATGCTGTGCACACACTTCTTAGGGTGAGCATTTCTAACCCACTGAGGAGCTGAGCAGGGAGAGTAGAAGCAGCTGAATGAAAGAGGAGTAAGAAACGAAGGCCATGAGGCACAGGAAAGCAGAACACAGGTACTTGTGCTCTGGCTGTGGGCCTGCGCTCAGTGCTGTGAACTGTGCCCATCCTCATACCAGCTCTAGGAGACAGGTGTCATTGCCTCCTCCTCCCCTGGACAGCCACAGCAACACTTAGCAAGCTGAGTGTCCAGGGTCACACAGCTTGTGAACTGTAAACACCAGGCTTTACTGTCCCAAACCCAAACTCAACTATTTTGCTCATCCAGGCTCCTCAAAGTTATTTTTAATGTGATTCATAATATTATTGTTTCTTGTGTGAAAATAGTTGGAATGATGCCAATTCTTGGATGCCTGGAGGCAAAGTGCTGGCAAGGGTTTATTTCAAGAAATTCCAAGGAAAGCACTTTTTTCCCCCTATTCTGTTGACCGCTGGGACCCTGAAGCTATCCTGGGCAAAAGACCTGCAGAGGCCAAGGTGGCACTGTTGCTGTGATGAATTTTGTTCACAGATGAGTCTGGCTTTTTTTTTAGGTGATAGGCATCATTTTTATTTTTCCTATTAAAATGACTAGGAGTTCTTTACTTGACAGAAAAAAAAAAACACCATATCTTGTGGTAGTCATAGCTTTATTATTAACAATGATTATCACAGTCTTATTTGTATAAGAGATCTAAATCCAAAAATTATAATAAACATGTAGCATCTATATATGTTTGCTATTGTTGACATAAGAAGATACCACAGGCTGAGTATCTTAAACAATAGATGTTTATTACTCATGATTCTGGAAACCAGAAGTCCAAGTTCACAGTTTCAGGAGGTCTGGTTTCTCCTGAGGCCTTTCTCCTTGTCTTACAGATAACCTTTCATCATGTGTCCCTTCCTGAGTGCCTTCCTCTTCTTACAAGGATAGCACTCATACTGGATGAGGACCCCACCCTTATGACCTCATTTAAGCTTAATTATCTCCTTAAAGGCCTTATCTCAAAAGAGGATCATGTTGGGAGTTAGGGCCCCAACATAGGGATTTGAGAGAGTACACAACTCAATCCATAACAGCCTCAGTCCAGTGCATCTCCTCAGTGTGATGCCGGATATGCAAAATTTGGACACTATTTTAATTTCACACTATACAAAACTTTCCTTCAGGGCGATCAAGGTGGTTGGCAATTTTCAGATTACATTAAAATTCTTAAAGACATATTAGCGGCAATGCTTAGAACAAAACTGGTAGAAAAAGTATCTTGAAACACTATAATTCCACTGAAAATAGTGTGAAAAGAAATTGGATAATTAAAATAGAAATAATGAAGAGAAAAAATAGTAACATGGGGCTTTGAGAGTAAACTATTCAAAGAAGAGATGGATTGAAATTTATCAACTAATAAAACAAGGGAATACTTCCAGAAAAGACAGTGATCCCTTAATTCTATGGAAGGTGCTACAGAACTCTCTAGACAAACACTTCTTTTTAAAAAATTGCTCAGAAAGACTTTTAGTTGCTGGTCTGACATTAGAAGTGTGGAAGTTGCCACTGTATTTTAACAACAAGTGAAAACCTGAACAGACTGAAAAATCAACAAGTCTTCTTCTATCTTTAAGAAGTTACTGCCCTGTGGAAAATTGGAAAAACAACAAGGGTGGGCTGAACTGTGGTTGACAAAGAAACAAGAAACAAGAAACACTTAAGATGAAAATAGAGTCGATAGAAGATATGCCATGCTAACATTAATCAAAAGAAAGCAGGAGTAGCTATGTTAATTTCAGACAGAACTGACTTCAGAGTAAGGAAGTACTAGGAAAAAGAAGGCATTTCATTTCAGTTCTCCAAGAAGACCTTACATCCTTAACATATATATGACTAACAATAGGGCACCAAAATAGGGTATGCAAAACTGATAGAATTGCAAGGAGAAACAGACAAATCCACCATTACAATTAGAGACTTCATCCCCTATCTTTCAAAAATGGACAGACTCAATAGGCAGAACATCAACAAGGCACAGCAAGATGAAGAAAACAATGTCATCATCACCTGAATATAATGGACATCTGTAGACTAGCCAACAACAGGGATGCACATTTTTCTCAAGCCCTCGTGGACCATTCATTAAAATAAACCACACTTTGCATCATAAATATAGCTTAACAAATTTAAGAAAATGGAAATCACGTAATGCCTGCTCTCATGTCACAATGCAATTTAATTACAAATCAATTAGCAGAAAGATAGATGAAAAAAAATCAAAATACTGGGAGATTCAACAACATACTCCTAAATAACACAGGAGTCAAAGAATAAACTTCAAGACAATTTAAAAATATTTTGAACTAAATAAAAAGGAAAAAACTTAAAACTCTATGGGATATAATAAAGATAATGTTTAGAGGGAAACTCATAGCACTAAATGCATACAACAGAAAAGAACAGAAATTAAAAATCAATTATCCAAGCTCCTACTTTAGGAAACTAGAAATAGAAGAGCAAATTAAATCCAAAGTCAGTAGGAAAAAGAAAAAAGAAATAATAAAAACCAGAGCAGAAATCAATGAATTTAAAGCAGGAAAACAATACAGAAAATCAATAAAACCAAAAACTGGCTCTTTTGAAAAATATTGAGTAAATAATCATCATTATCTTAGTGGCTGAAATTACAAATCAAAATAAAAACATTTTTATGTATAACTTTAGATAGGGAAGATATGGAAACAAAAACAACATCACACAAAACTGGCTCCCTAAACAGGCTGACCAGGAGACACAAAAAACACAAGAGAAGGTTCACATTTCTGAGACTATTCATTGATATTCAGCATGTTAAAATGGCTGAGCAAATATCCATTCTCAGATCATGTTATTAGACTATCTTGAAGAGTCTGTTAAATATCCCAAGTCACGTCTCTAAACCAAATTGAAGTAAAAATATCCCTTACCAGACAGCTCAGAAGCTATGGGTACTCGCAGAGTTTATAACCAAAATATTCATTTTTAAAAACAGCATCAAAGAAGTAGAAATATCTTTGCTGTTTACAGTCATAAACTGAAAACAAGAAAGAAAAAAATATTTCTATAAATGATGCTAGGAATCTACCACATGAATAGCATAATTCTTTCATGAGGAATCCATTCTAGCCTTGAAAAGGTTTTCATTCAACTCATTTTAACTGTGGGCTTCTGTAAAGGACTGAGGCTAAAGTGTGATTTCTGGAGCCAGACCACCTGGGTCTCAAGGCCCCACTCTGCTACTTACTATCTGGAAGACCTTGGACAAGTTTAACCTCTCTGCATCTCTGTATATTTTAAGAATTCTAAAATGGGTATAATAATAATATTCATTTCATAATGCTTCTCTTAAGAATAAAGTATTATATGCCACCCAAACAGACCTATCTCCTATGCCTAAATAAAAGGGTCGCATAGTCCAGGGAAGTTGTGTGATTTCCTTGAATCACAGAGTGAGTAAGCATCAGCGGTGGTCTCAGAACACATCTGCTTCACATCATGTGACCTTACTTTCTCAGTAGTATTCAGGACTACTGTTGGTTCCCTTAATGCAACCTTCCAGAAGGGTAGAAAGCCTGTGGATCCTGGTCTGTCATAATGCACTCAAACTTGGTTCCTGTTCAATATACCAGCTGGCTGACTAAATAAGAACAACTGAAGGCAAGAAGCAGGAGGCTATAAACAGTTTTAAATTAGGTGACTATTTACTTTTTAGTCAATGTTAAATTTTGCATAAATTCCTTGACTATATCCAGAGGTGATTACTATGCACAAACTACATCAAATTAACTACATATTAAAGGGCAGAGAGGAGATAAGAGTTGTATCTAATCATAAAAGCCTGCAACTATGTCCCACCTCCTTTTTAGTGTCCACACACTTTAATTCCCCCATCACCACCTTTTACTAGCTTGTTTTTCTTTAACAAATATGGTTGCTATTAATCCAACAGTCATCAACCAATTTTTCTTTCAAGAATTTCTGCTCATTTCTCCTAAAACTTTGTAGTTAAATGAAGCCTCTGGGAAAATGCTCTGTAAGACCTCACTACCAGAATGAGTGAGTACCTCCAAATAAAACTTCTGTTTTGGTGTTTATAAAATAGATATGGCCTTGTGTATTTTACAATAGTTAAATGAGCCCAAATGGCACTGAAAGGAGATGACAGACTGACAGCCCAGTCATCCTAGGAGAGTGGGATAGGATGCTAAGAGACCAAAGAAAATACGAAGAGACGGCATATGAGGCATTAGTGAGAAATGCTTATGAAGAATGTCCAGTGATGATCAGCTGAAGAGACAGCACCTCCAATCTCACTGTGCTTTGCCAAGCAGTGCCCTTTCCCCTTCATGGTGTTTTGTCCAGTGACAGTCAACTGAATGAGTGAAACATATTCTTTCCACAGTGCTTTCAGTTTCTCCCCAGTCACCTCTGAAAGAAGGGTTTTGTTAGGTTGCAGAAGCAGTGATATCACTAGCATTCTGGCTTAGTTTGTTCTCCATTCCAAGGAGCAACTGTCCTGGGGTATGTGCAAGAAAGTGGCTTTCTACAGATAACACTAATATGTTGTGCTGGTCAGTGTTTCATCACTGTGACTAAAATTCCTGACAAAAACAACTTAGAGGAGGAAAAGTTTATTTTGGCTCATGGTTTCAGAGGTTTCAGTCCATGGTAGGTGGCTTCATTGCTCTGGACATGAGGTGAGGCAAAACATCATGGCGGAAGGGGCATGGCAGAGGAAAGCTGCTCAGTTCTTGGCAGCCAGGAAGTAAAGAGTGAGGTACAAACGTAATTCAAGAACACACCTCTGATGACCTATATCCTCCAGCAGCGCCATGCCTGCCTATGGTTGTTATGGCTTAGATATTAGGTATCCTCCAAAAGTTCATGTGTGAAACAATGCAAAAATTTTTGAGGTGAAATGATTGGGTTTTGAGAGTTTTAAACTAATCTGCATTAATTTGCTGATAGTGACTAACTGTGTGTGGTTGGAGGTGGTGGGTCCCTGGGGGTGTGCCTTTGAGATATATATTTTGTCATTGTTGAACAGAGTTCTGTCTGTTGCCTCATGTCCCTGCCCTTGAGTGGCTTTCCTTCACCACACTCTTCTGCCATGATGTTCTGCCTCACTTTGGACCCAGAGCAACGGAGCTGGCCAATGAGACTTCTGAAACCATGAACTTGCAAATAAGCTTTTTCTCCTCTAAATTTGTTTTTTTCAGGTATTTTGACCACAGCAGTGAAAAAGCTGAGTAAAACAGAAATTGGTGCCAAGAAGTTAGGTTGTTGCTGTTACGAACCACGTGGTTCAGAAGTTTTCAGAATTTTTGGAAATTTTTAAGAAGAATTTTGGAAAGTTTAACAGTGCAAGCTATTAAAGCTTTAGAGTATTGTAAGTGGATCTTAATGGGTAATTCTGGTGGGAGTTCAAAAGACCAGAATGTTGATAGAATTGGGGACAATAAAGACTGAGCTCATGAGGTTTCAGAGGAAAAGGAAGACTAACAGAAATTAGACTAGAGGCCATTCATGTTATGTTCTGGCTAATAAATTGTCCACATTTTGCCTGTGTCCTGAGATTTTATTTGAGGTTGAATGGACTTCTTAATCTGGTGGTAGAAGTTTCTAGGCAGCATAGTTCAGGTGGTGGCTTGGATATTGCTGCCAGCTTTTAGCTAAGATAATCAGGAGCAGAAAGCAAAGAAGAAAGATTTGAAAAAATTGCTTGCTGTTTAGCCAGAAAACTACAAGTAAAACTGGGTCTAAGGAAGGTGTGGTTGTAAAGGGATTATAGCCACTTAAGAAAAGCCAGTTACTTCACCGAGAAACAATAGGAAAGATGGAGGGCATCTCAGGAATTGGAAAGACCACACCCATCTCATGCTCAAGGGTATAAAAGTAAAAATTCCTTTGAACATAGACCATGGGGGCACCCTACTTGCAAAGGGGAGTCTAGGAAGTTGTTTCACTATGCTCAGCTACTCAGGGAATCTGCTGCAACCCTGGCCCCTACAGGCTTGCCTACTGCTACAGATGGTGGCAGATCTTGGCATCAACCACATGGTGCTGATTCTGTAGGATTGCAGAATGCTAAAGTTAGGGGGCCATGGCAATTTCCACCAAGATTTCAAAGAAGGGCCTGGGAGGCCAGGCAAAATGCAGCAGGGCAAGAGTCCTTGCAGGAAGACCCCAAGAGGGCAATGTATGAAGATATAAGAAGGAAGCCAAAGATGTAGTGGAGACCCCCAAGATTAAGAACTGCCAGTAATGTGGTATAACTACGGGACACTTCTACAGGAATTTAGCAGAAATAAGCCAAGAGTGACCATGTGGGTTGCAACCAGGAAAGCCATAGGGGTGGAGTTACACCACCCTTTGAAGAGAACATCACAATTCCATGTACCCTGGATCCTGGAAGTGGAGCTACAGGATGTATTTTCCCATCTGGATTTCAGTCTTGCTTTGGTTCCATCCCTTCTTTCTATGCCCCTATTTCTCTACATGGAAATATTTGCCCTATGTCTTTATACATTGGAGGTATGTAACTTGCTTTTGATTGTCACAGGGGCTCATGCTAAGAGTTTGCCTTGAGCTTCAGAGGAGACTTTGGATTTGTATGGGAAATCCTGAAACTGTTGGGACTATGAGGATTCTTGAAAATAAACTAAATATATTTTGCATTGTGAGATGTGTATAAGCTTTTAGGGATCATGCATAGACTGTTATGGTTTAGAAATTAGGTGTCCCTCCAAAGCTCATATGTGAGGCAATGCATGAAAGTTAAATGTGAAATGGTTGGGTTATGAGAGTTTTAACCTAATCAGTGTATTAATCCACTGATAGGAATTAACTGGGTGTAACTCTTGGCAGGTCAAGTGTGGCTGTAGGAGGTAGGTCCCTGGGGGCATCCTGGTATATTTTTTGTTTTTGTTTAGGGGAATTCTGTCTCTCTCTCTCTCTCTGATTCCTGGTGCCATGTTCCTCACTGTTTTTCTCCACTATATTCTTCTACCATGATGCTCTGCCTCATCTCAAGCCCACACCAATGGAGTTGACCTTCTATGGACTGAGACCTCTGAAACTGTGAGCCCCAAGTATTTTTTCTCCTCTAAAATTGTCCTCATCAGATCTTTGGTTCACAGCAATAAAAAGGCTGACTAATACATCCATCAAAGGTATTAATCCACTGATAAGGTTATAGCTCTCATAATTTAATCATTTCACCTCTGGACATTCCTGTACTGTCACATGCACTTTTGTGGGGACACCTCACATCCAAATTATAACACTTGTCCTTGTTCCCAGGGTGTAGAAGAGAAAGTTAGTGTCCTTCAAGATAATATGTATCTGGACATTCTGGCCCAGGCTTGCTCTCATTTTTTTTCTTGGCTAAGATTTTGGGAAAAGAAAGGGGGTATTCAGAGACATGGTGTTTATCTCTATTTTCTTTAAGTATAATATGCCAACTTGCTCAGATATTGTATCATCTTTCCCCATTCCTACTTCCTTTCACTCCTGGTATCAGTCCCCCTATAATCATATGAACAACACTGATAGTAGAGGTACATTCCTAGAAAGCTGATTACTTGAGTATTTAAGGAATGGAGAAAATGAGGATAATCTGAGAAGCACTAAACTGAGTCCATTTTAGCAAGTTCTGGACTTGATTCATCCCCAAGCACTACATTTATTATTCATCTCCCTCTCTTCTCTGGTAGCTCCCAACAATGTATTAACAAGAAGAAAGCCCAGAGATACTTCCAGCTCTCCCAAAATAGGTACAGGTACTATCCCAGTCTCTAAAATTGTAACATTTTGCATGTATTTGCATCTGTATTTTTTTCTTTTTTAAGATAAAAATCTAGCTTTGATCTTCAGTCTCAATATTATCCGTTATTCTAAATTGCTAAAACTTCATTAAGTACCTTCTTCCTCTCAGCCCTAGCTTTCCTATGTGATCTTTCTAAGCTCAACACCACAAGGACCAAACTCTTGGTCCTTCTAAAATTTGTTTACAGCATTAAAATAAACAAAAGCAGGAAGGGAGAAAGAATTACTATGTGAAGAAGCACTTGGGAAGGATGCCATTAAAAGATTATTTTCTCAACTTCTTTTGCTTATTTCTTTAACATGATGGATTAAAAGAAAAGAGATTCTCCTTTTTTATGGTTTAAATCTGGAATGTTCCCCCCAAAAGCTCATATGTTAGGAAATACAGTAATATTCAGAGGTGAAAACATTCAATTATGTGATCTCTGACCTCATTTGTGGATTAATTCATTTGATGAATTTGTGATTTTTATTGGGTTTTAAATGCAAGCAGGTGGAGCATAGTGAAGGAACTAGGTCAGGGGTGTGGCTCTGGAGACTGTATCTGCCACTGGTCCCTTCGTGCTTCTCTCCCTCTCATACCTGAGTGCCACAAGCTGACCAACTTTCCTCTGCCCTTCGGCCATGATATTTCTGCCCTAGAGCCAACCAATCACAGAATGAATTCTCTGAACCTGAGCCAAAAGACATCTTTCCTCCTCTGAGGTGTTCTTGTTGGTATTTTGATCGCAGCAATGAAAAAAAAAACAAACAAAAAACCCCAAAACAACAACAACAACAAAAAACAAATAATACAGCAATAGACTTCATGTCTGAGGATTTCTTTTAAAATGTTAAATTTCATTTCTTTCCTTTTTATTGGTGCATTATAATTATACATAACAATTGGATTTTTTATAATACATTCATGTGTGCATACAATAAAAAACAGTATCATTTGATACATTTTATTCCCCAGTACCTCACCTTTCTTTCCCCTCCCTCCCCCTGTTCCCCTTGTTCTATTCTACTGGTCTTCTTTTTTTTTTTTTAATTTGTTCTCATTAGTTATACATGGCAGTGGAATGCATTCTGACACATTGTACACAAATGGAGCACAACTTCTCATTCTCTGGCTTGCATGGTGCTGAGTCACACCAGTAGTGTGATCATACATGTATGTAGAGCAATAATGTCTATTTCATTCTATCATCCTTCCCATCCCCATAGCTCCACCTCTCCTCTCACTCCCCTCTGTATAATCCAAAGTTCCTTCACTCTTCTCTACCCCCCATCACCCCACTATGGATCATTCTGACTCCCTCACAGCTTATTGGGGTTGCTATTTCAATAAGTTTTATGTATGAGGTTCTCTCTTGTTTGGAAATGTTTTCTTTGTGAGAAATTCCATTCCTCAAGAAATGAATCTAAAATAACCATATAATTTACTTTTAATTAAAATTTAGCTTCCCATAGAAAAGAAGACTAATATGATGGGAAAATTAGTGGCAAAAGAAATTATCTTTGTTTCAAGATTTCTATTTTTCTTTGCTAACTCAACTCCAGGGACTGAGTTTTCTAAATCAATCTCTGTCCTTCCCACCACCCATCCCTATGCCTCTTACTAAAGTCCTGGCATTCATAGCCTCCAAAATCTGACCATGGTCTGTGTATCCATGTAATCTCCTGCCTCAGACATGCCCCAATCCTCAATACTCACCCTCCCATACACATACTGCTTTCTAGGTCCTCCTCCTCTGTGCTTCTAAACTTTAGACCATATGTCTTCTTCTCACAAGAATGCCTTTCCCTTCCATGGCCCTCTCAGAGACCTGTTTAGTCTTTAAGAAAAACCACTATGAATTCCCACTTTCTCCAACAGGGTGCCTATAATCACCCAATTGGACTTAATTTCTTCCTTTCCTGAAACTTCACACCACTTACCATCTGTGACTCTTACTCTATATCCAACATTCTGTCAATGCATACATCTATTTATGCACATAACTGTACAATCCTCTTTGCATATGATTATATAATTGCCTACATATAATCCTCACAGTGACCCCTGTAGGTAGATATCATTACTTCCATTTATAGAGGAGAAGCTGGATCTTTACTCCCTTTCCCATGGTTACACAAAATGTAAAGTGCAGGGCTTGACTTGACCAAGTCTGTCTCACATGGGAGCTTTTAATTGTAACTCCTTTTTAGTGTCTATATAAGAGCCCTTGCCACAAATAGCCTCAGAGTAGCCAGAAATCTATTTCTTTTTCTCTCATATTTGTGACCTCCTGAAGATCAAAGTAATTCCTTATTCATTTTACCACAAAGTGACTATTATATGTTTTACATATAGCCAGATTGTCAATAAATGTTTACTGAACTAAAATGAACTTAAAGAGGGGTTTTAAGATGGCAGAATAGAAAAGGTCACTTTCCTGGCTGCTCCATGGCATGAAACCAAGAAAGCAGACAGGCAGTTTCTCCAAAAGGTGGGTGAACCAAAAAAAAGTGAGGGTGGTGGTGCTTCACTGAAATTTAAAACTGGACATTCAAAGCAGATTGGGGGCATATGAGGTTGGATATAATAAAATAAGGAAAAAACACCCAGTGGCACAGCCTCTACCACAGCCGGGCTGGAAGCATAAGCCAGAGCATTCCCTCTGTGAGCATAGTGGAGGGATAAGGAAATTAAAGGAACCTACATTTTTGGGAGGCCCAAGGAATGTCTGGGTATGGAGCATTTAGACATTGCTCAATAAACCTGAAAGATGTGCTACACAATATCCATGTGTGGGGAAAGAAGTTGCCATCTTTCCAGTGGGTGTGCAGAGGACAAAGGAAGGAACCATTCTGTAGCCATGGGTCAGGGGCCAACAGCCAAGGGAGCTGGTTCCTGGCAAACACAAGTTTGGCCCAAAACATGGCCCAGTAAACATACACAGCAAAACATAGAGTGTGCTTAAGTGATCAGGAGAAAATCAAACCTAGAGAGAGGTTTACACAGGAAACAACTGGTCATGGAAAGCCACCTGGCTCTATCCCTCCTACTTCAATTGGGCTGCCTGCTTTCAGGACCAGTTTGGAGAGACACATCTGGCTGGGAACTTGGAAGGGCAGGGGCAAGAGAAATTGTCTGGAGACTGAACTCAAGACCAGAAAATGGGGGGAGGGACTCCCAAGTGATGGATTAATAATTGGCTCCCCCAACACACCAATGGAACCCAGGGGGAGATCCTTGGGATACAGTCTTCCAGCATGGACCAGCAAGTGATGATTTAAAATCTCCAGACCAGGGGCTGGGATTGTAGCTCAGCAGTAGAGCGCTTGCCTCGCATGCATGAGGCCCTGGGTTCGATCCTCAGCACCACATACAAAGCAATAAAATAAAGACATTGTGTCCATCAACAACTATTTAAAAATAAATAAATAAATAAAATCTCCAGACCAACTGGCATTCAGCAAAAAGCCTGGAGCCCACCTAAGCCTAAACCCTGCCTCTGGGAATTCCACCTATGGGATTACCCCACTCACTATAGCAATCCAGAAGATCTCACCTAAAACTGCTGAGAAGAGAAGATAAGAATCTTTGAACTCCAACAGAAAGAATTCTGTAACTTTTCATTTTTTAAAAACATTCTTTTTCTCTGTTTAAATGTGATCTTAATGGTACGTGGACATTTATGCATATTCATATTTCTTTCTTTGTTCTTATTTTTAGCATTTTTGAAGCCAATTATTTTTCATGGATTAGTTTTTTTGTGAACTAGGATGTTTGATTAGTATATTTTAGTTTTGTTTTATATTCCTTTTTTATTTTTGTTTTTTTTAATTTTTAATTTATAGATATATTTTTCTCCTACCTGTTTCCCTTGATTCTCTTTTTTCTTCCACTAACAGCCAATTTCTATTGTTCTCTCTTTCACTCTTCCTTTAATTTTTTACTTTTAACTTTTTTCCTTCTCCCTCATAATCATCACATTCTATATACCTTCTGATCCCTCATTGTTCACCACTTGAAATTTTAAACCCTTTTGCAAACTTGCTGTTTTTATTGTGGGCAATAACTGAGCAAATCATTTCTGTTTATTGTGATAATTTACATTGTATACAGTATAATGGGAACTATTTGGTTTAATGGTGTATATTGTTTGCATTGGCTGTTGTTATTATTTGTCTTCCCCTAAACAGTGAGGTACTGGAAATCTTCAGGGACACTCTAAGTCCACAAGGTAGAACCTACTGCCTCAGATCCATACTGTTAGATACGTAGACACACAAACAACATGAAAAGCAAGGGAACAATTAGCCTCAAACAAATCAAGATACTCCAGTAAGAGAATCTATTGACAACACAGTGAAAGAAACGTCAGAGAAGGAGTTCAGAATGTACATAGTTAAACTGATCAGTGAAGTAAAGGAGATTATAAGGAGTGAAATCAGAAAGAAAATACAGGAAGTGAAAGATTACTTCAAAACAGAAGCAGAGATTCTGAAAAAAAAGCCAGGCAGAAATCCTGGAAATTAAGGGATCCATTGACTAAATTTAAAAGTCAATAGAAAGCATCACCAAGAAACTAGACCACTTGGAAGGCAGACTCTCAGTCAATGAAGACAAAATATACAATCTTGAAGATAGACTTGAACACAGAGAGATGTTAAGAAACCATGAACAGAACTTCCAAGAATTATGATATAACATGAAAAGGCCAAATTTAAGATTTATAAGGAGAGATGAAGAAGTGGAGATACAAACCAAAGGGATGCACAATCTTTTCAATGAAATAATATCAGAAAAATTCCCAAACCTAAAGAATGAAATGTAAAATCAGACACAATAGGGTAACAGGATCATAAATTTACAAAATTACAAAAGACTATATCAAGGTACATTATAATGAAAATACCTAACACAAAATAAGGATAGAATTTTAAAGGATGTGAGGAGAGGAAATCAGATTATGTTTAGGGAGAAACCAATTCAGATCTAAGCTGAATTCTCAACCCAGACCCTCAAAGCTTGGATTAATATATACCAATCTCTGAAAATTAAAAAAAAAGGATGCCAACCAAGAATTTTGTATCCAGCAAAATTAAGCTTCCGATTTGAAAATGAAATAAAAACCTTCCAGGATAAACAAAAGTTAAAAAAATTCACAACTAAAAAGCCTGTGCTACAGAATATTCTCAACAAAGTATTCCAGGAAGATGAAATGAAAACAAAAGTGAAAACCAGTGAAGTGAGGAACTACATTAAAGGAATAGTCAATCAATGGAAAAACAAGTTCAAATTAAAAACTAGAAATAAACCAAAATGACTGGGAATATAAATCATATCTCAATAATAACCTTTCATGTAAATGGCCTAAAGTCATCAATCAAAAGACATAGGCTGGCAGATTGTATTAAGAAATGAGACCCAACAGTATGTTGGCTCCAAAAGACTCATTTCACAGACAAAGAAATCCACAGACCGAAGGTGAAAGGATGGGGAAAAAAAAACATATCACTCTCATGGATCCCATAAACAAGCAGGGATTTTGATCCTCATATCAGATAAAGTAGCCTTCAAGACAAAGCTAATCAAGATGGACAAAGAATGACATTTCATACTGTTTAAGGGAATTACACATCAACAAGATATAACAATCGTAAATATCTATGCCCCAAACAATGGAGCATTTATGTACATCAAACAAACCCTTCTCAATTTCAAGAATCAAAGAGACCACAAAACAATAATACTGGGTGACTTTACCACTTCTCTTACCATGGTATAGATCCTGCAAACAAAAACTGAACAAAGAAACTATAGAACTAAATAACACAAACAATAATTTAGACTTAATGAACATATATAGAATATTTCATCCATCAATGAGCTTTACTCTCAGCAGCACATGGATCCTTCTCTAAATAGATCATATCTTAGTCCACAAAGCAACTCTTAGCAAATAAAAAAATCAGAGGTAATACTGTGCATTCTATCAGATCATAACGGATTGAAATTAAAAATCAATAATAGAATAAGAAATAGAAGCTACTTTAACACCTGGAGACTAAATAATACACTATTGAATGGCCAATAGATAGCAGAAGAAATCAGGGATGAAATTTAAAAAATACTTAGAAGTAAATGAGAATAGTAATACAACATATCAAAATCTATGGGACACTATGAAGGCAGTGCTAAGAGGAAAATTCATTGCATTGAGCTCATTCATTATAAAGAATAAAAAGTCAATGAATAAATGACCTTATAGTACATCCCCAAGCCCTAAAAGAAAGAATAAATCAA
Source organism: Xerus rutilus (assembly GCA_028644305.1). NCBI lineage: Eukaryota > Metazoa > Chordata > Mammalia > Rodentia > Sciuridae > Xerus > Xerus rutilus. Next base: position 72,363,783 of record CM053403.1, on the reverse strand, counting down.
CACAAAAGCAATATAATATAGAATATAATTAAAATCAGAGCAGAAATCAATGAAATCAAAACAAAAACAATTCAAAAAAGTGATAAAACAAAAAGTGGTTCTTTTAAAAAATAAATATAATTGATAAACTCTTAGCTATGCTAACAAAGAGGGAGAAAACTCAAATTACTAAACTTTATGGTGAAAAAGGAAATATAACAATGAACAATACTATAATACAGATGATAATCAGAAAATATTTTGAAAACTTATACTCAATAAAATAGAAAATCTTGAAGACATTGACAAATTTCTGGAGACATATGACCTACTCAAAATGAATCAGGACATGTACAATTGGAACAGATCAATTTCAAGCAGTCAAATAGAATCCACCATCAAAAGCCTATCAACTAAGTAAAGCCCAGGAACAGACAGATTCTCAGCTGAGTTCTACAAGACCTTCAAAGAAGAATTAACACCAATACTCTTCAAATTATTTCATGATATAGAAAAGGAGGGAACCCTTCCAAACTCATTCTAGGAGGCTAGTATCACCCTGATATCAAAACCAAAGACATATCAAGGAAAGAAAACTCCAGACCAACATTCCTGATGAACATAGATGCAAAAATTCTCAATAAAATTCTGGCAAATTGCATACAAAAAACATATTAAAAAAGATAGTGCACCATGATCAAGTAGGGTTCATCCCAGGGATGCAAGTTTGGTTCAACATATGGAAATCAATAAATGTAATTCATCACATCAATAGACTTAAAGACAAGAATCATATGATTATCTCAATAGATGCAGAAAAAGCATTTGTCAAAATACAGCACCCCTTCATGTTATTACTATCCCTAGTTTTGTTAGGGATTTTAGCAAAACTAGGAATAGTAAGAACATATCTCAACATTGGAAAAGCTATATACACTAAACCCAAGGCCAATATCATTTTAAATGGAGAAAATTGAAAGCATTCCCTCTGAAAACTGGAAAAATACAAGGATGCCCTCTATCACCACTTCTATTCTACATCATCCTTGAAACTCTAGCCAGAGCAATTAAATAGAAAAAAGAAATTAAAGGGCTATGAATAGGAAAACAAGAACTCAAATTATCACTATTGCCAATGACATGATTTGATATTTAGATGATCCAAAAAATTCCACCAAAAACCTTCTAGATCTAATAAATGAATTCAGCTAAGTAGTGGGAGATAAAATCAAAACTCATAAATCAAATGTGTTCCTGTACATCAGTGATGAATCTTCTTAAAGAGAAATTAGGAAAATGACCCCATTCACAATAACCTCAAAAGAACAAAATATTTGGGAATCAATCTAACAAAAGAAGTGAAAGATCTACAATAAAAACTAAAGAAAAAAATTTGGAGAAGACCTTAGAAAATGGAAAGTTCTCCCTTGCTCTTGGATAAGCAGAATTAACATTGTCAAAATGGCCATACTACCAAAAGCATTATACAGATTTAATGCAATTCCTATTAAAATGCTAATGACATTCTTCAGAGAAATAGAAAAAGCCATCATAAAATTCATTTGGATAAATAATAGGGCCAGAATAGCCAAAGCAATCCTTGGCAAGAAGAGTGAAGTTGGAGGTATCACAATACCAGACCTTAAACTATACTATAAAGCTATAGTAACAACAACAGCATGGTACTGGCACCAAAATAGACACGTAGACCAATGGTACAGAATAGAAGACAGAGTCAAACTTACATCAATACAGCTATCTCACAGTAGACAAAGGCACCAAAAACATACATTGGAGAAAAGATAGCCTCTTCAACAAATGGTGCTGGGAAAACTGGAAATCCATATGTAGCAAAATGAAATTAAACCCCTATCTTTCACCCTGAATAAAACAACTCAAAGTGGATCAAGGACTTAAGCACTAGAACTGAGACCTTGCACCTAATAGAAGAAAAAGTAGGCCCAAATCTCCATCTCGTCAGCTTAGGAACTGACTTCCTTAACAAGACTCTGAAGTATAAGAAGTAAAAGCAAGAATCAATAAACAGGATGTATTCAAACTGAAAAGCTTCTTCACAGCAAAGGAAACAAACAACATGAAGAGAGAGCCTACAAAATGGGAGAAAATCTTTACCACCTTTACCTCAGATAGAGTATTAATCTCCAGCACATATATAGAACCCAAAAAACTAAACACCAGAAAAACAAATAACCCAATTAACAAATGGGTTAAGGAACTAAACAGACACTTCACAGAAGAAATACAATCAACAAATATATGAAAAAATGTTCAACATCTCTAGCAATTAGAGAAATGCAAATCAAAACTATTCTGAGATTTCATCTCACTCCAGTCATAATGGAAATTATCAAGAATACAAGCAACAATAAATGTTGGCGAGAATGTGGAGAGAGGGCAAGTACATTCATACACTGCTGATGGGACTGCAAATTGTTGCAACCACTATGGTAATCAGTATGGAGATCCCTCAGCAAACTTGGAATGGAACCACCATTTGACCCAGGTATGCCACTCCTCAGGCTATACTCAAAGGACGTAAAAACAGCATCTACAATGATGCAGCCACTTCAATGCTTAAAGCAACTCAATTCACAATAGCTAAACCAAACTAAATACCCTTCAATAGATGAATGGATAACGAAACTGTGGTATATATACACAATGGAATATTACTCAGCATTAAAAGAGAATAAAATTATGGCATTTGCAGGTAAATGGATGGAGTTAGAGAATATCATGTTAAGCAAAGTAAGCCAATCCCCAAAAACCAAAGGCCAAATGTTTCTCTGATATGCGGTTGCTAATTCACAATAAGGGGGGGGGTGTACTAGGAAAGAACAGAGGTACTTCGGATTAGACAGAGGGAGTGATGGGAAAGGAAGAAGAATGGGGATCAGAAGGATAGTGAATGCATCAGACATTATTACCTTATATGCACATATGATCACACAACCTGTGTAACTACACCATGTACAACTAGAAAAATGAGAAGTTACACTCCATTTATGTATGAGGTGTCAAAATGCATTCTACTGTCATGTATAACTAATTAGAACAAATAAAAAATAAAAAAATAAAATGAACTTAGAATACCTTCATTATTCCTCTAACTACAACTCTCTTTCCTCCCCTTGTGGGCAACCCTCCCCTTCTCGCTCTTTCTCATTCTTTTTCTTACCAACCAGTACTAAACCATGGTGAAAAGAAAAAAATACTCACAATCTGGGATACAGACAGCTGGAGGAATCATTTGAATGATTTGTTTAATTCCTTTTGTTTCAAATGAAAATATTCTAATAGAGTCCTAAGTCCTTGACAGCACATATAAAAACTTCATAATTTTTGCCTAAATATTGGCTCTGGTTAACAACATCTCATTTGAAAGAGTGGTTAGTATTTTACATTACACTTTAAATTGCCAAGAGCTTTATATAAAATTTTTCTTAAAACATTAATCATACAAATGTAAATCATATTAATGCTTCTTTTAGACTTTTCTTTCTTAAAAGAAGGCAAGAAAGGAGAATAAAGTTACATCTTGTAATAAACAAGAATTGGAATTAAAATCTTACAGAATAAAAAAAATTCCAAATGCCTATTTCCTTTTGAAAAGTAGGAAAAAAGATTTCTCAGCTGAACAAAGTAGCAAAGACACAGCTCACATTAGGAGAGAATACAGCTTAATAAAAACAACAGAGAATGTGAGGGTCTATGAGTTTTTCTCTGGAATGCACACCCTTGAAAGAAAGAAAGTGCCTCATCTAAACCTTAACAACTTATGGCATTCTACAGAGAAACAGAACAATCTTTGATGTCTCTTTGATATTCAAAAGTAGATTCTGAAAGGAGGAAGATATCCAACCAGTCAAAGAAGGAACTTAACAAATGTCTCCTTCTAGACCCAACTTAACCTTCAATATACCACTCCATGACTACAGTGAAATTTTCTTCCTGAAATGTTAAACTCTCATCCCAGTATGTAACTTACAAAGAACATGTTGTACACAAGAAAATAACTCCTTTATCTTAGCAGGGAATATAGAAATAGGGGATATGGGAGGCACATGGCAACATTATTTCAGGTCTCTAAATCAGTTTGAAAATGATTAAAGGAAAAACAGTCCAAGTTCTAGTATATTATAAATAAAAGGGACCAATAAAGCTCCTGTCATCTTACACGTGAAAGAAATGAAGCCAGAAGTATACTGTGTGACTTGTATAAAGTCACACAGTCTTTTAGTGTCAAAGTGTCAGATATCAAACTTGATTATATTCTTCATGGCCAGTTCAGCACTTCTCTCAACACACCATACCATTAGTGAGAGAAGCCAGACTAGCAATTTCTATTCCCTCCAGAGTTAACAGATTTAATTAATTTTGGTGATATCAGCTACTTATGTCATTAACAGTCTCAGGGAATTTTCAATTTAAGAGCAACATCTGCCATTTAGTGCATTTCATATGTATTGGACCCTGTGTGAAACACATGTGTTTTGTCTTATATAATTGTCTCACAATAGCCTTCTGAGTTAGGGACTCTTGCCATCTCTGATGACCCTCAGGAAGGTTCTGATCCAAGAGATGGAAAGTGGCAAAGGTAGAACCTAAACCCAAATCCAGAGTCATCCACTAATCTGTACTCTATGAAAGTGAAATAAAAACCAGTTTATCCTGCACGTATTCAACATCTTTTCTTCACTGGCCTTTCTGTGTCTATAATACAATGATTATTTGTTTTTACTAAAAAATAACCACCTTATATAACTTTGATGTGTCCCCAAATGGTCCCTGACACACAGTCAGTACACAAAACATGGTTGTGACATAAAGAATGAACTGAGGCAGTCTGCAGTTCTGAGTGTTAGGGTAACGGCCAGCCACACATGACACACGACACACCTCATGCAGCCAGGAAATCTTTATTCAGGGGGGTGGGCGCCCAGGAGGAGGAAGGAGGAAAAAGGGCAGACGGGACGTGGGACAGGGAATTTATAGGGCCCGCTACAAAACGCATAGCAAGCTATGGATTGGTCACTTCAAAACTGGCGCGATAGATAAGCAGCGGTGATCTTCTCTGATGTGGCTGAAAAGGTAACCTGAGCAGTAACCTGAAAAGGTAACCTGAGGAACTGCCTCGGCTTTAGAGAGGGGAGGGGCCCAAACAGTATGAAGACGGTTGATTTTTACCTTACACTGAGGACTCTGAAAAACAAAATTTTAAAAGATAAATGTATGTATTGAATACTGCAAGGTAAAACAGAAGACCATACAGGACAGGCTGATTCAATAATTTTGAACAAAAACCAGCTGGCCATAGGACAAGGGTGCACACCCCTGAGAGGATGAACCCTAGACCAGTTCATTGCACTGTGGTTTCTGAGATGGAGCAGTCAGTCAGCCCCAAGGATGTACATCTCCATTCCAGGCAGAGAGAAGCTGCAAGCAGAAACTGAGAAGCATCAGGGACAGATGTCCCGTAAGAGTGACATTGAAGCAGGTGCATTGAAGATGATGAAGATTTCACAGGAGGATCAGGAGACAACTCAGAGGAAAGAGCATATACAAAAACCTAATCTTAAAAGAAGGTAAAGCATGTGGGAGGACCCAAAAGCAATTCAACATGGCAGGAGCTTCCTCTACAGGCATATCGGTGAGAAATAAGGAGGACCCAGAGGAAGCTGGGTTTCTGAAGCCTGTTAGGGAGTCAGACCTTTATTCTGAGGGCAGTGGGGATCCATGGAAGGATTTCAGGCAGACAGACAACATGATCAGGTTCCAAGCAGAAGGACATTGGCAGCACATAACATTTATACAGTGCCACTCAGGTCGCAGCAGAGAGAATCCCCATGGTATAGAATAAGGGGTGCCACAGGAAATCCAAGGACCAGAGAGCAACATCAGTGACAGGACCCAGATTAAGAGGTGGATAATAGTACTCAGGGGGGAAAATATCGAGATATAATCAGAGGAGCTTTTAGAATTATTGAGAAGGTTCTAGAAGTAAGAAGTAGTGACTCCTTTTATCATGGATAAGTGAGAAAAACATGTTATATGTATATATCAATATTACTTAAATGTTAAGTGTTTTGGCAATGCATTTTAATTCATATTAATTGGTCATTAGTTTCTTATAATGAGAATTATCTATTTAATATTTAATTTTCCAGATTATGAATCATATAAATATAAATATACATATTAGATATTTATAATATATAAATTATATAAATTTTATATTATATTATTTTATATTATATTATTTATATTATATAAATTTACATTATATAAATATACATATTAGATATTTATATATCATTTTGTAGGTATAGAACTTTTCTGTACATTTTCTTATTTTACCCTTGAGAGTTCTTTGTGAAGGTGGCAGGATAGCAAACACTGTCCCCATGTTACAGATGAGGCTCACAGAGGTAAAACAGCCAGAGGCAAGAAGAAATAAACTAGGATTTGAATCTTCTGAAGTTTGGTGTTCTTTTAGCTGCATGATCATAAGAATAAAGAATTTAGTGTGTTTTTCCTTCTATCTCCATCTGTCTAAACTTATTGCATACCAGAAACTCCAAGGAATCCATGCAAATAATATCATTGTGATTCTTAGGTGCATAAGAAAACTTAGTACTGAGATTAAAAACAGCCAGTGTTGCTATAATCATATTTTCTGAGTTCCTAATTGGGATATAGGGGCAAATATATTATAATACAATCAAGTTAGAAGCAGAATATTATATACTGGGACTGTGTTGGAAAATTGGAGACATATTACCTTATAATAACAATAATAATAAATAACATTTATTGAATGCTTACATTGTACAGGGGAATTTTCAAAGTGCTTTACTTGTATTAATATCTGAATCCTCAGTGTAACTCTATGATGCAGATACTATTATTTTCAATATATTATAAAGGGGAAATTGAGGCACTGAATGATCAATAACTTGCCCAGGGTCACAAAACTAGTAACTGTGTAGTAGAGTGAGATTTAAATGGAGGCCACGCTGAACAGAACCCTTGCTCTTAAGCACTGATTCTCTGCTACCTCTCCCACTACTGCCAGGGAACTCTGCTTTCATCTTCCCAGGAGGATACTTGAACTTCAAATACTATTCCTAGAAATACAGATGAACTAATGATACATGTGAGAAATAATGATAACTAAGAATAATAGGATATTGCTGCTCAATTTGGGAAATCAACAAAAAATGTCTATGATTTCATTGCTATGAAGACAACGAACAATCCAGATATCAACATTGCATTTAAAAAGCATTAGGCAGCCACTTTGTTCCCAGTCCAGTGGTGGACCTAAAGAAAGACAGAAAGTATATCTATGAATCTCTGAAGGAAAATTCAGGATGCTTGGAAAATATGCACATCATGAATATTTACATAACAAGAGCTAAAAAGGAATGAACACAAACCAGGGTCAGACACTGTCCTGAACACATGTAATAACTTTTTAAATCCTAATAACAACCTTAAGAAACAGGTGTTATTGTTAACCCCACATTATAGAAGGAAAACTGAGGCACAGAAAGGCCAATCAATTTGTCCAGGGTGCCGTGTCCAGTATCTAGTAGAACTGAGACTTAATCCTGTGCAGTCTGGTTCCTGTACCTACCCTCTCAACAGTAGCTCTCTCTCTATCCATATTTTGTGCTTAAAATAGAGTGAATAAATTAGGCTAGAGCTGAATCTACAGTCCCAGACACTTAAGACTTAAACCAGGGAAAGAGTAAACCTCACTTAAGCCCAAATTAATTCCACCAGTGCAATTTTCAGTGAGGGTCCCTAACCAAGGATATGTAATGACATTCTGATACCCACTCTACCACTGTTCCTTGTATTCACATTCGAAAGCCAAAAATCCTACATGGAAGAAGAAGAATAAGTAGACAGGCAGGGATGGGTTTGCCTTCCTATGATCCTCCTCTGCATACCTCAAACCTGAACTTCATCAACAGGTGAACAAATAGATTGTGAGATATTTTCATACAATGAAGTACTATTCAGAAATTTAAATAAAACACTACTGATGCAACGTGAATGAATTTCTAGGTAATTATGCTACACAAAAGGAGCCAGATGCAAAGGATGGTGCACACTCTGAATCTAGAAAAGAAAGATCTCGTCTATCGTGGTAGGAAGTAGATCAGTGGTTGTAGAAGCTGAACCTAGGTGGGAAGACTTACTAGGAAGATATGTGACAAACTTTGGAGTGTTGAAATGTAAGGGTTCCTTTGAGGTGGCAAAAATGCTGTGTATATTGATTTTGATAGTAGTTTTGGTGTGTGATTTTTCCAAAGTTCATTGAAATGTAACATTTAAGATAAGTGCATTTTTATGTGGGATTCTGCATTGGATTCTGGACCAGAAAAAGGGCATTAGTGGGAACACCAGCAAATTTTGAATATGATCTGTAGATTAGTGGGTGGTATTGCACCCAGTTAACTTCATAGTTAGCATGATCTTTGCAATTTTTTCTCTAAGTCTAAAATAATTTCAAAATAAAGAGTTAAAAAATTTTAAATACATAGCTTTCACATGCTGAGTTCACACAGGGGCTCTGAAAGATACTTTGCCGCCTCAGCTTCCTGCAGAGCACAGCTCCTCCTCACAGACATCACCTCACAGTGGTGGCCAAAGCTCTTCAGCACTGGAGGTGGCAGTAAAAAAAAACACAGCACAATTTAAAGGGTGTTAATAGTGGTGGTATAAACCAAAAGAAATCTTTTCTTAGACCAAACAATACTCATCCAAACAGCAGGTTACATCTTTCCCTCCTGCTCCCAAAGTGGCTTTATACTTGCGGACCTAGACTGGAACCTGTGCAGGTTGGTTCCTGAATACACACTCTCAATACTAGCTCTCTTTCTTTTTATCCCAATTTTGTGCTTACAATTTGGTGAATAATTCTATCACTGCAGAAAATAGGAAATAAGTCATTCCATGCATATTCTTGCCAAATGCCTTTAAAATTCAATTTTTCTACCAAAAACAAAAACAAAACAAAAAACACCAGGCAATGAAAGACAGTGACCCTATGAGACGGGCAACACTTGAACTAGTTTACTGGCCTGGAGAAGAAACAGCGCAGGGACAAAGTAGCAAGATGGAGCCCTCCTGTCCCTGATTGGACTTTCACTGGGAGTCCCAGGAGGCATTAGTGGCTGGAGATCAGAGGGAACAGAGAGGAGACAGCAGTGTGTAGAAAAAACTGTGTAGATCTGCAATTGAAACTGATTATTTTTACCTTGGGGACACAGGTCTTTGCTATGTTGAATACAGCCTGCAGATTTTTAAGCCTTCACTTCTAAAGTATTCAATGTATATTTATTTTGTTTTTTTTATTTTGAATTTCAGTCAAATAGAAATCTCTTGGGAGAAAGCCAAATCTAAGATTTTATAGTAGAGATAAGAACTACATTGACCCGAGCACAGTGTATTCAAAACGTGTAAAAATTTATTCATAACAGGATACTAAAGTTTGATTGCTGTGTATTATAGAAGCTTTATGTATATCATAATCATGATTTACACAGAAGTGAAATAAATGCTTCTTTTGATTATGTAAATTCTGAAACCTTCTAATATCTCTATAAACCCGGGCCTCTATATTTAAGAAACATAAAGGAAGTTTAAGTTGGAAAGTTGCTTTAAAAACTAGAAGTTATGGTCTATCTTATTATTCAATATATATGCATATTTGCCAATAATTTTATATTTTTAATCAATTCAACCAAAGCATAGGATATTTGCAATGTAAAAATCATATTTCAATTAAAAAAAAAACTACAGTTTAAGTTGAGCCACATCCACAGTGCATCCCTGAGAATGAGGAAGTCTGACTGCAGACCACTTAGGTGATCTGGTTGTAGGAGTGAACAGTACAGTGGCTACAGACAGGGAAAGACACTAAATAAATATATATATATATATATATATATATACAAAAATAAACAAAACAGAAGCCAAAATGAAGGAAGGACAGTGGCAAGGAAGGACAGTGATGCTACGAGACCAGCAACGATTGCACTAGCTTACTGGCCAGGAGAAAGTTTCCAGAAACAGTGCACGGAGAAAGAGGCAAGATGGAGCCCCAGATTTCTTTACTGTCCTTATAAAAACAAGGTTTTTGTTTGTTCTTTGATGTTTTCCTTTTCATCCAGACATTGTCTTGGGGTTACTGTATTACTCGGTACAAATAATAGTAATGATCACATATTGAAAACCCCATATGACCTTTCCTGTTGTTAGCATCATCTTCATTCTCCAGGATGGGAAACAGAGGTGCTCTCACAGCCCAGAATCACAGAGTAAGCAAGTGTCAGACCCAGGAGGTCAATTCAGGCCCAGTTGACCTCCACAAGTACCAGCCTTTATTCTGGGTACTGATGTGCCTATTTGTAGCCCCTAATAAAAACTGGTCCCAGGTGCTCACTGGCCAGGCTTCCTGATGGTGGCTGTTCTGATTCTAACATGCTTTAATCACAATATTTTCCCTGTGCCAGCCCTTTAGTTTTAGCTCTGTGACTGGGAAGGTTTCTGATGCTGCTGAGCTTCTGTTGCCAGAGTGGTCTCTAATGATCTTCTCATTCTAAGCTCTCAAAAAAAGATGGCCTTCTTACCACAAAGTCAGCTACATGTGGTGAACCCACACAACCCGAGGAAGGAGATAGACCATGCATCCTGGCATGGCCAGCTACAGACAGACCAGAAACTGGGCAAGCCATTTTACCTCCCCATCTCAAGTGACTCAGTGGTAAAATAGTCATTACAATTTCTCCCTTAAAGATTATCATAAGGAGTTAAAAGATATGACATATAAACTGGCTCAACAAAGTACCCAGCACATCAAGGAACTCAAGGTAGCCTTATTAGTAAAGTTACCATGGCTCTGTAAGTTTACCAGATCACCTATGCTCTGTGCCTCCTGGGCCAAACACAGAGAGGGAAAGATTGCCTTCCTCAGCCCAGGAGTGAAGGAATCCAACCTGGACAAGTACAGATAGGGGACAATCCATCTAATGTCTGTCAGTCTCCTTCCTGGAAGAAAAAAAGAAATGTAACAGTACTTTCTTGAAAGATCACACATTAACTTGGCCTTCAACATGTTCCTTGTTAATTCTGCTGACATGCTGAGGTCAAACCACTATAAGGAGGTAGTCAGAGGGAGTCCAGCTAAAATAACAAATAGGATCAGAAATCCCATCCACATGACCTTGCTAGAGACTGCACCCATCTTTGGTTCTGATGTGTAAAGGTATCCGCTCCCACCAATTCATGGGCCCACAAAGGCCCATGCCTCATTTTAATTCACACACCAATGCCTGACTCCTCTTGTTTAGCATTTAAAGACTAGATAGCAGCCGGGCGCGGTGGCGCAAATCTGTAATCTCAGCATGCAGGGAGGCTGAGACAGGAGAATCGCGAATTCAAAGCCAGCCTCAGCAATGGTGAGGCGCTAAGCAACTCAGTGAGACCCTGTCTCTACATAAAACACAAAATAGGGCTGGAGATGCAGGGATGCGGCTCAGTGGGCGAGTGCCCCTGAGTTCAATCCCCAGTACCAAAAAAAAAAGACTAGATAGCTTTATATTGCTTACACTTTCACAGAGGCTTGATTAATCTAATGTTTCCATTTTATTTGCAGCCAATTTCATTTTTTCATTAATGTATTATCACAATAATACTCTTCTTCAATCACAAAACCATATGTAAATTAATGCTCAAATAAAGAACGTCACTAGCCGGGCGCGGTGGCTCAAGCCTGTAATCCCAACACTTAGGGAGGCTGAGACAGGAGAATCGCAAGTTCAAAGCCAGCCTCAGCAAGGGCGAGGCACTAAGCAACTCAGTGAGACCCTGTCTCTACATAAAACACAAAATAGGGCTGGGGATGTGGCTCAGTGGTCAAGTGCCCCTGAGTTCAATCTCCAGTACCAAAATAAAAAATAAAAATAAAGAATGTCACTGGGTTTTCTAAGTATGTAAGGATTATGCCTTTCTTGTATTTCCCCGCCATCCCAACACAGGGCTTTGCACTGTGTATTTAATTCAGCAAACTGAATTTATGCAAGAAAAATTTAAATGCAGATTTTATTATTTTATTTTGCCCTATCTTCTAAAAATCTGATTAATGACAAGGACCATATTTTAAACTAAACACTAAACCTGAACTCATGCCCAAATCAAACTCCTCTGAAAACCTTTCACCATAAGTTGTTCTAAAAGGTTTACTAACATGCGGCTAAATTGTCATTCTCCAACAAGCTGGTACAATGCAAAAGAAAAAAACAATAAGGAATAACTAAAAAAATAAAGAAAAAAACCCCACTTCATCTCATTCTGAACATCTCTGGGATCCATCACTCATCTGTTGTGTATAAAAAGTTTAATCAAAGGCAAGTCTTCCTTCAGTGGAAAATAAAGATTAACTGGTTTCAGTTCATTCACTCTGAAAACAGAACTAGAAGTTTCTCTTTCACCTTTTATGGCTTTCAAATTCTTTCATTAGATTGAAATCAGCCAGTATAACATTTTTTACACTTTCATTTTATTAGAATTGCAAGAAGAAAAAAAGAGATGAGAGGAAGAGTATTTAATAACTTCTGAAGCTATTCAGAATAAACTAGTGTGTACGATCTAATAGGTTTCAAAGATTTGATTTAGTAGCCTGAAAAGTGGCTGGTTATTTACAACAGAGGTTTATATTTTAAAAGAACTGAATTTAAATATAGCTTACACCATTGACTAGAAGAATTCTACCACTAATTTTAATGATACCACTTACAACTATACAAGAAACAAAGCTTCTCATAACATTAATTCTATTTAAGAACACAAAGCAAAATAAAATAATAAAATCTGCATATATATCCTGATAATTTTACTTTTTGAATCATCTTTTTGGATATAATTTACATAAAATAAAATGCACACATTTTAAATATTCATTCAAATAAATGTTGACAGATGGATACATCTTCGTCTCCCTCAAAAGTTCCTTGGGTCCCAGCACAGTCATTATCAACTTCAGTGGTTGGTGAGCAACCACTGATCTGCTTTTTGTGGCTCCAGATTAGGTTTGACTGTTCTAGAAATTCATACAGTATATATTCTTTGGGTCTGGCTTTCAGCATTATGTTTTTAGGATTAATTCATGTTGTTGAGTGTATTAGTAATCTGTAGCTTTTTTTAATTGCTGAATTCCGTTTTATTGTATGGATATGACATAATTTGTTCCTACACTCTTTTTGTGAACATCTGTTTTCATTTATCTTGGATAAATACTTAAGGAGTGGCATTGCAGGGTCTTAAGCTGTGTGTTAAACTTTATTAAAAAGTACTAATTATTTTTCAAAGGGTTGCACTGTTTGACACTTTACGGGAAATGTGTCAGAGTTCCAGTTGCCTCATATCCTCACTCTTGGTATTGTTGTGAGTCCTTAATTTTGACCATTGTAGAAGTGAACTGTGTTCTCTGTGAGATCTCAATTTGTGTTTCTTTGATGACTTATTATGCCATCTTTTGTGTGCTCATTGGCCATTTATAATCCAGTTTTATGAAAAGCCCCTTTAAATCTTATATCCATTTTTTTCAAGTTAGTTGTTTGACTTATTATTGCACTTTAAGCTTCCTTCATAAATTCTGACTGCAGGTCCTATGTCAGATATATACACTGTGGGTATTTTCTACCAGTCTGAGTTTTGTCTTTTTATTTTTATTTTCTTGTGCTTCACACTTTGATGAGGTACAATTTATCACCATTTTCTTTTATAGTCAATGCTTTGTCCTGTTCAACAAACCTTTGTCTACCTAAAGGTCACAGAGATGCTATTTTTCTAAAAATTGTATAGATTTTACTTTTACATTTATGCCTATCATCCTTTGAGAATTAATTTCTGGGTATGATGTGAGGGAAGAGTTGAGCTTGATTTTTCTTCCCTTATAAAGATATCAAATTCTCCCAATGCTATTTGTGGACAAATCTATCCTTTCCCCAGGAAATAATCGTGGTATATCAATTGATAAGTCATGTGTGAGTTTCCTTCTGGACTCTCTATTCCACTACATTGCTCTATATGTCTATTATGCACCAAAAATCACACTGTATTGGTTACTTTATGGTAACTTTTGAAATCACAATCGTATAAGGTTTATGACTTTTTCTTCTCATCCAAACACTTTGCCTATTTAAGGTCTTTTGATTTTCTCAAACTTTTCGATTTTAGTCAGCTTTTTTGTCATTGTGACCAAAAGACCTGACAAGAACAATATAGAGGAGGAAAAGTTTATTTGGGGCTCATAGTTTTAGAGGTTTTGGTTCATAGAACACCAGCTCCATTGCTCTGAGCCTGAGGTAAAGCAGAACATCATGGTGGAAGGGTGTGGAGGAAGAAAGAAGCTCATGACATGGCAATCAGGAAGCAGAGAGAGAGCTCCCTGATACATTTTATCATCGGGATAAAAAATAAACATCAAAGTTACACCCCTAGTGACCTAGCTCCTCTAGCCACACTCCACCTTCCTACTGTTATCACCCAGTTAATTCATATCAGGGGATTGAGCCATTGACTAGGTTACAGCTCTCATAACCTAATTTTTTTGGCTCTGGAGTTTCTTACATTGTCTCACACATGAGCTTTTGGGGCACACCACATATCCAAACTGTAACAATTTTAAATGTTAAAAAGACATTTTTACAAACAAGCCTTCTGGATATGTATTAGAATAATGTTGCATCTTTAGACTAATATGAATTGAGCCAGCATCTTAACCATATTGAATGTTCTGAATCATAAATATAATGCAATAAATCTTTCCATTTATTTTGTTTTTATTGGTTTTTCTCAAAAGTAATTTTCAGGGTAAAGGCCTGGCACATATTTAGATAAAATAATCCATAAATATTTGTATGGCTTTGGTTATTGTAAATTATATTGTTTTAATTTCATTTTTCAGTTGTTCATTACTCATATATGAAAATACTATTTGTTTTTGCATACTAACTTTGTATCCATTACCTTCTGCATTAGTCAGGTGTGCCTAGAGGAACAGAACCAATAGAATTTTTATATAATTAAAAGAGGGAATTTATCAGATTGGCTTTATACAATCAGAAGCTGGAAAATCTCATAATGGTTGTCCTTAGGCTAGAGAGCTGGGGAAACCAGTAGTTTTTCAGTCCAAGAAACTGGAAACCTCAGAATCAGAGAGACAAATGATACAGCCCTAGCCTGCAGCTGAAGGCCTGGAAGCTCCTTGGAGAGATACTGGTGAAAGTCTGCATTAAAATCTGAAGTCCACGGGTGATGGGAACAGCAAAAAACAAATCCACTGAAGAGATGAATATGTACATGTGGGCAAGCTTCTTCTTTGTGCCTGTCTTTGCTCCATTTGAGTCCCAGCCTATCGGGCAGTGCTGCCCACATTCATGGTGGGTCTTCCTCCCTCAGTTCACTGACCTGCATGCCAATTAGCTCTGGAAACACCCTCACAAACACACCCAGAAATACAATTTATCAATTTTCTACACATTTGTCCATTCAAACAAGTTGATAACCACAATTTTCTAAACTCATATGTTAGTTGTAGATTTTTTATACATAGTATTTCAGAATATGTAGGTTCATGATCATATTGTCTGTGAGTAAATTCAGTTTTACTTCTTTCTGAAATTGTATGTATTTTTTCATGCCTTATTACACTTTGTAGGACCTCTCACCTAGCTTTGAATATAAATGGTGAAAGCATCATTTATATGTTTTGTGTAACTTTGTCCAGGGTTTCACCATTAACTATGTTACTTTCCTTTAATTTATAGTTTGCTGAGAATTTTTAAAAATTATGAATAGATGTAGCATTTTGCCAAATGTTTTTATCAATCTGAGATGACCATATATTTCTTTTTTTAAAATTTTTTTTAACTATTTATTTTTTAGTTGTAGGTGACAGAATATCTTTATTTTATTTTTATGTGGTGCTGAGGATCGAACCCAGTGCCTCCTGTGTGCTAGGCAAGCACGCTACCACTGTGCCATAACCCCAGCCCCCATATATTTCTTTATTTTAAAATATTATGTTAAATACGGTAAGTTACATTGATTAATAGATAAAACAACTATGTATTTTGTATGGTTGGTGTGTGTGTGTGCATTTATCAACAAACTTGCCTCGCTGAAACAAATATCACAAGATCATGGTGAGTTTTCTCTCTCCCTCCCACCCCTGCAACATGCATGCATGCACACGCACACACACACACACACACACACACACACACACACACACACACAGCTGAACTTAATTCTCTTGAGTTTGTCCCACTTCAGGTGTATCACATCTTCTCATTTATCATCCCCAATCAACTGAAACCAAATGTTTCAGTCACTGATGACCTCCAAATAGCAAAATGCACTTACCCTTATTTTCATCCTTAGTCCCAACTTTGCTGTAACAGCCGGTACTTTTAGTCATTCTTTGCTTTCCAGACCTGTACTGTACATCTCGCCGATCTCTCGCATTCCCCCTACTGTTACCATGGAGCCTCCTCTTTCCTCCCACTCTTTCAGTACATGGCATAGCAGCTACACTATCTTTTGTTCGGTGTGAATATGGCTGCTTCTCTGAGTTCTTTTGCAAGTCTCTTTTTGTATTACCAGTATCCACTGATAACCAGGAAATATTTATGGATGATAGTAAAAATGGATTTTTCTAATGTAATATTTTTAAGGGGTTTGGTTTTTACAAATGACTTATGTGGTGACATTTGAAAATGAACTCTCTTTATCATAATTCTTTATAAACAAACACCATGAGTCAACCAGAAAGATACAATCTGTGGCTATTTCAGTATCTCATTTGGTTGACAGCCCCTCCCCATAGTCACACTTCTGCACTGACACTCTTGCATAAGTCTTTGATATTAACCATCACCATATGATCAAACCCAAACCAACATCTCACAGTCTTATCAAGGTATGAACAACCCTTCACTCTCATTAAAATCTGAATATCTCTGTTACAGATCCTTTGATCCCAACTCCTACTTGAAAAGTTAAAAGAAAAAGGAAAGGAGAGGGTTAAAATCTCATGGCTAGAAGCAACCCTATACTCTCCAGCTGTGAACAATTATATTTGCCAGCATTCCTTTCAGGAAACCCCTGCTGCTTTATTAGGACTAATAGGCAACAGAATTTTGACTTTTTGATAGGTGGGGTTATAAATCTACCATCAAGCCTGGGAGATGACCAGCCGGGTTTATGTGCACAAGCAGGATCTTTTACTATAGACCCCACAAGATGCTCACTCTAGGAATGTCCTATTTGTTCCAACACAGGAATAGGAGGAGATGAAGGAAATGAAACTGGATTAAGAAATTACTTTCCTTTAAAATTTCACAGCAGGGCAGGTAACAGCTGCACAGAGCAAGATCCTTACATTTCTCTCAAATGTCAACTGAAGAATTTTTGCTGTGTGAAATTCTTCCCATTACATGTCTTGACAAGATTTTATTGCTTTTACTGAGTTTTATGAGTTGCTTTTTATACATTCTTTTATACTAAAATTGTACTTCAACTCTTAGAAGAGCACACACAGTAAAGATGAAGGCAATTTAAGCTGAACTTTGATGTATCTTATTAATAAATAAAATCTTATGGGAGAGGAAAAAGAGTTCCATTAAACTATAAAATATTTCCAATGAATTCCCTTGAATTTTACTTTAAAAAGTTCCATGTACAATTGAAAAAAAAACATAAAGCTTCTTATTGAACCTAAGTTAAACAAAATACATAATTATAACAGGAATTTTGTTTTCAAAAGTGATTCCTTTTCAAAAACTAAATAATCCCTACTTATTTTAATTCATATTTAGTGTGAGATGCCAATTTAAAAAATTTAAACTGGAATTCAGTCAGAAATATTTCTTGTTCCAAATTTGGTGGCTGATATCACTGTTCTGTTGAAGTGATTCTCTTGAATGACTGATTGTCTTTTCTTCTGCTATCCCTATATCTAAATTTATTCTCCCACTTCACTAGACCACTATTATCTTCTATCATGCTTCTGGAAAGAACTTTCTAAAACATAAATCATTTTCACTACCTCTTTTATTAACATCCACATTTCCCTATAGAATTCTGAATCAAATTCAAATGTCTTCTATAGCAATTCTTCATTATTTGTTTCTAAAACCATTTTTGTCTCCCAACATTTACAGAGGCAGGGATCTCCAGAGAACAGGATCTTCTTCTATGATAGCTTTTATTTCTGTGTTCCCAAACTTACTACCAGCATCTAAATAGTCACTAAATAGATGAATTAATGATCTTATGTCTTGTGGGCTTTCCCTCACTGATAGTCTCTCATTAGGAAGAGTTTGCATGATGTTTGTGAAGATGATTGCATGCTTCTGGACAGTATGCTGGGAAGCAATAATAACACACCCTACATAATTCATTAAAAAATGTTTATTGAGCAAAACTTAGGGTTGCTCTTGTGCTCTACATGTCCTCTTCCTGGGCATTCTAGAAATAAAACATATCTATTAATACTATTTCGTGTATGGCACTGCCATGGGAGAAAGAATTGTACCATGAGATACATAATTGAGTCTATGGTGCCCAAACACTACTGCAAGCTTTCAGAGAAAGATGCATCTGGTAGAGAGGAAGAGCTTAATGGACAGACTGAAATCTGCTCTGGATCCTGAAGGGGGAAAAAGGGCTATATGGGAGGTAGGTGTGCATTTCCCAAAGGGCAAGGGTTTGAGCATCCAGGATTGTTGGAGGCAGAGACAAAAGCAAAAGTAATATAATCCCCATTGCTATTCTTTTTATGTTGGGACATTAGTATAATAGGATTTCATATTCCTTCTGCCCAACAATTCCACTTCAATTTTATCACCATTCTCAACCCATTAAAAATATACTCCAGCTCCTCTCTGAGCCACAACGCTAATGAGGTAGAACTATTAGCATTAGGGCTTAGTCTAAAGTAATTACTTCTAGCCACATTTTGGCTTCTTCACTGAGATGTGGGAATGTGTGAAAGTGATTCTGGAAGTATTTTAATAGGCTTTAAAACAGATGCTTTCATTTGGAACACTGGCTCCAGGAATCATCAACCACTTGGGAACAGTCTTCCATAAAAACAATTATTTCTATTCAAATGAATAACTAGTTTCCTACTTCCCCGAATTTTATTGTTGACACTATTGGTGATACTTTCTTTTTGGTTTTGCTTCCCATTTTCCACCTTTTATTATTGGTGCATTCTAGTTGTACATATCAATGAGATTTATTATTACATATTTGTATATGCACAAAACATAACTATATAATTTGGCCAATATCACTCTCTAGCACTTCCCTCTCTCTCCCCACATCCTACCTCCTAGTTCCTCTCCTTTACTGATATCCCTTTGATTTTCATGAGATCCCCCAAACTTTCTTTTCCTTTTCCTCACCTCTAGCTTCCAATTATGAGAGCAAACATATGACCCTTAACCTTCTGAGTTTTATTTACTTTACAGGATGATCTGTAATTCCATCCACTTTCCTGCAAATGACATGATTTCATTTTCCTTTATGGCTGAATAAACCTCCATTATGTATAGAGACAAGATTTTCTTTATCTATTAATACACTGATGGACATCTGGGCTGGTACCATAGTTGGGCTATTGTGATTTGTGCTGCCCTGGGTATGCATAGGTAGTAAGATGACCTTCGTTCTTCAGAATAAACACTGAGGAGTGGTGTAGCTGGGTCACATGATAATTCCATACCAAGTCTTTTGAGGATCCATGCTGATTTCCATAGTGTTTGTGCTCACATACACACACACAAACTAGGAATGGTGGGGTCAGCCATTGTCAACATTAAAAATAAAAATAAAAATAAGTAACCGTAAACTAGATCTGGCATTAGAGTAAACAATAGATGTCAACTATGCCATCCACAGCAATAACAATTGCAACAGCATAAATGGTGTGAGCAAGAGTTATATAAACTAATTAGTTCTAAAAGATGCCAAAAGTACAGTTAATTAAGAGAAAAGAAAATGTGCTAGGATGGTAGAAAATTGTTTACAATTTTAAAAAGGAAACAGAAAATGCAGAAGAGATGTATCAGGTGATAGTTATAAGAAAGGAAGAGAAAAATAGGAGGAACAAAGTAAAGGGAGAGAGAAAGAGAACAATAGAATTTGGCTGTTAGCAGGAGAGAGAAAGAGAAACAAGCAAAAGAAACAAAATAAAATCAAAATACACAAACCAAAAACTCTAACCCTCAAAAGACAAGGAAAAATAACTACATTAAAAAAATGCTAAAAATAAGAAATAAGAAACAAATATGCATATGTATATATGTCCATGAACCAATCAGCACGGTAAGAACACGTGTGTACACACACACACACACACACACACACACACACACACAGAAAAAGATTCTTAATGAAAAATGGAGCAATCATCTCCACTGAGGTTGTTAAAATAGTCAATGGCAATGGATGATCACTGTCTCTGCCCAGCTGTCTTTCTTTCTGTTCCTTCCTGAGCTTTTTACTGAGAGAGAGAGAGAGAGAGAGAGAAAGTGCACAAGCATGCCCAAGTGCTGTGGGTTGTTTGCCCCTTTCTGTTTTTGTGTTGCTCTCAGAGGTGCCAGTTGGAGTGGCCAAAGACTGAAGCTGCTTGAAATAACTCTCAGCTTCCCTTTTCATCAGTATAAGGAAAATGGAATGGGAAGGCTATCAGTTTTTGCATAAATCCTCAATGCACTCCCAGGGCAAGGCTACTGCACAGTTCCTCCGGGGAGTTCCAGTGGCTAGGGCTAAGATCTAATCAGGTCTCTGGGACTTTGTTAGTTGTTATTTGCTCAAGATTAGATCAACACATCCTTAGGGCCTGGCAGTTGCTGACATCTGTTGGGAGTCTGGATCTCAGGAACTTTCAAAGAATTCTACTCATGGCAGGGCAAGGCAATCCTCCACACACTCTGCTGCCCTTGAACACAGCCTTCCAAGGCTTGTCCCTGAGTGTATTCACACTACATATTCAGATTCCCAACCCACTTTAGCTGGTCATGTGACTCAAAGGAAATCCTCTGCTTTTCTGACTCGACTCCCCCTGGGTACAGTCTTCTCTGACCCTGTTTCATTCACTTTCTCCTCTGTGTATCCTAGGCTGCACAGTAGGCACTTGCCAGGACAGTATGGCAGTGTTGGCTCTGACGTCTCAGCTTTTGCAGCAGCAGCTGCAGTGTGGCTACCTCAAAATGGCTCCCGCCTCTGGTCTCCATGGCCAATAAACAGAGAGCACTTTTCCAAACATTAATTCACAGTGCAGCTCTGGATTCACTAAGTTCAGGCTGCTTTTCCTATCTCAGGTTTTTCCATAACAAATGTGTCTGCTGTGTCTCTGTGATCTCCCTTCCCCTGAGGTGAACCAGCACCACACTGCTGCCACTGCTACAACCAGTTCAGCTCCAGTGTCCTCTTTCTTCTTTGTTTAATGTACCCAAATTTCTGAGTCTCTAAGACATGTTCACTGTTCAATACTGAATTTCAGGGAAATCTCTCTTTTATATACCCCACTAAGAAGCATAATCTTACTACTTGAATCCTGAACCATGGATCAACTAGAAATGCAGCCTTCCTCTACTCCACCATTTTGAATCTCTATTGGTGACACTTTCTAAGGATAATTTTAGTAAACTTCAGTGTCTGTGCTTTGGTTTCTCATTTTACAAAGCCCCCCACCCACCCACCAATCTTCCTTCCTTTTTAAGTTGATTTTTGAGCTTGGTTTTTGTTAGTTATGCTTTTTTTTTTTTAAATTATGACATGTAAAGTATAGAGTAAGGGAAATGGAAACTAAAGGACAGGCTTTATTTATGATTTGTAAGGTGCAATGAAGAGAGAACGCCTGTGTCTGGGAGTAGTGATGGCAAAGCTTATCCTGTTTCTATTTGTAAACAGATAACACAGCTACACTTAGGGCCATCCTGGGTCCTATAAGGCAGACATGCTGAAAGATCAGGGAAAGCGACTGCTGGGGAGAAGGCTAAAATCCTCCAAATTAAAGTGGATCTCGGCATCATTTTGGCATTTCTTGGTTTTACAAAGTGCTACAAGATTGGCTACCTATGCACTTCACACCAACCCTGAGGGGTCTCTTTGCCATAGCAGGTATGATAGTGCTCTTTATTGGCTCTTTGGTGCCCTAGCCAGCCTCAATTTCATGAAGTCCATGGCAAACATAGTTGCTACTTGGCTCATAGGAATTCTTGACTCCTTGTAGAACAGGCCTTTTTAGCCATTATATAGTTCTTTTCAGCATTTCCCTCTTGTCCTCTGCACAAGTCTTGCCCTCCTCTGCTCTCCAGCTTGGGAATCCTGTGCTGCAAGGCCATGGTTCAGATCTCTACTAATAACTCCTAGAGCTGTCTTTACTCTTTTCGAAAACCTTTTCCCTATCACAAATTTCCAATAGCCCTCTAACCTGGACATAGCTCCAGCCCTACAAATACTGATATTAGGCAAAACACCTGTTTTTACTGCAAAAGAGAAAAGCAGTGGAAGCATGTACAGCAACTGGGAAAATTTCCCAGAACCTTGTGTTATCCTTGGATTGGTGTCTGCATCATATGGTCTTCCTCAAATTTCTTGCTGGTCTTGCTCTTCAGCTGACCTTGAAATGTTCTTTCCCCACAAATCCTCCCCTATGTCCCATTTCCCCTGAGAAGTCTTCCTTTCCCACTATCCACTCCTTTCTCCTCCTCTCCATCTCCCACAGCACTTCATGCGGAAGTGCTAGACTAGATACTCCTTTCCTTTCTGCTGAACTGGTAACTCCCTACAGTACCTGAATCCATGATATTTCCTTGTTTACAACAGATATAAAATGTACCTCAATTAGGTACGACATACTCTAAGGGGACATAGAAATGTATTCAACAACTTCATTTTAAGATTCTACAATGGGTACAGCAGTCTTCCTAACATTACAGGACCCTGGCCTCCTGCAGCTTTCAGTCCAGTGAGGGGCACATCATACAAATACATTACCCATAGAGTGGTGAAGTTAGCACGGGCAACGACAGAGGACCATAATGAGCTTATAGTTGATCCATGATACTTAGCTTGAGGGAACATGGTTTGGCTTTGACACAGTGTGAATTTAATTCATAAAGTGAAGTGAAAGAATAAGGCCAAGAGGAAATATTGTACAAGGAAGCCACTGACAAATTAAAAATACTTTTATTTACTAAGTAACAAATTCATATGAAACACAGAGAAATTACCAATCATGATCAATGAAAATTGCAAAATAAATAACTTCTGTCTAAGTAACTTTAGAGATCTCCAAGGCAGTGTCCTTAACATTTCAGAGATTCCCTGGAACTTAGGCAAATAAACAAATATTACAGATGATTGGGATGAGACTGTCTAAGCCCACAAATGCCATGATAAGGATTCTTGTTCTAAAAGCATTTCCCTCACAATTTGCTTAGATATATTATATAAAATACACAGTAAAATGTATGGAGAGGGCATGTAAGAATTTTCCAATCAGAGTCACAGCATTCCAGGAATATCAGGTCCACTGAAAACCTTTGATTTATTCAATAAATTCCAAAGAAAAGATATTTTAATTGGAAAAATTCATAAGAGTCCAAAGATAAATCGGAATATATTCTCTTATACCATTTCTTGGAAGACATATGAAAAGAGAAATAATCTATTTTTTTAAAAAAAACACATCCAAGATGTTTAGAACCTTTGCAAACCAAATCAGTATCTTAAATAGGGATAAAGTCAAAACAAAATGTTATTTTAGTTTTCTTTTGAATAAAGTAAGCTATTTTATTTCTTTTTTAAACAGGGGGATAAAATAGAGTGCTGTTACTGCCTTGTACACATTCTTCCAGACTAGTTGTAGAACTGGGAGGAAAATCAGCAAGGAAGAATGCCGAGGAAGTCTTTAACTACAAAAGGAGGAAGAAAAGAAATCACTATGTTGTTTCTTTTTACATGATATTACAAAGACTAACAATTTCTATTCCATCTATAAAGAAAAAGTATAAGTGTGAAGTTCCAAATTCAGAGAAAAGTTTCAGAGTTTAAGGAGGACTTTTATAGACTGGTTTCATGAACATTCTATGGAGTCAAAACACCTGGTCTCCAATGAGTCTGAACCCTTTCTGAATTGAGTGACCTTTGACATGTTTTACCTTTTGGCCTCTTTCTCTTCTGTAAATGGAAGAAAGAATATTAATAATGATAACAGTAGTAACCTCATAGGGCTGTGTAAACAAAATAAATTATGTAAGATATTTAGAATAATTGGCACCTCAAGAAAAAAAATGTAGAAGAGAGAGTACAAGGGGGGGGGGATATTTCCACATTAAAGTTGAAAGAAGACAGAATAATGCATTTCCATGCACATCTACCTTTTTTTGAAATGCTTTTAAAATATAACATATCACAATAAAATTTCTGAAATGAGAGAGGAAACATTTCACAGATGTTCAAAAGGAAGAGGCAAAATAGAAAAAAACGTCAGAAACATCCTCCCCTCACACAAACCCGGCCTGAGCCTGTTTATTCTCTACCCTTCATTCTAAATTCAACTCTCTGCTACCAATGGAAACAGTCATGACTGGATGACATGAATGACACTCTTCCAGTTCTATGTCTGCTGCATAAATGTTGCTTTAAACAATTTTTAATGTTGTCAAGTCTCTTATTAAAAAAATAATAACTCAGTGTTTATTATGTTGACCTGTAAGAAAAGTTTCTCAGGGTTGCTACGATATGTGATATAATTTACAGAAATACAATGAAAGGCATAAAATGCTACCCACCTGCTTTACCATCCTATGACAATATATGTAAAGAAAATTATGCACAGAAAGATAGACACTCACTGCATGAGGCAAGTAATCTTGAGCAAGTATGAAATTTGCCAAGGAAAAGACCAACAGTAGGACATGATCAGCCAAAAGAGGTCATTTTGACAATTATTCACCAAACAGGACAGGCCCTGCACTGGTATAGTGTGCTCAAATATACTTTTTTGCCTGCAGAGAAGCAGACAAACTTTACAGTTGGTTTCTATTCCCATTGATTCTACTCAGCAGCATTTTTCAACCAGCAGCTGCATCAAAGCTCACTGGCTTCCAGATTCAGCTCCTCCAAATGCAGCCTGCACCACCTTGCCAGGATCTTTAGAAAATCTTCAAGGCTGTTAGGACACAGCAGATCCCTTGTAAGTCATTTGGCACTAGGAAATGCTCCCGCTGAGGACCAATTAGTCTGCCTGTTGCTCTTTCTTTGATTGCTGCAGCTACACTCTTGTTTCAGGATCCATTTGACTGAGACCAGATGATGCTGATGCCCATTGTTTGTCATCAACCTGGACCTCAAATGTCCTTGGCATAACCTATATTAGCCCTTTGAAGATTATTTTCAGAACACAATATATACAGATTAAATACTTCAAAAGGTAAGAGGGGAAAGCATTTACATGGAGACTAGTTTTATGGGTTGGTTTGGAGGGGGTAGAAATAGAGGAGCATCCAGAGTAAACATATTTTTGTTTTTCAGTTCAAACTATTGCTTTTCTATTCCCCCAAACTTATTGAAATAATTTGCATTGCACTCTAAGTTCTTATGCCAAAAAATTAAATTCATTGAATTAAGGTAGTTGTAACTTTTTTCAAACCCAAGCTATAAATTGCAAATGACAGCATATGTATAACACAGCTATGGTGAGGGAGACTAATGGAATAGTTGGAGCTTATGTGGGAAATACTCAGCAATCTTGGGTCCTAAGGTGGAGCATGGAAAAAATACTGTCAAATTTTTGCAAGTACTCAGCAAGTTGCTTCCACAGTCACCACAAAGCTTCCCTGTTTCTGGAGCTCCTCACAGCTACGGTTTTCTTTCATGAGAAAGAAATGCCTTCTGTGAAGACACAAAACAGAACAAAACAAGATAAACTATGTGGGAGAGAATCCTACACATGAAGAGATCATTCATCTTACAACATAATCATACTGAAATATCACTGTGTATGAAAACTACTTTTTATATAAAAATATCCAAACAAGTTAAACCCTGAAGACAAAATTCAATCTACAATATATGTTCAGTCTTAATAATAATTATTGTCTTCCTAATCTTATTTTTTCCTGTTTGTTAACAGGACCACTCTGACCACCCACACATAATGGGGACAAGAATAGAGAACTGAGGTTGGCCGATGCTGGTCATGACATATTATTCCTGGTTCAAACACCAGACACAAAAGAGAACCCCTAATGCCTGCTCTTTAAACCAGAGTCCTTGTCCTCAGACCCCACGCAGAGACTTTCTATGTGTGTTGTTTTCTGAAGCTGATTTTTCTGAGGCCAGCAGTCCAAGCATTGTACTGTTTCCCTTCCCCAGGAGTTATCTCTACCACTTAAAAGGAAGGCAGATTTTTCTTCTTCCAAAAAATCACAAAGATCCTCTATTTTGGAGGGCAAAACACCTCCTGAGGCACTAAACAGACATATTTCTAAAAAATTGGTATCACAGTTGTAAAGGAAAATGACTGCAAAGACTAAGTGGGCAAAAAAATACCTTATGCAGGTAAGGTGATCACTAAGTCCTTGCTTTCAATAAAATTGAATCCGCAACCTAGTGAAAAATTATTAAAAATAGATAATATAAAACTGTTAAGTGATTTTTTTAGTATGCAATCAAATTACATGATTTTGTTATATAGTAAGGAAATAAACTTTTCATTCTCATCTACTTTTTTTTTAAGCCTCTCTGCAGTGTTGCAATAGAAATAGTGCCAGTATGGATACTGAACTTGTTCTAGCAATAACTGATATTCATTATACATTTCCCATAAAATTTTAACTTCTGTGCATAAGTATCAATGTGAGAATAATAGCAAACATATATATGGTATTTACTGTGGATCCTAACTGCTATGCATACTTTAACTCATTAAATGCCTTTAAGATCTTGGCACACGCTTGTAATTCCAGTGGGTTGGGAAGCTGAGCCAAGAGGATCACAAGTTCAAAGCCAGCCTCAGCAACTGAATAAGACCCTATCTCTAAATAAAATATAAAAAAAGGACTAGGGATGTGGCTCAGTGGTTGAGTGCCCCTGGGTTCACTCTCCAGTAACAAAACAAAAACAAAAACAACAAAAAGCAACACCTCTATGAACCAGATATTATTTTTGTCCCATTTATAGGTGAAGCAGAGGATGAATAGAGAAGTTAAGAAAATTGCCCAGAGTAACAGACAGAGATGAATTTTGAAACTAGGTAGTCAGACTCCAGAATCCATATTCTTAGCCATAACCTTGTGTGTCTCATTGCATTTATAATAAATATATTCAGTTTGTATTCAAAATCAAATCAGGAAATATTTTTAATATTTATAGCATTATTGTCATAATTCATTTAAAATTTGAAACATGTATACACTTTTTAAAATAATTTTATTTATTTATTCTACTTAGGTATACATGATAGCAGAATGCATTTTTGATTCATTGTACACAGATGGAGCACAATTTTTCATTTCTCGGGTTGTATGTGATATAGAATCACAACATACATGCAGTCATATGTAAAGCTAGGGCTATGATGTCCATCATATTCCACCATCTTTACACTTTTTATTGCAGAGAAATTTGATAGTAGGTGAAAATTATTCAATTAAAACTGTTTATAGAGTAAATATGGTAATATAAATGGAATAAAAATATAAATTCAAGCTGAAAAAGAAAACAAAATTTGAATTAAAAGAGTAAGAGTTTTTATATTTTCTTAAAAGAATTTTATTGTCAAACCTATTAAACTCTTTATTAACTTTTGTGTGTGGTGGGGAGGGTACTAGGGATCAAACCCAAGGCCTCATGCATGCTAGGCAAGCATTCTATCACTGAGTGAAATCCCCAGCTCATATCAACATTTTATTGTTCTTATTTTATATCACAAATTCACTCATCCATACATACATTATCATGGTTTATATTTGAAAGGATTTATTGAGTTATAATTTACATACCATACAATTTCCCAATATAAATGCAAAATGTATAGATTTTTAATAAATTGATCATCATTCCATAATCACCTTCACAATTCAGTTTTTAAACATTTCTGTCATCCCAAAAAGTCCATATGCAGTCTAGAAATAATTCCAAAGCCAACCTCTAATCCTTTGTAACTGCTAACTTGACTTTTGTCTCTATGGTTTTGCCTTTTCTAGAAATTTAATATAAATTGAATCAACTGTTATTTGTCTTTTGTGGGTGGTTTATTTCACTTAGCATATCATTTTTAAGTTTTATCCATGTTGTTTCACATATTGAAACATGTACTTAGTGGCATGAACATTCTATGTTTTTTATATCCATTCACTAGATCATAGACATTTAGTTTGTTTCTAGTTCTTTTTCTTTTTTTGACTGGAAACAATCAGGTTGTCATCAATATTTATGTACAAATCTGTGTGGACATATGTTTCCATTTCTTTTCTATAGATACTTAGAATTGCTGTGTTGAATTATAAATGTATGTTTAACATTTTTAAGAAATGATCTCCTCAACTCTTAGAAATATATAACCTATCAAGTCTTAATCATGAAGAAACAGAACATTTGAATAGACCAATAATGACTAATTATTGAATCAGTAGTTTAAGAAAAAAAGAAAGTCTCCCATCACAAAAAAAGCCCAGGACCAGATTACTTCATTTCTAAATGTATCAGACACTTAAAGAACTAACACCAACCATTCTCAAACTCTTCCAAAAAATGAAAATGGAGAGAATAATTTCCAAGTCAAGGCCAGCATTATCCAAATGCCAAAGGTACACAAGGATACTACCAGCAAAGAATATTATAGGTCAAAATCCCTGATAATCATAGGTGCAAAAATCCTCAACAGAATTTTAACAAATGGAATTCAATAACATATGCAAAAGATCATTTGCCATGATCAACTGGTATATATTCCTGGGATGCAAGGATGGTTCAAAAATGTAATAAACCATATAAGCAGAATAAAGGACAAAAACCACACAATCATCTCAATAGATGCAGAAAGAGCATTTGACAAAATCCAACAAACTTTCATGATTTAAAAAAAAGAAAAACTCTCAACAAATTGGATATAAAAGAATGTGCACAATGAAGCCTGTGCATGACAAAATCACAGCTAATGTCATATTCAGTGGTGAAAATCTGAAAGCTTTTCCTTGGCATTAGAAATAAGAAGGTCCAGAGGAATTTCTCAGAAGGTGGTGGAATACAAGGATCACTTCCCTGGTGGCTCCATGGTGTGAACCAAGAAAAGCAGACAGGCTTTTCAGCAAGGTGGGTGAATGATCAAGAATTAAGAGGGACTTTACTGGAATTTAATACTAGACACTCAAAACAGATTAGGAACTTGGAAGCTCTTATGTAATAAAAAAGAAAAGGGAAAGATCCCCAGCCCCACAGCCACAGCGGCAGCTGGAGGTACAAGCCAGAAAATTCCCTCTGTGAATGCAGTAAAGCAAAAAAGGAATTAAAGGATACATCATTCTTAGGTAGACTGAGGCATGTGGGATACGAGAATTTAGAGATCAGAATCACTGCACCAAAAAACAGTCAACTGTGCTGCACAGTATTCATGTGTGGGAAAGAAGCCACCATCTCTCCCAGCTGTGTGTGAAGAAGAACCATTTTGCAGCCACAGCACAGGGCCAACAGCTAGAGAGCCGATTACCAGCAGACCCGAGTCTCCTTTGAAAAACAAGCTGGGTAAACCCACACATTGTGTGACAGAGAGTGTGCCTAAGTGATCAGGAGACAATCAAGTGTGGATGAGGCTTCACAGGGGAATACTGGTCACAGAAAACCACCTGGCTTCCACCCACCCTTTCAATCCAGCTGTTTGCAGGACCAGCTGGGACAGACTGCCTGACGGGGAACTTAAAAGGGTGGGAGTGGGAGAGATTGAGTACACTCATACATTGCTGGTGGGACTACCAATTGGTAACTACTCTGGAAAAGCAGTATGGAGATTCCTCAGAAAACTTGGAATGGAACCACTATTTGACCCAGCTATCCCACTCCTTGGTTTATACCCAAAGGACTTAAAATAAGGATACTACAGTGACCCACCCATCAATGTTTATAGCAGCTCAATTCACAATAGCTAAATTGTGAAACCAACCTAGGTACACTTCAACAGATGAATGGATAAAAAATATGTATATATACACAATGGAACATTACTCAGTCTTACAGAAGAATGAAATTATAGCATTTGCCAGTAAATGGATGGAGCTGAAGAATATCATGCTAAGTAAAATAAGCCAATACCATAGAAGCATAGCTGAATGTTTTCTCTATATGCAGATGCTAATTCACAATGGAGAGGGGGCTAGAGAAGAACAGAGGTACTTTGGATTAGACAGAGGGGAGTGAAGGGGGGAGGAGGCATGAGAGTAGGAAGGATAGTAGAATGGATTGGACATGATTACCCAATGTGCATATATGATTACATGGCTGATGTAATTCTATATCATGTACTACCAGAAGAATAAGAAGTTCTACTCCATTTATGTATGATATGCCAAAATGCATTCTACTGTCACATATAACTAGTTAGAATGAAAAAAGAAAGAAAGAAGAAGGTCCACCCTTGATGTTTCTATTCAACACACAACTGGATGTTTTGTCAATATTTTATGTGTATATTCATAATGAACACATGCTATGTCTATTCATGGGAGATATTGATCAATAATTCTCCTTGCTAGAATTTATTTGTCTAGTTTGATATCAAAGTTAAATCTCTCACAAATCAGAAAATATTTCTTCTATTATCTGAAAGAGTTTGTGTAAGATTGTTACTGTCTCTTAAATGTTTGATAAAATGCCTGAGCTTTTCTTCGCATGAGAAGATTTTTAGTTAACATCTAATTTGTTTTCTTTTTTTCTTTTTTCTCAAAAATTGTATTTTAATACATGTTATCAAACATAACAGAAAAAAACAAATTTTCAGAAGCTGTACACACTGTTCACTGAAAACATTTGTTGAGGCAAATAGAAAAAAATTGTTACAATCATAATTTTTCTAACTTTGCACAAAATTATAAGCAGATTAAATTCTTCATGTTAAACACCTTTATATGCACTTTCAATGAACAGTATATATATATATTTATATATATATTTTTATCAACCATCTTTACTATACCCATTCCCCTTTCCTGCCCCCCACCTCCCCCATGTCGCATCCAGTGTTTCTCTCTTTCTCTAATGTTTCCCATTCCCACCTCCCTTATTCATCAGCATCCACTAATCAGAGAGACCATTCGGCATTTGGTTTTTTGGGATTGGCTTACTTCACTTAGCATAATGCTTTCCAATTCCATCCATTTGCCTGCAAATGCCATAATTTTATTCTCTTTTATTGCTGAATAATATTCCATTGTGTATATGTACCACAGTTTCTTTA